>CM072523.1:11132601-11315446 GCA_036898135.1 Oncomelania hupensis | reverse complement strand
AATATTAAACATTGAACATTGCAACAATTACCATGAGAAATGTGTATCTTCTTGGTTTAGACGGGGGTTTTAAAAACTTGAATTTTTTCTCATTTACCAAAAATATGGTCAATGAAGATAGTAGAAGAAGTAAATAAGGGAGGTATTGATGTGTTATTTTATTCATATGTAGATTGATTAAATAAATTTTAAAAAATATTTTTGCAGAATAACAATTTTAGTAGGCAAAATGCAATGTTATCAGAATAAAAAACAATAAGCTTTTAACATGTTCCGTTTATGATACAGCAACTTTTATTTTTCTGTATTTTCCTTGTGTTTTGATGTAATTTTTAAAAAATAAAACATGTTGCAACGAACAGTAAAATACACAATTCTGGCTGCCGCTACCTACATAAGTTATAGCTTTTTGGTTTATGGTTCACCTGTCTGTTTTCCTTGGATGAAGGGTAATAGAATCTGTGAAAACTGATTGATGCATTAAACTGTTTAACATGAGTGTTCATCTTTAATTAGCTGTTTCATTTGATAAATGTCTTTATCTGTTTTGCAGACAACTGGCATTGTTTTTGCTGATGAAAATGAAGAAAAATGTGATCTTGAAAATAAGTGAGTACGTTTAAAATCTGTCTGTTATTGAGCTTATTTATTCCAGAAATCCTAATAAAGGTTTTATTTAGATGAACTATCCTATCCTATCTTGTACAATAACTTGGAGGTCGTAGGGGCACCACAGATGATCGTTTAACCAGCATACTCCATCTTTCTCTGTCCACAGCAGCCCTGATGGCTTCGCTCAGTGTCAAACCAGTCCATTCTCGAATGTTGTCATCCCACCTCTTTTTCGGTCTCCCCCTTCTTCTACCTCCTTGCACTGTGCCTTGCAGAATGGTCTTTGCAAGGCCTGATGATCTGGTGACGTGGCCATACCATCGGAGTTTCCGTTTCTTCACCACTGTGAGCAGGTCATCGTGTTGTCCAATGGCTTGTGTGATGGTCTGTCGGACTTTGTCGTTGGTGATGTGTTGGGTATAGAAAATGCCCAGAAGTCTTCTGTAGCACCTCATCTTCATGCTTTGTATTCTTCGTTGTAGATCTGCTGTGAGGGTCCATGCTTCGCAAGCATATAGGAAGATGGAGATGACAAGGGAGCGCAGCAGTCTTACTTTGGAATGTAGACTGATGGTCCTGTCTTCCCCAAATGGGCTTCAACCTTGTCAGGGCAGCAGTTGTTTGTGCGATCCTGGAGAGGACTTCCTGTTGGGACCCATTGTCTGATACAATGGCTCCTAAATATATGAAGCTATGCACTGTGTTGAGGGATTGGCCTTGGACTTTGATGTCCGTGTTGATGCCATTGGTGTTGTTGGTCATCATTTTGGTCTTCTCTGCACTTATTTCCATTCCATAAGCTCTGGAGGTGGTGTCAAGCCTCTGTACCAGCTGTTCAAGTTCTTGTTCCTCTCCAGCCAATCCATCAATGTCATCTGCAAAACGAAGATTGGAGATTGCTCTACCCATTATGCTGACTGCCTTCATGATCTGCAAGAGCATCTGACATGATGCACTCTAGGAAGATGATGCACACCGATTGTTGTTCTGAACCAGTTCCCGGTGACGCTGTTATGGAGGACTGCACTGGTAGCCTTGTCATACAGGCTTTTGATGACTTCAATAATTTTAGGGCTGATGTTGTACACTTTCATTGTTGCCCATAGAGCTGCATGCCAGACTCGGTCAAACGCCTTCTTGAAGTCTATGAACACATGACATAGATGTTGTTGGTGCTGTAGGTATTTATCACAGATTATTCTGAGGTTGAAAATCTGTTCAGTGGTACTTCGCCCTGCACTGAATCCTGCTTGTTCTTCAGCTATGATTTGTTCAGTTTGGGGTTTCAACCTGTTGAGTATTATTTTGAGGAGGACCTTGCTGGGATGGCTGATGAGGCTGATGGTGCGGTAATTTTCACACTCCTGAAGGTTACCTTTTTTGGGAAGAGTGATGACAAGTGACTAGATGAACACCATATGGATATAGTTTCTATTTCTAGTGTTTGTTTGATGCTGTTTACCTACTTAATATTCCTCATCATTAAATATATTTATTGTTCTCTGCTTTATTTTGTCCCCAGTGGGGGTACCGGGGGTTTCAGCATAAATAGTATTCCCACTTTCTGGAAATGTAGTGCTTTAAATTCCCACTGTCGCTGTCTTTTCTCCTTTGTTCTTTCTCATTCCTACTTTGTTCTATCAATCTACTATCCTATCTTCTTCTTCGCCAGACAAGTGACCTACCTTTTTTCTTGAAAACTCTTCGGGAACAAAACTCCTCATTTGTATGTGGGGTCTGTTGGATCAGCTTGGGAATATTGGACGCTTTCTGCCAGGTGGTCACTGGGGCTTCCTATGATGTTATTATTTAACAATGTAGACATTTTCTATGTATGTGTTTTGTTGATTTTTATAATGATGTTTGTATTCTATTTTGTTTTTGTAAACGGGGATTCGATAAATTAGAGTTAAGCCTCAGTGTCCCCTGCGTGGGATGTCTTTATTGTAAAGTGACCGGCTGGTGGAGTGCCTTCAGTGTTACCAGTAGGGTTGTTTCGGCAGATCTTTTATGTGGATCAGGGGTGAGTCCTCTTTCAGGAAAGTTGTGGTCTTGATGTTTTGGTCCTGATTTGGCTCGGAAGAGTCCGCTGGACCTAAAGCAATAACCATGCTCTATTTCAAACTGGAATAATGCGCTTAATATTTGATATCAGTATTATTCCTAGACTGTTTTAAGCATGGTCATATTTTTTTGTAATCATTCAGCTTGTGCTGCTTACACATTTATGATTGAGTAACTGTTAGATCTCATGCTGTCATACAACACATTGATAGTGTAACATTAATAGTTAGAACACCATTTTCAGAGCTGCATCTACTCTTTTTCCCAAATTTTTAGCTGTAATTCTGAGTAAGCATAATTATTTTAATAAATTCTATTATTCCTTTTTTTCCCAGAACATCCTGTTATGCCTTGAGTTTATCCGGTTGCGGAGAAGTCGCTGTAGTCCGGCGACGACCCAGGAGGCGTTTGGAAGGAAGACATCCCCCTCCATCACCATCAACATCTTCATCACCTTCATCATACTCATCAGGTGACAGCTGGTGTGTGTCAGTACTTATTGAATTTTATAATAGTGTTGTTTGCTTTGAAAAAAAACATACATTGATTGCAGTGTAGAGTCGGTGCCACAGCAAAGCAGTTAACAACCGGCAGCTCCACGCCTCAGATCAAACTGTGACCTGCTAACACAAATTTTGTTGGTGGTATATTGTTTCTACATTGCAAAGGGGGAGGTGAGGAGAGTATGGGTGAGAGAGGAGAATGGGGGGGGGGGGGGGTAATTAGTGTACATGGCAGAGCTAGACATCCTTGTCAAATAAGATCAGAGTTTTCGCTCAATTTTACAGTTGTTAATGGGGCACATGAAATGCAGATATCATTCTGATTATAATGCACACATATTGTATAGGTATGCTTTGGATTTTAAAAAGCAGGCATGTTGAGGAACCTTTGTACCGAGTAGCTAGTAAGCATAAGAGTTTCTATAACTATGTTATAATTTAGTGGCTATTAGCTAGTGGCTATAACTATGTTATAATTTAGTGGCTATTAGTTGAAGTGGTTAGTGGGAAAAAAATGCTGTCCCACTTCCTCCGAGTTTTTGTCCCCTTCTTTTCCCACCCTCTACCCCCTAAGCTTGAAATGTGTTTTGCTTGTTTTCTTTTCACTTTGAAGAGGGTGAGTAATACATTCATGTACAAGCAAATTAGAGTGCAAAATATAATACTTCATTGATGAATCAATCGACAGTGTTGTCAGTCAATTCCATTTTGTAGTTGAGCCAGTTCAAGTCTGTACTCTTTTTAACTTCCATTCCCTTCTCCCACCCCAGGCCCACCACCCCACCCTTTGACCATCCGCATCCCGTGGTTTGAAAATGGTCTTATGCGCTGTATTTGTTCTGTTGTTTAAACCCTGTGTTCTGATTCTGCTACTTGTTCGCAGGAGGAGCATGAGGATTCTAAAGACTCTAATTCATCGGAAGGTCCTGTCAAGAAACAAGCTAGAAAAATGTGTCAGTGCCAGCAGACCGAAATGCGGGGAACATCCTTATCATCAGCTTTGTTGCTGCCATCAGTGTTACCCCATTCTCCAGGGTTTGAACAAAATGCCATGATTCGTTTAGATACAGAATATATATTCAAATTTGTTTGCAAATCCATTCAAGATGAGTCCTAAATAGTCCAAAAAATTGCATATTTAAATTTTTTCCGTCTGTCTGCCTTCCATCTGTGCCAAACTTCAAAGTGGCTAATTACATGAGACCTCGAAATTTATCAGGGATTGAATTACTTCACTTCAAGGTCAAGGTCACAGGTTCAACAAATGTTAGTCAAGCTATGACAATTTTCTACAACATTTCTTTTTAATCCTAAGTTATTAATATTAAACTTCAGATTATTTGATGCATGATAAGTATCAATGAGACGTGCATGCACATTTGGCCAACCTTGCTCCAAGGTCAAGGTCATTGGAGATATCCAAAATAATAAAATCTTTTGCTGTAGTTTATTTTATCATACATGAGTGCATTTATAGCTGGAGGTCAAGGTCAAGAGCATCGAAATGATTACTTTGAATTTTAATCCCACCGTTTCAATCATTTAACTTTTTTTTCTGGCCTCTCATTTTTGTGTTATTTATTAGGAGGCCCATAAGGAGCATGTTAGTCATATGGACTTTGCCTTTCCAGTGATTGATGGTGTTCATCATGTTCAAAGCTGTTTGAGGTGCTACTTGTCATTTAATCATGGAAATAACCTATTTCAGGTTTACTGCTCTGTATTTTGTAGACTAGTTTTTAGGCCAGTTTTGTTATGTAGTAGATTTCTGTCTTAAACTTAAGAGAAAGTGGTGGATTAATCTGGCAAAGTACCAAATTATTTTTCTTTGGCAAGTTAATATTTTATTCTTGGGGTTCTTGTTCATCAAGAAGCAAAGTCAAGACTAACGACTATATAATTCTGCACTTCACGTGCTTTTATGCAACCTTTGAGGTGCTGGAAAAAAACCATTATAAGTGGTTGCACTCAATTGATCATTGTTCAGAATATATTAACTTAACAGGGAACCATAAACAATTTATATAAACCTAACTAAATGAAGTTGATAAAAAAAAAAACAATAATAATATAAACAAATTACGCTCTACTAGACAGTTTTAAAATAAAAATGTTAACAAATTATGTCTGTTTTATGTTGTTCATATGTTTGTTTTACATTACCATTTGTATACTTTTCCACCCTTCTCATTCTTTCTTTTCCTCTGGAGATTTTATTCTTTTTCTCCACCCTTCTCCTCATTCTTCTTCTTTCTATTAATTCTTCTTCGTACTCCTCATTCTTCTTCTTCTGTCTCCTTTTTGCCTTTTCGTCAATGATTTGATTTAAATCTGGAAGTAATAAATTGAACATGAAAAAATTATCCACAGTTTACATTTGAGAACGATAAAATATCGTTTTTTGCACATCTTCACAGACCTGCCTACCGTTACGATTTAGGCGTATTTTGTTACGATTTTCAGCCCCTTACTACGATTTTTACGATTTCCCTAATTTCACTACGATTTTCCGAACGCAAAAACTACGATTTTTCGGTTGGCGTCCGTTCCGATTTTTTTATTGCGATTTTCTCCGCGCATTGCGTTTGCGCACTAGGGCTCATTCGTAAAAGTCTAGTAGAGCTAGAAGCCAATCAGTGTGCTTTCAACCGCGGCTTTTCATTGGTTACCTAGCTTAATAATAACCAATCGTGAGCAAGCTAACTTTTATAGCTACAATCGCACCAGTTGCTGGAACACTAGCTTTTCTACGTTTACTAGGGAATTTGCAACATTTCCCCACTGGCCCAGACAGACGCTTGCCGGTAGAGTAATTAAAATGAAGTGTGTTCGTGATACTGATAGCGTCAGCGACGAGGATTCTGATTGTGATGTTGCCAC
Source organism: Oncomelania hupensis (assembly GCA_036898135.1). Taxonomy (NCBI): domain Eukaryota; kingdom Metazoa; phylum Mollusca; class Gastropoda; order Littorinimorpha; family Pomatiopsidae; genus Oncomelania; species Oncomelania hupensis. The sequence continues at coordinate 11,309,387 of CM072523.1, read as the reverse complement.
TGCTAAACCAGCAGCTAAGAAAAAGATTCCAGGACGCGAACAGAAATATAAACCAGAGTACGCTGTGACTTGGAAATGTAATAATAATAATAATAAATTCAGACAGTTTATCTACTTTTTTGGTGATAAATTCATTGTTTGCTTTCTATTTTCTTGTCTTGCTGCCTGTTTAGTTTACTATTAATTGCAAATGTTGTAAGATTGTTAGTATTTGGTGTAGAAATATAATGAATTTAAAGACCGATAGATCGATCGCGGTGTGAATACGCTTTTTACAAATTTCCCTCAAAATGTTACGCTTTTTGTCCCAAGTCGTTACTCCTAAAAATTTGGGGGGTAGGCAGATCTGCTTCCAGTTTGGATTCAAATGAAAACCTTTAAAACCATACAATACAAAGTAAATGTAAGCAAAGTAAATACGACAAGAAGAATGTTTGCTTAATGCCCCATTTTTCTTTTCGATTTTTACTGACACCAGCTAATTATTTTTTGGCTATGGGGAGAAAAAGGAGAAAGTGTCACACACAGAGGTAACAACCTCAGATCTTTCGGTTCTCAGTTCAGTGCTTTAACCACTGAGCTACCACCCGGCCCTTAAAGTAAATGGCAAAAGTCTATTCTTCAATAACAGCTCTAATTCTATACAGTAGCCTATATACCTACTAAAAATATTGTAATTGAAATTATAAAAACGAAATCAGAGGAAATTCTGAGCAATAGTAAAAGTTGTTTCATTAGTTGAATTAAACAAAAAGTGCCAGTGTACTGCACACACGTACTGAAAATCTTGCAAATGCAACCTTGGCCATTTATAAGTTTTGGTTGTCTGTGTGTGTGATAAACTTAGTTTTTCACAAAAGCCAAGATGTCCAATTATACTATAAATATGCATGTGTAAAAACCTACTGGTATCAAATGAACCCACTTTTTCATAGCACAATTTCTCCTTGTTTTTGTCAAAAATGAAAATGGCTGTGACAGATAACCTTACAAGAGGCTATTGTATCCGTTGAGTGAATAGGAATGGTCTGTAATGAATGGAAAGGATGGAACCCAGTTTGCCTAGTTTTAAACATAAACCCACTTGTATAATTTTGAACGTGTGTGTGTGCGTGCAAGTGGTGTTTACATTGCTATTGTATATAATAAGCCAAATGTAATTTTGTGATTAAAGATGACTTGACTCATAGTCAATAAGTGTTACTATTTGGATGCAAATTATTGTTAATTTTTGTTGCCTGTCAAAATGTTATGATTTAATTTAATTTTAATTTTAATTTTAATTTAATGATGATATGACCAGGTCAAAGGGGAGACGACTGCGGACTGTGTCAAGATGGCTTTCCTGGTGTGAAGGGTGAACCTGGTGAAATGGGCTTCCCAGGTTAGTGGCCTTTGTCTTTCATTTCTTATTGTATAGTACAAAGGCAGTTGATTGCAGCGATGATTGCAGTCTTTAAGAGCACTGTAGTCCCTTAAACGGTCATGCTGATTAGATACCCAGTTCCAATGAAAATCTTCCCATCAACATGAACACCACATAACGGCCTAACATTTAAGTTTGTTGTCTCTGGGATAACATCTCCACACTCTAGTCTTCTCCAACCTTTTCCCCAAAGATGTGTAGTTTGCTGTGAAGGGTATTATCAAAGTAACGTTAGGTTTGATGCATGGGGCAGTCCTACAGAAATTGTCCTAGACAAATACCATTGTCCCAGCTGGTGAAGTTTTGCCCTGCTTTAATCTAAGATTTTTTGTTTGCCTGTGTCTGTGCATCACAGTTTATGTTTTGTGTGGGGTTCAGGTTTGAAGGGCCGGGAGGGCCTTGCTGGTTTCTTGGGTTTCAAAGGTGAGCCCGGTGTGCCAGGTCTACCGGGAGAACCAGGACGTGAAGGTCCACCGGTGAGAATTTTTGTTATTTTTATTTTTACGTTGATGCCTGGTTGTTGTTACTACAATCCATGCAAATGTTAGTGTTGTCTGTAGTCCTCACAGTACTCTTACCATATTGTCAATTTGCTGATGCCGCTCATGTACACCAAGACAAAAAAATAGGACTTCAATGGAAGAACAGAAAAAAGCATGCAAAATCATTACAAATTTTTTTTTTTCAGTAGTGCCTCAGAATCAGTATCCAAGCGTATTTCAAAAGTATTCATAAATCTAGTTTTTCTATGTTATAATATCACAATTTGTTAAGGCCTGGCCTTGTTTATGAACCACATTTCTTAGTTCATTTATCTCAATGTTTTCCTCATGAAAAGGACCTGCCACTACCTGTTACACATGTAGATCTGTAGAAAAAAAATGGTTAATGGTTGTCCAGATTTAAAAAAATAAAAAAATAACTCTTAGCATCCTATAAGGGTTTCTGTGGTTCCAGACTTCATTCCCAGAAGAGTTTGAGCAAAAAGCCTAGTTTTGGGTTGTTCTGTTTAAAAAATTATAAAAAAAATTATGCCTAAACCAATTTAAAACAAAACTTGGGATATTATTGTTGAATGGTTGGGGTGCACAGTGAAAGTGTTGTTTTATATTTGTTTACAAGTTTTACCTGTATTTTGTATAATTAATTTAAAAAAACACAGGTATTTCAATAAAATGTTTCAAAAATATTTTTGTTTTGGTGAGCATACAAAATGGTCTCATCCCGGATTTTGTCAAAGACACTCTCAGCAAAAAGTTGAAGAAAATAATCAAGAGGGAGTGGTTTACTAGGGCCTACATCACTAGCAAAAACAAAATGTTCAAAATCCTCAACAACGTCAACCCACTCTGCGTCAGAATTGACAAAATCCTTGTCGTCGTCACTTGAAAATGACACGTGGGAATCGAAGTCACTTAGATCACTAGTGTGCACAGAAGACTAAGAAATATCACTTTGATCATCCATGCCCAAAGCATTATCTCTATCACGCATTAATCCTTCAATATAATCACCAAATTCCGAGTCACTGTCGGAGTCACGAGTCGCCATAATGGCCATCGAAGGCAGCAATTTATTTCGTCAGAAACTAAGCCAAAACTTAGCCACAAAGCAACAACTGAAACCGGCGCGATTAGAGAACGCAAGTAGAACGTTGCCCGGATGTAAATAAACCTGGTTTCTCACACATAAGAGCTCTCTTTTCCGGTGATGTCAGTTTCTATTTTGGTCACCGTTAGTCAAGGTTTACCACGGTCTGGGAAAGGGAAGCAACCACGGATTACCACGGTTCAGGATACTAAGAGTTAATGCTTTAGGCCAATTTTTCTTCTTGTTCTTCCTTACAGAATGCCTATTGTCCAGCGGTTGGAGAGCCTGAGCTGATGGGTCTATAGACAGTGGATGGCCCATATGCTCACAAAAAACAACACATTGTGGACACATGGACACTTCAGCTATCTGCAGACATTGAGCTTGTTACTGATGAATCAGAGGCCCCAAAAGTAGACAGCGCTTTGTCAAAGAGCAAATGGAGAAAGGAGTGGCAGAATGAGTTGGATGAATGGAACTGTCCGTTCCAAATTTGGCTTTGAAAAACGAACGAGGTGGGCATCCTGTGTAGTCGGAAGCTTGTCTACAAGCCCAATGGGAAAAAGTCGATCGAAACGCACTCTCAGGAGTGTAGGCATATGGAGAGGTTAAATGCACAGAAACATACATTGACTCTTCTTTGTGCACAACCAGTCATAGCACCAGTCTCTAAAGCAGATTGCCTTGCTGATACAAAAATTCGGACTTGCTCTTTTTTGGCAGAACACTGCTTGCCGATGAGCTTTCAATGTGTAGGAAAACTGCAACATACACTTAGACATACTGGGTTGCTGCAGCATCATGGGAGGAGTTGTTTTTCAATTTTTATGACAGGCATTTTTCTCTGAAGATTGACGAAGCCACAATCAATGCCAACAACAAAGTTATGAATGTCCTAGTCAGATACTTTGATGGGGCAAGAGGTGAAGTTGTGACACAAGAGCTTGGCAGCTTCTGTGAAAATGTCGCCACTGCCCAGAATAGTTTTTCTGGACTGCAATCCTTGTTGGACAGGAATGAGCTGCCTGAAGAGAATTCTAAGTCAGTATGTGAACCAGACCCAGCAAAACGTATTCCAATGCAGAACATTGTCAGCTGCCTTATGGACAACTGTAATGTAATGCAGAACATTGTCAGCTGCCTTATGGACAACTGTAATGTAATGCAGAACATTGTCAGCTGCCTTATGGACAACTGTAATGTAATGCAGAACATTGTCAGCTGCCTTATGGACAACTGTAATGTAATGCAGAACATTGTCAGCTGCCTTATGGACAACTGTAATGTAATGCAGAACATTGTCAGCTGCCTTATGGACAACTGTAATGTAATGCAGAACATTGTCAGCTGCCTTATGGACAACTGTAATGTAATGCAGAACATTGTCAGCTGCCTTATGGACAACTGTAATGTAATGCAGAACATTGTCAGCTGCCTTATGGACAACTGTAATGACAACTGTAATGTAATGCAGAACATTGTCAGCTGCCTTATGGACAACTGTAATGTAATGCACTGAAGAAGAGGTGGGTTAGAGTAACTTCTGCGTCAGAAAAATGAACATTGATGTACACGGAAATACTGTATACATAATTTCAAATGCAGCCAAAGACTTCTGCAAACCCACCTGACCGAGTTTGCAATAGACATCTTCTACGACTTTAAGCTCAGTCCCAAGGCAACAGAGGTTTTTCAAGAGGCATGTTCCTTGCTACATGAGGACGGGGCTCTAGAAAAGAACCAAAGCAACAACACTGGCTTTCCACCTTTCAAAAGCAGCTACAACAAGGCTATATCAGCTTATGCTATTCACTGCAATCCAAGTTGCCCTTGGATAGCGTCAATCTCATCATAGTGAGGTCAGAATGTTCGTCATACAGCCTGGCTTCTGATCACTGTATTTGTTAGACATAACAGGCTGCCCTGCATTGCACTTGCTCCAGTGCCGTCATGGCTTTCTGATTGGCCGGGTCCAATACTGTGGAGAGGTTTTATAAGACTGGTCTAACCATGGTCTTGTAGGTAGTTGCTTTGGCATCAGAGGTACATTCGCTGAAGTTTCGCCTCAGGAATTACCACTCTGAAGGAGTGATGTAGACTGGAACTATCCTGTCCTATCCTATCCTATCCTATAACTCAAAAGTCATTGGGGCACCACAGATGATCATTTAACCAAAGCACTCAATCTTTCTCTGACATCAGCAACTCTCATGGCTTTGCCCAGTGTCAAGCCAGTCAATTCTCGAATGTTATCCTCCCACCCCTTTTTCTGTATTTCTTTTCTTCTGCCTCTTTGCACCTGCCTTGCAGGATGGTCTTTGCAAGGCCTGGTGCTCTGGTGACATGGCCATACCATTGGAATTTCCGTTTCTTCACCACTGTGAACATGTCCTTGTGTTGTCCAATGGCTTGTGTGATGGTCTTTCAGACTTCGTCATTGGTGATGTGCTGGGTATAGGAAATGCCCAGAAATCGTCTGTAGCACCTCATCTCCATGCTTTGTATTCTTCGTTGGAGATCTGCCGAGAGGGTGAATGTTTCAGAAGCTTATAGGAAGATGGAAATGACAAGGGAGCGCAGCAGTCTTACCTTGGAGTGTAGACTGATGGTCCTGTCTTCCCAAATGTGCTTCAACCATGCCAAGGCAGTAGTTGTTGATGCAATCCTGGAGAGGACTTACTGTCAGGACCCATTGTCTAATACAATGGCTCTTAAATATTTGAAACTATACACTGTGTAGTACACTACACACTGGGGTGTCGGATAGCGCAGTGGTTGGAGCACTCGCTACTGTGTCGCAAGTTAAGCACCGTCCAGTGTGGTTAGCACTTGGATGGGTGACCACAAAACGTGAAGCGACAAATAACAATGCCCCCAGTTGACTCAACTGTGACTGAGTACCTACTCTCTTAAGGGTGGGGAAGGTAAAGCAGCGAGGGAGAGAGATGAGCATCACCCTCATTACGCTGGCCCAAGATAAGTGTGATCTCCAACATCACGCTCCCCTATGGCCACAGGCTATGGGTAGTCTACCTTACCTTTACCTTACCTTTACACTGTGTTGAGGGATTGGCCTTGGGCTTTGATGTCCGTGTTGATTCCATTGGTATTGTTGATCATCACTTTGGTCCTCTCTGCACCCATTTCCATTCCAAAGGCTCGGAAAGTGGTGTCAAGCCTCAGTACCAGCTGTTCAAGTTCTTGTTCTTCTCCAGCCAATCCATCAATGTCATCCGCAAAACAGAGGTTGGAGATTGCTCTGACTGTGCCTTGGTGATCTGCAAGGGCATCTGACATGATGTTCTCCAGGAAGATGTTAAGAGTGTTGGAAAGAGTAGTCATCCTTGATGCACGCCGATTAGTCTGGAACTACCATCTGAAAGACTGAAAGACCAGCTGCAATTGGGAACTCTTTGCGATCCCATCTTATTTGATGGAATAATGTGCACCATTTTTCTTCCTAAAAACAGAAAGTATTGAATTGTTTGTTTGTTGTAATTCTGCCCACTTTTTATCTTTTGCCCACAGGGTTTGAATGGCAGTCCAGGCCCAAATGGATTTCCGGGCCAGAAAGGTTTTCCTGGTGACCTTCTGCCTCCAACCAACTTTGAACTGTATCGCGGCAACAAGGGAGCCAAGGGTAACATTGGGTACCCAGGTATGCCAGGAAAGGATGGTTTTCAGGGTGACACTGGAACTCGAGGCTTGCCAGGACTGTATGGCCCCATGGGCAGCAAGGTGGGTACTGAGCAGTGTTGATGCTGACAATAAGGCTAGCTAAGAGCTTTGCTTGTATGTTGCTTTGCTCCCGAGGTCTTCAAAAATGAGTTTTGCTATTCCATTGCCAACTATTATTCCAGTGGTAGCACGGCTGAAACTTCCTTCCCTGAAAGTAATCTTTCAGCCACCAGCTGTAAGCTATTTTTAGCCACGCTAGCAGGCCATGCCGTGCGAAACCATTACACTGCCAGCGTCTTGGATCTGGCTACAAGCAGTTCAGCCAGAGATAAGGGACAGCACAAGGGTTATTTTTAGCCATAGCCTGAAAATACCACTTATGAACAGCCGTGGTAGGGATGCATTTGTTGTCTGTCATTGGTCATAGACTGAGTGTAACTGATTATTATTATTTAGATATGGACACAATGACCTACAAATTGGATCACATTCAGCTCTCAATTGAATTATCAAATTCAAGTTGTAGATATTTTGCCCTGTGCAGGAATCTTGAAGAAGAAGAAGAAGAAGAATGTCACAAAAGGACTTGATCAATATAGATCTGACCAATTTCAGGTCAATCCCCGATTCAGGTACCTGTGATTTCAGTGAAGACAAAGGCGTTTCTATGCCAGATGCTGGAACGCAGTCCAGGCAGCACTCTTTGTCTCTGACCTGACTGTCTCAGTTCTCAGAAATGCCTGAAGAATGGTGGTGATCATTGAGGGTACAACAGTCAGATGATTTGGTGGCACTGGTGTTAAAGAAGCGGTTGATCAATATAGTGAGGATGTTCCTTACCACCCTCAATTGTCCCCTCTTGCTTGACAGGGAGATGCGGGTCAACGGGGAGATGATGGTTTGGATGGACTGCCAGGACTGCCGGGTGCTAACGGCTTGAAGGGAGCGCCTGGTCAGTCCGTAACAGGACCCAGGGGTCGCAAGGGTCAGGCAGGTTTGGATGGCCTGGAGGGAGCACGAGGATCAATCGGAGACAAAGGTAACAGTAATTAACTGAATTGTTGCATTTTTTTGCATGATGGGGATGATAATGATAATATTGTTTGTAGAGTGCAGAACTTCATTTCACAAGGTCGTGGTCACACTGAAATGTGTTGTAGGGGAGAAGTTAAAATTAAATGATAGTTGGGTAGCAAAGTATTTAATACTTTAAACTGTGCTGCATCACTTTGTCACTCTATATGACGGTGCCTGGGGTACAAATAGATATAATTTGTCATTATATAAACCTAATGGCATTAAGTTGGCCCTGAAAAGTGGCCTAAACTTGTATTGTGTAACTGTAAATGAATTGTTTTGCTAACTCTCTAGTTCTGGAGTCATGCTGTGTTGTTAGGTCAGCCTGGCGACCCTGTCCTTTTCACTTTGACCCAGGGAGACCCAGGAGACCCAGGAATGAATGGTTTGGATGGTCTTCCAGGGAGGATCGGTACACCAGGTATGGAGCCTGGATTCTGTCATTTGGTCTACAGTCTTCTTACGTGTGTAGTCTTTTAGATCTGTATAGATCTTAGTTCAGGCACTGGCTGAACCTTAGCATAGTTTGCTGTCATTCCTATGTTTGTGTATTTTTTAGATATTGAGCAAGACATCACACCTGAACTTTTGGATCTGTGTGATAAATAAAGAGAGATGAAAAAGAAAAAGAACAACTCACATGGAGCTGATGCCTACCGAAAAATCAACAATGAAATCCTACAAGGAATGCGCACAGCAAAGGAGAACTGGATAGAAGATCAATGCCAGGAAATAGAGAACAGTCTGAACAAGAACAACAGCAAGAAGGCCTACCAGACTGTGAAGCGGCTGACAAGTGTCAAACAGCCCAAAGTCTCCACGATCCAAAGCAAGTCTGGCATATGCCTTACAGAAGAACAAGAAGTCTTGGACAGATGGACAGAGTACTGCTCTGACCTTTACAACCATACACCAAATGGAGACCCATCAGTTCTAGCATGTCCCGAGAACAGAGAAGAAGAAGAAATCCTCCCAATTCTCCGGGAAGAAGTTGAGGCAGCAGTGCAATCGCTAAAAAAAGGGAAGTCTGCGGGAGTGGACAACATACCCGCGGAACTGCTACAAGCAGGAGGAGAAGCGATGATTGATGCCCTCGCCATTATCTGTAACAAGATCTGGCAGAGTGGGGAGTGGCCTATACCATGGACCCAGTCGCTTGTCATCACTCTTCCCAAAAAAGGTAACCTTCAGGAGTGTGAAAATTACCGCACCATCAGCCTCATCAGCCATCCCAGCAAGGTCCTCCTGAAAATAATACTCAACAGGTTGAAACCCCAAGCTGAACAAATCATAGCTGAAGAACAAGCAGGATTCAGGGCAGGGCGAAGTACCACTGAACAGATTTTCAACCTCATAATAATCTGTGAGAAATACCTACAGTACCAACAACATCTGTATCATGTGTTCATAGACTTCAAGAAGGTGTTTGACCGAGTCTGGCATGCAGCTCTATGGGCAACAATGAAAGTGTACAACATCAGCCCTAAAATTATTGAAGTCATCAAAAGCCTGTATGACAAGGCTACCAGTGCAGTCCTCCACAACAGCGCCATCGGGAACTGGTTCAGAACAACAATCGGTGTGCGTCAAGGATGCCTACTCTCTCCAACACTCTTCAACATCTTCCTAGAGCGCATCATGTCAGATGCTCTTGCAGATCATGAAGGCACAGTCAGCATAGGGGGTAGAGCAATCTCCAATCTTCGTTTTGCGGATGACATTGATGGATTGGCTGGAGAGGAACAAGAACTTGAACAGCTGGTACAGAGGCTTGACACCACCTCCAGAGCTTATGGAATGGAAATAAGTGCAGAGAAGACCAAAATGATGACCAACAAAACCAATGGCATCAACACGGACATCAAAGTCCAAGGCCAATCCCTCAACACAGTACATAGCTTCAAATATTTAGGAGCCATTGTATCAGACAATGGGTCCCGACAGGAAGTCCTCTCCAGGATCGCACAAACAACTGCTGTCCTGACAAGGTTGAAGCCCATTTGGAAAGACAGGACCATCAGTCTACATTCCAAAGTAAGACTGCTGCGCTCCCTTGTCATCTCCATCTTCCTTTATGCTTGCGAAGCATGGACCCTCACAGCAGATCTCTAACGAAGAATTCAAAGCATAGAGATGAGGTGCTACAGAAGACTTCTGGGCATTTCCTATACACAACACATCACCAACGACGAAGTCCGACAGACCATCACACAAGCCATTGGACAACACGATGACCTGCTTACAGTGGTGAAGAAACGGAAACTCCGATGGTATGGCCATGTCACCAGATCATCAGGCCTTGCAAAGACTATTCTGCAAGGCACAGTGCAAGGAGGTAGAAGAAGAGGAAGACCGAAAAAGAGGTGGGAGGACAACATTCGAGAATGAACTGGTTTAACACTGAGCGAAGCCATCAGGGCTGCTGAGGACAGAGAAAGATGGAGTATGCTGGTTAAACGATCATCTGTGGTGCCCCTATGACCTCCGAGTTACGGGACAGGATAGAGGATAGGATAAATAACGAATAGCCAAGTTTAATAGAATTATCTTTGCTATTGACCAATTTAATTTTAAAAAATACTCTCCCCCTCAAAAAAATGTGCACATCCGATTTATTAAAAGAATAAGCTACAAGCAGTGTAAGGTAGTCAACAGTTCTTTAATAGACCTTTCCCTGATTGTTGTAGAAAACAGGGTTACTATCTCCATATAATTGTAGGTCATACTTACAGCGCTGGAATTACTCATCACCTTCATCACTTTCTTCTTCACCACTTTGTCCACTCCTATCACTTTCCCTTTCCATATTAGACCTCCACTCTCTTTGAAACAACAGTATTCAGTGCCAGACGAACATTGCAAGCTTACTCTAGATGAAAATATAAGAGATTTGCCCAGCTTAGTTTCGTACACTGCGACTTTTGAAAGTAGAGGTAAGCATATGCATACGTCAGTATGAAAACGTTGTGCGCTGGCACGACACAATAGAGTAGCAAAGTGTAGAAAAAGTTAAGGAAAAAAGATGTAAACGATGACGTAAATTAACCTTGCTTTCCTGTAGTGGGATTGTTGATGTTGTCATTTGATGACTTGCAGGAGAACCAGGTGCTCCGGGAGACGACGGCTTTGATGGCATTAAGGGTATGAAAGGTGTGCCAGGACTCCCAGGGATGCCTGGCGCTGAGGGTTTCCCAGGCCCAAAGGGCTTTCCGGGTATTGTGGGGGATGATGGACTGCAAGGGTATGTCGGCCCTAAGGGTGAAGTGGGAGCAGACGGACTGCAAGGATCCCAAGGAAGACCTGTAAGTAGTGCCTTTCTAATTGTATCACTTGTCAATGTTGGCATTGCTCACCCTGCTTCTCTCTCTCTCTCTCTTTGTATTATTATTATGTGGGTGAGGGATAGGAAGGGGGGTGGTTGCCTAACATTGTTTAAAGATAATGATGAAGATGTTGGTGTGATTGTGTGTGCATGTGTGTTAGTGCATGTGTGTGTGATTTCTAAGATTTCCAAGTTAATGTTAAAGGTTATTTACTATGTTAATTTGTTAAGGGACAGATTGGAAGATTAGACTTCTTATTAGTCTAAAATCTGTATCCCTAATTTCTCTCTCTCTCTCTCTCTTCTCTCTCTCTCTCTCTCTCTCTCTCTCTCTCTCTCTCTCTCTCTCTCTCTCTCTCTCTCTCTCTCTCTCTCTCTCTCTCTCTTCTCTCTTCTCTCTCTCTCTCTCTCTCTCTCTCTCTCTCTCTCTCTCTCTCTCTGTTTGTGCAGTCTGTGATAAGCTCAAGAGTAGGTTACTGTTCTTAGCTGCTGTGATTTTTTCCTTAAGTTTTCTTACTATTTCAGATTTTAACCCATGGCAGCCAAACGGTTTAAAATTGAGTTGACAGATACTTGGAAACAAGGGAGATGTATGCACGTACCAAAAAGCATGATCGGAAGAATGGTTCAAGATTTTAATTCATGTGCAAAGTGACACTCACTGACTGACTGATGCACAGCTCCTAATTATTACAACAATTATAGTTTTAGTTGCGCATGTATATAGTGTTATTTATTCTTGCCTATCAGTTTTTTCACCCGCAGATGTTTTAAATTTAACTTTTTTTTTAAAAAATCAGTGCAACATATGACAGTACTACTTCAGTACATCAGAGAAGGAATTGACACAAGTGTAGATTATGATACAAGATACAAGATAATTTATTGTCCCCATTTTTACACAAGGAAATTTGACATGTGGGCAGCATGACACAAGCACCAAACATGATAAGGACAATATTATAGTTAACCTTTAGGCTACCAAGTTTCTTTCTACTATTGTCCTCTCTATCCCTGAGGTTTTGTACATAACAATATGTCAAATAATGGTGCATATTTAACACTAGAAGGGCAAAGCCCATATGACTCACATGCTCCTTGTGAAACTTGCAATGTTAAACATGAAAATTACTGGCCAAAAAAACACATCAAGTCAAGTCGAAGCATTTTTGTATTTCCCAAAAGGAAAATTGGTGGTTCTCTGGCACATATAAGCTACTATGTACACACGAGCGCGCGCACACACACACACTGGTAAAAAAATCAAACATGTTTCCTCCTTCCATAGATAAGGACATACCAAGCATAATACATCCATCCCACCTTCCATAGATAAGGACATACCAAGCATAATACATCCATCCCACCTTCCATAGATAAGGACATACCAAGCATAATACATCCATCCCACCTTCCATAGATAAGGACATAGCAAACATACTACATCCATCCCACCTTCCATAGATAAGGACATAGCAAGCATACTACATCCATCCCACCTTCCATAGATAAGGACATACCAAGCATAATACATCCATCCCACCTTCCATAGATAAGGACATAGCAAGCATACTACATCCATCCCACCTTCCATAGATAAGGACATAGCAAGCATACTACATCCATCCCACCTTCCATAGATAAGGACATATCAAGCATACTACATCCATCCCACCTTCCATAGATAAGGACATAGCAAGCATAATACATCCATCCCATCTTCCATAGATAAGGACATAGCAAGCATACTACATCCATCCCACCTTCCATAGATAAGGACATATCAAGCATACTACATCCATCCCACCTTCCATAGATAAGGACATACCAAGCATAATACATCCATCCCACCTTCCATAGATAAGGACATATCAAGCATACTACATCCATCCCACCTTCCATAGATAAGGACATACCAAGCATAATACATCCATCCCACCTTCCATAGATAAGGACATATCAAGCATACTACATCCATCCCACCTTCCATAGATAAGGACATAGCAAGCATACTACATCCATCCCACCTTCCATAGATAAGGACATAGCAAGCATACTACATCCATCCCACCTTCCATAGATAAGGACATAGCAAGCATACTACATCCATCCCACCTTCCATAGATAAGGACATACCAAGCATAATACATCCATCCCACCTTCCATAGATAAGGACATAGCAAGCATACTACATCCATCCCACCTTCCATAGATAAGGACATAGCAAGCATACTACATCCATCCCACCTTCCATAGATAAGGACATATCAAGCATACTACATCCATCCCACCGCGTAGCTCAGTGTTAGAGCGTTCCTCTGGCATTAGCCAGGTTCCAACCCCGTGATGGGCAAAATAAAAAGTGGCCATTTTCACTGTCCATTTTAGCAGTATGATTGCTCTGGTGGCTCAGTGTTGATTTGGGTGGGAGGGGAAATGGAGGGGGGGGGGGGGGGGGGGGGTTGTGTGTGGGAATTCATAGACATAGACTTACATAGCTATGCATGTGAGTCAACAAATCATAACTGTTGTTTTTTGTGCTTCAACTCCAATGAACTGTTTTGTACATGTTGCAAAATCAATACAGTTTTTGTCAACTCATCCATTTTGATGTTGCCATCATGTGGAGTGTACAGTGCTCTTTGTTTCCCTGTAAAATTTGATTTTTTTAAATATATGTGATTTAAACTGAATCAGGAACAGAACAGAAACAACACAAAACATTAGATTTTGTAATTTAAGATGTACAAATGTTTATTTTTATCTCACTTGAGTTTGTACTGCAGCATGCGTTCATATCCAACTAAATGAAAACGCAGGTAAGAAACTACAGAAAGTCACATGTTCAATCAGTTCTTCAAAGAATGTGCAAACATAATATGTAATGGGAATTAACTGAGATATCACACAAAGCTGGTTCAATACACTGAAAACTTGGGTGGCAGTAAGATGTCTTCATTGTACACACATGACCAATCTGTTGTGCATTGGGGAGCAGGTTGGGGCTAGGTAAATCATGATTATCAAATCCAAAATCTGTCAGATCAGTTGTGTCAACTAAACTATGTAGATTCTGAGTTGTCTTCCTGCTCAACCAGTGACTACATTTTCTAGAAAGTTGGTATACTCGGATTTCGAGTAAGATTCTGTCATACTTGTAGTTGGACTCAAACAAAATTGCAAAGGAAATGCTTTTCAAACCTTTGAACTATGTCTAGATTTAGACAGGCATATTTACCCTTTAAGAGGAAGCATCTCTTTCCATTTCCTGTTGTCTGATTATCAAAAACAACCGTAATATGCCTTGTGTTACCGAATTAAAAGTACCTGTGACGCTGGCAAAATTGTGTGGTTCAGGGATAGGCAGGCATGGTTTTAATTGACGGAATAGGGCATTATGGTAGCCTAAAGGTTAATGCAAAAACATCAGGTGTAACATCATCATTCATTTATATACACATTCTCATACACACCAGCAATCAAACATTTGAGAAATAACATTACGTTCATAAAATAGGTACAGTGATATAAATAGCATGCAACCAAATTTCAGCATGATTAAAGGTGTGATTATAAACACAATGCTAAAAGTACATTTTGAGAACATAATTATGTGGTAAATCAACCAAGCATCTTATTTTGTCTGTCAGGCAGCACATACTCTCCATCTTCCCTATTTGTATACTTACAGCTCTTATTATTTCAGCACTAGGACTTTATTCATACTAACACATTTGAGGTTGTCACAGGTTGAAACATCTCAGTCACTCCTTAGTCCTTAACTCTTTCCCTGCCAATCGACGATATATCGTCGATCTGAGCCGCCATGTTTGTGCCAATCGACGATATATCGTAGATTTCAGTATTCCGTTTTCGGTCCGTTTTTTTGCGCAGTCCAATCCAAGTTTTATTTTAACCAAAGAGAGATAACTCTTTCTACTTTCGTTCTCGATCGACACGCGCATGGTTTCTTCAAATTGATTCGTTTTTAAGAGTGTTTTTTGTGCATTTTACTAAGCATTGTGATGGGCACAATCGACAGTGTGTCAAACTCTGCAAATAATCAATATATAATTTCAAACTGTAAAGTGTATTTTCATCCTAAATAAATTTTCTTTCTGGTGTGTGAAGCTGATTCAGTGATTGGAATTATTCCTCCAGATTTTTTTTTATCACTGTGGTATGTAGAAATATTTTTATTTTATTTTATCATTTAAAAAAGATCAACATGCTTTCAAAACACATATATTTCAATAACATAATCAAATTAACATTTTTGTGTTTTTTTTCTTATTCTTCACTCTTTTACCTTTAATTTGATATGAAATATTTCTATTTAACAACTATTATTGAAAGAACAGTAGCTTAAATGCCTAAGGTACTGAACTTTCTTTCCGGTGCCAGAGAAATGTCTGGCACAAACGTGGAAACATGCCTGGCAGGGAAAGAGTTAAGATCCAGTTCTAAAAAATTCATGCAACAAAGATGGTTGGTTAGTCCCAATCCATTTTCTCAAGCAAAACTACTTTATGTTCTCTGTAATGGGTAATAAGTAATAGGTCCCAAAGACCATCACACAAGCCATTGGACAACACGATGACATGCTCACAGTAGTGAAGAAACTGAAACTCCAATGGTATGGCCACATCACCAGAGCATCAAAAACCATCCTGCAAGGCAAGGTGCAAGGAGGCAGAAGAAGGGAGAAAAGAGGTGGGAGGACAACATTCGAGAATGGACTGGTTTGACATTCAACGAAGCCATGAGGGTTGCTGAGAACAGAGAAAGATGGAGTACGCTGGTTAAACGATCATTTGTGGTGCCCTAACGACCTTTTAATTATGGGATAGAATAGGATAGGATAGTAATTGGTATGATCTTACTATAATTGTGATTACTTGGATCATCTCTTTACATTTGTTCCTGTACTCTTGTCTCTTGTTCAGTGGGTTTATTTCATATTTGGTTTTGAATGTATTTTAATTCGTTTTCTTCTATGAATTTTATTTCTGTATTCTGTAATAATATATTAATTTATTGATTTTTTTTCTATTCCATTATTTTGTATTTATGTATTTTTTGTTAAAAAAATTTTGTTTGACACTTTATTATCTTTTTTGTTAATTGGGACATTTTGGTCCGCCTGCCCTGGGAAAGGCACAGTCGCAACCTGTGGCACGCCCAATCCAACCTACCTAATATTAGTTGTGTTTTTGAAATTTGGCTTGGGTAACAAGTTGGAGTACCCGGAGAAAACCCCTGAGGCATTGCCCGAGTGGAAAGTAAATAATATTGGGAGAAACATAACATCCAGAGGCTGGATTGTTTACACACCAGTCAGGTGCCATTGGTTTCTAGCCTATGGATAAGCAAGTTAGTACCGCTTTAGACTACTCGGCCACAATGCTCGCTCTTATACATATAAAAAGAAGAAGAAGAAGAATCTCCTTTTGGTTTCTAGGGTCAACCTGGCAGGAAAGGTGAAGTCCCAAGATCAGCACCCCAGGGCACACCAGGAGAACCAGGCCTACCTGGGGAGATTGGTATCTTTGGCAACCCTGGCCCTGCTGGACGAGCCGGCCAGCCTGGACCCATTGGTCGAGTGGGGCAGAAAGGTGAGTTGTGTGAAAACTAAGGTTTAACATCAAAGCATGGGCAATAGAGAAGTTATTAAAGCATATTCTAGAATTGCTTTGCCACTCTGTGGAGCCTGTTAAGACCCGGCCACACTGACCTGTAGCACCCGGCCACACTTGTATTACGCTTATCAATTCCTTATGTATTTCCTTGCATACTGGCTAACGTACACTTGGACAAGGATAGCACATGTTTGATTTCTTCTGAAAAAATACATAAGCCGGTCTTACAAGGTCCAATCAGAAGTGATAATGTGAAATCACGAGTTTAGAAGTCAACCTAAACTCCTCCCACACGCATGATTACATGAAACACATGTTGCCTGCTACAAACGACTTGGCAAGCTAAAGGCAGTTGAATTCACTTGTTGCGTGTTGATCTTAGTAAAATTGTTTCCTATTATAGTCATATCAAGAAAGAGTACATTACATTGTCATGAACAAATGCCTTGTAGTGAAATTACAGCTATGCACATTTAAAAATTGGAAGCGGGTGGTGTTACTACCTCCAACCCAATGCAAAAGCCGTAACAAGTAAGCCAAATGTGGCCACTGAACTCATAAGGTGTGGCCACCCGTCAAAATTCCAGTCATTGAAAGATCTCTTTACCCAATGATAAGCAGTAAAACGTAAGCCAAATGTGGCCACTACTTAAGATAGTTTGCGAAAGCACTGAACAGTACAAAGAATAAAATGGAACACAATGAATTAAACGGTACTTACCAGCACAGTGATTAAAACTGTACTTACCAACATTATGAATAAAATGGAACACAATGAATGAAATGCTACTTACCAACACAATGAATAAAACAGTTCTTACCAACACAAAGAAAGAAATAGTATACAAGAAATGAAATGGTATACAAGGAATGAAACGGTACTTACCAACACAAAGTGTTACACTCAGTTCGATGATGGTGTTTTCTATCAGTATCTGATTCAGCCCCGATGCTTGAATTCCTGATAGTTGTGTAACTCAGATTCGTTTATTCACGCAACCCGTCCAAACAGCATACAAGTCACAAAGTCGACGTATGAAGTTTTCCACTTTTATTCAGCACACACCAACAACTGCATACAATTCTCAACTCAACTCAACAACTTTCACAGCAACTCTCCAAATCACTATCAACAACTTTACTCTCTCTCAACAGCAACTCGGCACACGATTAAATAACCTCTCTCTCTTCCGGAAGAATTTCGAACAATGTAGAAATGACGCACTGCCACCAATCGAATAAAAGATCGTCATCACTGACTTACGTCAATACATATTTTTATATCTTCCAGAACGACCTCTTGCTTCGACATGTATCGGGAAATTTCTATCAAGAGTAAACACGCATATCCAGAAGATTCTCAAATAATATCGACTAACGCAAATTATCAACGTTATACAAAGCCTCTCCTAACAACAATGCAAACTCAAATCAAAGGTAAATAAACACCATTATTGAATACTTTGCAAAACGAAACGATTAGATCTATCGTGCGCGCTTCCGACATACTTTCGTTCACGTTTCAACGTAACATAACCCCCCACTCAAGAAGAAATTTACCCAATTTCTTTCAACAACGTTGAAACGTAATGCACAAACAAAGTCCTCAATTGAAACTAATTTAAGACTTTCTGAATACTGTAATTGCGCTCAGCTTATCTACACAGAGTCAATGGTTTTCATCTTCAAATCTGCCTGGATAATGTCAATGTTCACAGTTCATTCACACAGTCAATGGTTCTCATCCCCAAATCCGTCTGGATACTGTCAATGTTCACAGTTCATTCACACAGGGTCAAAGTTTCTCATCTGCAAGTCTTTCTGGATACTGTCAATGTTCACAGTTTATCTACACAGTCAATGTCTTTCATTTTCAAGTCTGTCATTACTAATATTCTTAGTTCGTCCACACAGTCAATGTTCTTTCGTTCGCAAGGAAATGACGCCCTCGTCAGTTGCGGTCGTCATCGGCCCAGGGTCAAAGACGATGATCGCGTGGGCTTCCCCGGAATCAGTGCGTCCTCCGTTGTCTCCTTCTTCCATCGGATGTCCGACGCAGTCGACGTTGTCAGCTCCCAGAATGCATTCGCTGGGTCTCACGGTCAGGTTGGCTTCTGGTGACGGTGGAACAGCTCCCTCAAGGTCTGCAGATGCTCCTTCCAGGTCTGGGTGTGGACTTCATGTTCGACCAAAGTCGTAGAGCCTGGGACATCATTGAAGCTATGTGGAAACTCGCCCATAAGGTCCTTGAGCTCCATCTTTTGACCTTCCGTCAAGCTTGGTCCTAGCTTAACATCATCGATGCCTTCTTTGCTGTGGAAGTCTCCCCGTTCCAACAGTTCTTCGCTGTCAAAGCTGTTGTCGGTCACAGCTGCTGTGGCTGCGTGCACAGTCTCTGATGGCCTTTCCACGTACAGCTTAAGGAGGTTGGCGTGGTATATCTTGGAATGCTGGCCGACCTTCACCTTGTAGTCGTTGATTCCCACCACGGTCTCCACTTCGTACGGGCCTTTCCACTGCATCAGCAACTTATTGTGATCAGTAGGTAGCAGCACCAGCACTTTGTTGCCAGGTTTAAACTTCCTGTTCACAGCCCTACGGTCATAGTAGTGCTTTCCACAGTCCTGGGACTTCTTCAGGTTTTCTCTGGCTATCTCGAGAGTCTGCTCCAGCTTCTCCCGTAGCTCAAACACGTACTGGTAGCTGTTCTTCACCTCTGGGGTGTCTACTTCTTTCGTCCACAGTTCTTTTAGGATGTGCATCGGCCCTCGGATGGTTCTTCCGTACAGCAGCTCGAACGGAGAAAAGCCGGTGGACTCCTGCGGTACTTCTCTGTAGGCGAAAAGTAGGCGTTGATGTAGCGATGCCATTGTCTGGGCTGCTCGCTGCACAGTTTCTTCAGGGTGGACTTCAGCGTAGCATTGAACTTCTCGACAAGCCCGTTGCACATCGGATGGTAGGGTGTCGTAGTCAAATGCCGGATGCTCAGCAGTCTGTTCACCTCCTTCATGCAGTCGGAGACGAACTGCGTCCCGAGGTCTGTCAGGATCTCTTCAGGCACTCCAAGTCTACTGAACATGTCCACTAGCGCCTCTGCGACAGTTTCAGTGTCAATCTTCTTCAGAGGCACTGCTTCTGGGTACCGAGTCGCATAGTCCACTAAAGTCAGTACCCATCGATGACCTTCTTCACTCGGAGGTCTTATTTCGCCGATTAAGTCTAAGGCCACCCTCTTGAAAGGTCGGTCGATCAGAGGCATCCTCTGCATAGGCACTTTCGGGACCCTTCCTCGAGGTATGGTCTTCTGGCAAATGTCACATGATCGGCAGAAACGGCTGACGTCCGCATGAAGTCCTGGCCAGTAGAACACCGCCTGGATTCTGTCCGACGTCTTCTTGATGCCTAGGTGACCTCCCATAATTGAGTCATGCGCTACTTCCATCACCTGGCGCCTTAAGGGTAATGGTACCAGTACTTGACGTAGTGGTTTACCTCCGTTGACCCTCGGGTGCTGGAAGATTCTGTACAGGATCTTGGCCTTCACCTCAAAACAGACCGTGCCACTGCCCTTGGTCACGTGGTCTTGGCGGTTCCTGTACTTGTTTAAAGTGCTATCAGCTCCCTGGAGCTGGATAAGCTTATCTCTGTCCACGATGGCAGCTTTAGAGTTGTCGGCGACCTTCAGTGGCGTAGACGTCTTGTCTCTCTTGGCCTGGGCCCTGGTAGTAACAGCACCGACGATCTCTGGTCGGCAGGGCTGAGCCGGAGTAACCACATTGTCCCGTAGCAGCTCTGTAAGGTCTCCATCGGGAAACGGCAATGGATCCTCCTCCACAACTTCGACGTGTTGGGTTGAGGCAGGACTCCACTCTGGATCGGGGTCGTCGGGTCGTCTCGCGCCGTCGATATTCCCGATCATCAAATCATACAGCGGCTTCTTCAGGCAAACCGCTTCGACTTCGCCTATGTAGAAAGGGGTGTTGACATGAATTTTTCGCAACTGGCGCTCTCACACATTTGCTGTCGGCCATAAGTGTCCATTTTGAATCGCCAGTGAACTGTTCTTTAGCGATTAGGTCTTCTCTGACGATGACCCCACTGCAGCCAGAGTCTCTTAAGACAGTCACTTCATGATTTCCGACGCGTCCCTTTGAAACAGGCATGTTCTGGACGGTCACAGCTGCGCTGGCGACGACGGGGATGGATTTTCCGTTGGCAAGGAGAAGTTGGCCATCGGTCATGCACTCTTGCACGTCCGCAGGAGTAGCTGTGCGCTTGGTCTCACTCGGAAGAATGACACTCCCGCCGCACACTTGATGGTCAGATCTACTGGTTTGCCGTTGATTGGAGAACCGCCTCTGCCGGTTGCACGCCGCTGCATTGTCCGTACTGCTCCGCTGTCCGCTATTTCTGCTTTGAGTGCAGCTGGCAGCTCTGTGGTCTGTAGCGTTGCAGATGAAACAGCCTCTTGAATGCCCTTCCCTGGGAAGGTGGCGTGGAGTCCGTGTGTCTCTGGCTCGTCTGGACTCCCCTGGATCTGGTTCCCATGGTTTCCAGTCTTCTGAAATGGTTTTGTCGCGCTGGGTGGCCCCAGCGTTTTCTCATGAGCGATGAGATATCTTTCAGCAGCCTCAGCAACGTCTTTTAGCGTCTCCAACTTTTGTATTTCCAAGTGGATCGCGAGGTCCTTAGGGCAGGCGTTGAGTAATTGTTCCCTCACGATCAGCTCATGGAGACTCTCGTAAGTCTTCCCTTTGCCTGATAATTCCACCCACTTGTGTAGATATGATGACAGGCGCTCCACAAATTGTTTTGGTGTCTCGTCTGACAAAGGCCGGCATTCACGAAAGCGTTGACGGTAGCCCTTTTCTGTAAAGTTGTAGCACTGCAATAGGGCCGCTTTCAAAACGTCGTAGTCTTTGGCGTCATTATTCGACAGTCTACTGTAGACATCGAGCGCCTTCCCCGTCAGTAGTGCGCTGAGTATGATCGCCCAGTCTTGACGTTGCCATTTAGCGCTTTCGGCGAACCTTTCGAACCTCGCCAGATAGCTGTCGATCTGGTCCTTTTCGTCGACGAACACTGGCAATTTTGGAGCCTTGAAGTCACTGATAACTTGTGGCGCGCGCTGCTGTTGTTGGATGCGCGCCATTTCTAACTGGAATTGACGCTCAGCCTCTAATCGTCTCTCTTCCATCTCGTCACGTCGACGCTTTTCTTCTCTTTCTTGCCGCTGCTGTTCAATTTCTAAACGCTTCTGTTCTAATTCTCTTTCTCGTATTCTCTCCTGAGACTTGACGTACTCCGTCAGCTGCTTGCCTTTTAGATTCAGTTCAACCCCTTTCTGCCAGAAGTCAGCCATCTTGATGCTTCTGGAAAGTTCTTTTCAAGAAAGTTCTTTTCTAGAAAGTTCTTTTTCTAGAAAGTTCTTGACTGTAGAGTTCTTTTTTTTCTGGAAAGTTTTTGACTGTGCTGTACCTTTCTAGACTGTTCTAGAACAGCACGCTTTCTGCAGTAGCGCTGATGCTTGTCACTAGTCGCCTTCGCTGACGCAGGCCCCGCTGTCCTCGTCGTATGCGACGCTGCACCACGCTGGTGTTGATGTACACGTTCCTGTGCTGAAGTAGACGCGACGTCCGCTCGTCGCTCTCTCTAATACTGGCGATGTAGCTCCGAGACTGTCCCTCGACGTAGTCTTACGGCAGCCACGTAGTCCCGACTGTTGTTCGCTCACGAAGCAACTCTTCAGCGACTACACGCCCTTGCAGTCAACCCGAACCTATCGGTGATGTAGTCCCAGTATGTTGGCCCCTCTCGACGCAACTCGTTGGCGGCTACCCTCGATGACTCGATGACTGCCTCTCGTAACGTTGACTCGCTTGTTGTAGCAGTTGAACCCTTGGCTATGGTGTGAATCGCGGCTTGACCCCCAAAATGTTACACTCGGTTCGATGATTGGTGTTTTCTATCAGTATCTGATTCAGCCCCGATGCTTGAATTCCTGATAGTTGTGTAACTCAGATTCGTTTATTCACGCAACCCGTCCAAACAGCGTACAAGTCACAAAGTCGACGTATGAAGTTTTCCACTTTTATTCAGCACACATGAACAACTGCATACAATTCTCAACTCAACTCAACAACTTTCACAGCAACTCTCCAAATCACTATCAACAACTTTACTCTCTCTCAACAGCAACTCGGCACACGATTAAATAACCTCTCTCTCTTCCGGAAGAATTTCGAACAATGTAGAAATGACGCACTGCCACCAATCGAATAAAAGATCGTCATCACTGACTTACGTCAATACATATTTTTATATCTTCCAGAATGACCTCTTGCTTCGACATGTATCGGGAAATTTCTATCAAGAGTAAACACGCATATCCAGAAGATTCTCAAATAATATCGACTAACGCAAATTATCAACGTTATACAAAGCCTCTCCTAACAACAATGCAAACTCAAATCAAAGGTAAATAAACACCATTATTGAATACTTTGCAAAACGAAACGATTAGATCTATCGTGCGCGCTTCCGACATACTTTCGTTCACGTTTCAACGTAACACAAAGCATGAAATGGCGCACAACACACCTCAGTTCTGCAGAAAAAGTATTTACACCCCTGTCCACCCAGTGCAGCTTGTCTGAGCTCTTGTTTAGAACCAGAAAAGGGTGAGGGAAGAGGAGATGGGCACCATCCTCATCAGGCTGACTCTGAGAAAAAGGAGGTCCGTAATGTCTCTACCCATCATCCAAAAGGTTATGAGAGCACATTTCATCATCTTGCTGTTGCCCAGCGGGTGTAGCATAAATCCGCGCCAATGTTTTGATCAAAGTATATTTGAAATTGTCGAGCGAGATGGCTGGCATTAAATGTAGGATTGTTGTGTTACAGGTGGACCAGGTCCGAAAGGATATCCAGGATTTGAAGGTTTGCCAGGATCCCGAGGAGAGGACGGCTTGGTGGGCCTGAAGGGAGAACCAGGTCGTAATGGAGTACCAGGATCTAAAGGTGAGACTTTCTGTTGTATTATGGACAGTTTGTTATCATATAGAGATTTTGTGTCATTGAGTAGTATGGTGAGTTTGTATTATGTAGTAGTATGTGGTAAGTATAGTGTAGTGTAGTATGGACAGATTGTATGATGTAGTGGTAGTATGGACAGATTGTATTATGTAGTGTAGTATGGACAGTTTGTATTATGTAGTAGTAACAAGCCACAATACGAGGTTGGAAGTGTTCATTAGTAACAATATATGAGATTAAAGTAACAGGTTTGTTTTATGTACATTCTGGAATGGAAAAGTAATCTTGATGATGCATTTGCTAGTGTAAGGGTGAATCAGAATTTGAGGAAGTGATGTTTTTTCGAATGTGACATGCTGTGTGACGTAATTGTGGTATCTGTTGGAATCTTCCTCCCGAGAGCACTGAGACAGTGACTGGACCGTGCACACTGATGGTTGACAAAGACAGTATATAGTTAGGTTTGACGGGTATGTGTTTTCAGAAGTGGTTGGAGCCAGGATGCATTGTAACTATGGTTCATTGTATCTGGGACTGAATGAGAGTGTGAAAGAGGGTGCATGACGCTTGGCAGTAGCGAGATTAGGGGGTCTATAGCAGAGGCAGACCTGCCTACCGTTACGGATTTTCCCGTATTTTTACGGATTTGAGACCTAAAATATGAATATACGCAAAGGCCTTAAAAAATACGAATTTTGGAACCTTTTTTTTTTTTTTTTTTAGTTTTTTTTTGTTGTGGTAATAAGACGTTTGTTTTGGGTTTTAAGACATTTCACACGGCGCCATACTGCGCGCCATAGGCCTACTGAAGTCAGAAACAATTGAAACTTTTCATTGTCAGAGATTACTACATTAAGTTCAACCTGAATATCTGGACCCCAGAATCACCAGCCTTGAGAGAATGGATGAAAAGTGGGCTGCAGTTGGGAAGATTGAGCCCTACAAAGAGCTGGCTGCTGTGATGGGGGGCTTTTGACAATCCCCCATTCAAGCGCTCATTGTGAGCGAGTGTTTTCCTGCTTAAGAAAAAAATCGTACAGATCAGCGATCCGGTTTAGGTGACAGTACACTTGAGAGTTTGCTAGTCCTCAAGTCCAAACCTGCTGCTACAGTGTACACCAGCAAAGAACTAGACAGGCTCAAGAGCTGTTATAGCTTGCAGCTGAAAAAAAAACAGTGCTGAGTGACAGTTTGCGTATAATTTTTCCCAGTCAGTTACTGTAAATAATTTATTTTGTAGCAAAGAACCAGACAGGCTCAAGAGCTGCTATAGCCAGCAGCTGAAGGAAAACAATGTTAACATTTTTGCACATCATATAAATTACTTAGTCCTTCACTATAGATAAATTATTTTTTTGTTTCCAATTCCAATTT
This sequence comes from Oncomelania hupensis, assembly GCA_036898135.1. NCBI lineage: Eukaryota > Metazoa > Mollusca > Gastropoda > Littorinimorpha > Pomatiopsidae > Oncomelania > Oncomelania hupensis. The sequence goes on along the minus strand of CM072523.1, from coordinate 11,284,246 downwards.
AAGTTTTTATCAACTGAATTTTTGCTCTCTAGCAATGACAGTTTTGCGCTTGTTCTGTAGTCAATAAATAAATAAATCGTGGAACAGTGTATTTAAGGAATCAGTTTGAGTTTTTTTTTTAATGCAGTGATTACTTCTTCTTTATCTTCACTAAGTTACATTTACAATTGTTAAATTCCTACTTGCGAATGCATCGATTCGTCGAGAGTAAAAATACGAATTTTGGTCCCAGAATACCACATTTTGCCAGTCAGAATACTGAAACTGAAAATCTGAGGTAGGCAGGTCTGCAGAGGTAATATAGGGGACTTGTTGGGGACAGTATGATAGGGCTCCCAAGGTCTTTGTTAAAAATTGCTTAAAATAATTTAGCAATGTTAGCAAACATAATTAGTAATATAGCTTGTTATAGTCAGGAAGCATTTTTAGTTTCCTTTGAGTTCTTATGTTGTAGAAGCATGATACAGCTATTACTTGGTAATTTAGTCACTATAACTCAACTGAATCTAGAAGTGTTATATTTGTCTGGATTCGTTTAGGGGAGAGTCTGGTATGTAAATAAATGTTGATTTAAGGAAAAGGTGTAATAGTGATTTTATTAATGTTTTGATGAGGATAGGGGTGCAAAGTATTGAAAGTCAGTTATATAGTTTATTTTTTATGCTGTTCAGTGTTTAGGGTAAGCGAGTTCTTTGTTGCAATTGAGCTTCCTTTCGTCCAGAGGGGGTTCCTTTTCATAGAAAGGGGAAGAAAGAGTGTAAAGGTGAATCAGATCAGATTAGATTATTTATTTGAAGTCTTTTCATTGATAAAACGATATTAGACTTTCACAAACAGATATATGCATAGACAAACACACAAACACTCATGCATAAACATAAGCACATATTAAAGTACTTAATTAAAAAATGTTTTTTATGTCAGTATGTAAGATAATGTAAGCATCGTTTTCAATAAGTGCATGATTATATAAAATATCTTTGATACTATCGGTTTCATTTATCAACACATTATTTGCTTTGTATAAAGGTGAATCAGAATGAGAGCACACGCTGTGTTTAGGAAGTGACTGAAGTCTTGTCTGATGTGACATGCTGTGTGATGTATTGTGGCGTCTTTTGGAATCTTCCCCCTAAGAGCACAAGGACAGTGACTGGATCATGAACATTGACGATTGACAAAGACAGTAGTTAGTTAAGTTAGTCAAGTGTGTGTGTTTGGAAGTGGTTAAAACCCCGAAAGCATTGTAACTATGGTTTATTGTATCTGGAGTGAATGAGAATTTGAAAGAGGATGTATGATGCTTCGTATAGCGAGATTGGTGATCCTGTGTCTTGTTGTGTGTGTTGTGTGTGCGTTTGTACCTTACACTAGCCATGATGATGATGATGATGATGCTTTCGCTAGTAATGATGATGTTGCTAGCCAGGATGATGATGATGTTGCTAGTTATGATGATGCTGTTGCTTGCCATGATGATGATGCTGTGGCTAGTTTATGATGATGATGATAATGATGATGTTACTAGTTATGATGATATTGATGATGATGATGCTGTTGCTAGTTACAATGATGATGATGATGATGCTGTTGCTAGTTACGATGATGATGATGATGCTGTTGCTAGTTACAATGATGATGATGCTGTTGTTAGTTATGATGATGATGATGATGATGCTGTTATTAGTTATGATGATGATGATGCTGTTGCTAGTTACGATGATGATGATGGTGCTGTTGTAAGTTATGATGATGATGATGATGATGATGATGCTAATAGTAATAATGCTGGTGATGGAAAAGCCTATGCATATTGCGCTGGATGCCTTTGATGTTGTTAGGGTATAACTGTGATAATTTCATGCCTGTTGTATCTATAGGTCGGCCTGGCTCAAGAGGTGTTCGCGGTGACGAGGGCTTACCTGGTGTACCTGGAGAAAAAGGGAGAAGAGGTGATGATGGGTTTCCAGGAGTCCTTGGAGCACCTGGCCTACAAGGGGCACCTGGCCTACCTGGACAGCGAGGAGTGAATGGTCTAAATGGCCTTCCAGGTATGTGAACATAAGACTGCATTGGCTTTTGTTGGCTTTGATCTAGCAACCTACTTACTGCTCACCAACAGTACTCATGAAAACACAGAAAACAGCCATATCCATGACCAGGTCACTGCACAATTTTCCATAATGTTTGGACCAGGAATGCAAATGTTACCTTTTTTTTTTAAATTGCTTCCCATGCTCTGAACACACTATGGTGAGATTTGGGGAGCCTAGAGGAATGTGATTCTTAATGAAATCTGTTACTTTGGATGTTTCTAAACTGTATTTGCTGTGAGTATATATAGTATTTTGGCAAGATTGGGCCCACAAACTTTGTTATTGGAAGCAGTGCTGTAAACCTGCTCTACAGACCAGCCCAATAGAACAACTATCCAATAGAACAACTGTACCCAATAGAACAACTACCCAATAGAACAACTACCCAATAGAACAGCTACCCAATAGCACAACTACCCAATAGAACAACTGTACCCAATAGAACAACTGTACCCAATAGAACAACTGTACCCAGTAGAACAACTGTACCCAATAGAACAACTACCCAATAGAACAACAATACCCAATAGAACAACTACCCAATAGAACAACTGTACCCAATAGAACAACTACCCAATAGAACAACTACCCAAAATAACAACTATATCCAATATAACAACTACCCAATAGAACAATACCCAATAGAACAACTATCCAATAGAACAACTGTGCCCAATAGAACAACTACCGAATAGAACAACTACCCAATAGAACAACTATCCAATAGAACAACTATCCAATGGAACAACTACCCAATAGAACAACTATCCAATAGAACAACTGTACCCAATAGAATAATTTCACTCAGTAGAACAATTTCATTTCTATCCTATCCTATCCCCAGAGCTGTTCACTCCTCCGGTTTGACCGGATTTTCTCCGTTTTGACTGTAAAAATCCGCTTATCCGTTTTGAAAACAAAAACTCCGGTTTCAAACGCGAGCGTTGAAAAAAAAATGTAGTTTTTTCGGTAGTAAGACGCTCTTTCTTCCGTTTCGTAATTTTTCCGTAATAAGACAAAAACTGGAATTCCCTGTACAAGTTTCGATTTCCGGCTCTCGCACTTTCTTTCGTGTGTGATCGAGCATTTGTGCATGTTTTCGAAGTGACTACTCTGTTCGCGATGCCGAAAATAAAAAACGCAGAAGATGGTGGACAAACACCACCCAAAAAGAAGATGCTTCACACGCAGAAGTGGAATGCTTCTTATTCAGAAGACAGAACTGCATAAGTGCTTAACGAGCTCCGAAAGGTCTGAAAACTATGCTTACTGCAAAATTTGCAAACTTGACTTCAGCGTTGCGCACGGCGATAGGAATGACATTGAAAGGCACGTGAACTGTGGTAGACATAAGCAGTTGCAACAAGAGCAGGCTAACCAACGCACAATAAGCTCGTTTATTGCTAAAGCAATAAATAAGTGAATGCTTTTTCAAATTTACTTTTTAATGTGTTTTTGTAGTAAATTTAACTGTCTTTTTGTTTTATTTTTTTCTCAATCTCTCAAAAAATGTATTCCAGTACTGTACTCCTGACAGACAGATGAAACTCCTGACAGACAGTCTGCTTACTCCTGACTGGCATTGGTAGGGGTGAACAGGTCTGTATCCCATAACTCAAAGATCATTGGGGTACCACAGATGATCATTTAACCAGCGTACTCCATCTTTCTCTGTCCTCAGCAACCCTCATGGCTTCGCTCAGTGTTCAGCCAGTCCATTCTCAAATTTTGCCCTCCCACATTTTTTTTCTATCTTTCTCTTTTCCTGCCTCCTTGCACCATGCTTTGCAGGATGGTCTTTGCAAGGCCTTATGCTCTGCTGATGTGGCATGCCATGTCAATTTCACTCAGTAAAACAATTTCACTCAGTAGAACAATTTCACTCAGTAGAACAAGTGTACAAAACATGTGACAAATGAAGGTAATGTTGTTTTTTGCAGGTCTGAAAGGACAGAAAGGAGAAGGCGGGGCACAAGGACCAAGAGGTGCACCTGGTTTTGATGGTCCACCTGGACTCAGTGGAATACCAGGTGGGTTCACCTCATGGTTTTTGTACTAGGGGTTTCCAAAATCCAAACTCTTCATCAATTGTGGTTTATTATTAGTGCAGTGTTTTACAGTAGGATTTGTACAGAAATAGTGAATCAAAACTTTTGTTTTTGGTTGGGTTATTTTGAGTGTGTGTGCTTTTTATTTAGTTTCTTTTTCCTTTCTGACACTTAGCCACTAGAGACCAAACTCCTACGAAGTGAAACAGACAGAAGTTCGGCTAATGCTCTTTGACTGCTGGTTCTTGTTTGGTGGTGACTTGATGGGTTTATATAAAAGATATTCAGCTTCTAGCTGAAATTCATTGCTGCTGCATGTAACAGGCAGCGTTTTGTAATAAGCAGGTCATTGCTGACAGTGTTGGCGCTAGAGATTTTGCCAGCCGGTATAGCCTTTAGGTGTCATGGATTGCTGAAAAGGCAACGGGACCAGCAAATAGTTTTTGACTCACATGCATAGCAATGTCAGTCTATGTACTCACCCCACCCTCCCCAAAAAACAAAATAAATAAATAAATAAATAATTTCCAAAGAAGTCTGTTTATAATATCTGACATGTTTTATAAGTGCCCTCTCACATCACCCTCTGTAGTCTGTTTATAATACCTGACATGTTTTATAAGTCCCCTCTCACATCACCCTCTGTAGTCTGTTTATAATATCTGACATGTTTTATAGGTCCCCTCTCACATCACCCTCTGTAGTCTGTTTATACTATCTGACATGTGTTATAAGTGCCCTCGCACATCACCCTCTGTAGTCTGTTTATAATACCTGACATGTTTTATAGGTCCCCTCTCACATCACCCTCTGTAGTCTGTTTATAATACCTGACATGTTTTATAGGTCCCCTCTCACATCACCCTCTGTAGTCTGTTTATAATACCTGACATGTTTTATAGGTCCCCTCTCACATCACCCTCTGTAGTCTGTTTATAATACCTGACATGTTTTATAGGTCCCCTCTCACACCATCATCTGTAGTCTGTTTATAATACCTGACTTAAAAGAACAGCACGATCTGTTCTTTTTCTTGCCAAAAGATGGCAGCATGTGGATAGGTCCTGTCAAAATTCTACTGATCTTCAATATCATCACTAGGTTGTTTAATTTTGGTATTTTACAATTTTAAATGGTTTTTAACCAACTGTGGTCGTTTACCGCAGTCCTTGGTTGGTTGTCAGTAAAATCTTGCTATATTCTAGCATTGAATATGTTGATGTATGCATATTTTGTCTGTACTATGTGCTTTACCTGTTTCACCTGTGACTCACCTGTTGTTTTGTTGTGCTTGCCAGGTGTGGAAGGTGATAAAGGAGAGTCAGGTGTACCAGGCATTCCGGGCGAGGTTGGTTTGCCAGGCTATGATGGCACTCCAGGTAAGGAAGGCCCCAAGGGTCGCAGGGGTGAGGCGGGTCTTGATGGACCTCCAGGACTGCCAGGTATCAAGGGAGACTCAGGTTAGTTCAATCATTTATAATAATAATTATAATGATAATGATAGTATTAATGATGATAATATTAATGATAAATATAGTAATGTTAATAATATTGTTTATGATAATAGTAATAATAGGAATGATGGGCAGTCAATCATTCAGGCTGGGGAACTCTCCTCGGATCCACGATTTTCTGAGAAAAGGTACCGTCACTCCCGAGAAAATGAAATAGAGGTCCAAGAAAAAAAAAATCGCTCCGAGAAAAAAAATAATCACAAAACGCAATCTATCCAAGTTCAAGTCTTGATCCATGTCCATGTCCAGCTTTTTTTTTTCTCGTCACTAAAAGTGCCGCCCGCGCCAGCTATTGTTACATCGAATTCACTGCCCAATGAGGCTTACTAGCATCACTTGACTACCACGGGCGAAGGCGATGTTGAACATTTGGCGGTTCACGTGAAGTTCAGTCCTTTGCCACTGTCCGCCATTGTTAGTTTATAATCACTATACTATCACAGGGTTGCCAACCACTACGGAATTTCCGTAGTTTACTCCGGAAATGAATACGCGGCTACGGAGCTACGCAAATCTAAAATTTACTATGGAAAGTCAATTTTCAACGATAGTATTACAGTTTTAACGAGTTTTATTGAGCGCCTGTGCCTCCCGTAGCACCTCAAGGTCACGGTCATTCGGTTTACGTGCACGGTGTAATAGATCACGCTCCCAGTGCATGTTAGGAAATTCGACCAATCACCGTGAAGTGGTTTTGCAAACGGCCAATCGGTGCACAAAACCTCGACCTTTCTGTGACACTTTGGTTTCGGGTCACGTTCTACAGCGCGAGAAGAAAAGTTTGTGTGCGGCGTATTTTGAATCCATGATGCCAAAAAGAAAGAAAACTAGTGATGAAAGCCCAGAAAAAAAGAAGAGGACAGCAAATCAAGAGTACAGGAAAGAGTATTCTGAAAAATTTCCGTGCATTACTGCGTCATCGAGATCAAATCACAGCGTGTATTGTACAGCGTGCTTGGCAGATTTTAGCATTCAACATGGCGGCTTCCACAATGTGACGCGACACGTGAATGGCAATCGTCACAAAAGTTGTTGCTCTGATCCAGAAAAGTTAGTCCCTGTTCAGTCGGTAGCCACCTTCTTCAAGCCCGATATGGATTTCTCAATAATTCGTTTGGAAACACTCTTCACGACCTTCGTTGCAGACTGTGTATGCATGTCTTCGTTAAAAAAAAAAGTGAGGACGTATGGCTACGGAAAAAGTCATAAACTACTGAAATTCAGAATTTTTACTACTGAAAACTTTTGGGGGGGTTGGCAACTCTGCTATCATGGTCAAATCGTGTGTTTCACGTATTATTAACCGCGGAGACCCTTTTGAAGAAGGGGAAATCAACAAGAAGTGGAAATGGGAATGGATTGAAAAGATGGCGAAAGTGTAACTGCACTCCATGTCATGGGTAACTACTACTACTACTTATACTACTACTAATGATAATGTCCTTATGAACACATGGTGAATATTATGGAAAACATCCACGTTTATCTCTCACAAAAAGCATTCTTTTTGGGTGTACATGCTATGAAACGTTCAGCTTCTGATCTCCCCACCGGGGCTTCGCCCCTGGACCTGACCAGAGGCCTTATGGCGGCCCCTGGACCCCGGCCGGATTTAAGAGATTTTTGCTTTCGACTGTTCCCCAGCCTGATCATTATTATTATTATTATTATTATTATTATTATTATTATTATTATTATTATTATTATTATTATCATTATTATATTTTTTTTAATTTATTATGGTGATGATTATGTTTATAAGGTGCCATTCACCAAGGGAAATGGCTGTACAATTTGAACATGAAAACCATTATTTTTGTGTGTTTTATTAAATAAAAAGTAAATTTGGTTTTATATGTGGATTTTTGCTAGTGGCGTTTTAAAAATAGTTGTGATTTGAACTTGCAAGTGACCAGTATAACAACAATGAAGCAACCATTGTATGTGAAGTAAATTCTGACATTGTAGGTAAAAGTTGCCAGCCCTTGTAGACGGTAACAGCGATGTCGGTTCTTTAGGTAAAACTCTTCAAGCATGAGTAAAAGTCAGTTTATTATTATTTTACCACCTACTGCTGTCCTTTGCTATGTGTTTGCTATAATGATTACACTATGGGTGATTTGTGTGTTGTCAGGCCTGCCAGGCAGACAGGGTTTGCTATAATGATTACACTATGGGTGATTTGTGTGTTGTCAGGCCTGCCAGGCAGACAGGGACCAGATGGCCTGCAAGGATTTCCTGGAATAAAAGGACAGAAGGGAGAGATAGGCCGCTCCATCGAGGGTCCAACAGGTGTGTCCTGCTTAATACTCCACTGCTTCTTATGCACACATACAGCACTGTCTTGTGCACACATACAGCACTGTGACTTATGCACACATACAACACTGTTTCTTATGCACACATACAGCACTGTCTTGTGCACACATACAGCACTGTGACTTATGCACACATACAACACTGTTTCTTATGCACACATACAGCACTGTGACTTATACACACATACAGCACTGTTTCTTATGCACACATACAGCACTGTGACTTATGCACACATACAGCACTGTTTCTTATGCACACATACAGCACTGTGACTTATGCACACATACAACACTGTTTCTTATGCACACATACAGCACTGTGACTTATACACACATACAGCACTGTTTCTTATGCACACATACAGCACTGTGACTTATGCACACATACAGCACTGTGACTTATGCACACATACAGCACTGTTTCTTATGCACACATACAGCACTGTGACTTATGCACACATACAGCACTGTGTCTTATGAACATATACAGCACTGTGACTTATGCACACATACAGCACTGTGACTTATGCACACATACAGCACTGTGACTTATGCACACATACAGCACTGTGACTTATGCACACATACAGCACTGTGTCTTATGAACATATACAGCATTATGCATAATGCACACACAGCACTGCTTCTTATGCACACATACAGCACTGTTTCTTATGCACACATACAGCACTGTTTCTTATGCACACACAGCACTGTTTCTTATGCACACATACAGCACTGTTTCTTATGCACACACAGCACTGTTTCTTATGCACACACAGCACTGTTTCTTATGCACACACAGCACTGTTTCTTATGCACACACAGCACTGTTTCTTATGCACACACACAGCACTGTTTCTTATGCACACACAGCACTGTTTCTTATGCACACATACAGCACTGTTTCTTATGCACACACAGCACTGTTTCTTATGCACACATACAGCACTGTTTCTTATGCACACATACAGCACTGTCTTGTGCACACATACAACACTGTTTCTTATGAACATATACAGCATTATGCATAATGCACACACAGCACTGTTTCTTATGCACACATACTGCACTGTCTTGTGCACACATACAACACTGTTTCTTATGCACACATACAGCACTGTTTCTTATGAACATATACAGCATTATGCATAATGCACACACAGCACTGTTTCTTATGCACACATACAACACTGTTTCTTATGCACACATACAACACTGTTTCTTATGCACACATACAACACTGTTTCTTATGAACATATACAGCATTATGCATAATGCACACACAGCACTGTTTCTTATGCACACATACTGCACTGTCTTGTGCACACATACAACACTGTTTCTTATGCACACATACAGCACTGTTTCTTATGAACATATACAGCATTATGCATAATGCACACACAGCACTGTTTCTTATGCACACATACAACACTGTTTCTTATGCACACATACAACACTGTTTCTTATGCACACATACAACACTGTTTCTTATGAACATATACAGCATTATGCATAATGCACACACAGCACTGTTTCTTATGCACACATACAACACTGTTTCTTATGCACACATACAACACTGTTTCTTATGAACATATACAGCATTATGCATAATGCACACACAGCACTGTTTCTTATGCACACATACTGCACTGTCTTATGCACACATACAGCACTGTTTCTTATGCACACATACAGCACTGTTTCTTATGCACACATACAGCACTGTTTCTTATGCACACATACAGCACTGTTTCTTATGCACACATACAACACTGTTTCTTATGCACACATACAGCACTGTGTCTTATGCACACATACAACACTGTTTCTTATGCACACATACAGCACTGTTTATTATGCACACATACAACACTGTTTATTATGCACACATTCAGCACTGTTTCTTATGCACACATACAGCACTGTCTTGTGCACACATACAGCACTGTGACTTATGCACACATACAGCACTGTTTCTTATGCACACATACAGCACTGTCTTGTGCACACATACAGCACTGTTTCTTATGCACACATACAGCACTGTTTCTTATGCACACATACAGCACTGTTTCTTTCAATCATTTAGTTCAGACCCTTCAAGATTGTGTTACTGAAGTAAAATCTTGGATGTCAAACAACCGTCTCAAGCTAAATGATAACAAAACTGAGGCCCTCCGTGTTTCTCCGTCATCTGCAGACCCCTCTTCTCTTCCCTCAACTGTCACTGTTGAAACTACTTCTATTTCTTTTTCTGACACTGTTCGCGATCTTGGGTTTTTTCTCGATCAGGATCTCTCCATGCAGCAACACATTGCAAAAACTTGTCAGATTGCATACATTGAACTTAGACGCATAAGCTCCATTCAACAGTATCTCACACAAGAAGCAACAAAAACACTAGTTAGCGCATGCATTCTGTCTAGATTGGATTATTGTAATTCACTCCTTGTAGGTTGCACACAGAAAGTCCTTAGACCTCTTCAGCAAGTCCAAAACTCTGCAGCTAAACTCATCTTCAAAGCACGGAAATCACAGCATTGCACGCCTCTCTTTCAAGAGCTACACTAGCTCCCAATTGAACAACGAATTAAATATAAAACCTCATGTCTCTGCTACCACATCATCTCTGGAACTGCTCCTAGCTATCTTTCTGAACTTTTTACTGTCTATGTTCCTTCTCGGTCTCTCCGCTCCTCTGCAGATGAAAGGATGTTCCGTGTACCAGAATACCACAGGGTGAGACACGGTGGTAGAGCTTTCAGTTTAATCTCCGTTCAGACCTGGAACTCGCTACCTCGGTCCGTCCGTCACAGTCCTTCACTAGCGTCTTTTAAAATGAATTGAAGACGCAGCTTTTTAGAGAGGCCTTTTCTTAGGCGCCATGAGTGAGTGTTGTTAGTTATTTTTGGTGTTGAAATGTATATGTGGTTGCGTGTTATTGACCAATGTACGCATGTTGTGTTTACATTTGTTTGTGTAAAGCGCTTTGTGATTTTGGAAAGCGCTGTATAAATTGCCTGTTATTATTATTATATTATGCACACATACAGCACTGTGTCTTATGTACACTTACAGCACTGTGTCTTATGCACACATACAGCACTGTGTCTTATGTACACTTACAGCACTGTGTCTTATGTACACTTACAGCACTGTGTCTTATGCACACATACAGCACTGTGTCTTATGTACACTTACAGCACTGTGTCTTATGTACACTTACAGCACTGTGTCTTATGCACACATACAGCACTGTGTCTTATGTACACTTACAGCACTGTGACTTATGTACACTTACAGCACTGTGTCTTATGCACACATACAGCACTGTGTCTTATGTACACTTACAGCACTGTGTCTTATGCACACATACAGCACTGTGTCTTATGTACACTTACAGCACTGTGACTTATGTACACTTACAGCACTGTGTCTTATGCACACATACAGCACTGTGTCTTATGTACACTTACAGCACTGTGTCTTATGTACACATACAGCACTGTGTCTTATGTACACTTACAGCACTGTGTCTTATGCACACATACAGCACTGTGTCTTATGTACACTTACAGCACTGTGACTTATGTACACTTACAGCACTGTGTCTTATGCACACATACAGCACTGTGTCTTATGTACACTTACAGCACTGTGTCTTATGCACACATACAGCACTGTGTCTTATGTACACTTACAGCACTGTGACTTATGTACACTTACAGCACTGTGTCTTATGTACACATACAGCACTGTGTCTTATGTACACTTACAGCACTGTGTCTTATGTACACATACAGCACTGTGTCTTATGTACACTTACAGCACTGTGACTTATGTACACTTACAGCACTGTGTCTTATGTACACTTACAGCACTGTGTCTTATGTACACTTACAGCACTGTGACTTATGTACACTTACAACACTGTGACTTATGTACACTTACAGCACTGTGACTTATGTACACTTACAGCACTGTGACTTATGTACACTTACAGCACTGTGTCTTATGTACACTTACAGCACTGTGTCTTATGTACACTTACAGCACTGTGTCTTATGTACACTTACAGCACTGTGTCTTATGTACACTTACAGCACTGTGTCTTATGTACACTTACAGCACTGTGTCTTATGTACACTTACATCACTGTGTCTTATGTACACTTACAGCACTGTGTCTTATGTACACTTACAGCACTGTGTCTTATGCACATATACAACACTTTCTTATGTACACTTACAGCACTGTGTCTTATGTACACTTACAGCACTGTGTCTTATGTACACTTACAGCACTGTGTCTTATGTACACTTACAGCACTGTGTCTTATGTACACTTACAGCACTGTGTCTTATGTACACTTACAGCACTGTGTCTTATGTACACTTACAGCACTGTTTCTTATGCACACTTACAGCACTGTGTCTTATGTACACTTACAGCACTGTGTCTTATGTACACTTACAGCACTGTTTCTTATGCACACTTACAGCACTGTGTCTTATGTACACTTACAGCACTTTGTCTTATGTACACTTACAGCACTGTGTCTTATGTACACTTACAGCACTGTGTCTTATGTACACTTACAGCACTGTGTCTTATGTACACATACAGCACTGTGTCTTATGTACACTTACAGCACTGTGTCTTATGCACATATACAACACTTTCTTATGCACACTTACAGCACTGTGTCTTATGTACACTTACAGCACTGTGTCTTATGCACATATACAACACTTTCTTATGCACACTTACAGCACTGTGTCTTATGTACACTTACAGCACTGTGTCTTATGTACACTTACAGCACTGTGTCTTATGCACATATACAACACTTTCTTATGCACACTTACATCACTGTGTCTTATGTACACTTACAGCACTGTGTCTTATGCACATATACAACACTTTCTTATGCACACATAAAACACTGTTATGTACACATACAACACTGTTTCTTATGCACAAAGACCTCACTACTTCACTGTTCCTTATGCACAAAGACAACGCTGCACCATTGTTTCTTTTGGACAGAGACAACATTGTTTCTTATGCACTCATACAATATTGTTTCTTATGCACAAAGACAACATTGGTTCTTGTGCACAAAGATGACTCTACTCCATTGTTTCTTATGCACACATACAACATTACTCCACTGCTTTTTATGTTAAAGACAACACTACTATACTATTTCTTATAGACAAAGACAACCCTACTAAATTGTTTCTTATGTGAAATACAAAACTACTCTACTGTTTCTTATTCACAAAGACAACACTACTTCACTGTTTCTTATGTGAAATATGATACTACTTTACAATTCCTTATACTCCACTGTGTTTTTATGGACAAAGACATTCTAGTCCACCATTTCTTATTCACAAAGACAACATTACTTCACTGTTTCTTGTGGACAATGAAAACACTACTCCACCATATCTTATTCACAAAGACAACATACTCTACTGTTTCTTATGGACAATGACAACACTACTCCACCATTTCTTATGAACAATGACAACATACTGTACTGTTTCTTGTGCACAAAGACAACACTACTTCACCATTTCTTATTCACAAAGACAACATACTCTACTGTTTCTTATGAACAAAGACAACACTACCATTTTTTATGCACAAAGACAACATACTCTACTGTTTCTTATGGACAATGACAGCACTACTCCACCATTTCTTATTCACAAAGACAACATACTGTACTGTTTCTTGTGCACAAAGACAACACTACTTCACCATTTCTTATTCACAAAGACAACACACTCTACTGTTTCTTATGAACAAAGACAACACTACTTTACCATCTTTTTTTATGCACAAAGACAACATATTCTACTGTTTCTTATGGACAAAGACAACACAACTCCACCATTTTTTATACACAATGACAACACTACTCCACCATTTCTTATGCACAAAGACAACACTACTCCACCATTTGTTATACACAAAGACAACACTGCTCCACCATTTTATATGCACAAAGACAACATACTCTACTGTTTCTTATGCACAAAGACAACACTACTCCAACATTTCTTATGCACAAAGACTACACTACTCCACCATTTCTTATGCACAATGACAACACTACTCCACCATTTTTAATGCACAAAGACTACACTACTCCACCATTTCTTATGCACAATGACAACATGCTCTACTGTTTCTTATGGACAATGACAACACTACTCCACCATTTCTTATGCACAATGAAAACACTACTTCACCATTTCTTATTCACAAAGACAACATACTCTACTGTTTCTTATGGACAAAGACAACACTACTCCACCATTTTTTATGCACAAAGACAACACTACTCCACTGTTTTTTATGTGAAATACAACATTACCAGACTTGCTTACTGATGTTCGTTGGCCGTATTCGTACGCAATTTAGCCTTGGAGTATGGTCCTCTGGTCACGCCGCTAAAAATACGATGAAGTATTTTCATTTTAAACTTTTTTTTATTCCTATTAAAAGAATCAGTGTAGTTACTTCCCTTATTGAAATAATGCATGCGCACGTGTCCTAAGTTTGCCGCACTTGTGTTCTAGCTTCCTCCATTCTGTTCAGTGCAGTGTACTAGTGCGAGAAATGAAGCGAAACCGTGGCACAGTCCGTTCACCCGAACCGAGTAAAAATGAGCCAAAAGCTAAGCAGCAAGCCGGAAAAAAAAGCTTTTTTGAAAGTCTACAACAAAAAGTGGCCTTGTCTGACTACATCTCCCAAAGCACCAGAGTTTGCCAAATGCACTTTGTTTTGCAGAAGAGGGCAAATGCTAAATCCACTTCACAGTTGCACGTGGCAGTCGCAACAACTGCAAAAGTGCGTAGCAGCAAAATCACATGAAAAGTTTGAAGAAGCTGCTAATGGCCATACATCCATCAAAAGCCTTTTCCAGGTGCAGCTAGATGAAATCCACTGGTGCTGAACACGTGCATGCATTGTAATCTGCAGTATGTGTAATGTGTTGCTTAAGTGAAAGAAAGTTTATTTGCCCTCTTCCGCAAAACATTGACCTGAACTGTTCACTTTATACTTTGTAATATTATTTGCTTAGGAAACATGCATTTCTATATTATTTCAGTACACTGTGTGCACAATGTCAATATTAATGTGTTACAAGAAGACAAAAAGTCTGTTACGCAAAAATCTGGTCAAAGCTTCCAAAATCTGGTTTTGGGCTGCCTGGAGTACTGTCAACAAGTTTTTCAGGTAGGCCAGTCTGCACTACTCCACCGTTTCTTATGCACAAAGACAACACTACTCCACCGTTTCTTATGCACAAAGACAACACTACTCCACCGTTTCTTATGCACAAAGACAACACTACTCCACCGTTTCTTATGCACAAAGACAACACTACTCCACCGTTTCTTATGCACAAAGACAACACTACTCCACTGTTTCTTATGCACAAAGACAACACTACTTGTGCTTCTTACTTTTATGGACAAAGACAACACTACTTGTGCACCACATGTGCACACATCTTATTCCAAAAGACCGCACATGCACACATCTTATGCTAAAAGACCACACATGCACACATCTTATGCCAAAAGAACACACATGCCCACAATATCTTATGCTAAAAGACCACACATGCACACATCTTATGCTAAAAGACCACACATGCACACTGTCTTATGCTAAAAGACCAAACATACATACAATATTTTATGCCAAAAGAGCACACATGCACACATCTTATGCTAAACAACTACATATACACACAATATCTTATGCCAAAAGACCACACTACCTCACTGTTTCTTACAGATTCAGCTACTTCATTGTCAAATGACATACAGTGCACAGGAAATAAATTTCTCAGTGAGGAACAGGCACACATTTTATAAATCATATCACTGTCATATAAATACATTAAGTAAAGGTAAAAGGTAAAGGTCGTCCCATTGCCTGTGGCCGTAGGGGAGTGTGATGTTGGAGATCACACTTATCTTGGGCCAGCGTAATGAGGGTGATGCCCATCTCTCTCCCTCGCTGCTTTACCTTCCCCACCCTTAAGAGAGTAGGTACTCAGTCACAGTTGAGTCAACTTGGGGCGTTGTTATTTGTCGCTTCACGTTTTGCAGTCACCCATCCAAGTGCTAACCGCACTGGACGATGCTTAACTTGCGACACAGTAGCGAGTGCTCCAACCACCGCGCTATCCGACACCCCAACAACATTAGGCTTGTTTGAAATAAAAACAATAAAAGGAAAGGCAAAGAAACAAAGGAAAAATCAAAATCCTACACCACAGCATCACATCAATACCAAAACAGAATTGATGTTAACTGTCATGTCCACTGCCTCAACAGCAGGAGCACAAGTGTGTGCTTACCACAGGAGAAACAACCACCCCAAAAACTAACATTAAATACCACAGGGAAAAATGACAATGTTTGTTATTGACACAAAAACTAACTAACCTATATAATTATATAACTAACCTATATAATTATATAACTAACCGATATAATTATATTACTAACCGATATAATTATATAACTAACCTATATAATTATATAACTAACCTATATAATTATATAACTAACCGATATAATTATATAACTAAATTATATAACTAACCTATATGATTATATAACTAACCAATATAATTATATAACTAACCTATATAATTATATAACTAACCAATATAATTATATAACTAACCTATATAATTATATAACTAACCTATATAATTATATAACTAACCTATATAATTATATAACTAACCTATATAATTATATAACTAACCTATATGATTATATAACGAACCTATATAATTATATAACTAACCTATATAATTATATAACTAACCCACCCATATACCCACAATCACACTTCACTATCATCAAAATAAAACTGGTAAACAAACAGTTATAATTAATAAGATAATGATTTCCCTTAAAATCTTTCTTTCTACAGCCTACACAACTTCATGAGTGGCTGCAGAATTATTAATTATTTAACTAATGAATTGTACAAGATATTAACTATACACAATGCTTAATAATATTGTAAACAATGTAACTGTTTTCCAATATTTACCAGTGTATACGAGTTATACAACATGCTTGAATTTATATTAAAAAAAGACACTCCTTAAACTAATTATACATGTGGCTTTATACAACTGGCAACTGATATTTTACAATAGACTTTTAATTTTACGGACTTTTACTTATCTACCAGCATCGTTCTCTCAGATGGTCAGAAGTCAGTTGAGGTTCCAGGTTGTACAGAGGGCCCCCATGTTGTTAGGATCAAGACCCATGCCACGACATACACAGCATGGCTGGTACAGTGCTGGTGGAGATGCCAGTACCAATAGGCCTACACAAGAGTAAATTATAGCGTTATTAACCCACATACTCTTCTGCATCTTAGTGCACCTTACTACCCTTCTATGTTCTATCCATTATCAACCTCATTCCCAAATTTATCTCCCTTTATCATCATTGAAATGAACAAACTTTCCACAATTTTTTCCGTTCGTTATAATTGTAAACCACTGTATTTTAATTGATGAATTATTTCCATTTACAGCTGTTGAGAACAACTGATCATATTGCATTTATGAATTATATCTCTTTTCTTAATTGTCCACCAACAAAAATTGTTGTATATATTTTACTTCTTTTTACAAAGCTAGCAAAGAATCCACACTTGTCATGCATAAATTAATTCTCTTCATGAACTTTTTAAAATAATTATAAAATGTAAATCATTTATTTGCCTGGATACAAAAATATACTTTCTTTCCGGATATAAAATACATACATGTTTATACAAATACACCTACTATGGAGCACAATGGCCACTTAGACTTGCAGGTACTTACTCTACTTGTGATATATCCTTGGTCCGGACAAGACAACACACAGAAACGAGACAGGTCTGAGTGATTACAGTTGTGCATTCAGTTCTCTTCTTTTCTGCAGAACATAGGCTCCAGGACGACTGGAACCGCCTCACAGGACCGTCGCAGAAGGACGACAAACTGAGATAGGCGGCAAATAGACTGTCACTACGCCCGCACAGTCCCTCTTTGAAACATCTGCTGGCACTAGAGTACTTTGCTGTTACAATTCCTCTCTGTGACTGACCAATTTGGCTCAGTACAGCATTTTTATTTGCTCTCACTTTCTAAGTTGGTGCGTACATTGCTCACTGCAAAACTTGCACAACACGTGATAATACACACCTGCCCTCATACTCATATAGCAGCAATCTTGACCAATTTAAGGTTATGAAGCAAAACTAACAAAACAATGCACATGTTCTAATTACACAATTTGCAAACTTAGCAATACACTTTAAGTTATTCTCTCTATCACATTCCGTCCTCTATAACAGGCTTACAAATCCTACCATCACAGGTTTAGAAACCCGAGTCGTGACACTGACATAACATCATCATCACACATCCAAATACACTAACACATCCAATTCCAACTACATGTATACCACCCTTTTATCATGCACCATACCTACACAAGTCATACACTCACACACACACACACACACACACAAACTACACACACATACACAAGACACACACACACAAACACACACAAACCACAAACTACACACACATACACAAGTCACGCACACACACACACACACACACACACACCACAAAACACACAAAACACATGACAACAAAAAACACAAAGAAATTAAAATGTATCGTTAAATTAAATAATCACTCAATTTATTTGTACACCAGCTACTCGCTCAAATGTATTAATAATAATAATGGACATATAGTTAATTATACAATAAGACCAGCCTTGCACACAATCTTTAGGGCCTATTTTTTGTGGAGTACTGGAATACTATGTGCACATGGACATCGTCACTTATTTAATGTCAGTTTTCTGCTGGGGATTATGAGATTTTTTGCTTTGAATTGAAATGTTCAGTATAGATGTGATTATGTTGATCCAGTCGGTATACAGTGGAACCTCTCTACAACGACCTTGAAAATGTTGACAAAAATCGGTCTTTATAGAGAGGGGTCTTTATAGAGAGGGGTCTTTACAGAGAGCATAATGGCCTTTTCTTGAATCAATTTGCCAGTGATCGGAATATTCTTTCTTCTAGCATCCAGAAACCAATCCCAAACTTTCTCATTTACTTCCGAGTATGTTGTCTTCCTCCGTTTTGATCGCGTACGATCGGCATTATCACCACTTTCCCACCTTTTAAGAATGTCATCTTTGTCTCGGATAATTCCTTGAATTTGTGTTTTTCCAACTTTAAGACTCTTTGCGATCACAATGGCAGTCTCTCCTTTTTTGTGTCTGTTTACAACATTAACTCGATCTTCCAGAGATAAAAATTTTCTTTTCTTTGTAGACTCCATCATCCCATCACGCTTTCTTTGCTTCTTCTCAGTGCCGCGCTCGTGATGTGAATAAAGTGAAATGCAAACCCCAAACGAGTAGAATCTAGAATGTGACGTTACAAGATGACGTCAAACTTATAGAAGATTACTTTATCGGCTGGCGTGTCACATATAGGTACCTGTCTGACTGTGCTGAACAAGATCGTAGACAGTTTTTATTGTGCAGTCATGCCGAGAAAGTCGCTATACGGTCTGCAAAGATCGGTCGTTAGACGTTATAGCGAGGGAGTCGCTATACTGATGACAGCAATATAAGGAAATACATCGGTTAAAATAAAATGGGTCGTTGTAGCGGGGGAGTCGTTATAGAGGGGGGTCGTTGTGAGAGGTTCCACTGTACAAAAAAAGCCACAGCACTGAGACCGCCTTATTGTGTGTGGTGAATGACCTGCTTCAGGCAGCGGATAGAGCTCAAGTGTCAATATTGGCACTTTTAGACTTATCGGCCGTGTATGACACTATTGACCACGAGATCTTGTGCGAGCATCTTGAAACGGTTTTCAAATAAAAATTTGATTTCCTCTCCCTCTTCTAATAGCATATACACCACATGTTTGAATGATTAAATGTGTTTGTTGTATGTGTAAGAGTAGATGAAAACAGGTGAGCATGTTTGTTGGTACAGATCGCCACATGTTGAGCCTGATTGTTGATTTGGGGAATGCATCCAGCATTATTATTATTATTATTATTATTATTATTATTATTATTATTATTATTATTATTATTATTATGTATTTTACTATAAACTTCAGCAGGAGTAAAAAGGACCACACATGAGACATGAATTGTTGGTCTGAACAGCAGCCTGTGTTTGAATGATGGTGATGTATGAGATTGAAGACGGATAGGTTGTGTGTGTTGTGTGCAGGGCGTAAAGGAGAACCAGGTCTTGATGGCTTTCCTGGACTTGAAGGTCTGCCTGGGGGCTATGGACCACCAGGACCCAGAGGAGAAGCAGGTAAATCTGTAACCTTGCTGCTCAGTGCTTCATCTTCATGCTACACTTTGCTGTCATCCAATGTAGCTTAAGCTGATGCGCTGAATAACACTTGATGCAACAACAACATTCAGTGGCTTTAGTTTGATAAAGGAAAATCATTATTATCAGCAGCATTATCATTCTTGTCATTGTCATCATCATCAGTCTCTCTTGTCTAATCATTGATGAAAAACGAACTTGGTTGATCTCAGTACTCTTAGACTAATTGTTCATATTAAACAAAGGAAAACAATGCACATCACTTATTTTTGTCTACAAATTGCTAAACTTGGACTAAGTTCTTCAACTCGCCTCAAAGATTAATTTGTGTAAAGAGGTGAAGTCATGTGTGGGCAGTGTGTGGGTTCTTTTCATCATATAGTGTTGTCTTGGGCAAGAAAGACCTGGCGGGACCCAATCCTCTCCAGGCTGTTGGCCAAAGCTGAAATCCCAGAGTACAGTGTGGCTTTCCTTGGCCCCGAGCACATGGTCATTAAACCTATAGTAACTTGAGGTTCCTCTGTCCTGACTTTGGTATAAAAGACTTTCGCCCAGTGATGCCATGCTGACATCACCCCTGTTAGTCACCTCTTATGACACGCCGGGAAACGTTGGGTCTATTCTGTTCAGTGCCCGATCCTGCAGTGCCCATTTGGAAAGACAGGACAAATTCGAGAATGGACCGGCTTGACAAAGAGTGAAGCCATGAGGGTTGCTGAGGACAGAGAAAGGAGTACGCTGGTTAAACGATTGTTTGTGGTGCCCCAACGACTTTCGAGTTATGGGATAGGATAGGATAAGAATGTGTGGGTAATGTGTGGGCAATGTATAGGTAATGTATGGGGATGTTTGTAAGCACACTAGTGTGGAGTGCTTGTTTATGGAAATGCTACTGTAAAGGTTGCTGGCTGGTAATGTTTATCTTGTTGGTAGGTTGGCAGTTCTGTGTCAGGCTAGTTTACACTACAGTTGACCTTCCCCTTGGACCTGCACAAAGTGTCATCAGCAAAGGCTGGTGTAGGTGTATGTCTCATCAGTCTCTGACCTGCACAAAGTGTCAGAGATATATATATCAGCAAAGGCTGGCGTATCTCTGACCTGCACAAAGTGTCAGAGATATATATATCAGCAAAGGCTGGCGTATCTCTGACCTGCACAAAATGTCAGAGATATATATATCAGCAAAGGCTGGCGTATCTCTGACCTGCACAAAGTGTCAGAGATATATGATATCAGCAAAGGCTGGCGTATCTCTGACCTGCACAAAGTGTCAGAGATATATATATCAGCAAAGGCTGGCGTATCTCTGACCTGCACAAAATGTCAGAGATATATCAGCAAAGGCTGGCGTATCTCTGACCTGCACAAAGTGTCAGATATATATCAGCAAAGGCTGGCGTATCTCTGACCTGCACAAAGTGTCAGAGATATATCAGCAAAGGCTGGTGTATCTCTGACCTGCACAAAGTGTCAGAGATATATCAGCAAAGGCTGGTGTAGGTGTATGTCTCATTAGTCTCTGACCTGCACATTGGGGTCGATGTCACTTTTTAGGTATTATGCGCTGACTTTCTATATATGCTAATAACGTTCCATCTTTGCCCATGGTCTCTATATGCTAATACCATTCCATCTTTGCCCATGGTCTCTATATGCTAATACCATTTCATCTTTGCCCATGGTCTATTTATGCTAATACCATTCCATCTTTGCCCATGGTCTCTATATGCTAATACCATTCCATCTTTGCCCATGGTCTATTTATGCTAATAACATTCCATCTTTGCCCATGGTCTATTTATGCTAATAACATTCCATCTTTGCCCATGGTCTCTATATGCTAATAATATTCCATCTTTGCCCATGGTCTCTATATGCTAATAACATTCCATCTTTGCCCATGGTCTCTATACGATAATAACATTCTACCTTTCTCTATATACTAGTAACATTCCATCTGTCTATAAGTCGGTAACATTCCATCTGTTCCCACTGTCTCTACACGATAATAACATTCCAAATGTCTCTGCATGCTAGTAACATCCTGTCTTTGCCCAAGCTTAGTCCGCTGTGTACACATGTAATCAAGTAATACAATAAGGAAGGTTGGTAAGGGAGAATGAATGTACCATTGCTGTTTATCTGTGTCAGGACCTGATGGACAGAAAGGGCAGAAGGGTTACCCTGGCCCTGTTGGAGTGGATGGACGTTTTGGCTTGAATGGTGTCAAGGGACTGAGAGGAGAAGATGGTTATCCTGGTGTCCCTGGAGCCAAGGGCGAGCCTGTGAGTTTCTCTCTCTCTCTCTCTCTCTCTCTCTCTCTTTCTCTCTCTCCCTCCCTCCCTCTCTCCCTCTCTCTCTCTCTCTCTCTCTCTCTCTCTCTCTCTCTCTCTTGTATCCAAAATCTGCAGCTTTGTGGTAGTGTGTGAGGAAAGTCATCGTAGTATGATTCTGTAATTGACATTGCAACATCTCTTTCCCTGTTACTACATTTCTTCATTCATTTCTGCATACCATCAGTTGTTTGGGAAACAGATTGAAAAAGAAGTTGTTGAGAATTGTTAGTTTGGGACTATTGAGAGATTATAATAAGAGATTGACATAGTTTGCTTGTTTCTAAGCTACACCAAATTGTGCAGGGAGTCATTGGTCCGACCGGTCTCACTGGCCTACAGGGACCGCGTGGTGACCAAGGTCGCGATGGCCTTCCTGGCCTGGATGGGTTCAAAGGTCAGCGTGGTGAGGATGGTCTGCCTGGCCTGCCTGCGGTACAAGGTCGGCTCGGACGCAAGGGAGAGGCTGGTAGGCCAGGGCCTGATGGTTTACCTGGTTTTCCTGGTCGTGTGGGTGATGACGGTTTTCCAGGCGTTGTGGGTCGACGTGGTTCCCCTGGAGATCAAGGGTTGCCAGGATTGCCAGGTCGGGAGGGACAAATTGGCCTACAGGGTCTGCCTGGCCCTAAAGGGTTACCTGGTCCCAAAGGCGCTGATGCTGCCACTGGTAAGGTGTTAGTCCCCGTGAGCTGAATCTGTTTATTTTCCTTATAGTCTGTTTTATCTGTCTCAGTAATAGTGTGCTGTCTGTCTTTGGTTTAAGTCTGTCTGTCTCAGTGATAATGGGCTGTCTGTCCTTTGTTATAGTCAGTAAGCTGTCTTTCTTTTGTTTTAGTCTGTCTTAGTAATAGTGGGCTGTCTGTCTTTGGTTATACTTATAGTCTGTTTCAGTAATAATGGTATGTCTGTCTTTTTGTTATAGTCTGTCTGCCTCAGTGATAGTGAACTTTCTGTCTTTTGTTATAATCTGTCTGTCTCGGTGATAGTGGGCTGTCTGTCTTTAGTTGTAGTCTATTTGTCTGTCTCAGTGGTTGTGGGCTGTTTGTCTTTGGTTATGGTCTGTTTGTTTCAGTGATAGTGGGCTGTCTTTCTTTTGTTATAGTCTGTCTTGGTAATATTGGGCTGTCTGTCTTTGGTTATAGTGTGTTTGTCTGTTTCAGTAATAATGGGCTGTCTGTCTTTTGTTATAGTGCGTTTGTCTGTTTCAGTAATAATGGGCTGTCTGTCTTTTGTTATAGTGTGTCTCAGTAATAGTGGGCTGTCTATCTTTGTTATAGTCTGTTTGTCTCAGTAATAGTGGGCAGTCCTATCTGATGTCCTTTTGGACAGGGCAAAATGGATAGCATTTGCCCCTGTAGTATGATGTGTCTTTACTTGTATAACTGGAGTGTGAAGCTGGATCCTGAATGGGTTATTTCATGGGTTGTGTTGCCTGTGTTCAGGTCGTCCTGGCCCACCTGGACAGCCTGGGTTGCCTGGTCTGCCTGGTATGAATGGTATCCGTGGCCCCATGGGAGAGGACGGTTTAATGGGTCGAAATGCCCCGAAGGGTCAACGGGGAGAACCCGTCGCCATCTCACAAGGTCCTAAAGGCTTCCCAGGAGAGCCTGGACGTCCTGGTGTACCTGGTAAGTTGTGTTGGTTACTGATTTCTTCTGTCATTGGCAGTTTTTCCTTTTTGTGTCATTTAAATGTTTTCTTGCATGTACAGTAAAGGCCCACCCCACCCCTCCCCCCCCCTCCACCTGTCCGGAAAAAAATCAAAAAAAAAAAAAAGCTGATTTTGTGTCTTCTTTTTGTGTTTGTGGTGACATTTCTTCAATGTACAGATGTAGTTGATTAAAGGGAATTACAAGTAAACATGTTTAAGTTTGAATGAAACCTTGGGAAGAAACAAGAAAAGTGTTCTGGAAGTTCTATAATGTTTTTGTAGCTTCAGCAAGCAAGGTTTGAAAGGAGTGATGTTGAGCATGCTAAGTATTATAAAGAGGTAGGACTGGTTAGAACAGCAGATATTCTTTTATGTGGGGAAAAACGTTTTCTCCAGGTGCACAGAGGTGTGGGCTAATAAATTAGTTGTTTTGTGGATTATAGGATTATTGAAGTCAGTTTTTGTCAGGATTCAAAATTTAATTAGACAGTAATATTTGTTATACAGCGTAAAGTTAGTCATTGTTCAGGATGCAGAATGTTAGGTGAGGGGGGGGGAGGGTCTGGTTGTACAGTTGTTTAGTCACTGGTTTGCTATGCTGAAGGTGGCGGGTTTGATTCCTGCAAGGGGCAACTTATGTGACTTAATTAGATACGAGACTATTAATGTCACCAAGGGTTTTCTTCACGTATTCAGGGTTCCTCCCTAAAATTAGATCTCCTTTCCTCTTCTAATAGGAATCTCTGTTTGAGTGACAGATGTGTGTTGTGTACATGACAGTGTGTGTTGTGTATATGACAGTGTGTATTCTGTATATGACAGTGGGTGTTGTGTATGTGACAGTGTGCGTTGTGTATATGACAGTGTGTGTTGTGTATATGACAGTGTGTGTAAAATGTATATGACAGTGTGTATAAAATGTATATGACAGTGTGTGTAAAATGTGGGCGTGTATGTTCGTATAGGTCTTCGAGCTTGGAGCCTGATTGCTGATTTATTGAAAAGCGATTATATTGCATTATTATTATTATTATTATTATTATTATTATTATTATTATTATTATTATTACTATTATTATTATTATTATTATTATTATTATTATTATTATTATTATTATTTTATATTAATTTATTTATTTTTAGCCTGTATTTTATTGTTATTATGATGCAGGGCGGAGAGGAGCGAAAGGGGTGGATGGCTTGCCGGGCATGGTGGGGCTGAATGGCATGAGAGGAGATCCTGGCTTTGAAGGAATACCTGGCCTGCCAGGATTTGATGGGGAACCAGGCAGAAGGGGAATGGACGTAAGCCTGCATCTTTTCCTTAGGTTTACTAGGATTTCGTTCACAATTATTTATGTCTACGGTGAGGTTTAGCTAAAATGCTTTGTGAGTCGAGGTTTCATTTGTTTACATTCACTTTAATAATTTCTTGCATCTGTTCCGATTTATAGTTGCTTTTGTGTGATTGCATATAGCTGAAATACAAAATGAATGTGCTATGTTGATATGTATTTTTATGTTCAGTTCGACAGTGTCTTGCTTGTTTCTGATTTACAGTTTCTGTTGTTGTAATATGGTTGTATAAATGTGTGTAAAGTTTGTTTGTTTGTTAGTTTGCATTCTGTTAAACACTTTCTTGCTTCTGTTGTGTTTTACAGGTGCTCTTTGTTGTTGGTGTGACTGCTGCCTTCATGGAAATGAAGATAGCGTAGACTTATTACACAGTGGTTTACAGTTGAGCTGTATTTTGGTCCTGTGTGTGTTTAGGGTTCTCCAGGCCCTGACGGCAGACCTGGCTTACCTGGCATGCAAGGGCGTGATGGTGTGCCAGGGTTTGCTGGCAGCAAAGGAATGAAGGGAGAGTCTGGCTTTCCTGGCTTTATTGGAGCTATTGGTCCAAAGGGTGTGCAGGGTAAGTCTGTCTTTTCATGGCCCAGCCACTTAGGCTTTACTTTTGCAATGACAAAAAAAGTGTATATTCAATTATTATACTAGCTAGCTGCTGCACCCCCACCCTCTCTCTCTCTCTTTCTCTCACTCTCTCTTTTCAGAGAGCTGTAAACTTAAAATTATCATTGTAACATGTTGTAATTGTAATAAATGCTTAAACTCTAAAAATAACAAGAAAAGTCTCACCCCTGTATACTCTGGTTTATTTTACTCTTATGTTTGTTATTTTCGTTAACACAATTATCTAACACTTTCATTCTAAAAGTGTTTCTGTGGAAAGATGTTTAATGAAAAATTTATGCACAGGTGAACGGGGGCCAATGAGTGTTACGCCACCTATTGATGTAACGGAGCTTCGTGGTGACAGGGGTGAACCTGGTCTGCGTGGTCCTGAGGGTTTGCCTGGCTTGCCTGGCCCTCAAGGTAGGAGCTCGCTGCTCTTCTTGCTCTTCAATGCCAGCCTCAATGTTTATCTGTGGCAGCAGACTGATAAACCCAGCCACATTAACTAGTTTTCCTGCATTCTCACTGATTGGTTTTTCTTTCAGATACTTAGGGAAACACTTTCCTCAAATTCCATTTGTGCTCTTTAATGAAATTACCTCGGCACCATAAATGAAATCTAAAATCTGACAAATTAACCTGAATTTGCAAACATTTGTATGCAAGGATGAGAGACAGTGCCAAAGTAACTGGCTGTCAAGCAGATATAGCGATTACTAAATGACAAAGGCACAATCAAGTTAATAATAAATAGGATATTTATCTTCTCTGTATTATCAGCAGCATCATTCGTTCATTTGCATTTATCTTAATAATCCTTTATATGATTTTATGATTTATCTATCTTGCATGCTAGATATAAAGTTACACACTAAGAATGATCGTCCCTTGTATTGTATAAGTGGAGCGATCACTGAGGGCTGTTTCTGCCATCAGTGAGACGCTCTGCACAATTAACTAGTTGTTGTAACATAACAAAAAAGTTGTAGAGGAAAGAATTAAAAAATGTATTAAAAAAACCCACGTCCATTGTTCACTGTTGAAACATAAAACAATATAACCAAATAATGAGAGCAACTGGTCATTCTTTGCCCTCATGGTTACATCACTTCCAGACCTCTCGGAACCACTGGAGCACAAAGTCTTTGAGATGCGCAGACAGTCTCCACTAATGCTGTGAACGACCCACATGCCGGCAATTGACACATTAGTGCCAGCGATGGACACGACGACAATGCTGGCATAGAACTGGTTGTCAGCGGTGCATGTGCGAACTGGTCCGCATCTTCGTCCTTAGCAGCTCTGGCAGTGGCGACACTCAGTGGAGGCCGATGACTGCTTGGCTGAGCTTGGATAGTTTCAGGCACAACACAGTCCCGATCTCCAGGCTATTCTGAATGGCTGTGGCAAGGTAGTACAAGATCCATGATGTCTCTTCAACATCCCACCATTGGGCAGCTTGATGATGTATGACAAAGGTTGTGTCATCTGCAGTATGATGCCCTACATCCATTGGGCAGCTTGATGATGTATGACAAAGGTTGTGTCATCTGCAGTATGATGCCCTACATCCATTGGGCAGCTTGATGATGTATGACAAAGGTTGTGTCATCTGCAGTATGATGCCCTACATCCATTGGGCAGCTTGATGATGTATGACAAAGGTTCTGTCATCTGCAGTATGATGCCCTACATCCATTCAGGACCTGATGATGTATGACAAAGGTTGTGTCATCTGCAGTATGATGCCCTACATCCATTCAGGACTTGATGATGTATGACAAAGGTTGTGTCATCTGCAGTATGATGCCCTACATCCATTCAGGACCTGATGATGTATGACAAAGGTTGTGTCATCTGCAGTATGATGCCCTACATCCATTCAGGACCTGTGGAGAAGTTCTTAAGGTACATGCCCGATCACTCACCAAGTAACTCCTGACCTCACAACGATCATGATCGAGCTTCTGCTGCAGCTGTCTCTGTCTTACCTGTCTTTCCATACACAGCTGAACCAGATCTGGCCATGTTCTGACATTCCCATTGAAGAGCAACTCATCCGGGGATAGTCCAGTCGTTGTCTGAGGCATGATTCAATACATGGACAAGAAATGCGACACTCGCGTCTCAATAGAGTTAGTTTTTACTTTCCTCAAGCCTTGCCTTCTTAACATCTGCACTGCTCGTTCAGCCAGGCCATTAATAGCGGCGTGTTATGGCGCTGACTTTATGTGTTTGATACCATTCTTCTGCATGAACTCTTGAAACTCCTCACTGGTGAAACATGTTCCATTGTCCACCACCATCTCAGGCAACCCATGTATAGCAAACAACTGTCGCAGTGGTAGCCACTGATGTCGACATGCTCCTAGGGTAAACATCCATCCACTTAAAATAAGCCTCTAGGACAACCAGTAACATCTGCCCAAGAATGGGCCTGCATAATCCACATGCAGCCAGCTCCAAGGACGATTGAGCCACTTGATGGGTGAAGAGGCGCTGAACTCAGCATGTTTTGTGAGTTTGGCATACATTACAGTTCCTCACTGCAGCTTCAATTTTACTGTGAATGTTCGGCCACCAGATATATTAGAGTGCCAAAGCTTTCATTCTGCACATGCCTGGATGAGATTCATGCAGGCCATTCAACAAGTGCTGCCGACCTTTCGTTGGGACAACCACCCATGTGTCCCAGAGCATATTCTTCCATGTTTCTCACAAGTAGGGTTGAAGACGTTTGTCTCTGACACTGTTTGGCCAGCCCTGCAACACATAGTCCTTCGCCTTAGACAGCACAGGATCTCGGTTCGTCCATTAACGAATCTTTCTGACTGTGACCGGCAGGGTCTCCACTTGCTCCATCAGAAGTACTGTCATACCATACTCAGGCCTCACGCTCACCGCAACCTGCTGAGACCACCTGCGTTGCTGTGCTTCTTGATCTCCTTGAACTTAATGGTGTATTCATAAGCGGCTAAAGTGAGAGCCTACCTTTGATTTCTGGCTGCAGCCATGGCTAGTATTTGCTTGTGTTCATGAAACATGAAACCCAACAGTATCTTGTAATCAGTGTGGATCTCAAGCTTTTGACCATACAGATACTGATGAAACTTCTTAACACCAAAAATGACCGCTAAGGCCTCCTTTTGTACTGAACTATAGTTCTGTTCAGCACTGTTCATTGTTGTGGATGCAAATGCCACTGGCCTCTCACTTCCATCCTTCAGTCTTTGAGAAATCACAGCATCTAATTTGTAACTGGAAGCATCACATCACAGTACAATGTCTCTGCTGGAGTCGGAATGAATCAGCACCTTAGGTAACTGCAGCAGAATTTTGGAGTGAACCCACGCCTGTTCCTGCTGGTTGCTCCACACCCATGCTACCCCTTTCTTCAGCAAGGCGTATAGTGGAACCAACGCTGTGGACAAATTCAGCTGCATCTGCAAGTGTTCATCACGTATCATATTTGCCACCAAAATGTCATCAATGCGGACATACACCTTGGCGACACCACTTAGAAGATTTTCCATTGTTTGTTAAACTATGCCTGGAGCTGTTGACACACCATAGAACAGTCTGTTGTAGCGATACAGCCCATGATGTATGTTGATGGTGGTGAACTCTTTTGATGCCTCATCCAATTCAAGTTGTTGAAATGCCTGCGTCAAATCAAGTTTAGAGAAGAACTTTCCACCACCAAGCTCTGCTAACAGATCATCAGTCTTGGGTATCAAATAATTATCCATTTTTGAGGCTGGTTTCACCGGAACCTTGTAGTCACCTCAAATGCGAAGGTTTTTGTAAGGTTTCACAACCGTAATGATCAGTGCAGCCCAGCCGGAAAACTGCAATTTGTCAATTGTGCCTTCAACCTCAAGACGATCAAGTTCTATGCTCACTTTGTGGCGCAGAGCATAGGTTACTGGCCGCTGTTTGAAGTAACAAGGTTGCTCTGAAGGATCAACACAAATCCTGGCTTTTACTCCTCGAATGGTGCCTCGGTCCTCCTTGAACACCTCCACATTCTCCCCCAATATTTGCTGTAGGTTAGCGTTCTCAGTACTCCCCTTGGTCAAATGCATAAAAAAAAAAATCTCCGACCAGTGTAATTTCAAATGTTTGAGCTAATCTCGCCCCAGCAAACTTGGTCAATCTCCTTTCACCACAATTATTATCAGTGTGACAGGTCCCCTTCCTTTGTATCTCACAGCAAACTTGCACTCACCCAACACAGCAATTTCATCCCTGTGTACAATTTCAGTCGCTTGCTGCATTTTTGAAGAGGCAGGTGCACTCCGCGTATCATAGCTCTCAGAGCTGATGGTGATCAGTGTCCAGCTCTATTTCAACAGGAAACTTGTTCAACTCAATGGTCACCAAATGAGGCTTTTCCTTATTCTGTGATCTGAACGCCATGAACATTTACACGTCATAGTCCGAATCGTCAACGTTCTTCACTGATCCCTGTTTTTCCCATCTGCAGTCACTTCTAGCCTGTGGAAGTTTCTCTCAACACCATACTGCTGACACTGTCACTGCATATGACCTTTGCCCTTAGAGAACCAGCACTCAATGTCTTTTGGCAATTTCCACTTCTTTCAGGGAACTGAATGACATCAGAAACAGCAGACTTTGGTATCCACAGTGACTGAGCCATCAATAGAAATAACCCTACTGGAACAGTTGCCCTGTTCTGTAGCTGCACTCTTCTATACAAGTTTCACAGTGGCCACCTCTGATGCTTTAGCAAAAGTCACTTCTTTCTCACCCAAGAGTTGTCATTGAATACGATTAGTGTTAATTCCACACAGCTGTCTGTGGGCATCAGATCTAATGATGTAAGGGCGTGTGGAATTTGAAACACTGCACAGTTTCCCATGGTTTAGGATGAAAAATGACCTTGCATTGCCCATTTCACTTTATCAAACGTCTTGTCTTCTGCCTTTTCTGGTGCCACAAGGTCATACATCAGCTTGTACGTCGTCCCACCACTTGCATTCAACAGAATGACTTTTCGTTTGTTGGCATCAGCTATGTCATTGGCCACAAAATAATGGTCCATTCTCTCAATGTACAGACCCCAGTCTTCTCCCCTTTCCAGTCCCAACTCTTGTAGTCTTCCAATAGATAGCATCCTCATTGCCAAATGAAGTATAGACAGGTCAACAGTACATAATACAGATAAAATGCAGCTTAATTCACAACTTTCCGGCACCTCTCATAAAAACTTGTGGGTATCACCATTATAAATTAAAACGAGGTTAGCATGAAACCAGGTTCCGGTCTAGCTTGTTTTGCTTTTACCAAAGCTTGATGTGTGACTTTTAAATATGGCAAATTGCCAAAAACGACGATTGTTAGAGCCAGAAAACGAGTGGGATAAGTATAAAAACGGTGGAGGAAGTACATGCTCAGTGAAAGGATGCAAAAAACAATCGTAGAGGCTTGTATCTGTGGCGATTTCGGAGGTGCGTCGATCATCGACAGAAAGTGAAACAAGACCTGAAGACTCTTGTAGTTTTCCATAGCTTCGTCGTCGCAACCTTCACAAAACACGAAGTAACTGACTATGTTATGCGAGCGTTGTGGCCAAGTGGGCTAAGGCGGGACTAACTTGCCTTGTTCACAAGCCAGAAACCAATGGCGCCTGACAGGTGTGGGTTCGAGCCAGCATCTGGGCGTTATGTTTTTCCGAATATTTTTTAAAAATTCACAAATAATGTTAGGTAGGTAGGGTTTAGGCGCGCCACTGGCGATAGAAAGGGATAATAAACTGCAGCAAAAAAAAAAAAAAATGTGAGGGTACGATACAGGTGGCCAGTGACACATGTTATTATTCTGGAATATTTGGAAATAACTCACTAAAACACGCAGAGAAAAAAAAACGGAAGTATGTTTCATTGAGGGGATTCCCGTTGGTGCATAGGATAGCAGAAAAGTGTGAATAATCCATTAGGGTTTCCCCAAGTGGATTGGAATCCCACCCTTGTCACCAAATGAAGTATAAACAAGTCAGCAGTACATTAACACGGATAGAATGCAACAAACTCAACATATAGGCAAATGGCCAGCCATATGTATTCTCACAGAGTGCATTCCCTTGTTGGTGACAATCATATAAGAGTTGTAGTTCTTATACCTTAATCTATCACACATGCAATTATAGTACAGGAGTTGTTGCTGTAATTGTAGCTATTATTGCTGTTGCTGTTGCTCTTCATCATGATGAAGCTGTTACTGTAATTGTAGCTATTATTGTTGTTGCTGTTGCTCTTCATTATGATAGAGCTGTTGCTGTAATTGTAGCTATTATTGTTGTTGCTGTTGCTCTTCATCATGATGGAGCTGTTACTGTAATTGTACTATTATTGTTGTTGCTGTTGCTCTTCATCATGATGGAGCTGTTGCTGTAATTGTAACTATTATTGTTGTTACTGAGTTACAAATGATAGAAAGAAGTTTGCAGGTTTCAAATCATAACAGAAGCCCAAAGTCATGACAGGAGACGTTGGAAAATGAACATTTTTCTGATTTTTTTCTTTCTTACTAGCATAAGAAGGCTTAGAAGAAGGTTACAGTTTGGAAAATGTACATGTTGCTAATGTATATTTGTTTTGTTAATAGCTGAAAGATGCTAGTACTTTTGACAGGGTAAAGTGTGCCAGTGTTTATTATTACGCAGGTGAGGATGGAAAAGACGGTTTACCTGGTGCACCGGGTAAGCAGGGAGATCCAGGTGTGCCTGGTTTGACGGGCAGACCCGGTCCTTCTGGTCCCAAGGGACGTCCAGGACCGAATGGTTTCCCTGGTATCCCGGGACCACCAGGTCGTGGAGGTGACCCCGGTTTGCCCGGTACAGCTGGGGCAGGTCCTGGTATCTTCTTCTCACGGTGAGTCACTGCATGTCCTTCTCACTGATTGCACACACTCACAGTGAGTCAATGCATGTCCTTCTCACTGATTGCACACACTCACTGTGAGTCACAGCATTTCCTTCTCACTGATTGCACACACTCACGGTGAGTCACTGCATTTCCTTCTCACTGATTGCACACACTCACGGTGAGTCACTGCATGTCCTTCTCACTGATTGCACACACTCACGGTGAGTCACTGCATGTCCTTCTCTCTGATTGCACACACTCACGGTGAGTCACTGCATTTCCTTCTCACTGATTGCACACACTCACGGTGAGTCACTGCATTTCCTTCTCACTGATTGCACACACTCACGGTGAGTCACTGCATTTCCTTCTCACTGATTGCACACACTCACGGTGAGTCACTGCATGTCCTTTTCACTGATTGCACACACTCACGGTGAGTCACAGCATGTCCTTTTCACTGATTGCACACACTCACGGTGAGTCACAGCATTTCCTTCTCACTGATTGCACACACTCACGGTGAGTCACTGCATTTCCTTCTCACTGATTGCTCACACTCACGGTGAGTCACTGCATTTCCTTCTCACTTATTGCACACACTCACGGTGAGTCACTGCATTTCCTTCTCACTGATTGCACACACTCACGGTGAGTCACTGCATGTCCTTTTCACTGATTGCACACACTCACGGTGAGTCACTGCATGTCCTTCTCACTGATTGCACACACTCACGGTGAGTCACTGCATTTCCTTCTCACTGATTGCACACACTCACGGTGAGTCACTGCATTTCCTTCTCACTGATTGCACACACTCACGGTGAGTCACTGCATTTCCTTCTCACTGATTGCACACACTCACGGTGAGTCACTGCATTTCCTTCTCACTGATTGCACACACTCACGGTGAGTCACTGCATTTCCTTCTCACTGATTGCACACACTCACGGTGAGTCACTGCATTTCCTTCTCACTCAGACCTGCCTACTGCTACGATTTTGCCGTAGCAGCTACGAAAAATAAAGCTCTGCTACGATGCTACGGCAAACATAAAATTGCAACGGGAAAAAAAAATCCGACTTTTTTTTTTTTTTACCCTTTACCGGGGCGTAGCGACCGAAGGTCTAAACAGGCAAAACGCCCAAAAGCGTCCGTATCAACCACTGTTATATTCTCGCGTTGTTTGAAAGATTGCGAGACTTCCGGCAATTGACTTCCGGTTTATTCTGTTGTGGAAACAATCGACTGCATTTCCACAAGTTTTCTCTTTGATGCGTTCGCTTTTCGATTTTGTTTTTCAATTTTTTTTGTGCAAGTGTCTAGAATGGATGGTTTAGATTCTTCGACTGATGAAGGAGAGTTTACAGTCTTCCATTTATTAGACATTGAAGTGAGAGAAATGAACTTTGAGTCGGAGGAAGAGATCGGTACTGACATTAGTGTCAGTAGCATGCATGCATCAGATCTTTCAGATGGGCAGGGAAGTGAAGAAGAGGAGGAGGCTTGTTTGGACTTTTTAAAACTTTTTTTTTTTCAATTTTTGTAAACACATGGAGTAATAAAAAAAATCAAGACATGACAAGAGAAGAATAAAAAGGTATATAATCAAAAGAGAATTTATTTCTGTTCATTTTTGCATTTTATTTCATTTAAATCTATGCACTAATACCTAACTCCTAAGATGTGGTGTTTTTACTATCGTACTCCGAAATATCTCTAAAATTATAAGACTTCTTGCCTTAACTTGTCGTGGCGTCCTACATCGACGGTTATGCATGCTACTGAAAACCTGGCTTTGCTACTGAAAACTGAACCTTTTGCTACTGATTTAAAGAATTGTAGGTAGGCAGGTCTGCTCACT
Source organism: Oncomelania hupensis (assembly GCA_036898135.1). NCBI lineage: Eukaryota > Metazoa > Mollusca > Gastropoda > Littorinimorpha > Pomatiopsidae > Oncomelania > Oncomelania hupensis. Next base: position 11,249,124 of record CM072523.1, on the reverse strand, counting down.
GATTGCACACACTCACGGTGAGTCACTGCATGTCCTCACTGATTGCACACACTCACGGTGAGTCACTGCATGTCCTTTTCACTGATTGCACACACTCACGGTGAGTCACTGCATGTCCTTCTCTCTGATTGCACACACTCACGGTGAGTCACTGCATGTCCTTCTCACTGATTGCACACACTCACGGTGAGTCACTGCATTTCCTTCTCACTGATTGCACACACTCACGGTGAGTCACTGCATTTCCTTCTCACTGATTGCACACACTCACGGTGAGTCACAGCATTTCCTTCTCACTGATTGCACACACTCACGGTGAGTCACTGCATTTCCTTCTCACTGATTGCACACACTCACGGTGAGTCACTGCATTTCCTTCTCACTGATTGCACACACTCACGGTGAGTCACTGCATTTCCTTCTCACTGATTGCACACACTCACGGTGAGTCACTGCATGTCCTTATCACTGATTGCACACACTCACGGTGAGTCACTGCATTTCCTTCTCACTGATTGCACACACTCACGGTGAGTCACTGCATTTCCTTCTCACTGATTGCACACACTCACGGTGAGTCACTGCATTTCCTTCTCACTGATTGCACACACTCACGGTGAGTCACTGCATTTCCTTCTCACTGATTGCACACACTCACGGTGAGTCACTGCATGTCCTTCTCACTGATTGCACACACTCACGGTGAGTCACTGCATGTCCTTCTCACTGATTGCACACACTCACGGTGAGTCACAGCATTTCCTTCTCACTGATTGCACACACTCACGGTGAGTCACTGCATTTCCTTCTCACTGATTGCACACACTCACGGTGAGTCACTGCATTTCCTTCTCACTGATTGCACACACTCATGGTGAGTCACTGCATGTCCTTCTCACTGATTGCACATACTCACGGTGAGTCACTGCATTTCCTTCTCACTGATTGCACATACTCACGGTGAGTCACTGCATTTCCTTCTCACTGATTGCACACACTCTCGGTGAGTCACTGCATTTCCTTCTCACTGATTGCACACACTCACGGTGAGTCACAGCATTTCCTTCTCACTGATTGCACACACTCTCGGTGAGTCACAGCATTTCCTTCTCACTGATTGCTCACACTCACGGTGAGTCACTGCATTTCCTTCTCACTTATTGCACACACTCACGGTGAGTCACTGCATGTCCTCACTGATTGCACACACTCACGGTGAGTCACTGCATTTCCTTCTCACTGATTGCACACACTCACGGTGAGTCACTGCATTTCCTTCTCACTGATTGCACACACTCACAGTGAGTCACTGCATTTCCTTCTCACTGATTGCACACACTCACGGTTGTTGTTTTATCAATTTGTATTCATCAGATTAACATAAGTTGTACTGATGACACTCACAGGCATCACTGTTTGATTGCACACACTCAATGTTTTTGTTTTATGAATTTGTATTCATCAGATTAACATAAGTTGTACTGATGACACTCACAGGCATTCATCAGTACAGCTAGGATCATCCTACCTAAAAAGTAGCAGTTTTATTTGTGTCAGTTTTGATGTGTTTACACAGACACAGCCAGATGACATCGCCCCCTGAATGCCCCATTGGAACCACCAAGATGTGGGAAGGATACTCTTTGCTCTATGTCATGGGCAACGGGCGCGCCAGTGGCCAAGATCTGGGTTAGTCAAATTTGTTGTTGTTGCTTACCAGTGTAGGGGGATCTTTTACTGACAGTTTTTTTCTTGGCAAGGTTAGCATTAGAGTGGTTTAAAGTTGAATGCTTTCTCATTGTGTGGGACAATCTGGGTTGGATAATGACTGGAGATTTTTTCACAGGAATTGTCGCTGCATCCGCACTTTAACCCTTTTGGTGCCAAGGGGGGATTTGCATTGAGTTAAAACCATTTGCCAGTCAAATCATGCTTGCAATTGTGAAAAAATTACGAAAAATTATGGCTTCAACAATTTTTTCACCATTCACAATTTTACAATAAGTCTTATTCGGAAATGGAAAGTAACTTGTCTTTTTGCTTTGTTTTTAGTTACCTAGAGTTATCCATATGGACATCCTCATGAGCATTTCGTCTCAGAACACTATGAAAGCTACCCCGAGCTGCAAGGTTTTCTTCGGGAAAGGGTGGTTGCAGGGCAGTTCAAAGCCGAACTAGCGGCGCGAGCTAGCTAGGATTGCAACTGAATCAACCTTGTGGTTGATCCCGAAGGTTTGATGGTGGACAGAGCACAAATTATAGGCGAGGAACTGTTTCAGTTTGTTTGCAAAGAATGTTCGTCCAATGTTAAACAACATGAGGGCAAGCCAGCCAAAGTTGTTTCCCCTCATATTTTCGAGCATGGGCTGTTTTTTTAATTTGTATTCCACTTTTCAGTGGTATTCAGTGGTATTTATCAGCAGATTGCAATGACATTGTTGTAAACGTGCAGGTGAGGCAGGAAGCTGCTTGCCCCGCTTCAGCACCATGCCCTTCATGTTCTGCAACATCAACAACGTGTGTAATGTGGCCTCCAGATCTGACTACAGCTACTGGCTTTCTACGCCAGGTACCTTTAAACCACCATCACACTTATTGGCTATTTCACATTTCAGTACTAGCATTATTACTGTTCAATCATATACATTGTCTGTTACACTATACTCATTGCTGTCATCATGCCCTTCAACAATGGAGACTTTTAGGCAATTAATAAGCCACCTAAATGTAGCTTGAGGGATGTATGCTGAAATCACATTGTACCTCATTGTGTGTATGTGTCATTGTGTCTGTCTGCACACTTTCTCAGAATTGGGTGGATGGTTTATATAATTTTTGGTGTGCCCCTGCAGCCTGAATTTATGACCTTGCCACCCTTCTCCTCCCCTCACCCTCTACACCTTTTATTTTACTTTTTTTTAAAAATTATTATTTTTTTAAAGCTATTTAAGATGGTTGCTTTAAAAAAAAAACAACTGCATGGTTACACAACCCATATGTGCAGCAGAGCACTGAGGTGTGGCTGACAATTCTGCCGTGATTTGACAAAACCGAGTAAGTCCACCTAAGGTCGAAAATGAGTTTTTTGCGCCATCAAACTTGCAAGAGAATGACGCATCTTACCTGTAAAAATCAAATCCGAACTATGTTTAGATTTGGAGATATCATAGAGTAAGTCCTTGTTAAAAAAAATTTAAGTGGGGGAATAAACTGATAAAACCAAGCAAGTCCTCTGCGATTTTGTTTCGGCGATCCTCTGGCTGATGCTCGAGTTGGCATGATGACGTCATTTTTTACAATAACCTGACAAAGAAAAGTAAGTCCTCCCGACCAATGAGAAAGCGCCTTACGATGAAGTGGACCAGTGAGAATCCATGTTATTGCTGCTGTGCAATATTATTTTCCTGTGAAAATGATGGCGAAATTTCGGTCAGCAAAGGACGTGTTCGGCTTTTTGAAAAAGAGTTTTCTTCATGAACTTTCCTGCCCACCATGAAGGATCCTGTAGATCTTCCGCCTACGCGGCAACTTCCACGAGGTGTGGAAACAAACAAACAAACTATCCTATCCTATCCTATCCTATCCTGTCCCGTAACCCTAAGGTCGTAGGGGCACCACAGATGATCGTTTAACCAGCATACTCCATCTCTCTCTGTCCTCAGCAGCCCTGATGGCTTCGCTCAGTGTCAAACCAGTCCATTCTCGAATGTTGTCCTCCCATTTCTTTTTTGGTCTCCCTCTTCTTCTACCTCCTTGCACTGTGCCTTGCAGAATAGTCTTTGCAAGGCCTGATGATCTGGTGACGTGGCCATACCATCGGAGTTTCCGTTTCTTCACCACTGTGAGCAGGTCATCGTGTTGTCCAATGGCTTGTGTGATGGTCTGTCGGACTTCGTCTTTGGTGATGTGTTGGGTATAGGAAATGCCCAGACGTCTTCTGTAGCACCTCATCTCCATGCTTTGTATTATTCGTTGTAGATTTGCTGTGATGGTCCATGCTTCGCAAGCATATAGGAAGATGGAGATGACAAGGGAGCGCAGCAGTCTTACTTTGGAATGTAGAATGATGGTCCTGTCTTTCCAAATGGCTTCAAGTTTGTCAGGGCAGCAGTTGTTTGTGCGATCCTGGAGAGGACTTCCTGTCGGGACCCATTGTCTGAAACAATGGCTCCTAAATATTTGAAGCTATGCACTGTGTTGAGGGATTGGCCTTGGACTTTGATGTCCGTGTTGATGCCATTGGTGTTGTTGGTCATCATTTCGGTCTTCTCTGCACTTATTTCAATTCCACAAGCTTTGCAGGTGGTGTCAAGCCTCTGTACCAGCTGTTCAAGTTTTTGTTCCTCTCCAGCCAATCCATCAATGTCATCCGCAAAACGAAGATTGGAGATTGCTCTACCGCCTATGCTGACTGTGCCTTCGTGATCTGCAAGAGCATCTGACATGGTGCGCTCTAGGAAGATGTTGAAGGGTGTTGGAGAGAGTAGGCATCCTTGACGCACACCGATTGTTGTTCTGAACCAGTTCCCGATGGCGCTGTTGTGGAGGACTGCACTGGTAGCCTTGTCATACAGGTTTTTGATGACTTCAATAATTTTAGGTCTGATGTTGTACGCTTTCATTGTTGCCCATAGAGCTGCATGCCAGACTCGGTCAAACGTTTTCTTGAAGTCTATGAACACATGATATAGATGTTGTTGGTGCTGTAGGTATTTCTCACAGATTATTCTGAGGTTGAAAATCTGTTCAGTGGTACTTCGCCCTGCCCTGAATCCTGCTTGTTCTTCAGCTATGATTTGTTCAGCTTAGGGTTTCAACCTGTTGAGTAATATTTTCAGGAGGACCTTGCTGGGATGGATGATGAGGCTGACGGTGCGGTAATTTTCACACTCCTGAAGGTTACCTTTTTTGGGAAGAGTGATGACTAGCGACTGGGCCCATGGTATAGGCCACTCTCCACTCTGCCTGATCTTGTTACAGATAATGGTGAGGGCATCAATCATCGCTTCTCCTCCTGCTTGTAGCAGTTCCGCGGGTATGTTGTCCACTCCCGCTGACTTCCCTTTCTTTAGCGATTGCACTGCTGCCTCAACTGCTTCCCGGAGAATTGGGAGGATTTCTTCTTCTCTGTTCTCGGGACATGCTAGAACTGATGGGTCTCCATTTGGTGTATGGTTGTAAAGGTCAGAGCAGTACTCTGTCCATCTGTCCAAGACTTCTTGTTCTTCTGTAAGGCATATGCCAGACTTGCTTTGGATCGTGGAGACTTTGGGCTGTTTGAAACTTGTCAGCCGCTTTACAGTCTGGTAGGCCTTCTTGCTGTTGTACTTGTTCAGACTGTTCTCTATTTCCTGGCATTGATCTTCTATCCAGTTCTCCTTTGCTGTGCGCATGCCTTTTCGGATGTCATTGTTGATTTTTCGGTAGACATCAGCTCCCTGTGAGGTGTTCTTTTTCTTTCTTTTTTTAAATTTCTCTTCGTTTATCACACAGATCCAAAAGTTTAGGTGTGATCCACGGCTTCTTCTTTGGTCGGTCCTTACCAAAGGATCTCAGTGGCGGCATCTGTCACAGCTGAGTTGAAGGTGGTGGTCATAGTGTTGACATCTACTTCACCAGCCCCCAAAATGAGCAGTGTTGCAAATTTCCCTTCAATTGTGGCCTGAAATAGTTCTGCCACCTCCGGGTCTTGCAGTTTGTCCAGGTCGAACTTCAGTCTAGTGCAGTATTTACTCTCTTTAAGTGGAGCCGGAAAGACATCATCAAGAAATCGTGGTCACTTCCGATGTCTGCTCCTGGAAAAGTGCGTGTCCTGCCAATGTTGATGCTTGATCTGAAGCGTTTCTTGACCATGATGTAGTCTATTTGGTTGTGATGCTCTCCCCCCCCCCCCCCCCCCGGGACTGTGCCATGTCCATCGTCTGGAGTTTTTGTGGAGACCAAGCGTGTTTGCCAGTACCAGATTGTTGTATCTGGCAAACTCCAAGAATCTCAGACCCCTGTCATTTGTCTCGTTGTTGCAGTGGGGTCCACATGTGTCTCCCCAGTTGTGGTGCGCATCTTGGCCAACCTTGGCATTCCAGTCGCCTTGCACTATGACTATGTCCTTCTTCGGCACTTGGTCAAGGACCGCCTGTAGATCTTCATAAAAATCCTCCACTTCGCTGTCGTCATAGTCTGATGTTGGGGCATAGGTCTGGAAGATGGTGAAGTTGAAAGGGGCTGCTCTCGGGCGGATGGTAATGAGTCTACTGGAGACTGGGCGGCATCCCATGACAGTGGCTAGAATGTTCTTGTGGACCAAGAATCCAACTCCGTGTTCGTGCCTGTCATCTCTACCGCTGAAATAGAGCTTGTGGCCTTTGTCTGTCGTTGTTTCACCTAGGCCTTTCCAGCGCAGTTCGCTAATGCCTAGAACGTTCCATCGATAGCGGTCCAACTCGTGGGCCAGTTCTTCTAATTTTCCTTCCGCAGTTAGGGTCCTGACATTCCAGGTTCCTATGACGATGTTGTTTCTCGTGCGGATCTTGCTAAATTGTCCATCAGTAGCATACTTAACACCTCCGTCCTAGTGGCCAACGGAAGGCGCGGTCCTTGAGCCGGGCGACGACCTATCCGGTTTGGAATTAGTGGATAGTGTCATCATGCATGTAGTGTGTCTTGGGCAAAAAAGGACCTGGCGGTGCCCAATCCTCTCCAGGCTGTTGGGCACAGCCGAAATCCATGAATACAGTGTGGCTCGCCTTGGCCCCGAGCACGAGGTCGTTGAACCTGTAGCAACGTGAGGTTCCTCGCCCTGGCCGGTGACTTCTGTGTAGAAGACTTTCGCCCAGTGATGCCGTGCTAACATTACCCCTGTTAGTCGCCTCTTACGACACGCCGGGAAACGTTGGGCCTATTCTATTCTGTGCCCGAACCCACAAACAGCAACAAATATATTACAGACACACAACAAGGGCAACAAAATACAAGACATACACGTGGTGTAAAGGCAGGAAGATCGCTACAGTAGGAAACTGAAAGGAAAATAGTTTTGTATTTTTAAAATTAAATTGGCTGCATCTAATATTATTTTGAAGGGAGAGCAAAAAAACCCATGACTCCTACATACCAACCCAGGAATAGTAAGTGAAGAATGGCTAAAAACAATAAACAGGCACACATATACACTCACTGTAACTGCCGCATCCACATCTTACAAAACCCAACTTATATTGTGACTCATCTCGTCAGACTTTTTAACAAAGAAAGAAACGGCCTATGGGACTTACTTGGTTTGGTGAATTTTGAAAACAAGGATTTACTTAATAATAAACTGACAAAACCAAGCGGATTTGACTTACTTGGTTTTGTGAATTTTTTTAACAAGGATTTAATTCAATAATAAACTGACAAAACCAAGCGGGTGACTTGCTTGGTTTTGTCATGTTCTCAACAAAGATCTATCTCAAGAATAATCTGACAAAACAAAGCAAGTCCACAAATAGTCTTAAAACATCAAATCTATCAAACATTTCTTTAACATTCAAGGTATGCACTCTTAAATCGAGGAATTGCATTATAATATGCCCTTAAACTTCCAGAAACGATCGCGTAATATAGCGCAACACAAAACGTCGATTTTCTCGAAAGTAGGTTTTGTGGACTTGCTCGGTTTTGTCAGTTCACGGCAGAATTGAGAGCAGCAGGGTTGCTAGGTGATTGGCTTCAAAGAACGTTCCATGACCTTCACTTTCTTTGTTGTCTTATTATACAGGAATTGAATTCTGATCATCATAATTATTTTAGGGGCACTGATTTACTACTTCTCAACCTGTTTTTGTTTTTTTGTGGCTACAGTCAGCGTACCCTTCCACTTACCAACCACTGCACACATCTCCCCATCATCCTCATCAAAGGACTTTTAGGCAGGTGTATAATAGGCCGCTTTAGTGTCCAGCATTTGTTTAATCAAATGTCACACTAGCTGATAGACGCTTTACAAATCATCATCATCATTATCATCTTCCTCATCATCATCAATGATCATAATCATCATCGACCATCATAGGCTTCACTCACTTTTATAAACTACTGTTATTTTGTTGGAATATTGTATCAATTGTTCAGTTTGAAGTTTGAAAGACTGTTTGTTTAGTCCTTTACCATGCAAACAGTAGAAGTATATTATGTAGACTATTGAAACTTGTGACTTGATTAGCATTGACCATTGAAGGAGGCAAAAGGTTTGTGCCATACACAAAGGGTTGGTAGTGTTAGTGATCCTTGATTTGTTATGGATTTGGTTACAACTAAACAGTAAGTGGTTGATTAATATTGATTGAATGATGAGAATTATTGTTTGCCTTCAGAACCTATGACACCAATGATGGCACCTGTCCAGGGTTCTGCCATCCAGCCGTACATTTCTCGTTGCTCAGTCTGTGAAACGCCTTCTCCGGTAAATGTTTGCGTGTGTGCAAGTTTGCCTGTATGCATGTGTGCTTATGTGTTAACCAGTGTGAATGTGCGTGTGCGTATTTGGTTTGGTTTTCCCAGTGGACACACTAGTACAGGCTTATTGTTACAACATTTATAGTTTTAAAACTTGAGAAACCTTTACTTATTTCCATTTTGGAGTGGGAGGTGAGGGGGTAGCTTGCAGTGTTCTCTTTGTGTACTTTCACACAACTCGGCAGCTGAGGTTTTTATTAGTGGTTAGAGAGTGACAAAGTTTGTTCTCTAGGTTTTATTGCTGCGCAACTTGCTAGGCATTTTTATGACCCTTGATTTTTGTTCAGATCATAGTTTTGTATGTATCTTTGTTGTGCAACATGCTCTGCATTTCAATGACCCCTGATTTTGTTCAGATCATGGCGTTGCACAGCCAGACCATGCAGATTCCTGAGTGCCCGCGAGGTTGGAGTGGAGTGTGGATCGGCTACAGCTTCATTGTGGTCAGTTCTGTTGTTCTGTCATCACAAGTGTAGTGGTGCTTGTGTCAACAACATACACATTCTCATGTTTATGGTGGTTTACTGGTCAGTTCTGTTGTTCTGTCATCACAAGTCTAGTGATGCTAGTGTCAACAACATACACATTCTCATGTGTTTGGTGGTTTACTTGTCAGTTTGTAATTTGATGACTGGCTTGATCATAATGCTTGTATGCAGCGATACTGTTTGCATGTAGTTTTGCTACTATGTTTGCATATAGTTTTATTACTATGTTTGCATATAATGTTTACCTGAACATTATATTTGTAGTTGCCTCAATTTTAGAGAAAATCAACATATTTGTGATTTGGTGACTTACTTGTCTGTCTATGATTTGATGGCTTACTTCCCTTTGTAAATGTTGATGAAGTTTGTATGCTTGAACATTTGTTGTGCTTTGTAAGTGTTCTTATCTTCTCTTAGTTTGAGCTTTGTGCAGAAGCTGACAAATCAGTATTTTGCCTACAGGGAACTGGCGCTGGTTCCTCAGGTGCTGGGCAGGGTCTGGCTTCACCTGGCTCCTGCCTAGAAGACTTCCGAGCGTCGCCCTTCATAGAGTGCCATGGTCGCGGCACATGTAATTATTACGCCACCTCCACAAGGTCTGTCCCAAAACACATTTTTATTGACTCACACGCAGCTTAATGAGTCTATGTACTCATCCCAACAATTTTTTTAAACAGTTTTTTGCAAATCTGTGCGTGATGAGTCCTGAATCTGTCTGTCCACCCTCTGTCTGTGCACAACTTGTCAGTGGCTAAGTACTCCAAACCTAGTTCATCTATCACACCCAAACTTGGTAAAATGGTGTATACTTCTGAGATCTCATAAATGATCAGTGAATGATTGAATTCGATTCAAGGTCAAGATCACAGGGTCAACAAATGTTAGTCAAGAAACGACAATTTCGTCACAAAATTTCACTATTTTTTCTAGGTTATTAATATTAAACTTTGATGCATGATAGATATCAATGAGACAACACATACTTAAGTACTTTGAAGTGACCTTGACCCCAAACTATCAGAGATAGAAAGTCCAAACTTGTTGTTTTTAGATCTTTTATATTTGGTCCACTTTTGTGTTGATCTTGAAGGCCAAGGTCATTTTAGGCTTTGCAAAAACATACAAAAAAAAAAAAAGGTCATTGGATCATCGTACAGGGCTGTATATTTAACCCATAGTATACAACATTTGGTTATTTGATCAGATATGCATGAGAGGTCATGTAAAGGTCGAGGTCATCCCAAGGTCCTGGAGAAGGCATCCCAAGGTTCCAGTCTTTAAAAAAAACTGTTGCTATAGTTTATTTGATAGTACATGAGTGTATTTGGAGTCGGAGCTCAAGGTGATCTCAAGGTCAAGAGCATAGAAGATCAAAGTCGGTATTACTTTGCATTTAATGCCAACGTTTCATTTTGTTTTTTCTGGGCACTCATTTCCATGTTAAATATTGCGAGTTCCATCAGGAGCATGTAAGGCAAATGGGCTTTGCCCTTCTAGTTTCTTTGTGAATTGTTGGACTTGGTCTTCTTCGTGACTCATTGCCGTAGCTCAGTGGTAGAGCTTTGGCCAGGCAAAGTGATGACCCAGGTTCAAATAATAATAATAATAATAATAATAATAATAATAATAATAATAATAATAATAATAACGGGTTTTTATATAGCGGGTACTCCAGCCTACGACCAGACTCACCGCGCTTTACATAGTCAATACATAAAATACATGCACTCGATCAAACATCGCTTTTGTTACGATACACCAAAAGACGGAACAGTAAAAGTAAAAGTAAGAACTATTTACAATTATGTACAAAATGACAAAAAAGACAAAAATAGAATAGCAAAAACTTATTCACATCTATTTATATGCCCGGATAGACCCAGGAAAGGAAAACAGTATAAATATTTACAGCTGTGTAAACACTTACGGATCAGACAGAAACAAAAGAGGAGAGAATGGCAGCGGGATACAAATCAGTCTGAATAATGCAGTTTGAAGAGGTGGGTTTTGAGGGCCTTTTTGAATGCCTGTGTTGATTTATGTTGTGGATATCCCAATCCTGTGGTGAGCAAGATAAAATTTGCCATGTTCACTTTCCATCTTGGCAGCATTGTTGCTCTGGTGGTTTAGTGTTGATATAGGTCCCTGTCCCTCTGCCCTTGGATGAATCTGCCATATTGCCAATGTTGGCTATAGACATCATACTTTATCATCATTCATTACTTCTTGCTTTCATTCTTTTCTTCTTCTTCTTCTTCTTCTTCTTCTTCTTCTTCTTCTTCTTCTTCTTCTTCTTCTTTAAGCACCTTTTTTTTCTTCTTCTTCAACTTCTTCTTCTTCTAGATACTGTGAAAATTCTGTCAGGATGAAACAAATTGAGGTGGTTGACTTCAATGTAGTACGTTTTTATAACTGGAGGTATCAGTTTGGTGTTTAAAAGGTTAATAAAACTTTCTCATACAAGGTTAAACCTTCTCAATGTTCAGTGTATGGGTTTCTGGAAGGTGCATTTACAGTGCTGTCATGAGAGCTTATTTCTCCTTTTTCAGTTTCTGGATGGCGACGATAGAACGTGACGACCAGTTCAGACGGCCGTTGCAAGAGACACTGAAGGCAGGCGACCTACGCAGGAGAATTAGCAGATGTCAAGTGTGTGTTAAGGACTATGAAACAGGCCCAGCAGCTTTCTTCAGTAGCGTCAAGAAGTAGAGTGTGATTGTGCTCATGGTTTATTTTCTCTGTACGTCAGGTATGCTTGCTTTGTTTTTAAACAGCTCTTCATCTCTAGACGCTTCATTATCAAAACTTTGTGCATTTTGTATAATTGAATTTACGATGAAGTTGTATTTCCAAGCAATGAATTTTAAAAGTTTTGCATCACCTGTATTTGTGTGTACCATGAAGCTGAGCTAACAGATAAGCATCTGTACATGAATTACTGTGGCGTTTACGTATTAAAGGGATAGCATACAGTATGAACTCAGTTCTTTTTAAAGAGGGAAATTAATTACTTTAAGTTGACAGGTTTGATTGCTGCTTTAAATGTTTGTATACTCTTCAATAAAGTTGACAAGTTTCATGCTTGCCTAATCCAGTTATGTGCAGTATACAGTTGGTTTGTATGTTTATGATTGGGTGAATGTGTTTTTAGATTTTGTACATGCATGATAGGCTATAGTAGTCATTTCACTGTCAGATTGTGGCTACACAGGCCTTATTTCATATGGTGCTATTGTTGTGAGCATATTTGTTTCAATAAATACTCGTGACATTTGTTATACTCAATTATATGTGTATCAGTAATCTGTGTCTGCTTTACTCCTTTGGCCATTTTTTTTGTGTAAGCTTCGGTCCATTATTAATGCTGGTACTATAATTACACCAATCACTGCCAACTCTGAGCAAAGTTTTTTCGTTGCTCAGTGTTTTCAAAATGTGATACGAGTGCTCTGGGTTATTTTAAAACTTTAAGTGAATTTGTTATGTCATTTTATTGTTTCATGACAGTTTTCTTGTTTTGTAACATTGTTTCTCGGTTCTTTATTTTCACCTGTCTTGATTGCGAGAGTGTACATTTTGCGTGATAGTTTTTCTGGTAGTTGACACAAATATCTTGGCAGAGGACAGGTGTTTATTATGAAACACGATGAAGATAACCAGCTCTGCGTTGCAGGCTGAAGCTTTGTACGCGTTTAGTTGTTCATTTACACTTCCACACTGTTGTGTGTATAGGAGTTTCTGTGCAGTTGTCATGTGATTCTCAGACATTAGATATGTATGCAGCCTACTGTTAAATTTTCCAGTCACATGTATATGTGTATAGGACTGATTGCATGGTCGAGTGCGTACAACAGCAAGATTTTTTTTTTCATTATTGTGAAGTTACATCATTGTCAGTTAAATTCTGTGTACAAAGCACTTATGATAGAGAAATTAGTTTTTGGCAATATAGATGATAAAAATAATAAAATTAAAATTAAATTAAAAAAAGGTTGTCAAGTTATAGGCATGTAAAATATATACTCAATTGAGGTAGGAAAAATATAATGTTGGGCTTGTATTGGAGGTGGGAGGTGAGGGTGAGAAGTAATTAAAAAAAAAGAGGAAATGATAAAGAAGTAAAATATATATAACATATATTGAGTTGGATAGAACACATATTTTTTAATTATATGGATTAACATTGTTAATTAAATTTGAATTTAATACAGTAAGCACCAGTCACTGTGAATATTCTCTTTCTTGGTCAGTAAAGGTTCGTTATATTTCATATAATAATACAAATACAAATTCAGTGTATTACTATATTTATAAGGATACAATACTAAAGATCACAATTTTAGGGAGGGTCACGATTTTGGAGTGGGATGACAAAGTACAGTGTAAGAAATAAATCAGAAAAATGAAGACTATGTCATTACTAATACTAAATCTACACTGAATATATTGCAGTATTTTAAATGCTTCAGAGTGATGATAAGTTCAGATTTGTAGGTCTTTTTCACTGTACTAAAGTGTTTCGACAGTAATACCTACATTTTTTATTGAATTAATACTAAGCTCAACTATGTGTTATGGAATTTTACAAGTTAAATACTCAAGGATGCTGAATAAAGACCATCAGCTTTTTGTTTGGATTCATGTTGGTGTGTTTGTATACCTGAGAGAGAGAAAGAGACAGAGAGAGAGACTGTGTCTGCATTTGAGAGAAGATTTTCTAACACTTTTTTTCCCAATGAAAAATTGATCACATACATTATCAGTAACTATGCTCTTGAGCTGAAAAAGTGCTATATACCAACGATTAACTAACAGTATGGCAGCATCATAATCTTTCCTTTGTTGGTGGCTTTCAATAAAATAAAAACAAAAACCACAATAATGGTGGTATAATAATTAGGTGTGGTATAATATAAATTGATGTGGTTGTAGTATTGCAACTTTCATTTGCCACTTTAAAAGTGTGGCGCAAAACAAACCTGTCTTGGCATGCATTCTGGAGACTGGCTTGAACTTGTTCCGACGTACACCTGCTCGAGATAAAAACCTTGTTGAAGAGCCCTAAATAGGATACTGATGATAATATAATATGGCAAAAATGTGTTTTGAACAAAAAAAGTTACATTTAGAGTGAAGGACAGACTGACAACCTGTTGTTTTTTTCCTACTGAATGATTGGCCATGGGTAAGTACTTGTATATATATATATATATATATATATATATATATATATATATATATATATAATATATATATATATATATATATATATATATATATATATATATATATATATATATATATATATATATATATATAATATCATGTGGTGAGACAACATGATGACCTGCTCACAGTGGTGAAGAAACGGAAACTCCGATGGTATGGCCACGTCACCAGATCATCAGGCCTTGCAAAGACCATTCTGCAAGGCACAGTGCAAGGAGGTAGAAGAAGAGGGAGACCGAAAAAGAGGTGGGAGGACAATATTCGAGAATGGACTGGTTTGACACTGAGCGAAGCCATCAGGGCTGCTGAGGACAGAGAAAGATGGGAGTATGATGGTTAAACAATCATCTGTGGTGCCCCTACGACCTCCGGGTTAAGGGACAGGATAGGATAGGATAGTGGTGAGATCATTTTCTTTTCAAGGACAATTGATATGGAATGAGCCTCCCAGCCTATGTATGCCATGCGACGTCCTATAACTCTTTTAAGAAAAGCTGAAGACATACCTTTTTACTGCCACCTATCCTATCCTATCCTGTCCCGTAACCCGAAGGTCGTAGGGGCACCACAGATGATCGTTTAACCAGCATACTCCATCTTTCTCTGTCCTCAGCAGCCCTGATGGCTTCGCTCAGTGTCAAACCAGTCCATTCTCGAATGTTGTCCTCCCACCTCTTTTTCGGTCTCCCTTTTCTTCTACCTCCTTGCACTGTGCCTTGCAGAATAGTCTTTGCAAGGCCTGATGATCTGGTGACGTGGCCATACCACCGAAGTTTCCGTTTCTTCATCACTGTTAGCAGGTCATCATGTTGTCCAATAGCTTGTGTGATGGTCTGTCGGACTTCGTCGTTGGTGATGTGTTGGGTATAGGAAATGCCCAGAAGTCTTCTGTAGCACCTCATCTCCATGCTTTGTATTCTTCGTTGGAGATCTGCTGTGAGGGTCCATGCTTCGCAAGCATATAGGAAGATGGAGATGACAAGGGAGCGCAGCAGTCTTACTTTGGAATGTAGACTGATGGTCCTGTCTTTCCAAATGGGCTTCAACCTTGTCAGGGCAGCAGTTGTTTGTGCGATCCTGGAGAGGACTTCCTGTCGGGACCCATTGTCTGATACAATGGCTCCTAAATATTTGAAGCTATGCACTGTGTCGAGGGATTGGCCTTGGACTTTGATGTCCGTATTGATGCCATTGGTGTTGTTGGTCATCATTTTGGTCTTCTCTGCACTTATTTCCATTCCATAGGCTTTGGAGGTGGTGTCAAGCCTCTGTACCAGCTGTTCAAGTTCTTGTTCCTCTCCAGCCAATCCATCAATGTCATCTGCAAAACGAAGATTGGAGATTGCTCTACCCCCTATGCTGACTGTGCCTTCATGGTCTGCAAGAGCATCCGACATGATGCGCTCTAGGAAGATGTTGAAGAGTGTTGGAGAGAGTAGGCATCCTTGACGCACACCGATTGTTGTTCTGAACCAATTCCCGATGGCTCTGTTGTGGAGGACTGCACTGGTAGCCTTGTCATACAGGCTTTTGATGACTTCAATAATTTTTGGGCTGATGTTGTACACTTTCATTGTTGCCCATAGAGCTGCATGCCAGACTCGGTCAAACGCCTTCTTGAAGTCTATGAACACATGATATAGATGTTGTTGGTGCTGTAGGTATTTCTCACAGATTATTCTGAGGTTGAAAATCTGCTCAGTGGTACTTCGCCCTGCCCTGAATCCTGCTTGTTCTTCAGCTATGATTTGTTCAGCTTGGGGTTTCAACCTGTTGAGTATTATTTTCAGGAGGACCTTGCTGGGATGGCTGATGAGGCTGATGGTGCGGTAATTTTCACACTCCTGAAGGTTACCTTTTTTGGGAAGAGTGATGACAAGCGACTGGGTCCATGGTATAGGCCACTCCCCACTCTGCCAGATCTTGTTACAGATAATGGTGAGGGCATCAATCATCGCTTCTCCTCCTGCTTGTAGCAGTTCCGCGGGTATGTTGTCCACTCCTGCTGACTTCCCTTTCTTTAGCGCTTGCACTGCTGCCTCAACTTCTTCCCGGAGAATTGGGAGGATTTCTTCTTCTTCTCTGTTCTCTGGACATGCTAGAACTGATGGGTCTCCATTTGGTGTATGGTTGTAAAGGTCAGAGCAGTACTCTGTCCATCTGTCCAAGACTTCTTGTTCTTCTGTAAGGCATATGCCAGACATGCTTTGGATAGTGGAGACTTTGGGCTGTTTGACACTTGTCAGTCGCTTCACAGTCTGGTAGGCCTTCTTGCTGTTGTTCTTGTTCAGACTGTTCTCTATTTCCTGGCATTGATCTTCTATCCAGTTCTCCTTTGCTGTGAGCATGCCTTTTCGGATGTCATTGTTGATTTTTCGGTAGACATCAGCTCCCTGTGAGGTGTTCTTTTTCTTTTTCATCTCTCTTCGTTTATCACACAGATCCAAAAGTTCAGGTGTGATCCACAGCTTCTTCTTTGGTCGGTGCTTGCCAAGGATCTCAGTGGCGGCATCTGTCACAGCTGAGTTGAAGGTGGTGGTCATGGTGTTGACATCTACTTCACCAGCCCCCAAAATGAGCAGTGGTGCAAATTTCCCTCCAATTGTGGCCTGAAATAGTTCTGCCACCTCCGGGTCTTGCAGTTTGTCCAGGTCGAACTTCAGTCTAGTGCACTTTGCTGTATTTACTCTCTTCAAGTGGAGCCGGAAAGACATCATCACGAGATCGTGGTCACTTCCGATGTCTGCTCCTGGAAAAGTACGTGTCCTGCCAATGTTGATGCTTGATCTGAAGCGTTTCTTGACCATGATGTAGTCTATTTGGTTGTGATGCTCCCCGCTAGGACTGTGCCATGTCCATCGTCTGGAGTTTTTGTGGAGACCAAGCGTGTTTGCCAGTACCAGATTGTTGTATCTGGCAAACTCCAAGAGTCTCAGACCCCTGTCATTTGTCTCGTTGTTGCAGTGGGGTCCACATGTGTCTCCCCAGTTGCGGTGCGCATCTTGGCCAACCTTGGCATTCCAGTCGCCTTGCACTATGACTATGTCCTTCTTCGGCACTTGGTCAAGGACCGCCTGTAGATTTTCATAAAAATCCTCCACTTCGCTGTCGTCATAGTCTGATGTTGGGGCGTAGGCCTGGATGATGGTGATGTTGAAAGGGGCTGCTCTCAGGCGGATGGTAATGAGTCTACTGGAGACTGGGCGGCAACCCATGACAGTCGCTAGAATGTTCTTGTGGACCAAGAATCCAACGCCGTGTTCGTGCCTGTCATCCCTACCGCTGAAATAGAGCTTGTGGCCTTTGTCGGTCGTTGTTTCACCTAGGCCTTTCCATCGCAGTTCGCTGATACCTAGAACGTTCCATCGATAGTGGTCCAACTCGTGGGCCAGTTCTTCTAATTTTCCTTCCGCAGTTAGGGTCCTGACGTTCCAGGTTCCTATGACGATGTTGTTTCTCGTGCGGATCTTGCTAAATTGTCCATCAGTAGCATACTTAACACCTCCGTCCTGGTGGCCAACGGAAGGCGCGGTCCTTGTGCCGGGTGACGGCCCGGGCGACGACCGATCCGGTATGGAATTAGTGGATTGTGTCATCATGTAGTGTGTCTTGGGCAAAAAAGACCTGGCGGTGCCCAATCCTCTCCAGGCTGTTGGCCACAGCCGAAATCCACGAATACAGTGTGGCTCGCCTTGGCCCTGAGCACATGGTCGTTGAACCTGTAGTAACGTGAGGTTCCTCCGCCCTGGCCGGTGACTTCTGTGTAGAAGACTTTCGCCCAGTGATGCCGTGCTAACATCACCCCTGTTAGTCGCCTCTTACGACACGCCGGGAAACGTTGGGTCTATTCTATTTAATGCCCGAACCCACAGAGCACTTTACTGCCACATACAGCTGAAAAGCTTTTTTTACTGCCACATACAGCTGAAAAGCTTTTTTTTTTTTTTTAATTGCTGCTATTTGTGTCTGTGCGGTACACATGGTGTGTGTGTGGGTGTATGTGTGCGCTTTGATCTCTGCAAGGGAAACCACCTTATAAATAAATAAATAAATAAATAATAATAATAATATAATCAAGAAAATTGGTTCATCCATTTTTTAGATGTTGAACAAAACGTGTTCCCCCTTGACCTTTGCGGTAGAACACATGTGTCAAGGGAGGCTGGACACTGACCTATAGGTAATGTTTGTCTGAAGTTTGATCAAAACCCGCTCAGTAGTTCTTGAGATAAGGTGTGCACTTACGGACAGATTAAACAACAGACCGACATTTGGCTCGGTCTGATTCCCTGACTATTTCAAAATATTGACAGATTTTATGTAGATATACCACCCACAAATATTGATTGGGGTCTCTGTGAAATAAACACACCCACCATCACACAAAAAACACCCACTCAAAGATTAAAACCTTGAAGCATGTTTGGAACTTGCCGATTTAGCACATATAACTTACGAACATCTGCAGTGCAGGGCTACTAAATACGTGATGTAAAGTGTTAATCTGTATGCATGTCGATCATTATTGCTGATCCCCTGCTAGGTTAGTTGATCGCATTGATTGGAGTTGAGCGGACATACACAGGCCCATCAAATGGATCTATATGTGTAACAGAATATTTTTCTTGCATAAAAACAACAACAAAAATTAAACGGGTGATGTTGTAACACTGATTTAATGGGAAGAAAAGCTTGAGATTGAATTTAGTTTCTTCAAGACTGTACTTATGTCCAGGAATGTATGGACATAAAGCCTTTGTTGCATTCATTCCACCGGACTTAATTGGGCCTCATAATTGTACTTTCACCTATACGATATCACTCATGCAGTTTGTGTAGGTTTTATATTAACTTTAGCAAAATCTTTCCCTACTGTTTGCTTTTTCAGGAAAAAGAGTACATTGATTTATCTTATTTCCTTAAAGATTTATCCCCATAATAATTTGATGCAATATTGTACCTAAGTCCATTCCACATTCAGGCGCTTGTATCTGGACACGCGAGCGCCTATGCCCGTGACGCGTCTCCTTATAGATTTAAAAAAAGAGTGAGAGAGAGAGAGAGAGAGAGAGAGAGAGAGAGACGCGTAACATGCACAGGCATAGGTGCCCGCGTGTCCAAGTATAAGCGCCTGTGGTCCATTCCTATGTCAGTGTGGACTTGAGATCGAGGTTGCCCTGATTTAGCTCCCCTTGTTTGATGGACTAAGGATTTCACAATTTTGAGCTTAGGTGCCTTCTTGAACTGACCCCTTCAATTTGAGACGGAAAGGGCGCCATCTTTTGTAGAAAAACATTTTGTTAAAATACATATTACTGAATTTGGGCTCTTTCCATAGCTTACTAAATCCCCTATACGTACTTGTGGTTTTCTACTTGTATATCTATTTATATGTGTATTATCTGTTACTTCTAAACTACTATCATTTTAAGTATTCCAAAAAGAAGCCTGAAGTAACAAAGAATGAGACTATGTTTTGTAATAAATCCTTGACGTTGTACTTCCAGTATTAATGGCTGGCGGCGCAGGAGGATATGAGACAATAGTGAGACGAGATAAGAAGAATAATGTATGTTGTCGTGCACCTATGGACATTGAGCGAGCGTTAGCCGAGGGCCAGAGGATAGCGCGAGGCTAGGTTCGTGAACTTCCGGCAAATTTCGCCATCGCTAGCAGCAGACGACAAATTTTTTTCACTGCATGTTGTGTTGCATTTGGAAAAGTGTGTGAGGCAGTACGGAAGGCTAGCAACTGACTTGCTACGTAGGTGAACCAAAACAGTTTTGCTGTTTTCTTCTTTCGAAATAGGAAGGTGGTTTTGAAACGCCCAAGCAACGATGGCCCAAAATCTTCAGGTAAGATCCTTAGATGCCTTTTCAGCTTTTCTTGTTTTTGGCTGCTTTCCTTTCTCGACTTCCGTGAATTCGCCTCCAACTAGCTGGTTTGCCAATGCTAACTTAGAGCCGCTGTGCATTTGATTGTGAATAGACCACAAGCATTTGTCAAGAACACACTTTTTACTATGAATAGCAAGCTCTAAATACCTCAATCTTACCATACATCTGGGTTTTCCGGGCAATGTGGGTGTGGAGTTGGGATTGCAACTTGTTAACGAGGTCACATTGTCCTTTTATTGAGCGACTTTTTTTCCTTGGTTTACATTCACTGTCTGGTAGGAGATTACGAGGTGACCTAATACAAGTATTCAAAATTTATAATAACATTGATGATTTAGAATGGAATTACTTTTTTGCTAATCCTCAATAGTAATACGACACGCTTATCTGAAGGCAAAATCTTTGTTAGACACTGTAACACTAATGTTAGGAAATTCTCTTTTTCATATACAACTGTAAGACATTGGAACGACCTCCCAATGTCTTTAAAGAGTGCTAAAACTACTAATCAGTTCAAAAACCAGTTGGATGCAATTCCAAAATTTATAGACTTATTTTACAGCTATGACTAATATGTAGGCAAATTGCATGCAATGCAGACCATTGTAAATAAATATAAAAGATGGTACGTTCACAAAGGCTCCACGGCTTACATCTGTCCCTACTACTACTACTACTACTACTACTACTACTACTACTACTACTACTACTACTACTACTACTACTACTACTACTACTACTACTACTACTGTGGCAAGTCGGCGTACCCCGCTTAAGCCGCTGTCGGAGAACTAGAAGAAGAAGAAACAAAGAGTGTGAAATATTTGTGTGATTGTGTACGTATAATATACGCTGTCGGCGAACTAGATTGTTGTCTAGGAGCCTAAAGTCTCTCTGTCTCTCTCTCTCTCTCTCTCTCTCTCTCTCTCTCTCTCTCTCTCTCTCTCTCTCTCTCTCTCTCTCTCTCTCCCTTACCCGTACCCTGCTCAACATCGCTCGCTCCCCCCCCCCCCAATCACCACCACCACCTTCCATCATTTTTTCTGTTTTTCTGAAGTTCCCACGAACAAATCAACCTACTCAGGCTACTGTGGTACAGACAATCTTCTTTTTCTTGAATGGGATAGCCACAATCCCTGAATCTCTGGAAAGCATGGTGTAACAGAAATACCCCTTTTAATTAATTTTATTGTGGCTTCTCAACCCAAGAAGAAGCTATTTGTTCAGTCCGTTCGCTCATTAACTGCACTATTGATGCTATCAGTGATGCATCTGCTGCTGGCTCTGTAAACTTCCTATCCTGTCCTATCCTATCCCATAATTTGAAGGTTGTTGGGGCACCACAGATGATCGTTTAACCAGCGTACTCCATCTTTTTCCGTTCTCAGCAACCCTCATGGCTTTGCTCAGTGTCAAGCCAGTCCATTCTCGAATGTGATCCTCCCACCTCTTTTTCTGTCTCCCTCTTCTTCTGCCTCCTTTGTACTGTGCCTTGCAGGATGGTCTTTGCAAGGCCTGATGCTCTGAGTCTGCTGACTTGGCCATACCATCTGAGTTTTGGTTTCTTCACCACTGTGAACATGTCATCGTGTTGTCCAATCCATTGTGTGATGGTCTGTCAGCCTTCATCATTGGTGATGTGATGGGTATAGGAAATGCCCAGAAGTCTTCTGTAGCATCTCCTCTCCATGCTTTGTATTCTTCATTGTGAGGGTCTATGTTTTGCAAGCATATAGGAAGATAGAGATGACAAAAGAGCGCAGCAGCCTTACCTTGGAGAGTTAGACTGATGGTCCTGTCTTTCCAAATGGGCTTCAACCTTGTCAGGGCCACAGTTGTTAGAGCAATCCTGGAGAAGACTTCCTGTCGGGACCCATTGTCTGATACAATGGCTCCTAAATATTTGAAGCTATGCACTGCGTTGAGGGACTGGCCTTAGACTTTGATATCCATGTTTATTCCATTGGTGTTGTTGGTCATGTAATATCAGAAATATTGACGACTAAGATGTGGTAACTTAGCTTAGAGATAAACAGATAGTATTGAACAAAACCTGACCTTAATTTACCAGCTCTCTAAAGGAAGGTTCACAGATGTTAAATTAACCTCCTTGAAACGGTCACTCCCGATACCATCAAGCGAACTCGCTGTGCAGAAGCTTAGTTAGCCTACTCGGAACAGCTGACCGGTGTAACTTGACCACTAAGTAGCCTTGCGAATCATGCCACTCATGGATCTACCCGGCGTTTCTCCTGGGACATTCGTGGTTGAGACGTAACTGATAGGGACTCAAAACCAGGACAGGAGAGTAGAGAATCCCGAGAAAAGATTCCCGTGGTCACGAGAGCGAAACGATTGGTTGGAGATGACTTAGAGACTCCTGTATATCCCTTGTAACTCCCACATTACCCGGTGGGGCCGGGTAGCTCAGTTGGTAAGAGCGTCTTGCTAGTAACCGAAAGGTCGCTGGTTCGAATCCCGGATTGGTCAACGTGTGATCATATTATTTTCCCCTTTACCAACAACTGGCCCGCTGGTGTCAGTATAAATCGGTCCAGTAGTCACCTATATGCGAAAGTGTCGTGTGACTATAATCTACAAACAACAACAACATTACCCGGGTAATCACATGCGAAACCTGGAACGAAGAGGGTGGAAACAAGGAGCGAACTGAAGTGAACAAAAAGCCTCAGCCATTACCAATAGAGTGATAGACTAGAGACGGTTTCACGATTCCCAGAGACTAGAAGTAAGTTAACACTAGTAGTTTCTAGTACTTGCATGTTTATTATGTTGATTGCCATGTATTAGTATGTTCATGTCATATATATTTACAGAAACCTATTATTGTTTCTGACACGTCTGCACAGTGCTCGATGTATCTTATCCTTAAGATTTGGATATAGTAGTGTGCATATGGGAAACTCGGCAGGTGTCTGATACTATAGACTTTTTGCAGAATGCACCACACATCTATATTATATCTTAATAGAATATAGTAGCCAGAGTTCTGGATTTGACAGTTCAGCTCTGGGACGGTTTGTGGAGTCAACGCATGACGCTTGCTCCTGTGGAAAAGAAGGAGATCAACTAAAATCTACCTCGCCACCTTTGGTCCTCGCAGTTACCAGACTCGCCTGATCATCCTCAGAGTGACCAGACTCCCTCAGAGTGACCACCAGACTCAAGCACTCACAGCAACTGAGCAGCTAAGTCCCTCTCAACTGCAACTGATGTCAAACCAAACTCTGACCAATAATAGACCATCAAAACATAGGAAGGCTTAGCAAGTGATGAAGAAGAACTGCTAAAGAAATTGCTTATTAATTTACAGTTAATTAAAGCCATGTTAGAATTTGTGTTGAACATATAAAAGTTGAAATCACATACATACGACTGGTGTCATTCTATTTGTATTGTGTGTCCACTAGCTCTTCTTCTCTTGAGACCAATTAAACTAGTCATTTGACTAGCAAAAAGCATTTCTTAAAGTGAGCCAAGGATACTTTTAAAACCCGAGAACAAATATACATTTTATGTGACCAAGCACCGTGATTAGTCTCTCACATCGCTTTGGAATTTTGGTAAAGAACGTCTGATGGAGGTAGCTTAACGCCCCATCTATCTACAAATCTTACTCCCCTTGTAAGATAAGCGTATCTTCTCCAGGATATCATCACAGGTCATCATTTTGGTTTTCTCTGCACTTATTTACCTTCCAAAAGCTCTGGAGATGGTGTCAAACCTCTGTACCAGCTGTTCAAGTTCTTGTTTCTCTCCAACCAATCCATCAATGTCATCTGCAAAACAGAGGTTGGAAATTGCTCTACCCCCTATGCTGACTTCATGATCTGCAAGGGCATTTGACACTATGCACACTAGGAAGATGTTGAAGAGTGTTGGAGAGAGTAGGCATCCTTGACGCATGCAGATTGTTGTTCTGAACCAGTTTCCGATGGCGCTGTTGTGGAGGACTGCACTGGTAGCCTTGTCATACAGGCTTTTGATCAATTGATTACTTTAATAATGTTAAGGCTGATGTTGTACACTCTCATGGTTGCCCACAGAGCTGCATGCCAGATTCGATCAAACGCTTTCTTGAAGTCTACAAACGCACAATATAGATGTTGTTGGTGCTGTAGGTATTTCAAGCAGATTATTCTGAGGTTGAAAATCTGTTCAGTGGTACTTCGCCCTGCCCTGAATCTTGCTTGTTCTTCAGCTATGATTTGTTCAGCTTGGGGTTTCAACCTGTTGAGTATTATTGAGCTCTTTTCAATATTAGATTGGACTTCTGAATAGCAATGTGCAAAACACATGGAATTGTGTGAAATTGTTTAGCAATACCGTCACACTGTTATCCAAACATAGGAATGTTGTCATAATAATAGGCCTGCAAAGAGAGAGAGAGGGAGAGAGAAAGAAATGGAGAGAATGAGAGAGAGAGAGAGAGAGGGAAAGAGAGATAGAAAAAACCGAGAGCGAGAGAGAGAGTGAGAGAGAGAGAGAGAGGCAGAGAGGAAGAGAGGCAGAGACAGAGATATAGAGAAACAGAAAGACACAGAGAGACAGACAGACAGAAAGACAGATGGACGAAAAGGCAGATAGACAAACAGACTTTGTTTCTGTTCAGAGTAAATATTCTTAAAACACTATTTTAGTGTCTAAAACAAGCTTAATAATATTTTCATCGCATCCGACAAAACAAAGTCTTGGACTTGACTATGTTGTGCTTTAAGTTATATAACTAATCACAAAGCTTGTCAGTTGCATTTAAAACTGAAATTTAAAAGCCACCAGACTTGCCAACATCCTGTAATAAATCAGCAACAATGACAGCGACAAGCAGACTCCTAAACAAGCGTGAAAATTTAAATGTTATAAATAAGAGCTACGAAGGGGAAATGCAGATTTTAACCGGACTTTTAATTATTAGTGGCGTGAGCATTTAAAATTGTGCGGAACAGCAACTACAAGCGAATAGATCAAAATTCCTCATTGCACAATGACCGAAATATTCGTGAACTGTTCATCCTTCTCTGTTTGCCACCATATTGTTTTATGCCGCCACAATACATGTAATATATAAGCGCAAAAAAAAAAGAAAAAAGAATCTATATATAAATATTCCCAGAGAAGAAAGATTGTGTTCTTTGTGTGATTTAAATGAAATAGGTGATGAATTCCATTATTTGTTTAAATGTACTAATCCCCATCTAAAAGACAACAGATTTTCCCTATTGCCACGGTATTTTAGGAATCACCCAATGTTTTCAAATTAAATCAGCTAATGAACTCGAAATCGAAAAGCACACTGATAAATTTAAGTCGTCTTATTGGAATAATAATTTCACTTTTTAAGTAGTACTGCATTGGTTATTTATTTTTATTTATTAATTTTTTTTCCTTCAATATTTGAAAACTGTTTGGTGGTCATGCATGTGTGCTTCACTGTTCTGGCATTCTTTCCCTTGTTCTTTCACTTCTCTGATGACTGTTGTTTTTGTTTTATCTTGCATCTTTATGCAATTTTTCTTTTGAGTGCATATCAATTATTTATTTATTTTTGATTTTATTTTATTTATTTATTTTTCTATTTTAAAGAGGTGTCACAAATGTTTGAACATAGTTGTTGCTTTTTTATTTACTGCATATGTTATTGTTTGTAGTTAGAACTTAGAGGCTACTGTGTCTTGTAATATAGTGCCATTCTTGTAATCACTATGTATATATTGTATATCCCTATCCCCTTATCTTTCCCCCCCCCCCTCCTCCTTGTCTGGCTATACAGCCCCCCTGGGCTAGGAGCCTAACTTGATATTTGCTGTTTAATCATTTGTTTGTTTAATAAAAGGACAAAGTTCCATCAAATTTTGATGTGGAGGGGGGGGGGAGGGGGGGCTGGGTAGCAGGGGTACAAGGGCAACAGTTGAAGTGCTGATAAAATTATGAATGATATTTAATTAAAACTAAAAGAAATATTCAACTCTGGAGAAAATGGTTTGTTTCAGACATATTTTGGTGGGTTTTATTGTCACATCTGGAGGAGAGAACGTGAAAGGCACCCTTTATTTTTGTTAAATATACATTTTTTGTTATTGTATCGTGTATACAGTTAGTTATAACTGCTTAGTTTATGCCTGCTGTGTATGTGACGCTGTTTAGATGCATTAATCTGTGATAGTAATACTATATGATAAGCAGTGCAGGGATTTACATTGAATGTACAACCATGCGCAGTGGAATTTCAAGCGTTCAGGTTCTTATTGTGGATAATGATGAAGTACAGTATAATTGTCAGTATCAGTGTGTGTGTGTGTGTGTGTTTGTGCGTGTGTGTGTGTGTGTGTGTGATTATTAATTAGTAACATACATACGTCAGTTGCCACTAGTAGCGTCCTCTTTACCTGGCGTTTTTAAAACAGATCCTTGATAAGTTGATTTAAGTCTTTAGCAGTGTTAACGTGTTTGCTATTACGTGTACGGTGTTTTAAATTATCAGAGCGTGTCCTTGCAGATTATCAACCAGAATAGAAAAAGCTGACAACACCCTTTTAGTGGCGACCTTGTATTATACCTCGTGAGTTGGTGCACTTTATCTGTGGGTGTACATTTTGTTCCTGGTGTAGACATCTACCCATGCCATGCGACACACACAGTATCTGAGACTGTTGAGGCATGCAGAGATGTACTCAAACACCTTATTAAGCCTGGTTAGGCCACTGAGCTGTATATTAACATACAGCTCAGTGGGTTAGACGCGGAAACTCAGTATGGACATAGGCATATGCCGGCACTGCCCATACCATGCTGTATTATGATTTTGTCTGTGATAAATAATAGCTGCCACGCTTGTTGTAAAAAGGGGCATCCACAAGCCGGCAGTGCATGTAAACTTCTCCACAGGCTCAAGGCCTATGCACTACTTATACTTTATACTTTTTAGTTTGTCGCTTATAAACAGTGGCGTGGCATAAGAGCTAGGTGAATGAAGCACCAAGAACGTGTCCATATGGTCTCTGGTTCGATCCGCTTTGCTTCCCGCTTCTCCCCCCCCCCTCTCTCTCTCCCTCCCTCTCTATCAAGCATTAAATTGAATCTGCACTTTGAACTGTTTGATAGTGCCTGTTGCAATATAAAGAGTTGCACTGTCCTATGAAAAGTAGATAAGGCAGGTGATAAAAACATGTGAAAATGTTTCCCCATAACAATTCGGTCGTAGGCGTGAGGGACCTTTTTTCTTCTTCTGCAGGCCAGCTTGGTGAGAGCGCTGCTTATTTAACCTCTGTCGCTGCTTTGACTTGTGGTGGTTGTAAACAGAGCCACATATTAATTCCCTGGGTTGGAGTGGAGTGTGCTGTGTTCTGTTTCCTTATCAGTTGTGTTGCCTTTCAATAGTAACAAGTAGGGTCCTGTACAAATTGTTAGCGTGCGCCATAATTACGACATCGACATCTTGCCGCATTTAATGGAATACAGAATTGATCAGTTTTAAACATCTCCGGCACTGTGTTTACCAAGAATTGATTAGGTCTTCACCACTTCCACCACCCTTCACTCCACTATTGTCTTACTACAGGGTACCAAAGACCTTGGTTGATGGTACTTAATATCGGCATGGTACCAAAGACCTTGGTTGATGGTACTTTATATCGGCATGGTACCAAAGACCTTGGTTGATGGTACTTAATATTGGCATGGTACCAAAGACCTTGGTTGATGGTACTTATTATTGGCATGGTACCAAAGACCTTGGTTGATGGTACTTAATATTGGCATGGTACCAAAGACCTTGGTTGATGGTACGTAATATTGGCATGGTACCAAAGACCTTGGTTGATGGTACTTAATATCGGCATGGTACCAAAGACCTTGGTTGATGGTACTTAATATCGGCATGGTACCAAAGACCTTGTTTGATGGTACTTAATATCGGCATGGTAACAAAGACCTTGGTTGATGGTACTTAATATCGGCATGGTAACAAAGACCTTGGTTGGTGGTACTTAATATCGGCATGGTAACAAAGACCTTGATTGATGGTACTTAATATCGGCATGGTAACAAAGACCTTGGTTGATGGTACTTAATATCGGCATGGTACCAAAGACCTTGGTTGATGGTACTTAATATCGGCGTGGTACCAAAGACCTTGGTTGATGGTACTTAATATCGGCATGGTACCAAAGACCTTGGTTGATGGTACTTAATATCGGCATGGTACCAAAGACCTTGGTTGATGGTACTTGGTGGTCTATCCCCTTCCTTCCCTCTCCCTATCTTCCCTCAACCAAACTATTCCACCAATCACCAAACTATTTCACCAATTGCCAAATCCTCCGGTTGTGCTATTTAGAGATTTAAACGTTCTTATTTAGCGCTTTTCCAGCTCCAGAACTGCTCCAGGTGCTGGCCAACACAGGATCTTACTCAAGCTTTAACTTTACCGCATCACCTGACACCCAGACCACTGAGCACAGTCATCAGCAGCCGGGGATGGGTACGAAGAACTTAGTGCGTGCTGGCTGTATTTGTGTTGTGCATGCTGGGTGTATTTGTGTTGTGCGTGCTGGGTGTATTTGTGTTGTGCGTGCTGGGTGTATTTGTGTTGTGCGTGCTGGGTGTATTTGTGTTGTGCGTGCTGGGTGTATTTGTGTTGTACGTGCTGGCTGTATTTGTGTTGTGCGTGCTGGCTGTATTTGTGTTGTACGTGCTGGCTGTATTTGTGTTGTACGTGCTGGCTGTATTTGTGTTGTACGTGCTGGGTGTATTTGTGTTGTGCGTGCTGGCTGTATTTGTGTTGTGCGTGCTGGGTGTATTTGTGTTGTACGTGCTGGGTGTATTTGTGTTGTGCGTGCTGGGTGTATTTGTGTTGTGCGTGCTGGGTGTATTTGTGTTATGCGTGCTGGCTGTATTTGTGTTGTACGTGCTGGGTGTATTTGTGTTGTACGTGCTGGGTGTATTTGTGTTGTGCGTGCTGGGTGTATTTGTGTTGTGCGTGCTGGGTGTATTTGTGTAGCTGGAACTGTGTGCGTGCTGGCTGTATTTGTGTTGTGCCTGCTGGCTGTATTTGTGTTGTGCGTGCTAGGTGTATTTGTGTTGTGCGTGCTGGGTGTAGTTGTGTTGTACGTGCTGGGTGTATTTGTGTAGATGGACCTATGTGCGTGCGGGGTGTATTTGTGTTGTGCGTTCTGGGTGTATTTGTGTAGCTGGACCTTTGTGCGTGCTGGGTGTATTTGTGTTGTGCGTGCTAGGTGTATTTGTGTAGCTGGAACTGTGTGCGTGCTGGGTGTGTTTGTTTTGTGCGTGCTAGGTGTGTATTTGTGTTGTGCGTGCTGGGTGTGTATTTGTGTTGTGCGTGCTGGGTGTGTATTTGTGTTGTGCGTGCTGGGTGTGTATTTGTGTTGTGCGTGCTGGGTGTGTATTTGTGTTGTGCGTGCTGGATGTGTATTTGTGTTGTGCGTGCTGGGTGTGTATTTGTGTTGTGCGTGCTGGGGGTGTATTTGTGTTGTGCGTGCTGGATGTGTATTTGTGTTGTGCGTGCTGGGTGTGTATTTGTGTTGTGCGTGCTGGGGGTGTATTTGTGTTGTGCGTGCTGGGTGTGTATTTGTGTTGTGCGTGCTGGGTGTGTATTTGTGTTGTGCGTGCTGGGTGTGTATTTGTGTTGTGCGTGCTGGGTGTGTATTTGTGTTGTGCGTGCTAGGTGTATTTGTGTTGTGCGTGCTGGGTGTGTATTTGTGTTGTGCGTGCTGGGTGTGTATTTGTGTTGTGCGTGCTGGGTGTATTTGTGTAGCTGGAACACCTGTCTAGGACATGAGTGTCAGGATCTTTGAAGTCCGTGCGATGGAATACGCTCTTGCAAAGACTATCTACTATCTATCTCTATCTACTATCTATCTCTATCTACTTTCTATCTCTATCTCTTGGGTTTTACTCTCATCCGGTGGCTAGGTAGGCCTACATGATATTGTATTCTTGTTCTCTCCTCCCCTCACCCCTCACCTTCAAACTATCCCATCACCTACCAAACTTTCCAGCCGTACACCCACATACTACTCAATGATCCGACCCAGTAACCTTAACAGTACAAGAACGCTGTCTCTCTCAAAAAATCCCCTCCTACATCGGCAGCTGGCCGTATAACCGTCAATATCAATGTCCATGCTTTTCTTATCTGCAGCACTCAACCCCCTCTTCGCTACTGTACAAGACTAAGTGTCGTTATCAGGTAGCCACGATGTTTTTGCTCACTCATTTAATCTGTATGATGGCACCATCGATTGGTTGAGAGCAATGCAAAAACCCTTTCACCATTTCTGAATAGTTTTATAACATCGATCATTTTCTGTCATAAAACATTCCACCGTAAAACATAGCTAAGTGGGTTTTTTTCCTTCCGTGCACGCGCACACACAAACACAAACGCACACACACACGCCTTCGCACGCACGCAGTTTTAGTTACTAATGAATTTTGCTCCGGAACAAAATATACTCATACGATTTTTTTGTGTCCTCCTTTTTTCGTCGTCTTTTCTCATCGAGAATGGACTGGTTTGACACTGACCGAAACAATCAGGGTTGCTGAGGACATGGAAAGATGAAGTACGCTGGTTAAACGATCATTTGTGGTGCCCCTACGACCTCCGAGTTACGGGATAGGATAGGATTTCTCATCGTCCTCTATTTCCCTCTCTTCTTTTTTCTTCCCCTTCTGACTTCATTTTGCTTTCTTTCCCAATCGTCCTACCTTTTTCTTCACCTTCATTTTGCTTTCTTTCCCAATCCTCCTACCTTTTTTCTTCGCTTCCTCCTCCTCTCCCTTCTTCTGTTCTTCATATTTTGCTCCTCCTTCTCCTCGTCTTCCGACTACTGCTTCTATAATGAGAAACAAATAGATAAACACACTCGCAGAACGCCAATTCGGACACAGACAAAACCACACACTGCACATTTCCCAGCTAAGTTCTTCAGTGCCTCAGGCACACAAAACAGAACACACCGAACAAAACACGACAATACTTCCCAACAGACCTAGAACTGAAAAAAGATCTCGCCTCCTCATCCTTCACCTACTTCTTCTCTTCTTCTTACTAACAATACTAACCAGACTCCATAAGCAAGTTCGTCTTCTTCATCTTCATAATGTTCTACTTCTTCTAAAACTATTAACCAGAATCAATGAGTTGTTGTTTTTCGTCTTCCCCTAATATTAACCAGAATCAATGAACGAGCTACATAAAATATCCGTGTATGACGACGAATTGGCAGCTGCATGGATGTTACAATAAGGATGATTCATGGATGTTATGCTGCATGTATGTTATGTTACGATAAGGATGCTTCATGGATGCTACGATAAGGCTGATGCATGGATGTTACAATAAGGAAGATGCATGGATGTTATAATAAGAATGCTGCATGGATGTTACGATAAGGATGCTGCATGGATGATGCATGGATGTCACGATAAGGGTGATGCATGAATGCCGTAGTGTGGACAGGCATTCCCCCCATCCCCCACCCATCCCTCGCCCCCACCTCTCCCCACCCACACACACAGTCTGAGTTTTCATAGTTCCACAATGGCTGAATGGTACAGTGCGCGCCTGGCGTGGAGGAGAAGAACAGTGACGGTAGTTGTTTTTTTCACGGGTTTCGTGGTGGGAGAAGTCGGTTCCGTAATGACACTTTCATCGGTGGTTCATTTCCCGTTGCCCGTGTTGCTCGAGCGAAACTTTAAAGTATCCGGTCAATCTGTCAAAATAGTTGGTGATGATAGGCACAGCATACATCTAGGGCCATCATGGTGCCTCAGTTGTCCTGGACGTTTGATGCGGCAAGTTAGCGTCTTGGTCGGCTGGAGATAGTTCTTCCTCCCTTGATTTATGCCAACGCCTTGAACAGCTCTTTGAGCTGTTGTATGAGCTAATTCATTTCACATGTCACTATCAAACTGCAGAGATGATGTAAGTGTTGTATGAGCTAATTCATTTCACATGTCACTATCAAACTGCAGAGATGAGCTGTAAGTGTTGTATGAGCTAATTCATTTCACATGTCACTATCAAACTGCATCAATTTGTTGCATCAATTTTTATTCATCAGATTAACATTTATATGTATATGTTTTGTTGTTATTGTATAATGATGTTTGTATTCTATTTTGTTTTTGTAAACGGGGGTTCAATAAATTAGAGTATAGCCTCAGCGTCCCCTGCGTGGGATGTCTTTATTGTAAAGTGACCGGCTGGTAGATTGCCTTCAGTGTTACCACTAGGGTTGTTTCGGCAGATCTTCTATGCGGATCAGGGGTGAGTCCTCTTTCACTTCTCTGGTCCTGATGTGGCTCGAAAGAGTCCGCTTGACCTAAAGCAATAACCATGTAATGTAATGTTATCGCACTGCCGAGATGAGCTGTAAATGTTGTGTTTTCAGACAATTAATTTCACATGTTACTATCAGACTGCTTAGGTGAGCTGTGTTGTGTTACAAGACAATTCATTTCACGAGATGAGCTCTACGACTCCTGCAGTAGGTTGAAGCCAACAGGCTGTATGCACCATGTGGTATAGAAGGGTGGCGACAGGAGGCGTGAGTGGGTTGAAAGAGGGTTAGAAATGGGGAGGTGGGCATTGAACTAATATACTGACAACTTATTGCCAATTAGTACGTGGAAACCTGCGACTAAAACTAGTGAAAGTCTGCTTATATCATCCATATCATCACCGTCTTTATCAACGCCAATGCCATCGTCGTCGTCATTATAATCCTCCTCATCCTCCTCTTCTTCTTCTTCCTTTTCTTCCTCCTCCTCTTCTCTCTCTCTCTCTCTCTCTCTCTCTCTCTCTCTCTCTCTCTCTCTCTCTCTCTCTCTCTCTCTCTCTCTCTACGAGTATATATATATATGATACAGACTACTGCGCTACCCGTCCGCTAACGGGGATCCACAAAATTTTGCCGAGGTTCCATTCTGCTTGGTTAATGCGCCTGTGATCAGAATCGGTGCAGTTGGTATAGGACTAGGAGAAAGGAAGAGGGAGGAGAGGGACATGCCATAGTCATAGGCCTGTCCCTAACCTGTTTAGATTTTTTTAGTTACTCACAATCAGTTTCAGCGCTGGGTACAGGTTAAAATAATGACCGTAGGCCAACTGTGGTGTAACCTCTAACCCTAACTCTAACCCTAACCCTAATCCTTACTAAGACTACGATAGCAGTGTGCGCATGCGTCGAATTTTGTAATGCGTCGACCAATCAGAATGCTCCCAGTCGCTCCTAGCCAAAAATAGGATACTAGGAACTTTGACTATGTCACAGTGGGATGGATTTGTGTGGCTTCAGTATTGTGAAATCCTGGGTCCTTTATCACAGCTGTCTCCCGAAACTGGATCAATTCAGTGACCGTGGTAAAGAGACAATCATCATAAATATTCTTCCATATTATATCCTACGTCAAAGTAGTAAACACGTGATGTGTGTATTGTGACGCAATGTATAATGTAAATATAAAAGAATACACTTCAGCTATAAATATATTATAATGTGACAGAAAATCTATGAAAGTTGTTAAACACCCACACGCCTCATACCTTTCATAGTTTTTCTGTCACATTATATTACATTTAATTTATAATTGAAATGTATGGATTTTTACATTATAGGAATAATGCATCACGCATTTTTAGGTTTTCTACTATATCGCATATTATAGAGATATGCAAGTTTTCTTCTTTTTTTGCGTAGTATTGTTGTTGGATATATATATATATTAATATGTGTTTGTGTGAAGGTTGCCTTGTGTGAGTGTGCCCACGCGCCAAAAAGTAAAAAGAATGTTAAAACCTATCTGTTACTGTAATAATTTAAAAAAAAAATAAAGATCAACAAAGGATCGTACTGTATAAAAGGAATAAAGAATGATTAGAAAAGCTGCATCCATACGCGATGACCAGGTTGTCCTAGCTCAGTGCTACAGCGTTGGTTTGGCACTTCCATACGCGATGTCCAAGTTGTTCTAGCTCAGTGCTACAGCGTTGGCTTGGCACATCCATACGCGATGACCCGGGTTGTCCTAGCTCAGTGCTACAGCGTTGGTTTGGCACTTCCATACGCGATGTCCAAGTTGTTCTAGCTCAGTGCTACAGCGTTGGCTTGGCACATCCATACGCGATGACCCGGGTTGTCCTAGCTCAGTGCTACAGCGTTGGCTTGGCACATCCATACGCGATGACCAGGTTGTCCTAGCTCAGTGCTACAGCGTTGGCTTGGCACATCCATACGCGATGACCCGGGTTGTCCTAGCTCAGTGCTACAGCGTTGGCTTGGCACATCCATACGCGATGACCCGGGTTGTCCTAGCTCAGTGCTACAGCGTTGGCTTGGCACATCCATACGCGATGACCAGGTTGTCCTAGCTCAGTGCGACAGCGTTGGTTTGGCACTTCCATACGCGATGTCCAAGTTGTTCTAGCTCAGTGCTACAGCGTTGGCTTGGCACATCCATACGCGATGACCCGGGTTGTCCTAGCTCAGTGCTACAGCGTTGGCTTGGCACATCCATACGGGATGACCCAGGTTGTCCTAGCTCAGTGCTACAGCGTTGGCTTGGCACATCCATACGTGATGACCAAGTTGTCCTAGCTCAGTGCTACAGCGTTGGCTTGACACATCCATACGCGATGACCCGGTTTCCAATCACATGGTGGGTAAGATAAAAAAAAGTGGTAATTTATAACTGAACATTTTAGCAGTATGATTGCTCTGGTGATACTGTGTTGATTGAGATCTTTACCCCTTCACCTCTGAGATGGTTATCCTCGTCTGCCATATCGCCATGGTGGGTGTAGACGTTAAACTTCAGTGTTCATTCTTTCCGGGGTGAAAGTCTCACATTCGTTCAGTATACCCGTTCGTAAAACTGCTCCAAGATTACTAGGAAAAAAAAAACCACATTTTTTTAAAGTCTGTTTATATCTAAGGGGAGCGAGAAGGATTAGGAGAGAGAGAAAAAGATAGAGGAGTTATTTCTTCGTCCCGGCGGAGTACTGTAGAAGAAAAAAAAAGTAGAAGAAGAAATGGATTTTCTTGGGTTGTTTTAACATTTCTTTTGTGACTAGTACCGTGTTTCGTATTAGGCGCTACACTATAAATAGCCTACATTTTATTTCCATTGTTTAATCAGACACCGTAAGACCCTGCACTGCTGTACGGATGTTATCATTGATCTTTCTTGTGCTAAATTTGAAATGGGATTCCATTGCTGTTGTCATTTATTTCTGGATTTTGTTCTTTTGCTCCTTCAGCGTACGTAGCCACTGCTATCAGTTACAACACTCAGCAGTGCCCTTATTAGTAGGTCTGTTATTGATTACCTCGCACACAAATCAATGTGACATTTTAATCTTCTTTCGTGCTTTGCATCCTTAGATAACAATTGATTGGAGAAAACATTCTGTTTGAATCTGTTCTCTTGTTTTGTTTTAAATCGGGGACGCAGTTAGCTCATGCGGCTAAACAATTGAACAATTGAATGTTAAGCTGGTTGACCGTCTTCTTTTGTTGAGTGTGCCAGTCAAAATGTGTTATGTTTCTCTGTTCCTAGCAGCATCTCACACATTTTTGCCAAGCTTTGTTTCAAAGATTAACTGAAGCAGGATGCAGTTGCTGTGTGTGACGCTTGCCGCATCATGAACATCAAAGGGCAGCATGCAATATCAAGACAATATAGACCTTCGCTGCTTGCACTTTATTATTTTCTTCTTAAAATGTCAGACACACTGTCGTACGGTTCTGCATTCATTAGATGGCACACAAATTAACGTTTTCTGAAAATGCTGGGTATTTTTTTTTCTTCACCTACCTGTGAGTGTGATTTTCTGGAAATGCATTTGAAGGGCAATCTTGAATTAACATTGAGGTTTAACCTCTACACCCACCATTGGCGATATGCTGAACGATAAGAGCAATCATACTGCTAAATTGGACAATGTTGTTTGTAGATTATAGTCACACAACACTTTCGCATATAGGTGACTACTGGACCGATTTATACTGACACCAGCGGGCCAGTTGTTGGTAAAGGGGAAAATAATATGATCACGTGAA
This sequence comes from Oncomelania hupensis, assembly GCA_036898135.1. NCBI lineage: Eukaryota > Metazoa > Mollusca > Gastropoda > Littorinimorpha > Pomatiopsidae > Oncomelania > Oncomelania hupensis. Next base: position 11,212,911 of record CM072523.1, on the reverse strand, counting down.
AATGAAAATGGACAATTTTTTTTTTGATCAGTTTATAGTCCCCTCTCTTCCCGAAAAGGATTTTCAGAGAGGAGACTACTTTAAAAAAAATGGACAATGAAAATGGCCACATTTTATATTGCCCACCACAGGATTCGAGCCTGGGTCATCGGTGTGCCAGGCGAACGCTCCACCACTTGAGCTACGGCGGTGGTCTGCAATCTTGTTTTATTTGCCACTGAGGGAAAGGAGGGAGGCATGTCATCGTTGTTAAAAAAGAAGAAGGTAGTATTGATTATATAGCCGCTATGGTTGGACCACAGTTCCCTGTTACCGGACGTGCCATATTGCCAATTCACTAATTGTCTGTAAACCTCACACTCCCCATCCTGCCACGGAAAATGAGGGATTTGTCCCAGCGATATCGTATGGCCAAACTTGGTGTTGTCTCATGCTACGTAGTGTGCAGACGTCGATGAAGCTCTTTGCGAGTCTCTTTAGTCTGAAAGAAAACCGCTTAGTATTATTCGTTGTCAGAAACTTGGAAATCAGGCCCATTGACATGGTTGTATCCCACGAGTACCTCTTCGAGGCGCGTGGATAGTATCACACATACAGTATGGAACAGGTCTTAAAGGAGGGAAAATGGGTACAAAATACTCTACAATATAGAAATAGTTGCAAACACAAATAATCAACTCAAGCGGACAAAAAAAAAAAAAAAGGGGGGGGGGGGTAGCGTCGGTAAAATATCGGCCGTGTGGCAGGGCAGTTACAACTTCTCTGAATACTAGTTAAGTCCAAACCAGCGGCAGGTAAGGATTTTACCCCTCCTCATGGTAAATTACCGGCAGGTATTGCCTTTTCTGAATACGGCCCCTGGACGACCTAAACGTATGCTTGTGTATTTGAAACTGTCACTTGCCTTCATTTTTTCTTTTTTCTTTTTTGGACACAGTGATTTGTTGTTTTTGTTGTTGATTTTCAAAGTGCCGCTGCGGCGACACGAGAAATAAAACATCGTAGAAAGAGTCATTACAGAAAAATCGACTCCGCTATAAAAAAAATCCTTTGTCATCATCGATATTCAAACCAGGACCCCCCATGTACCATTCCACCACTGTGCTATCCCGAGGGTGGGTTAGACCAACTTACATATAATTATCACTGCCTTCAGGCTGCCCGTTCAGCGCTTGTCGCGTCGCGTGTTTCTTTGGAACAGGCCAGTAAATAATGCTGCAGCAGCACCAAGGTCCTTCGGTAGTTGGCAGCGTAAAATCATTGAGAAAAATATGGATGCTCCCAGATTGCGATGTGAGGGTTGGAGAATGACTTTTGGATCGATCCTTTGTACATTGGAATGCCAGCTTTGCATGCGTGGAGTCTTGTAATTACTCTTTATACTGTGTGATACAACCACTCCACTTTTTGTAAGAACTTTTTATACGATATTTTTGTCTTCACATAACCTTTGTCACAACAGAGCACGTTGAAGGATCCTGTAAAAATACAGGCCACACAGTCTCGAATAAACACGTTCGCAGATGCGATGTTAACAAATTTAGGCAAAACTACCATCATGCAAAGATGTTTCGCTGTCCTGTGGACTAAAACAGATTTGGGCAATCTTACGACTTTGATGTGTCGAAACCAGCAGTTTTGGGCGGTGGGTGGAAATGTTAGTTGGCTGAACGGAAAAAACAACAACTATCAGCGGATGCAAAATCGGGGAAGGGCAGTGCGACTGCTGCAGCTACATCACCATAAAGGGTGCGATAGCCATAGCAGCAGTGGTTAGGATTGATTGATAGTTTTTGTTGACCTTGAGAAGACGCCGCCGCTGCCAATGTCTTCAGACGCACAGATTCACGCCAATCAGCGCTATTATCATCAAAGACAACGGCGTCTGTTGTGGTTATCAGAATTGATACCTTGTGAAAGTAGGCCCCTGACCATGGTCAGTGATTTATGAAGAATTGGCTTGTCGCTTCAGTGGTCATTGACACTTTGATCATCTGAGGGTCAGAGATCGAGGGACCTCGTTTAGCGAACGATAGGGTAGACTGTTGACGCGTGAAATATGATGCACCAGGGTTTTGTTACGCGTTAGATACAGCTTGCGCGCGAAGTTAAACCGTTGACCATCTACTGGCCAGTTTGTTATCCCCAATACCAATGCAACACAATCCATATTGCTAGTGAGTCCACCTGTTTGAGTAATTTTGTATTTACACAAATTATACTTATAATATCCACATAACATAATATGGAAATAGTTTGAAATAGTCGGAAATCAGAACGAGCCAAATGTCGGTTTGTCTGTCGGTGCAAGTGGACGTCAATAAAGGAATCGGAGGACGAGTGCGCGTGAATCTCCAGCAAAACAACTTTCGTGTACTACTCCCATCAACGCAGAGATGAGCCGGTTTTTTCGTTCGCTTTTGCAGTAACGTAAAACAATTCCCATGGCATACTGATTTGGCGTAAATGAAGCAGCATGGTGAAATCATTCTGTAGAACACGCTTTATCCCAGCGAAGTTATAGCTGGAATAGGAAGTTGTAGCATTGGAAGTGTGTGCCCATTGCGGGTGTAGGGGAGGTAGCAACGGAGATAACCACAGTAATAAATGGCCCTCCAGTGGTATGGGGGATATGAGCACGAGGTGTCGGTTTATCGATTCCATCTTGTGGGCGACAGGTCGACGCTTGCTTCATAATCCACTTATCACGCCATTTGCGTAGTCAGCATTCTGCCACCATTGGCAACCTTGGCCTTTAGCGGTCGTTGTTGTCCCAGACTACATCCGGTCAAATAATATAGTGTTAACATGATCAGCATGCAGCAAAATACACACCTAGCAAAACGAACTTGCAGCAAAATACACATCTAGCAAAACGAACTTGCAGCAATTATATATACTTCTAGCTAGACGAACATTCAGCAAAACACACATCAAGCAAACCCCAAATCTCTATTTGCCATTTTTCCAACCTAGCCCGCTGCCTCATTTTGATTACTGTAATTTCCAACCTAGCCCGCTGCCTCATTTTGCTTACTGCATTTTTCTGGCGCTTAAGAGTTTTAGAAAACGGACTAGTCGTGGAGGCAAACGCAAACAAAACATCTCGTCTATCCCTGTTGTCCTTACACACAGATCATCGCCTACGCTTTCCAACGCTGACCCCATGCTTCATGTTGCATCACACCAACAGGGTACCACTAGGCCTGAGACCCATCGCTGTAACACAGACAATCTCATTCACATCAACCTCTCCCCCCAACCCCTATCTTCACACCTCGATAGCCATAGCCCTCTAGGCCTACGTATTGCATCATTCAATGCTCAATCGCTAGGTCCCATTCAAAAACGTACCGCTTTGCAAGATTTCATCTCACACAAGCAGACTGACATAATGTTCATCCAGGAAACCTGGTTTCGGCAGACTGGCGACGAGGGTAAATGCTCTGATTTAACCCCTTCTGACTACTCTGTATGCTCGCTGCCTCGCTCAAATCGCGGAGGTGGCCTTGCTATCATTTACAGAAACAGTCTGTCCCGTCACCTTGGCTTCATTACAGACTTCGCTTTCACCCACTCGTCCTTTGAAGTTGTTCAACTTAGCCTGTCCGTTCCACAGCAGAACATTCACTTCATATGCATATATCGCACCTTTCCAAGCAAGAAAAATAAATTAACTGATGCAATTTTCCACCAAGAATTTCCAGTCCTGCTTGATTATTGCAACACACTGTCAGGAACATACATAGTTTTAGGAGACATTAACTTTCACTTTGACCAACCCCAGCAACCTTCCACCGCAAAGATGATTGAACTTTTAGATCAGTTTAGTCTTTCTCAGTCAGTCACAGAACCCACCCACAGCCGTGGTCACATCATAGACTGGGTTATGCATAGGCCTCAAGATAACGTTGTTAGATCAACTTCAGTCACCCAGGAATTAACATCTGACCATTTCTGTGTCATGTGCGAACTAAGCGTCGCAGCCCCCCCTCCTCCCCCCATGTTCAGGAAGGCTCGCAGCCTGCGCACCATGGATAGGGATGCTTTCAAGCAAGACCTTACCGCTAAAGTGACCCCAGAACTGTGCCCCACTGTGGATCAGCTGAATAGTACACTTCAGGCGGTGCTTGATCGGCACGCTCCTGTGGCCCAGAAAAAGGTCAAGGCAACTCGCTCAGCACCCTGGTACGAGTCTATCACGGACGAGCTCTCTGAGGCGAAGAAACACCGACGCAAAGCTGAGAAAAAGTGGCTCAAATCGGGTTTAGAAGTCAGCAAGCAGATTTTCACCGCTGCAAAAAAACGGGTCACTAAAATAGTCCAGACTGCCAAAACCCGGTACTTTAGCGACAGAATTAGCAGCAGTGAAACTTGTAAACAGTTGTTTGACATTTGCAATCAGCTAAGGGGTAAGAGCAATGCAACATCATTCCCATCCACACATCCAGCATGTCAGCTCCCAGATGTATTTTGTAACTATTTCACACAGAAAGTGGCTGACATAAGGGCCGCTCTTGATAGCCATGAGATCCCACTCACTAACCCATTCTCACCCTCCCTCACCACCGCAAAGATGGAAGTTTTTCAACCAGTAACAGAGCAAGAGGTCAAGAAAGTCATCTTAAGCTCAAAACCAACATCTTGCTCTCTCGACCCCATTCCTACCCCCATGTTGATAGAGAATCTTGACCCTCTACTCCCGACCATTACCCATATTATCAACGAGAGTCTGTTCTCTGGTGTTGTTCCGTCTGTGCTCAAAGCGGCTGTCATCAAACCCCTCCTTAAAAAGCCAAGTTTAGACAAAAATAATCTAAAGAACTATAGACCTGTTTCAAACCTCTCCTTCCTGTCCAAAGTCATAGAAAAAATTGTTCTCAAACAACTGTTTGCCTACCTATATGATAACGCTTTACTTTGCCCCAACCAGTCTGCCTACCGACCATTCCACAGCACTGAGACAGCCCTCCTAAAGGTAACCAATGATCTGTTGCTCGCCTTAGATAATGGCAACGTCTCCGTTCTCACCTTATTAGACCTCTCAGCCGCCTTTGACACAGTCGACCATCACATTCTCTTTAACACTCTTCAACACTATTTTGGAATCTCTGGCTCGGTCCTGGCTTGGTTCCACTCATATCTTTCTGACAGATCACAAGCAGTCACTGTCGATGGCTGTTTCTCCAGCACAGCAGACTTGGTGTGCGGCGTGCCTCAGGGTTCCGTTTTAGGGCCGGTGTTATTCACTCTGTACACCAAGCCACTGCTTCTCCTGCTTAGAAAGCATGCTGTTGAGAGTCAGTCATTTGCAGACGACACACAACTGTATAAATCCACCGCCCCCTCTCTCATTAATTCCACTGTTCAGACCTTGGAGAACTGCATCACAGACATTAAATCATGGATGACACTCAACAAGCTTAAGCTTAATGACGATAAAACCGAAGCCCTCCTCATTCACAAGCACAACACCTCCTCCTCACTCTCGCCTCTCCCAACATCGCTTACAGTAGGGACAACAAACACTCAGTTCTCATCCTCTGCAAGAAATCTCGGCTACATTCTATCCGATGACCTGTCCCTCAACAACCACATCTCCAACGTCTGTCGCTCTGCATACACGGCCATACGCCAAATCAGCTCCTTTCGCCACTATCTTACAGTCCCGGCCACCAAAACCCTAGTCTGCGCTCTCGTCCTCTCTCGTCTTGACTATTGCAACTCTCTCCTTGCTGGCTCCCCGAAACACATCATTGACAAACTACAAAAGGTTCAGAACTCAGCAGCTAGACTAGTATTCCGAGCAAAGAAACGTGATCACATCACACCTCTACTACATTCCCTTCACTGGCTTCCTGTGCAAGCACGCATTGAGTACAAACTCTCTGTTCTCTGTCACAACTTCTTCACAGATTCTTGTCCTTCCTACCTTGCTGATCTACTGTCTGTCTACGCCCCTTCACGCACTTTAAGATCATCTGCTGACACTCGCACACTCAAGGTTCCCGTCACCCGCACTAAGACATACGGCCAACGTGCATTCGCCTACTCCGCACCTAAGCAGTGGAATTCCCTTCCCTCCCATATCCGCAACATACAATCAACACAAGCATTCAAAAAGGCCCTCAAAACCCACCTCTTCAAACTGCATTATTCAGACTGATTTGTGTCCTGCTGCCATTCTCTCATCTCTTGTCTATGTCTGATCCGTAAGTGTATACACGGCTGTAAATATTTATACTGGTTTCCTTCCTGGGCCTAACCGGGCATATAAATAGCTGTGAATAGGTTTTTGCTATTCTACTTTCTGTCTTTTTTGTCATTTGTGTACTTAGTTGTAAATAGTATATTTTTGTCTTTTTTGTAATTTATGTACATAACTGTAAATAGTCTGTACCTTTATTGTCCCGTCTTTTGGTGTATTGTAGCAATAGTGATGTCTCATCGAGTGCATGTATTTATATGTTATGACTATGTAAAGCGTGGTGAGTCTGGTCATAGGCTGGAGTACCCGCTATATAAAAATCCGTTATTATTATTATTATTATCTCGCGAGTTTTACCTTATACAAGAACTTGCTTACATTTGCCTACAAGTACAAAGTCAGCTGTTAATTTCACATTTATGCATATATGAGCTTCCAGCAAAATACATATAGCAAGCTGCACGTCCAGCAAAATACATTTTTTGCAAGATGCCCATTCCACAAATACGCAGAATATAAGAGAACGCGATTCATTCAAAGAAAGAATGCAGCACAAGGTTTGCATTAGATAGATAGATAGATAGATAGATAGATAGATAGATAGATAGATAGATAGATAGATAGATAGATAGATAGATAGATAGATAGATAGATAGATAGATAGATAGATAGATAGATAGATAGATAGATAGATAGATAGATAGATAGATAGATAGATAGATAGATAGATAGATAGATAGATAGATAGATAGATAGATAGATAGATAGATAGATAGATAGATAGATAGATAGATAGATAGATAGATAGATAGATAGATAGATAGATAGATAGATAGATAGATAGATAGATAGATAGATAGGTAGGTAGGTAGGTAGGTAGGTAGGTAGGTAAATAGGTGGATTGGATTAGATTAGATTAGATTAGATTAAGACTGAAATTTTCCAACCTATTTAAATATTCTTCCAGCTGATTATTAGGCATTGACGTCGTCATTGTCATCGAGTACATTATTATAAAAGTCGTGGTGCTTATCATTACCATTATCATCCTCATTCTCACCAACGTCGTGGTCATCGTCATCATCAATTTCATCGTCGTAATCATCAACATCAACTTCATCAGCATTCGTTTTCTCCTTTTGCTCCTCTTCGCCGCTTCGGCCTGTTAAAATGCCCAGTAATTGTGTGTATACAAACAGGGCAGGCGAGGCCTGTTAAAATGCCCAGTAATTGTGTGTATACAAACAGGGCAGGCGAGGCCTGTTAAAATGCCCAGTAATTGTGTGTATACAAACAGGGCAGGCGAGGCCTGTTAAAATGCCCAGTAATTGTGTGTATACAAACAGGGCAGGCGAGGCCTGTTAAAATGCCCAGTAATTGTGTGTATACAAACAGGGCAGGCGAGGCCTGTTAAAATGCCCAGTAATTGTGTGTATACAAACAGGGCAGGCGAGGCCTGTTAAAATGCCCAGTAATTGTATGTATACAAACAGGGCAGGCGAGGCCTGTTAAAATGCCCAGTAATTGTGTGTATACAAACAGGGCAGGCGAGGCCTGTTAAAATGCCCAGTAATTGTGTGTATACAAACAGGGCAGGCGAGGGACTCCATAAAGGCGCATAATCTTTAATTCTGAGGTACCTGCTATCTGGGGCTTTGGACAGTGCGCTTGATGTTGCAAGCTGGCGTCTTGGGCGCCTTGGGCTAGATCCTTAATCTAACCTGCGCCTTCAGCAGATTTTATTTTATCTGATAAAAGCGCTATATAAAAGCAACGCATTTCGTTTATCCTTTTTTGTTTTGTTTTGTTTTGTTTTGTCCCCAATATGCTTAGGTTTTGGGGGACGTAAATTTTACCCAATAAATATCCTTCTTGGCTTGATGTGTTCGTCAGTGCTCCGTTTTAGCTGCTGTCCGAGTGCACCACAATGGTGGGTTGAGTATCAGAGAAAGTGGGTTTGTGCAGGCTGAGCCCAATGCTCCTTCACTTCGTGTGAGATGTGAAATGAAACGATTTGTTCTAATTATTAACACCCAAACCTGTTATTGACGCCTGCATTGCACTGTGAGTGTAAAGGTGCGGTCTGACGGGAAGCGAAGCAGAAGCAAAGCGGTAAACAAAGCAAAGCATCTGCTTCTAAAAACATCTAAAAATAAGTGCGTTTATAATGCTTTGCTTTGTGAGCCAGTCACACGATGAGAAGTTTTGCATAAGCAGCCTGCGTGGAAGCAATGCGCAATACGTTGTAAATCAGTTACCTCCCTTTACTCGATATTTTCAGTTTTTTCCGTCAGATTGACCCTCACAGAAGTCCATGAGGCCTTTTTCAGGGTTTGGTTTCTGTAATTTTGGCTTCTAATTCCATAATGCCTCGTGGCTTTGAATTAGATCGATGAGAATAAATGTATCAAAATGTGTCAGATTCGCTAATGGCCCAGTAGCTTTCGATGCTGCCATGACCGCTGAAATGATAACGACCTCGTTGCCCTAATTAGTCGGCTCTTCTGATTGGCTGGCAATCAAATGCTTCAGCGAAACAACGCAAAATTTTAGAGCACGCTCAAACACTGAAAGCATCCGCTTTGCTTCCCTTCGCGCTTTGCTGCTGTTATGCTTTATGTCTAGTCACACGATAAACATCGTCACAACTAGGATGTTTCGTGTTTTACTGGCTGTTTTGCTTCTGCTTCGCTTCCCGTCAGACCGCACCTTAAGTAATTTATGTTCAAGGGCCAGTGTGAGCGTGTGTGTGTGTTCGTGCATGGATGAGGCGAGAGGAAGAGAGGGAGAAAACAATTGAGGGAGGGGTAGAGAGAAAGAGAATAATTATTTTCAGCTGAGGCTAGTTGTTGTTGTAAGCATGGAACATTTTATTGTTGTTCATTTATTTATTGTATGCAAAGTTTTGCGTCCATGCCTAAGACAATTTTCCACTGGTATGTATGTGATGTGAAAGTTGGGCAATAAAATGTATTGTATTGTTTGTATTGTATTGGCAGTGTTGTGCTGTCGTGTCGTGTTGTATTATATTATTTGTATTGTACTGTGTTGTATTGTATTGTAGAGCACTACCATTCACCCCCTCCCCTCCCCGTTGAGGTGCCGGGGGATTTCAGTATTAATAGTATCCCCGCTTTCTAGAAATTTAGTGCTTTAAATTCCCACTGTCGCTGTCTTTCTCTTGTGTTCTTTCTTATTCCTACTCTGTTCTGTCAGTCTATTATACTACCTTCTTCTTCGCTAGACCAGTCCCCTACCTTTTTTCTTGAAAACTCTTCTGGGACAAAACTCCTCATTTGTGTGTGAGGTCTGTTGGATCAGCATGGGAATTTTGGACGCTTTCTGCCATGTGGTCACTGGGGCTTCCTATGATGTTATTTTTTGGCAATGTAGGCAATTTATATGTATGTGTTTTGTTGATATTTTATAATTGTTTGTATTCTATTTTGTTTTTGTAAACGGGGGTTCGATGCCTTAGCGTCCCCTGCGTGGGATGTCTTTATTGTAAAGTGACTGGCTGGTGGAGTGCCTTCAGTGTTACCACTAGGGTTGTTTCGGCAGATCTTTTATGCGGATCAGGTGTGAGTCCTCCTCTTTCAGCGAAGCTGTGGTCTTGATGTTGTGGTCCTGGTTCGGCTCTTTGTAGTCCGCTGGACCCTGTAAGGAATAAATAACTATCTAACTATAGCACTACCACTACATTGCAAGCTACCCCATACTAATTAATGGCGAACGTGGTCTCTATGATCTGGATTATTGACAGCGCGATAATATCTTATCAGCTCAGTGCGTGTAGAGATCTAGAGCAATATTTCTGTGTGTACGAGCAAGAACATTCATGATTTCACCATGAGCCAACTTTCCACCAAGAGTTAATAGCCTACTTTTATAACCTCCAATACCGTGTGGTACTCAGTGCTGTCATATTCCCCCTCTCTCTCTACTCCCCTTCCCCCACTCTTAGACTACTCTCTTAATAATAAAACAATACTTAACATAGAACATAGAGCTCCTGCTTAGTTAAATTAACTTGTGAGCAAATCATTATCTCGTTAGTCATCTTTCAGACGTCATTTAACCTATCCATAACCACGTTTTGACATATATAAAACCTCTGTCATTATCGGGTCCATTTTCTGGTCCAAGTGTGTGGGGGTCTCTACCACAAGAGATCAAGGAAAGTAACTCGTTAACATAACATTTAAAACTAGACTCCACAAATTTATGTTCTTCCTTTGCTCATATTATTTAAGATGATAGTACACCTTTTTGTTCTTTTCTACCCTGTAACAATTAAAGTTTTGGAGAAGGTGTGACTTTGCTTGTGCGTGTGTGCGTTGTGTGTGCGTGCATTCGGGAGGGGGAAGAAGTATCGAAGGGGGAGGGAAGAGAAGGGGGAAGTATGTGTATTTAGGCGCAGTAATATTGTTAGTTTATTTCTTACCATTGTTCTGGTATATATGTTTCAAATTAATTATTATTTTGTGTTCTGATTTTTTTAAAAGGTATAGTTGTAAGACGGATCCATACGACCTAATGCTATTATCCTATTAACGATTTAAACATTTAGACTTTACTTAGACTCTCTCTCTCTCTCTTTTTCTCTCTCTCTCACTCTCTTTCTCTTCCTCTCACTCTCCCTCTTTCTCTCACTCTGTCTCTATCCCTCTCTGTCTCTGTCTGTCTCTCACTCACACACACACACACACACACACACACACACTCTTTCTCTGTTTCTCTCTGCCTGTCTGTCTGTCTCTTTCTTCCTTACACCTGAGGTGACGAATGATAGCACAGATGGAGCGTAGTGTTTCAGGGTTGCGGGCAGGCTTGTTTTGTTGTTGCATCAATTTTTATTAATCAGATTAGCATAAGTTGTACTGATAAGTTGTACTGCGGGCAGGCAAAATAAATAAATAATAAGGAAAGAGGCATAAATGGGACGGACTAGGAGATGCTAAGGGTGTTAGTGTGTATGCAATTATCACAGATGGCGTGATGTAGACTACATTTGTTTGTACAACATTTGCAAATAACATTATATTAATGTTGGCTTCTCTTTCAATGTCATTATCATCATCATCGTCGTTATCATCATCATTGTCTTCACCATCATCATTATCGTCATCATTGTCATCATCATCATCATCATCATCATCATCATCATCATCATCATCTGGATAACATGATAATAATGATGACCTTTGTATGTGCAGCCTACTGTGGTTCCCGCCCCCAACTTCAACGCCGAGTCCGCGGCAGAGGGTCTTCGCAAGGCCATGAAGGGCATGGGTAAGTAGGTCGCCACCCTTAAGCCACAGTTACCCATATCAACGATCAGGCGTTAACGCGTTGAAAGCCCTCGATGAGTAACATTTTCCTTCTGCTATGCCTATACCTGTAGGAACATATAACTGCAGTTTACATAGGTTTTCCGACTGAGACGCGTGCCCTTCTGCTGTGCCTATGCCTGTAGGAACATATAACTGCAGTTTACATAGGTTTTCCGACTGAGGCGAGTGCCCTTCTGCTATGCCTATGCCTGTAGGAACATAAAACTACAGTTTACCTAGGTTTTCCGACTGAGGCGCGTGCCCTTCTGCTATGCCTATGCCTGTAGGAACATATAACTGCAGTTTACCTAGGTTTTCCGACTGAGGCGCGTGCCCTTCTGCTATGCCTATGCCTGTAGATATATAACTGCAGTTTACATAGGTTTTCCGACTGAGGCGCGTGCCCTTCTGCTATGCCTATGCCTGTAGGAACATATAACTGCAGTTTACATAGGTTTTCGACTGAAGCGCGTGCCCTTGTGCTATGCCTATGCCTGTAGGAACATATAACTGCAGTTTACCTAGGTCTGCTTTCTCTCTAACACACACTGCTCTTCCACCAAAGTCCCTGTACACGATGCGTAGACTGAAACAAAAAGTCTGGGACTAAACCTGGGACAAACAGAGTCATCGCTTACAACGCGTTTTGAATCTGGACAACTGTTACTGTTTTGGACAGTGTGTTTAGAACCGCTATATGCATTAGACCTCTGATTTCTTCGGTTCGTAATATTTTTTTTTAAAAAATACTGGATGCTACACGCGTTTTATTTCTAAATCAGACTCAAAACACGGCGCTCTGTAACCGACATGCAGGCTCCGGTGTTACAGACTCTCCTACATACACAACAAACACACATTCATCACTCAAACACGTGGTGTAAAGGACAGCTGCTAATAGAAGACGGAAAGGAAATCCATTTTTGTGTTAAATTTTAGATTGACGACATCCAATACCATTATTGAAGTGAGAGAGGAAACCGGAGTACTCTTAAAAAAAAAACCACCGGTGACCACAGTAGTTTCTAACCTAAGTCACACCAAATTCGCCCCTTGCGGGAATGGAACCCGCGACCTTCGACCTAGCAAACCGGCGACTAACCCACTGCGTCGCCAGGCCACCCCGTGCTCTTTAGGGCTGGGTTCACAGTTATTGCCTACATCTTTAGGGCTGGGTTCACAGTTATTGCCTACCTCTTTAGGGCTGGGTTCACAGTTATTGTCTACCTCTTTAGGGCTGGGTTCACAGTTATTGTCTACCACTTCATGTCTGGGTTCACAGTTATTGTTTACCTCTTTATGGCTGGGTTCACAGTTATTGCCTACCTCTTTATGTCTGGGTTCACAGTTATTGTTTACCTCTTTAGGGCTGGGTTCACAGTTATTGTCTACCTCTTTAGGGCTGGGTTCACAGTTATTGTCTACCTCTTTATGGCTGGGTTCACAGTTATTGTCTACATCTTTATGGCTGGGTTCACAGTTATTGTCTACCTCTTTATGGCTGGGTTCACAGTTTTTGTCTACATCTTTATGGCTGGGTTCACAGTTATTGTCTACCTCTTTATGGCTGGGTTCACAGTTATTGTCTACATCTTTATGGCTGGGTTCACAGTTGTTGTCTACCTCTTTATGGCTGGGTTCACAGTTATTGCCTACCTCTTTAGGGCTGGGTTCACAGTTATTGTTTACCTCTTTATGTCTGGGTTCACAGTTATTGTTTACCTCTTTATGGCTGGGTTCACAGTTATTGTCTACTTCATGGCTTGGTTCACAGTTATTGCCTACCTCTTTATGGCTGGGTTCACAGTTATTGTCTACCTCTTTATGGCTGGGTTCACAGTTATTGTCTACCTCTTTATGGCTGGGTTCACAGTTATTGTCTACCTCTTCATGGCTGGGTTCACAGTTATTGTCTACCTCTTTATGGCTGGGTTCACAGTTATTGTCTACCACTTCATGTCTGGGTTCACAGTTATTGTTTACCTCTTTATGGCTGGGTTCACAGTTATTGTCTACCTCTTCATGGCTGGGTTCACAGTTATTGTCTACCTCTTTATGGCTGGGTTCACAGTTATTGTCTACCTCTTTATGGCTGGGTTCACAGTTATTGTCTACCTCTTTATGGCTGGGTTCACAGTTATTGTCTACCACTTCATGTCTGGGTTCACAGTTATTGTCTACCTCTTTAGGGCTGGGTTCACAGTTATTGTCTACCTCTTTATGGCTGGGTTCACAGTTATTGTCTACCACTTCATGTCTGGGTTCACAGTTATTGTCTACCTCTTTATGGCTGGGTTCACAGTTATTGTCTACCTCTTTATGGCTGGGTTCACAGTTATTGTTTACCTCCGGTCCTGATTTGGCTCTGAAGAGTCCGCTGGACCTAAAGCAACAATAAATCAATCAATTGTTTACCTCTTTATGGCTGGGTTCACAGTTATTGTCTACCTCTTTATGGCTGGGTTCACAGTTATTGCCTACCTCTTTAGGGCTGGGTTCACAGTTATTGTTTACCTCTTTATGGCTGGGTTCACAGTTATTGTCTACTTTATGGCTGGGTTCACAGTTATTGTTTACCTCTTTATGGCTGGGTTCACAGTTATTGTCTACCTCTTTATTGCTGGGTTCACAGTTATTGTTTACCTCTTTATGGCTGGGTTCACAGTTATTGTCTACCTCTTTATGGCTGGGTTCACAGTTATTGTCTACCATAGTTTATTTAGAATCGCGCGCTCCGTACAGACCGGATGGTATTGTAAAGATTGTTTCGTCCTAATCAGCGAGGTTGAGCTGTATATGATACTGTGTACCCACTACATGATGTATCGACATGGAGCTGTATACAGACCACCTCCCAACAGACAAGCAATTACCATTGGCACGATGCACATTTGCACGTATCTAGCACTTCCCTTGTCAAAACAATATGCCAGTGTGCATTAATTGCTATAATAATTGGATACATTCATAAATAAATATTGTTGATAATATATGTCACGTCTGGGGGTGAAATAACGGTTGCTTAGCAAATCATCATGATCATGATCATCATCATCATCATCATCATCATCATCATCATCATCATCATCATCATCATCATCGTCGTCGTCGTCGTCGTCGTCATCATCATCATTATCATCATCATCATCATCATCCCCTTCCTCCCCCCGCACTCCCCCTTCCTCCCCGTGGACGTCTCGGGGTTTTCTGTTTAAATAGTATCCCCACTTTGTGGAAATTTAGTGCTTTAAATTACCACTGTTCCTGTCATTCTCATTTGTTCTTTCTCGTTCCTAATCTGTTCTATCAATCTGCTATCTTCTTCGCTAGATCAGTCACCTACCTCTTTATCTTGAGAACTATCCCACAACTCCTCATTTGTGTATGGGGTCTATTGGGTCAGCTTGGGGCTATTGGACGCTTTGTGCCAAATGGTCACTAGGGCTTTGTATGATATTATTATTGAGCAATGTAGGCATTTCATATGTGATGTTTATATTATTTAGCAATGTAGGCATTTCATATGTAATGTTCATATTCTATTTTGTTTTTGTAAACGAGGGAGAGGTGAAGGGGGACGGAAGGGGGAAAAGAAAGGGGGAGTGAGGGGGGGGGGAGGGAGTTTGATAAATTAAAATTAGAGTACAGCTGAGGCTCAGCGTGCCCTAGCGCCTTTATTGTAAAGTGACCGGCTGGTGGAGTGCCTTCAGTGTTACCACTAGGGTTGTTTCACCAGATCTTTTATACGGATCAGGGGTGAGCCCTCTTTCAACCAAGTTGTGGTCCTTATTCGGCTTTTGGCAGTCCGCTGTACCCTATAAACAATGATCATCATCATCATCATCATCATCATCATCATCATCATCATCATCATCATCATCATCATCATCATCATCGGTGGCGTCCTCGTCGTCGTTTATTATTATTATTATTATTATTAGTAGTAGTAGTAGTAGTTTATTTATTGTTTTTAAATTCGTTAAGGAACCGACGAAGCCGCGATCATACAGATCCTAACCAAACACACCAACCAGCAGAGACGGGACATCGAGAAACAGTATAAGACTATGTATGGCAGGGTGAGCTAACATTCTTTTTCTTCTTTAGTGTAGGCAGCCAATTTCAGTCGTAGTTAGTAGTAGCATGAGTAATATTTTCTACATAACGTATTTACTAGCTCAAAGAGTTGCTTAAGAACTGTAATAGTTGTTAAATGAATTGGGGTCAACTAGGTGCCTACGTATCCCATTTCTACCTCTCGCACACCTCTTTCTTTGATGCTTGTTTCGTTCAGCTTCTTATTTATAACAGACGTCTTAACGGCACTTTAGACAGTGTTGCTAGAAAGGAAAGCACAGCTAGATCCTTTCTACATTATTCATCGAATGCACTTTCATAATGTGACACGTTTTGCAGGACTTGATTTCTGACTTGAAGTCTGAGCTGAGCGGTCATTTTGAGGACGTCATTGTAGCCATGATGGATCCGCCACGCTTGTACGATGCTAAGGAATGTAAACGAGCTATCAAGGTCAGTCTATGGCCCTCTAAAGGTAGGTCAAGGACGAGTACGAACTTTCTTCAAAGCTAAGACCGCGCAATTTAGTTTTTCCCCTCTATAAAAGTGAGGATCGCAGTGCACCGCTGCGAACCTGGCGGTATAGACGGTCAGCGAGGCAAGGGAGGTAACCTGGCCATATACCGATAATGTCTGTTTTCGCTTTGTAAACATTATATTATTAATAGTTTCTGACGAATTCTGAGACTGAATAGTTATTAATGTACACTTAATTCGAGTTGTAATAGCTATTTTCTCCAAAGACGACACCTTTACAGTATTTTTTTCTATCTACACACACCATTAGGCCGAAGTTTTCAGATAACTCGCCGAGAACTGGCAGTCGAGTAGGCCTATATATATTGTTATAAGATTCGAAAATAATGAATTACAAAAAAAGCTTCATGATCTTTTTCTAATTTTAATATTTAGATTTTTTGTTTTTATGTAAACACTACAACTTTTTATTCTCTGCACTTAGCTAGAAATATTTAGTGCTATATACTATGTAGTTTTCAGACGTCTCTACAGCTGTAGTATAATTGTATGTGTGTTGTGATGCATACTAAATTTGTTAAGAAAGATTTCATTTCCTGACTAAAGTATTTTTCTCTTCATGGTGTGTTGTAATATTTTACATTCATAAGTGACAAGGTCGTAATAATTATTGTGAAGAGAGAGAGAGAGAGAGAGAGAGAGAGAGAGAGAGAGATATTCATCTTTCAAACAACAATACAGAGAGAAAGAGGAATATTCACCTTTCAGAGTATGTAATAATAAAATAAAATAAAATAAAACACTACATTTTACAAGTACAAACATTATTTTTTATTTAAGATTATTTCAATCAGTGACAACTGTTTGATACCAACTTTTGGCATAAATGTAAAGACACACACTGTGATTTGCTCCAAGTAGCTCTCCTAGTGTCAAATTTCCATTCACTTTATTCACTCAATCAATCTCGAAACTTGTACATCACCTACCATTATAACCTCTGACAGTTCTATTTGCTGAGTTAAGGTTTAGATACCCCCCTTCCCCCCAAAAAAAATTAAATAAATAATAATAATAATAATAATAATAAATAAATTAATAAATAAATAAAAATAGTAATAATAAAAAATAAAAATTAAATAAAAACATATTCCAAGTTGCCTAGCACAAGAGTCACTGCACTCCAACAAAAGGATTTACATTATTGATTTTAATTCATTCCTTTAAACAATATTTTCTCATGAGAATGAAGTACAACACAACATAAACAGCGACATGCCTAAAGCTCCTTTCCATTACTAAGGCAATATCAGGAACTGCACATTTTGATCTGTCAATTGGTGCCTTTCTTTTTGAAGTCACTGTAGGGGAACAGCAAAGATTGTAGGCACAGCACACCAAATTAGTCTTTTCCTGGAATCTTGAGCGTTCATGAACTGTGATGGTTCAAAGTGTTGTTCACAAATAAAGTACCCTTTTTTGTGAAGCTCAGTAGCATGCTTTCCAAGTAGATCATCTCTTCTGCAGTTCTGTACCCAAATTCTGCATCTGTAATAATATATATTTTTTAAATTTCTCAACAGGTCAGTGTATTCTGCAAGATTCACTGTATACTTAATATGTCACACTCACTATCAGTCGCCCAGTGGTTCACTTTAGTCATTCTATCTTCCTTCAAAACTACCCCAAAATATTTCTCTTGCAGGAAGCATACAAAACAAAAGGATGTTGAATGTGCAATGTGTGTTGTTAGTCTGTCTGCTATTTAAAGAATGTAATTAATTTTTTTCTTGATTCTAATTTACTAATCTAATTTGTTACACTTACACAGTCTTTAATTCACATGCCTATGTGGACTTAAAAAAAGTGTAAGTGCTATGAGCGTTAGAAAGCACTAAGCTAGATCACCAGTTCATTCATTCATTCCTATTACTTTTATTAGTTTAGTTATTAGTTTAATCAGGATATAACATTATTAAAACTATATTGTTGAAGGCTTCCTAATGAAAATTACAGTAATGTAGCCATTGTATTCCTAGACTTGTACTAGGTGTTCAGAAAAAAAAACCAAACAAAGGCAATATTTTGACTTAATCAATAAAGAGAATACAAAGTGAAAGTAGTCTATTTTATGCAAACTAAACACTACCAAGGCTTTTAAATTGTCAATCAATAACTATGAAAATTAGTTTCAAAATACCCTTCCTTTTATTTTGTGTCTATTTCAGACTACAAGATTGCAGAGACAGAAATCAAACAAAAATAATGTATAGGCTTATATACTTTACAGGAAGGCTAGATATGTTTTCCGATTAGACCTAATCATTCTATTTTGGGATGTGGCTGTCATAATTTGATAAATAACAGTTATAATAATAAAACATAGACGCTGTTTACTTACAATTTCACATTTTAAAACTAGCTCAGGCCCTAAATCTTTCACACTGACACAGTCACACTAGTGACAGATTTGGTGACAGTCACATCGAGACACTAACATGACTAATAGGCCTACTCAGTGGCCTAATGTATACGCCAAATATTATTCAATCTGAGGCAAATATACATAGTAATCGGTATATTGTAGATTAACTCACCTTTCTTTATCCTGTGGAAATGCGTAAAAAGACTAAGTGGGGCACTTCTTTCGCGAATTTGAACAATTTATTGCGCTACAGTAAGCACACTTGCTCAATTTTGTCGCCATCACGCAATGTAGTTGACCGTCTCTACCGACAGGTGGCGCTCACATCGCTGTCCTCACGTAAAAAACTAAATTGCGCGGTCTTAGCGTAGCTATATTGTCTTTGCTTTCTTACATTTAAACGAGTGCGTGGGTTTTTAGCAACTGATGAAATAAGTAGTTACACATGGAAGACACTGCGTCGATCGAAAACCATTTTTATGTATTGAATTTTGGTAAAATGTTTTGCTTAAGTTTGGACATTGTATCCTAGTGTGTGTGTGGGGAGGGAAGAGGGAGAGTTTGGACATTGTATCCTAGTGTGTGTGTGGGGAGGGAAGAGGGAGAAGGGTGCGTGCCAGCGTACGTGAACGATAACATTGATGATAAAATTGCTCTCTCTCTCTCTCTATCAAGGGTGCAGGCACTGATGAGGGGGCTCTCATTGAAATTCTGTGTTCAAGATCCAACGCCGAGATCAAGGAGATCAGAGACCTGTACAAGTCTCGTAAGTCTTCAGTATTTTTGTATTTCCAGCCAAAAGCCTTTAAAATAGTCGGGAATCAGAACGAACCAAATGTCCCTAATGTCCCGTTGCATGCCATATCTCAACAACAACAGGACAGATTTTGTTAAAACTTCATAGAAATATTACCTTGGCTAATGACCAGGATTCCGTGCCATAGGTTTGGCTCGAACTCAAAGGTCAAGGTCGCTGGGGTCAACTCATTCGGTGAACACGTTTTGCTCCATGTCTGAAAAACGGCCTGAGCCTATTTCTTTATCCTATTTAACGATTCAATGTTCAATCCTCTTCCCAACTCTTTCTCTCCCCGCCTCTTTGTCATGCGTGGTTGTATTGTGAGCACTGTCAAAACGTGTGCCAATACAATGTGCGGCTACTACTACTGATACTAGGATACCACAAACACCAATACAATGTGCGGCTACTACTACTGATACTAGGATACTTGTTGCATCAATTTTTATTCATCAGATTAACATAAGTTGTACTGATACAATATAGATATAATAATAGATAGTTGTACTAGGATACCACAAACACCAATACAATGTGCGGCTACTACTACTGGTCAAACACGATTAAGCCGAACTCGCCCGGGGAATGAAAAATAGTTTCACTTATCAGAGTTTGTGCATATCCGAGTTCGGATAAGCCAACCTTTTCCCGAGAAATTACCCTAGAATTTGGCTTAAGCGAGGTTTTTTTTTCAGGATAAGTTGTAAAATCATTTGGAATGTCTCTCTCTCTCTCTCTCTCTCTCTCTCTCTCTCTCTCTCTCTCTCTCTCTCTCTCTCTCTCTCCCTCTCCCTCTCTCTCTCTCCCTCTCCCTCTCTCTCTGTGCGTGGTGTGTGTGCGTGTGTGTGTGTGTGTGTGTGTTTGTTTAAATGAAGAAGATCAAAACAGTGACAACTTACAAGTGTTCTTTCAGTGGGGCTTTATTAATACCTCAAAGCCAACTGAAAAAAAATGGTGAAAACAGTGACAAATCTCAGAAACAAAGCAAATATTCCCTTTCAAATGCCTAAGCAAAGAACAACTGCTAGTTAGAACAAAAAGATAAACATTGGAAAACGAAACCTTTAGACGGCCCAAAAAGACAACAAAATTCGGCTGAGGTCACTTACCCAGACACGAAAACGTTAAGCTTACAGTATTCCTTAAACTTTAATACTGCATGCTAGGCTAGACACACACTAGCAATCTGAGCACTCAAAAGATTCTGGGCCCTGGACCCTGGGGAGGCACGGTGGCCGAATGGTTAGAGCGTTGGCTTGCGGATCGGAAGATCCCGGGTTCGAGCCCAGGCCGGTGCATTGTGTTGTGTCCTTAGGAAAGACACTTTACTCCCGTTTCCTACTCCTTTGGATGAGAGTATAAACCGAAATCTGTGTCGCATACATTCCATCATAAAGGACTTTAAATATCCTGACGCTCATGTCCTAGACGGGTGAGTGCCGGTAATAAGAACACACCCAGCATGCACCTTGGTAAAAAGTGCCATAATGACCAACACGATTGATTGTGGGCATATACGGCAAGACAAGACAAGACAACACACGCTAGGTGATATGCTGCAAATTGTGAGACGCCCGCCATCATCCTCCGCAGCCACTTATCTTCTGGCTTAATCTTTCAACGCTGAAAGTAAAAAAAACAGAGCCTGACATCCGCTGGAACGGCGTGCACATTACCTTTCGACCTGCCTCTCCCCTTCGACCTGCCTCTCCCCTGTGCACCTCACTCGGCCATCCCCTCATTAACCTTGAAACCACCACCTAATTCACGCAAGCAAACTTACCACTCTTTCTGTCTAAACAATGGCGCCTGCAAAACATGTGACACAAGTCATCGGTTTGCCCGCATATACAGGTGACGTGTTCGTTTCCGTAGGTTAATTATAGTCTTGACAAAATATGTCTTCCCGAAGTGCTTTTTAAAGAAAAAACAAACAAACAAAAACAAACCAAAAAGAAAACAAACAGTGTTCAGAGTTAGGCTATCTGTCAAAATCACGTTTGAGATGTCCGTGTTTGAGTTAGCTATTTCTTGACAGAGTGTGGCTTATCCGAATTAGAAATAGTCTTACAAAGAGGGGGGTCTGGCGGGGAATTGGTTTTGGTTTCAGATATCCGAGTTTTTTGCTTAAGCGTGTTTCGTTTAGGCGAGTGCGGCTGTACTAGGATACCACAAACACCAATACAATGTGCGGCTACTACTACTGATACTAGGATACCACAAACACCAATACAATGTGCGGCTACTACTACTGATACTAGGATACCACAAACACCAATACAATGTGCGGCTACTACTACTGATACTAGGATACCACAAACACTACTACTTCTATTAAGATATTACTGCTACTGCTGTTGCTCCTTCTCCTTCTCGACTCCCACCACTACTGAATTAGAATCTGTATTGGTAAACAACAACAAACAGAGAGGAACATTATTTTGCAGTGTACAACAATCATTGACAGTCACACTGACTCAACAACAGTCAGTGTACAACAATCATTGACAGTCACACTGGCTCAACAACAGTCAATGTACAACAATCATTGACAGTCACACTGGCACAACAACAGTCAGTGTATAACAATCATTGACAGTCACACTGGCACAACAACAGTCAGTGTACAACAGTCATTGACAGTCACACTGGCACAACAACAGTGTACAACAATCATTGGCAGTCACACTGGCACAACAACAGTCAGGGTACAACAATCATTGACAGTCACACTGGCACAACAACAGTATACAACAATCATACAGTCACATTGGTACAACAACAGTGTACAACAATCATTGACAGTCACAAGTCACACTGGCACAACAACAGTATACAACAATCATACAGTCACATTGGTACAACAACAGTGTACAACAATCATTGACAGTCACACTGGCACAACAACAGTTAGTGTACAACAATCATTGACAGCCACATTGGCAAAAAAAAAACAGTCAGTGTACAGCAATCATTGACAGTCACACTGGCACAAAAGCAGTGGGTATAAAATAAAATATACAGTACAGTGTGGCTCGTGTATTCGTTTTTTTGCCTAAGACACACTACATGATGACACAATCCACTAATTCCATTCCGGATCGGTCGTCGCCCGGCACAAGGACCGCGCCTTCCGTTGGCCACCAGGACGGAGGTGTTAAGTATGCTACTGATGGACAATTTAGCAAGATCCGCACGAGAAACAACATCGTCATAGGAACCTGGAATGTCAGGACCCTAACTGCGGAAGGAAAATTAGAAGAACTGGCCCACGAGTTGGACCACTATCGATGGAACGTTCTAGGCATCGGCGAACTGCGCTGGAAAGGCCTAGGTGAAACAACGACCGACAAAGGCCACAAGCTCTATTTCAGCGGTAGAGATGACAGGCACGAACACGGCGTTGGATTCTTGGTCCACAAGAACATTCTAGCCACTGTCATGGGTTGCCGCCCAGTCTCCAGTAGACTCATTACCATCCGCCTGAGAGCAGCCCCTTTCAACATCACCATCATCCAGGCCTATGCCCCAACATCAGACTATGACGACAGCGAAGTGGAGGATTTTTATGAAAATCTACAGGCGGTCCTTGACCAAGTGCCGAAGAAGGACATGGTCATAGTGCAAGGCGACTGGAACGCCAAGGTTGGCCAAGATGCGCACCACAACTGGGGAGACACATGTGGACCCCACTGCAACAACGAGACAAATGACAGGGGTCTGAGACTCTTGGAGTTTGCCAGATACAACAATCTGGTACTGGCAAACACGCTTGGTCTCCACAAAAACTCCAGACGACGGACATGGCACAGTCCCCGGGGGGGGAGGGGGAGGGGAACATCACAACCAAATAGACTACATCATGGTCAAGAAACGCTTCAGATCAAGCATCAACATTGGCAGGACACGCACTTTTCCAGGAGCAGACATCGGAAGTGACCACGATCTCGTGATGATGTCTTTCCGGCTCCACTTGAAGAGAGTAAATACAGCAAAGTGCACTAGACTGAAGTTCGACCTGGACAAACTGCAAGACCCGGAGGTGGCAGAACTATTTCAGGCCACAATTGGAGGGAAATTTGCACCACTGCTCATTTTGGGGGCTGGTGAAGTAGATGTCAACACCATGACCACCACCTTCAACTCAGCTGTGACAGATGCCGCCACTGAGATCCTTGGCAAGCACCGACCAAAGAAGAAGCCGTGGATCACACCTGAACTTTTGGATCTGTGTGACAAACGAAGAGAGATGAAAAGGAAAAAGAACACCTCACAGGAGCTGATGTCTACCGAAAAATCAACAATGACATCCGAAAAGGCATGCGCACAGCAAAGGAGAACTGGATAGAAGATCAATGCCAGGAAATAGAGAACAGTCTGAACAAGAACAACAGCAAGAAGGCCTACCAGACTGTGAAGCGGCTGACAAGTGTCAAACGGCCCAAAGTCTCCACGATCCAAAGCAAGTCTGGCATATGCCTTACAGAAGAACAAGAAGTCTTGGACAGATGGACAGAGTACTGCTCTGACCTTTACAACCATACACCAAATGGAGACCCATCAGTTCTAGCATGTCCCGAGAACAGAGAAGAAGAAGAAATCCTCCCAATTCTCCGGGAAGAAGTTGAGACAGCAGTGCAATCGCTAAAGAAAGGGAAGTCAGCGGGAGTGGACAACATACCCGCTGAACTGCTACAAGCAGGAGGAGAAGCGATGATTGATGCCCTCACCATTATCTGTAACAAGATCTGGCAGAGTGGGGAGTGGCCTATACCATGGACCCAGTCGCTTGTCATCACTCTTCCCAAAAAAGGTAACCTTCAGGAGTGTGAAAATTACCGGACAATCAGCCTCATCAGCCATCCCAGCAAGGTCCTCCTGAAAATAATACTCAACAGGTTGAAACCCCAAGCTGAACAAATCATAGCTGAAGAACAAGCAGGATTCATGGCAGGGCGAAGTACCACTGAGCAGATTTTCAACCTCAGAATAATCTGTGAGAAATACCTACAGCACCAACAACATCTATATCATGTGTTCATAGACTTCAAGAAGGCGTTTGACCGAGTCTGGCATGCAGCTCTATGGGCAACAATGAAAGTGTACAACATCAGCCCTAAAATTATTGAAGTCATCAAAAGCCTGTATGACAAGGCTACCAGTGCAGTCCTCCACAACAGCGCCATCGGGAACTGGTTCAGAACAACAATCGGTGTGCGTCAAGGATGCCTACTCTCTCCAACACTCTTCAACATCTTCCTAGAGCGCATCATGTCAGATGCTCTTGCAGACCATGAAGGCACAGTCAGCATAGGGGGTAGAGCAATCTCCAATCTTCGTTTTGCAGATGACATTGATGGATTGGCTGGAGAGGAACAAGAACTTGAACAGCTGGTACAGAGGCTTGACACCACCTCCAGAGCCTATGGAATGGAAATAAGTGCAGAGAAGACCAAAATGATGACCAACAACACCAATGGCATCAATACGGACATCAAAGTCCAAGGCCAATCCCTCAACACAGTGCATAGCTTCAAATATTTAGGAGCCATTGTATCAGACAATGGGTCCCGACAGGAAGTCCTCTCCAGGATCGCACAAACAACTGCTGCCCTGACAAGGTTGAAGCCCATTTGGAAAGACAGGACCATCAGTCTACATTCCAAAGTAAGACTGCTGCGCTCCCTTGTCATCTCCATCTTCCTATATGCTTGCGAAGCATGGACCCTCACAGCAGATCTCCAACAAAGAATACAAAGCATGGAGATGAGGTGCTACAGAAGACTTCTGGGCATTTCCTATACCCAACACATCACCAACGACGAAGTCCGACAGACCATCACACAAGCCATTGGACAACACGATGACCTGCTAACAGTGGTGAAGAAACGGAAACTCCGATGGTATGGCCACGTCACCAGATCATCAGGCCTTGCAAAGACTATTCTGCAAGGCACAGTGCAAGGAGGTAGAAGAAGAGGGAGACCGAAAAAGAGGTGGGAGGACAACATTCGAGAATGGACTGGTTTGACACTGAGCGAAGCCATCAGGGCTGCTGAGGACAGAGAAAGATGGAGTATGCTGGTTAAACGATCATCTGTGGTGCCTCTACGACCTTCGGGTTACGGGACAGGATAGGATAGGATAGGATAGAATAAAATAAAATATTAAATCATAGAAGCAAGTAGTGCCAAACTTCCATTTCACCATTTCATCTCCCAATCGAACTAAAAACAAAGCGGAGCATTCAGCATCTCTCCCTTCCTTCCCCACCCCATCTCATAACGTTTTCAAGCCACGGCACCAACAACCACCGGGCAAAGCTCAGACCTTACCCATGAAAATGACAGTAGTAGAAAAGCAGTAGAGCAATACTCAAATAATACCGATAATAATAATCATAGCAATAATCAACAAATACAATTATACATCAATCCACCTACCACACTAACGGTTGCTTTTAGAAAATACCTTCTTATTACCAATATGGATATGTAATGAAAAATGTATGTCATCTGTGTGCTGCAGATTTTAAACGGGACTTGGAGAAGGACATCGCCTCAGACACGTCAGGTGACTTCAGACGGTTGCTGGTGTCGCAGGTCAACGGCGCCAGGGACGAGAAGTCCACCGTCGATCCCAGCCTGGCCATGCAGGAGGCCCAGGAACTGTTCAAGGTACCATGATTTGCCAGGCTGTAAGACGCTTCTTTTCACAGCGTCTCGCAACCCGGTAGCTTTTCATCCACAACGGCTTATCACATGAATTGTTATTTTATTAGGTTACAGAAGGGTACTATATGCTTCGATAGCACATATCTCTTACCTCTCTCAAACTTATTTTCCTTGCAAAAATTTCCTTTTTTTGTGTTTTGCTTAGAGAAGTGTATTATCTTCAAACGAAATAAAACTAATTTTATATGGACAAATTTCCATTGTAGGTTTTATTTGCGACTGTATTAGGCCTACATACTTAATGTCTAAAAAGACAGGCTGCGACTTGTATAAGGCCTACATACTTAATACTGTCTGAAAAGATGGGCTGCGACTTGTGTGTTTTAGTGATGAACGTTTGGTGGTTGTAGCTTATAACACAATACCATATTATGCCTATGTGCTTTCCTTATAAGAAAATTTCGTATTGCACAGCCCGGTGTGTTGTAGGCGGGAGTGAAGAAGCTTGGCACGGATGAAGAGACCTTCAACCGCATCCTGTGTCTGCGGAACTACGGGCAGCTGCGTGCCACATTTGACGCCTACAAGCAGATTGCGGGTAAAGACATCGAGGACTCCATCAAGAGTGAACTGAGCGGCAATCTGGAAGACGGTTTTCTGGCCATCGGTTAGTTTATTTGAACTGTACATATGGCGGTGCTTTGCGTGGTGGTGGTGGTGGTAATCGTGGTGGTAGAGGTGGTGGTGATGGCGAATATGATGTCGGTGGTCGTCAGGGTGGGGGTGGTTGTAGTTTCTGGTGATGATGAGAATGATAATGATGTAGTGGTGAAGATGATGATGATGACGTCAATGATGATAATGACGAAGTCGACGACGTGAAATAAGGAGAAAACGAAGAGGAGAAGAAAAGACGACAAAGTAGAAAGGGAGGAGATGATGATGATGACGATAATGGCGATCCTCTTCCGATTCTTTGTCTTTTATTTTTAAATTATTGTTTTCAGTATAATTATGCTAAGTTATTTTTGTGTTATCCTTCACGGTTGCAGTGCGCGTGGCACGCAACACTCCAGCCTACTTCGCTGAGCGGCTGTACAAGAGCATGAAGGGCGCCGGCACCAACGACAATGCACTCATCCGTGCTGTCGTCAGCAGGAGCGAGGTATGTCTCTGCTTAGGGCGTCATCTGTCCATTGACGTCATCATTAAATTGATGTCATTATGTTGACATCATCGTTCCATCCAGTGTTTGGGGAGTCTGGAAAAGAAATTTGACTTTATTATTTTATTTTATTTTTTAAACATTTAGTTTTTTTATAAGACTAGTAATTAACGTTGACTTGGTTTCTTTCATGTGACGTCATTTTCTGTAGAAGTGGCATGATTTAGTTTCTTTCATGTGACGTCATTTTTAGTGGGAAATAATGAGGTCATTTTCTGTAGAAGTAGCATCACTACTTTATGTTTGCTTGGTATGCTTGTTTGCTACTCTTCTGTTTTTTGCTCTTTTTGTTTATCTGTTTTCTTTGGGTTATTTCCATTCCGTCTTTCTTTTTCATCATCATCATCATCATCATCATCATCATCATCATCATCAACATCATCATCATCATCATCATCATCATCATCATCATCATCATCATCATCATCATCTTCTTCTTCTTTTTGTTGTATCTTGTGTGCGTTGTTTACTTTTTATTTCTCAAACGTAGCCACAGATAAACAGTGAGGATCTAATATTTTTAAACAGCTTGGGATTTGAGCCTCGTATGAATAAATCCATGGTGACAATAGCTACTTTTAGTTGTAAACCAAGAAAGCCACAAACAACCGGCAACATTGGAAAATGAATCTAAGGCTGAGGTCAAACTTGCCTTGAAACTTCTCAGATGTCTAATTCACGCGAAGAGTTAGCTCTTTGCTTATAATAAGTTATATATTCATACAGACCTTTTTTGTGTCTAATATGTTCTCAGATTGAATATAAACTTCGTGTCCGATCTTCCAAAAGGTCGCAAGCTGTAGGGGCACTGAAGTGACTTATCGCCCTTGGGACACAATACAGACGCGGAAACCCCGGAGTTATAGTCACGTGACTGGACCAATTACACTAGCCGCGTCTTTGTTTTGTCTGTTTTTACGCCACGTTGTTGTCACCATGTTGTACCGTTGGACGCCTAATGATTTCATAGTAGGGAACTGGCGTAATAGGAACGGAATATATTTTAGGCTGCGTACACGTTTATAGGAGAACCTTCACCTCCATAATGTGGTTTGATAGTCTGTTCCATGATCGTGCTACCTACTGTAAAAGTGTGAACGTATGACCTCACATTCAATTAAAAAATAAGATGTATTTGAATATTAAGCTGACTTAAATATGGAAGACCCTCACGGCATATAGCCTAATGTAGCCTATAAACTAGATTTGCTTTGTTTGACAATCTTGATAGGTTTGCTTTGTTTGACACAATCGAGGTTTCTTTCGCGTCGTAGTGTAAAAGTTAAAGCTGAGTTAACTTATCACTGACATCAATCTGCCTAATTTGCTGAACACTAACACGTTTTTCGCTAGCGATCGTTTAACCGTAGTAGACAGTGTGTTTGACTCTGCCGATGCTTACACAGTACGGGGACTCGGATAACATGGACTACCTTAGCGCTGTAAAAACATTCGTAACGAGATGGGCCAGTCGGACGGCTATTCGCGCATATAAAAGTTTATTTCATCTTTTAAAAGACCACACACACACATGCACACACAGACACAGATACACAAACACACACACCACATGGCTAAAACACACACACCACATGTTTTCAACATACACTTTTACATCACACGCATTTACAACACTAACATTTACACCACATACAACACACACATTTACACCACATACAACACACAAACATTTACAATACACATTTACAACACGTACAACACACATTTATAACACATACAACTACAACACATGCAACACACGTTTACACACACACATACAAAACACATTTACAACACATACAACACACATTTTCAACACATACAACACACACATTTGCACCACATGCAACACACATTTACAGCACATGCAACACACACATTTACAGCACATGCAACACACATTTACAGCACATGCAACACACACATTTGCACCACATGCAACACACACATTTACAACATACACATTTACAACACATACAACTCACACATTTACAACACATACAACTCACAAATTTACAACACATACAACACACACATTTACAGCACGTACAATACACACATTTACAACTCACACATTTGCAACACACACACATTTACAACATGTACAACACACACAACACACATACAACACACAAAACACCCATTTACAACGCATACAAACACACAACACACACATTTACAACACACACACACAACACACACATTTACAACACAAACAACACACACATTTGCAACACACACGACACACACATTTACAACACATACAACACACACATTTACAACACACACACATTTACAACACACACACATTTACAACACATACAACAGACTTGTGTGCAAAACACACATGCGCACGCATGTTTACCAAACACACATATACAACATACCCATGTATACCACACAACACAGAGGTACACTCACGCAACACATGATTGTGTACAACACACACATTTGTACAATATACACACTACACATGTACACATCACACACACACACACACACATATATATAACTACAAGCAGATGGCACTCACCCATCTAGGACATGAGCGTCAGTATCCTTTCCGTTAAATGGATGCATGCGCAGACTATGTAACAGTTTAAACTTTCACCTGAAGTAGTTGCCTACCTAATGCGGGGACGGTGCTTGCATGCTGTGATGGGTAGTATAGCATCATAGACCAATATAAGTATATTATGGTCTATGATAGCATGCTCCACAAGGCATGCACATTGATGTTGGTCAGTCAAACGGCGGAAAGGCGGGATGCTTGTAGTTCAGACTTCACGTGGCTTCCGTCATGCATCAGATTCATCCGCGCCGGGGCACAAGTGGCTGTCAAAACAATGAACAACATGACTTTGTCTTTACAAATCCAGCTGCCTTACCGATTGACCCAGTCATAGGTATCTATGACCCAATCGAACTTTGTGTTTGTGTGTTCTTTTCCCGAAGCTTTGTCTTGTTCTTTTGCATGGATCCATCATCTTATTTGCATTTCCTGCTGCTAGGTGGACCTGGGTTTCGTCAAGCAGGAGTTCCAGCGAATGTACGGCAAGACCCTGGCCAGCTTCATCAAGGGAGACACCTCGGGCGATTACAGGAAAGCGGTCCTTGCTATCTGTGGGGAGCAGTAGTCTTTCTTTAGATATTCCTGTACCTCCATTAACATGGTTATTTTCGCGTCTGATGTTTTGTGAACATTTTTATCGCTATTGTATTTTGTTTTATCGTCATTGTGATAAATTCACCTAATATATATTAAAATTCAAGAAATATTAACATACTAACCCATTCCTCTTTTATCTATTGTGACACAATCGATATTTTTTTTCTTCTTCTGTATTTTTTTTTCTTCTTCAATCTGCTATAGCTGCAAATGCCAAACATAACGTTTTATTTACTTATTATCTTTTTTCATTTTTTTGCTACATTCGTTAAGTATTCAAGGTAGACCACCATCTTGATTTGTTTTGTTTTTCCCTTTTGACAACAGTTGTCTCCTTTTTCTGCTGTACAGTCATCGTCTGTATGGTTGGACAATAATATATGATAATCGGTATTGCGGTGTATAAAATTTGGTTGCGGTGTATAAAATATGGGTCCAATAATTATATGTTAATTACATAGCATATGATAATTAGATTGTGTATTTTGTCTTTGTTTATGGAATTGAAATAGAAATGTAGTTAGGAAGTTATGTATTACTGATCATAAGGAGATATATTTACTATCGGTTGTCTCCCATGTTAAAACTCGTCAGCATTCACTTTCTTCATTCACAAGTACTTGACAAAAACCTTAGTTTAAGGAGCGTTTAAATATAGTTATGGAGATATCTCGATCTGCTTAAGGCATGCAATAAATGGGGAAATTTCGTTGCTGTTGTCAACATAAATAGCTCAAGTGTTCATTTGATTGCATGCATTAATTTTAGTATTGCATCAAAATTGTAGATACATCAGCTTTATTTAGGCATAATATATTCTGTTGAAATGTCATTTTCTTGATATACTGCATGTTTCTACTGCGCTTTCGTTATTGTTATAATAGGCCACACGCACAATCGAATACTATGGATTTTACTTGCCCTAATGAACTCTATGGGAAAATACATTACAATACAACTGTTTTATAAGAACCAGAAATTTGCATGTCACGGGCCACGCAACCTTCCAGGGTCTTGGATTAAATATTTTTTTATTACGTGTACAGAGAACCAATCTAAGAAGAATTATGCAGGCTTGCCAAAGCAATTTATTATCATAATTAAAGTGATTAATATAAACAATATTAAATTAACGCTAAGATTTGTAAGACCCAAACAAACTGTCCCAACAATTCTATTCTACACGAGGTTGGCAACATGCACGTTTGCATAAATAGTCTTTGGACTTGAAATGCAAGCAAAACGTAACTCTACATAAACATCAACTTTTATGTAAGTTCTGTTTAAGCTTTTAAGTCTGTGAGGTACAGTGTTTTCAACAAACAAATTCGTGTTACAGCAAAATCCAACTGTTATCTTCTTGGCAACAAACCAAACTGGAGGTTTGGCAACCAGCAAGTTTGCATGTGTCCGTGGTTTACATTTAAGTTACCCCTACGGTGAACTGTGCTGGGTTGGCAGCAAAGCAAGCTATGCAAAAACAGTCAGTATGTTCACGCCTTTGTGGCATGCTTGTGTTGTAGTTGTACTGACGGTGTGTTTGACTGTTGTGTGCCGTCCGCTAGGTGGATCTTGGAGCAACCAAGTCAGAGTTTCAGCGCATGTACGGCAAGAGCCTGGCTAGCTTCATCGATGATGACGCTGCAGGGGACTACAAGAAGACCCTGATCGCCCTTTGTGGGAAATAGGTCTTCTGCCTACTTGGGGGGGACACAGTGGTGCCACACACATTGGCAGCTTCGCCTTAAGAAATGGGACTGGAGAGGCCAATATCAAGGCTCGCTCAAGACTTCACCCAGGTCACCAGGCTACTAGTAATAGTAGTACAATAGTTATGTATCTGTTAGCAAGTCCAGTGGATGTGAATGTACATAACTGACCAAATCCTGTGCAAGGCCTTTGTAACTCTAGATAGTGATGTTTGTGTAGGTACACTGATGTCCACCCACGACCCATGTGTTAATATTTATTGTTTTCTCTGTAGGACTGTCCCAACTGATTAGATGTAAAACAATTAAAAAACGACTCTCGTTATAGTGACTGACTTGATGTAAATCTGTTTACAAATCTTAGGTCTAATTAATGATGCTTTGCTTCTTGGTCTTGTTCGTGAAGCTTTACTTTTTAATGTGGATAAACATATTTGCATGCAGTTATTCATGTTTTCCTAATTTTTGTTCGGGCTACGAAATTGTGAGTAATAAATATAATGCATGTCATCGCAAATACATATTTAGTGGTGTTGTCTGATGCTTTCTTCTTGTTCAATGTTACACATTGATCTACCACTATGTGGCAATTTGTATAACCGTAATACTTAAATGGTGCTTTTACGCTAAAATGTTGAGTTGTGAAATTTGTGTCTTCTGCTAAAATATAGGCGATTTGTATTAAGGTCATTCGGTGTTTTTTTCCTCTTATTTTCTAGAAGTAAACTTAATAAACATCGCAAAATAATATTGACAACCATTGTGGTTCGATGTTTCAAACTAGAAAGCAAACGATCAAACAAAAGCAAAAAAAAACAACAACCTTTGAATGCATTTATTTGTTAGTGTCGGTATTATTTACATCAAAATTAACTTTGGTCTAAAACAAACATTGGGTGGCTATCCAAAACAAGAAGAAAAAATTAGCAAGAAAAATAGTAATAAAGAAATACACAAATAAATACATAAGTAAATATATTAATTAAAAAAATACTGATAAAATAAAATGAAAGCCAAGAATCGTCCCTTTCTTGCTTAATATTCAATATAACTTGGTTTTGTCTTGTTTGTTGGCGTTATAACACACTAGACTGTGATTTTGGTTGTTGTCGGTTTGTTATGCGAGTTATATCCATTGTTAATGCCATGATTCCTACACTATATTATACAATATACAGAACCGCACAATACTATAATTTTATAACTTGGTGTCAACTAACATAGTGATTGCATACTTGTGATGCAAAACAATTTGTGGAACAATTTATTCGTGGTGCAGTTTTGTTTTTGTTTTTGACTTAATTAATAATGCGAATTCGACCACTTTATTATCTTTGAGAAATGACATTAATGTGATGTTGGTAGTATTATATATTTTAAAGTATTATTTCCTGTGGTGAGCGTAATAGCTCCACCTTTCATATCTATCTATAATGACTGTCCCTCAGCCTGTCAGGTCGTTGGGGATAAATGAGGGACGAAGCAGGACTTTCCTTCACCACAGGGGCATATCACGTTTGGAGGCCTGCAGGAGATCTTTGATAGGAAAGCAATTGATAGCAAACAGCCTTAGGTTTGAGATAGAATATCTGTTGATAGCTACCAGCCTTAGGTGTGAGATAGACTACCTAATGATAGCAAACAGCCTTAGGTGTGACTATCTAATGATAGCAAATAGCCTTAGGTGTGAGATAGACTATCTGCGTGCGTCTGTTAATCTACCGCTTTGCTATCGCGGATCCGCTACAAGCGTCCGGCTTGGGTAAAGCCGTTGTGCCTCCAGCCCAGTCAGCTCTGTTAGTGGTCTTTGTGACCAGGTATCAACATTATTGTTAACTTTACCTACTTGTTATTGTAACTTTATTTATACATTGTTAGTTTGTTATCATTATTGTATTAGTATTATAATTATTATTATAATAATAATTCTTATGATTTGTATAATAATAATAATAATAATAATAATAATAATAATAATAATAATAATAATAATAATTATTATTATTATTATTATTTTTATTATTATTATTATTTTTTTAATAGCAATATTTATTTCTGGTGCCATCGTAGTCAAATGTTTGCTCCGACAATTTTTAGGAAGAAAATACAGGTTATGAGTGTACTGGGCTAGTCTATAGTATAAATCACCGCTCATAATAATACTCCAGTATACGGCAGTGTTTATATAAGCAGCGCTTTGAATAGACTAGTACACGGCGTGCAGTCAATATTACTACGGTTTACATTTTACAAATCCATCACACAGCGTGGCTGACTTGCCGGAGATGGGTTTATTTCCCCTCTCTGATTGTGTCAGGTACTCTGCGAGTCTCAGTTAACCTGTGTGCAACCCCATGGGATTTATCTATGTTAATTTAGATATAATATTATATACTATACAAATAATATAACCAAACTTGCTGAAAGTTTACACTGTCTCTCTTTAAAAATAACTTGTATGATTTAGTCTTTGAAATTTGCTTTTTTTTTCCTTTTTTAAAATTGTTTTGTTCCTTTGAGGAATATAAATATTTTATGTTGTGATTTTAGGACCGTGGGTTGTGATGTAGTGATGTGTCTTACGGAAAGTGCTTTCGTTCACCCCCCTCTACCCGCACACCCCCTTCTCCCCCCCTACATTCATTCCTCCCTCTCTGCCTCCCACACTTGTCGTCAACTTGTGTTTTGGATTGTGGAGGTATTTTATCTGTCACACGTATTTTTCTACGTTTTCCATGTCATTTTAGCATCTGTCATTTGAATAAAGAATAAAAGTTACAGAACCGAGCAGTTTGTCTTAACTTCTCCCTGTCTGCATCTTTGTCTCTTGTCTGCATCTTTGTCTCTTGTCTGTCTTTCACTTAAAGGGACCCACTTTGACCACGCCCACTCCACAGATCCTTTTGACATTCACAGTGAGTGGTGCCCTACTGAACAAATAAGTTTACAACAACAATTATTCTTTTGAAAG
This sequence comes from Oncomelania hupensis, assembly GCA_036898135.1. NCBI lineage: Eukaryota > Metazoa > Mollusca > Gastropoda > Littorinimorpha > Pomatiopsidae > Oncomelania > Oncomelania hupensis. The sequence goes on along the minus strand of CM072523.1, from coordinate 11,177,844 downwards.
TATAGTTATTTTTATAAGTCCGTAGTTTTGGGGCCTATACATAGCAACAGCCGTTGGCGAGCCAGGGAAAATGACTAAATTCCGTAGTTTTTGTGCCTATAGATAGACCCAGCCTTTGGCTAACCAGCCAAAATGACTACATTCCGTAGTTTTGGGTCCTATAAATAGCAACAGCCGTTGGCGAGCCAGCCAAGATGACTAAATTCCGTAGTTTTTGTGCCTATAAATAGCAACAGTCGTTGAACCTTGGCATTCCAGTCGCCTTGCACTATGACTGTGTTCTTCATCGCCACTTGGTCAAGGACAGCCTGCAGATGTTCATAGAAATCATCGACTTCGCTGTCGTCATAGTCTGATGTTGGAACATAGGCCTGGATGATCGTGATGTTAAAAGTGACTGCTCTCAGACGGATGGTAATAAGTCTACTGGAGACTGGGCGGCAACACATGACAGTGGCTAGAATGTCTTTATGGACCAAGAATCAAACGCTGTGTTCGTGCCTGTCATCTTTACCGCTGAAATAAAGCTTGTGGCCTTTGTCGGTCGTTGTTTCACCTAGGTCTTAGCGCAATTCGCTGATACCTAAAATGTTCCATCGATAATGGTCTAGATCGTGGGCCAGTTCTTCTAATTTTCCCTCCGCAGTTAGGGTCCTGACATTTCAGATTCCTATGACGATGTTGTATCTCGTGCATACTTATCACCTCCCTCCCGGTGACCAACGGAAGGCGCGGTCCTTGATGACCTGGGCGACGACGATCGATCCGGTATGGAGTGAGTGGTTCTTTTCATCATACGGTGTGTCCTGGCAGGGCCCAATCCTCTCTAGGGTATTGGCCACAGCCGAAATCCACGAGTACAATGTGGCTCGCCTTGGCCCCGAAGACGTGGTCGTTGAACCTGTAGTAATGTGAGGTTCCGCCCTAATGGCCGTTGACTTCTGTGTAGAAGACTTTCGCCCAGTGATACCGTGCTGACATCACCCCTGTTAGTCGCCTCTTATGACACATCGGGAAACGTTGGGTCTATTCTGTTCAGTGCCCGAACGCACAGGGTCAGCAACGGAGTTATTAGATTGCAAACTAACCGTCAATCCGAACATTCCTGGATCGATCGATGATTGGTCAATCACACTGCAATGTATCCAGGCGCGCCGCCCTAGCGGCAAAAAGGGAAAACAAATACAAGATTGAGTCTTACTTCGATTCGTTAATGGGAAAGGGAGAAGACTCAACAGCTGCCTCATAACCGAGTTTTTTCCCCTTTCTATTGTGTAGGATAGAGTCCAGTTTCTCCCTTTCATTGCGTGTACTCTAAGTTTTCTCTCCCTGAAGAAGAGATTTTGCTGGCGACGACAGAAAATAATGACAACGAAGTTTGTGTAATATTTCCTTACCTGAAGTTACGATTGTTTTTAAAATACAATTAACCAGGCATATTACATGAATATGGAAAAGTAAGTTACTGGTTTTTTTTAAAAGGTCGGTCTCATTTGCTAGTTATACAGTAATGGGTTTATCGCTATAATTATATTAGATCCCAATTAATTCATGAAACAGTTAAATCCTTTAAACAATCAGATAAAATTGTTCTGATGTCTTTAATGTCGGTTCATCAGGAATTATACTAATAGGTATTAAAAGTAATACACATTTTTCATCATACGTTATCACCATCACGTGATGGCGTGTTGGTGGTGGTCTTCATCTTCTTCTTCTTCTTCTTCTTCTTCTTCTTCTTCTTCTTCTTCTTCTTCTTGTGCATAGCTCACAGATATGATTACCTACAGCTATCACCCCCATCCCTCCACCCAACCCCACTATTAGATGTTCATCCATCTTATTAACTACTTTAGTTACTTTGAACGACATAAAGTAGGTACAACAAACCAACAGTGCCACGCACACAGGCACCCACACACACACCTCACACACACACCACCACCCACCCACCCACCCACCATTACCTCCCAATTCCCCACTCTATCCTCTTTTATTGATATATTAGCACTCTCTCTCTCTCTCTCTCTCTCTCTCTCTCTCTCTCTCTCTCTCTCTCTCTCTCTCTCTCTCTCTCTCTCTCTCTCTCGCCTCACGCCTCACGCCCTCCCCTCCCTGCCATCTGTTTGTCAAATGTAAGATCCCTAGACAACAAGAAAGATGAGTTGCGCTACCTAATAAGCATTCAAAGAGACTTTACTGATTGTTCGGTGTTTTGCTTCACGGAAACGTGGTTGTCTCCCTCTACTCCCGACGCTGCAGTACAACCCGACGGCTTTTCGCTTCATCGCGCCGATCGCACGCCTGACGATTCACAGAAAAAGTCAGGTGGCGGCATTTGTTTTATGATCAACGACCGATGGTGTACAGATGTGTCTATCTTATCCAAACACTGTGCACCCAACCTTGAAACTCTCACTGTAAAGTGTCGACCCTTCTACCTTCCACGAGAGTTTTCCTCCATTGTTTTGGTTGGCGTCTACGTCCCTGACAAAGCGCACGCTACTTCTGCCATCAAAGAACTTTCCAAACAGATCACAAACATTGAAAATTCACACCCTGACTGTCACATTATCGTTCTGGGTGATTTCAACCATGCTGACTTGAGAAAACAACAGCCCAAGTTTAAACAACACGTCAAATGTGCAACGAGAGAGAAAGCGACCTTTGACCTATGCTACAGCACAATTAGCGGCGCTTACCGCTCTATACCCCGCCCCCCACTCGGCCGATCTGATCACGTGATGGTGTTCCTTCTTCCCTCCTACCGCCAGAAACTAAAGTCAGGCAAACCACAGGTCCGTACTGTCAAGCGCTGGAATCAAGACTCTATCCAGGAACTACAGGCGTGTTTTGACTGTACGGACTGGCAGGCACTGACCACCTCCTGTGCTGACATCCATGAGCAAGCTGATGTGGTAACTTCCTACATTAGTTTTTGTGAACAAGGCTGCATTCCAACAAAAGAAGTCAGATCTTGGCCAAATGACAAGCCATGGTTCAACAACAGCCTCAAGTCAAGCCTGAGAGCAAAGGAAGAAGCTCATAGAAGCGGCGACAAGATCAGCTACAAAAGGGCCAAATATGAGTTAGAAAAGGCCATCAGACGTGCAAAGTGGGATTATAAGAAAAAGCTAGAGGCCCACTTTCAGTCCAACAACATCAGGGCAGTTTGGCAAGGTCTGCAAACCATCACTGACTACAAGAAGAAAGGACGCCAAGCTGACGCTGACGACAAGCAGCTCCCAGATAAGCTGAACGAGTTCTATGCCAGATTCGACAGACAGAACACCATCCCTGTCACAGTCTCCCCTCCTGATTCTGCTTCCCACCAACCTCCACCTTTCACCATCACAGAGTCGGAGGTGGAGTCTCTCTTCAAGAGGCAGAACAGCAGAAAGGCAGGTGGTCCTGACGGAGTATCAGCCCCCACTCTCAAACACTGCTCCTCCCAACTGGCTCCAGTTTTTACCCAGATTTTCAACTCCTCCCTTCTCTTGTCCACTGTCCCCCGCTGTTTCAAGACCTCCACCATCGTACCTGTTCCCAAGAAACCCCAAATTAGCTCCCTCAATGACTACCGCCCTGTGGCCCTGACCTCGTTGGTGATGAAAGTGCTGGAGCGCCTGGTACTCAAGCACCTCCAGTCCGCTACCAAGGGCAAACTGGACCCGTGCCAGTTTGCTTACCAAGCTAACCGGTCTGTCGACGATGCCGTCGCCCTGGCCCTTCACTTCATCCTCCAGCAGCTAGAAACCCCTAATCGCTACGCCCGCCTCCTCTTCGTAGACTACTCGTCTGCTTTCAACACCATCGTCCCCCAGACCCTGTTCGACAAGCTTCAGCTCTTCAACCTCTCCCCCTCCATCTCTTTCTGGATTCTGAGCTTCCTCCTCAACCGCCCCCAGTCAGTGAAAATAGGCAGCAACATCTCGCAGTTCCTGACCCTGAGCACAGGCGCACCCCAGGGGTGTGTCCTGTCTCCTTTTCTATACTGCCTGTACACCAACGACTGCACCTCCCATCACGAGTCAGTTCAACTCGTAAAGTTTGCCGATGACACCACCGTTGAGGGCATCATATCCAATGGAGATGAGTCAGCCTACAGGCAGGAAGTCGACCTGCTGGTGTCATGGTGCAATTACAACAGTCTCGAGTTGAACGCCTCCAAGACCAAAGAGATGGTGATCGACTTTCGTCGGAACGCCACTCCCATTGACCCCCTCTTCATCAACGGCCAGCCCATCGAGACAGTTGAGTCATTCAAGTTTCTGGGCTCACTCATTTCCTGCGACCTCACCTGGGATCTCAATACCGACTCCATCATCAAGCGAGCACAGCAGAGGATGTACTTTCTCAGGCAGCTGAAAAAATTTGGCCTGAGGAAGGAAATCCTCACCCAGTTCTACCGCTCTGTGGTAGAAAGTGTTCTAACATTTTCCATCTGTGTGTGGTATGGGGGTGCATCCCAACAACAGAAAGAAAAACTAGACCATATTGTCTCCACTGCCAGCAAGATCATTGACACCGATCTCCCCTCTCTGGCCTCCATCTATACCAAACGCCTGATGAGCAGAGCCAGAAAGATAGTGGATGATGCCTCCCACCCCGGATACCACCTCTTCGAGCTGCTTCCTTCTGGCAAAAAGGCTCAGAACTATGAAGACCCGTACTTGCCGCTTCAAGAACAGTTTTTTTTCCACAAGCAGTGACAAACCTCAACTCCTTGTCTGGCACCCGATGATCCCGGACTATCTCAGTGACTTATGCATAAGAGAGAGAGAGAGAGAGAGAGAGAGAGAGAGAGAGGGAGGGAGGGAGAGGGGGAGAAGTGTGTGAAAGAAAGACAGAAAGAAAGAGAGGAAGAGAGAGACAGAGAGAGAGAGTGAGTAGAGGAAGTGATACTAGAGAGAGAATTTATAGATGTATGTAGAGTGTGTAAGATAAGAGAAGAGAATTGAGAGAGCGAGAGATAACGGAGAAAAGCGCGCACGTGTGTGTGGATGTGTGTGTATTATTCTATATTTGATTTGATCATTCTGTTTCTACTATATTCCATTCAGTATTATTCCTAGTCTTGTATGAGTGTGTCAGCAAGTGGATGGTTGCGCGTAGGTGTGGTTGGCTTTGTTATTGTGTTTTGTATAAATATGTGTGCCAACATCAAAGTGTATTCCTCGTGCTTGTCACCTGGCGAAATAAAGTTCTGTTATCTGTTATCTGTTATCTGTTATCTGTTTCTCTCTCTCTCTCTCGCTCTCTGTCTCTCTCTCTCTCTCTCTCTCTCTCTCTCTCTCTCTCTCTCTCTCTCTCTTTCTCTCTCTCTCGAACGAACGAACGAACGAACGAACGAAAAACGATGCTCTCTCTCTCTCTGCGTACTATTAAGCTTATAGAGTGCGACGCTTAGGCTTCGGCATCTCTCACACTCGTACGAGCGCCTGTGGATAGAGACTGCTATCTCTAATTCGATTTTCAGAGATTATGGGAGAAACTTGTGCCTATACAAGCTATCGACGCGTAAAGAAGGTGCCTTCTCCTTGCCATCTCGGTCACAAGCCCTAGCAAAAGAGACCACCAGACCAGCAACAGTTCGATGTGACTGCGATGGGGAATCGCTTTCTATTGTCTTAAGGTCCCGGCCCGCGCTGTGATGAAAATTTAATGACTCCATGACCGCTGCTGTGTACCACTCGATACCGTTGCTCTCTTTGATTGTAGCCGATCTTGGGTTGTTTGGTTAGTGTTACCGGTGTACTGCAAAGTCCACGCTGAGTGTCAAGGGCTCATTCGGTACATTACATTACATGATTATTGCTTAAGGTCCAGCGGACTCTTCCGAGCCAAATCAGGACCGGACAACCCCTGATCCGCATAAAAGATCTGCTGAAACAACCTTAACCCTAGTGGTAAAACTGAAAGCTCTCCACCAGCCAGTCACTTTACAATAAAGACATCCCACGCAGGGGACGCTAAGGCTGTACTTTAATTTATCGAACCCCCATTTACAAAAACAAAATGGAATACAAACATTATAAATTATCAACAAAACACATACATATGAAATGCCTACATTGCTAAATAATAACATCATAGGAAGCCCTAGTGACCACCTGGCAGAAAGTGTTCAATATTCCCAAGCTGATCCAACAGACCTCATACACAAATAAGGAGTCTTGTCCCGGAAGAGTTTTCAAGAAAAAAGGTAGGTGACTGGTCTGGCGAAGAAGACGATAGTATAGCAGATTGATAGAACAGAGCAGGAATGAGAAAGAACAAATAAAGACAGCGACAGTTGGAATTTAAAGCACTAAATTTCCAGAAAGTGGGGATACTATTTATACTGAAACCCCCGGCACACCAACGGGGGTAGGCTCATTCGGTCCACAGTATAATTATCAGATGACGGGATAAAGGTCAAAGGTAAGAGTGTCCGCGTAAACCTTTTGGTCTTTAGGGAGAGAAGCGTTGGGACCTTCCTTTTCTCTGGGCCAGCATAATTAAGGCGGTGCATTTCCCATTATTCATTGAATTGCGCTTTATAAATAAACACTTTATTATTATTATTATTATTATTATTATTATTATTATTATTATTATTATTATTATTATTATTGCTTCTCTCTCTCTCTCTCTCTCTCTCTCTCTCTCTCTCTCTCTCTCTCTCTCTCTCCTCTCTCTCTCTCTCTCTCACTCACTAGCTGCTTTGCCTTCCTCGGTTCTAAAGATATCCAGATACCCATTCACAGCTGGGGTGGCCTGGAGTACGTCGCGCGCTTGTTTCAATTTTTTTGGTGTTGTTCAACATTCTAGTTTTTGTGTCGTTTGGTGGTTGGTTGCCTTCCAAGTATGATCGCCCATCCAAGTACCAACCCCTCTCGACGTTGCTTAGCGTGAAAGATTGCTAGCGTGTGCACAAACCCCTAACATAATATATAAATAGTATTATAAATGTGAGGTGGGAGTGGGTATGGGAAGGGAGAGTGTGAATTAGTTGCTCAGCAGGAGAATGTTTGCCTGCCGCATGATTACCTGGGTGATGACGGAACTTTTTTTTTTTTTCTCACAGGAGTTCTGTTATGACTCTTTTAATGGTGGCTTACGTCCCCCCTGTTTTGCCGCCGCGGAACTTTAAAAAAATCGGGTACGCTGTCCAGAGAGCAGGCGTCAGTCTAAACTAAACCGGCATACATCTAAGGTAATCACTTGCCTAAGGCTGTTCCATTGTGCAGTGTTGGGTCTTGGGCAGCTTGAGTTGTACCCCAATTTCCACCAGCGCCTTGAGCTGGTCACCACGCTATAGGACAACATTCCAAATCATGCAGGATAGGCTGATTCCAGCATTAGGCACGTTTTATATAATTATCTATGTCTCTGCTGTCTCTAATACTCGTGATAATAGTTCAGCTATAGAATTCCAAGATTGCATAGATCTTGTCTTTGACGGAGGCAACGCGTTGATTTTTCCCTTCTCTTCCCCCCCCCCCTCCCCCTCTCTCTCCCTTTAACTCTCCCTGTCTCCCCTTTTCTCACTCTCTCTCTATCGCTTTCTCTGTCTTTTTCTCTCCCCGTGTAGTGGGTACTTTATTTAAGGCCGCAGTTTTAAAAAAGTAGTGCTTGCTCGTGGAGAGTGGTTTTGAGGGAACAAAAAATGTAGGCTACAGTTGCTTAGGTAAGTATCTCTCTGTGTCACTATAGTGGTCTGTCTGTCTGTCTGTCTCTCTCTCCCTCCCTCCCTCCCTCTCTCTCCCCCTCTCTCTCTCGTTGTCTCTGTCTCCCCTCACCTCCCAACCCTTCAGTCTTGAAGAGTTTTGTAAGATTAGGTGTATGAACATTAAATCTGTATTGTATAATATCAATGTAAACACACACACAGACACACTTCTTATGGGATCTCCCTCCAACTGTTTTCTCCAGAAGTCCACGGCTGCCCCGCCATTCCTCCCTCCCTCTGGTTTTTTTCTAGGGCTGCGACAGATTGGGAAGTTCCCACGCCCCAACTATGCATCACCTTTGACTTGTGCTGCATGCAAATGACGCTACGGACAGGTGAGCCGCTACCATCCCTCCCCACTCCCCCTTTCTATGGTACCTTACCCTCATTCTCCCTCCCCTATTCACTTCCCTCTGCTCTGCCCCACTCCCTACTCTATTCTATTAACTGTGTCTCCTTCTGTTAACTGAGTCTCCTTCTGTTAACTATGTCTCCTTCTGTTAACTATGTCTCCTTCTGTTAACTATGTCTCCTTCTGTTAACTAGGTCTCCTTCTGTTAACTGTGTCTCCTTTTGTTAATTGTGTCCCCTTCTGTTAACTGTGTCTCAGACTTTTTCTATTAACTATATATATGGCTGTGTGTTATCTACCCCTGTGCTAGCGAGGCGCCCAACTTGTGGGGTGCCCCTGTGATCAGCCTGCGCACAGGCTTACGAATGACCAGTAGCCTAAGCTCTTATTCTCTCTAATCTAAGCCTGAATGTGTGCTACCTACCGTCCTACCGCAAGATCGTTGATAATCTCGCTTTATACCCTTAGTGGATTTCAATCAGCGCTCGTTGATACCATATATTTATTACAATATCATTAGCCATTGTCCTCCGTGGAGTGCCGGGGGTTTCAGTATAAAAAGTATCTCCACTTTCTGGAAATTTAGTGCTTTAAATTCCCACTGTCGTTTTTTTTTCTTTTTTTTAATTATTCTTTCTCATTCCTACTCTGTTTATCAAACTACTATACTATCTTCTTCTTCGCTAGACCAGTCACCTACCTTTTTTTCTTGAAAACTCTTCTGGGACAAAACTCCTCATTTGTTTGTGAGGTCATTTGGATCAGCTTAGGAATATTGGATGCTTTCTGCCAGGTGGTCATTGGGGCTTTATATGATGTTATTATTTTGCAATATAGGCATTTTATATGTATGTGTTTTGTTGCTATTTTATGATGTTTTTATTCTATTTATTTTTGTAAACGGAGGTTCGAGTATAGCCTCAGCGTTCCCTGCGTGGGATGTCTTTATTGTAAAGTGGTCGGCTGGTGGACTGTTTTCAATGTTACCACTAGGGTTGTTTCAGCAGATCTTTTATGCGGATCAGGGGTGAGTCCTCTTTCAGCAAAGTTGTGGTCTTGATTTTGTGGTCGTGATTCGACTCTTTGCAGTCCGCTGGACTCTGTAAGCAATGAATAACTAACTAATTAGCCATTGCGCCTCATTCTAAGTTTGGGCTACACAATCTTCAAGATGCGATCATCTCGCTTTATACCCATTGGCTTTCAATCAGTGCTCGTTGATATAATATATTTTATTACAATGTCATTAGCCATTGCGTCTCATTCCAATTTTGGGCTACAAAATCTTCATGATGCCGAAAGCGGTCTAATGGAAAGAAGAAGGAAAAGAAGAAGTTTCCAACTTTTTGAGTTTAGAGTCACAATTGATAAAACTACAAGTAATCGCTCGTTTGTGAGATACAGCAAAGTTGATAACTTTTGATTTTGATACCTTGGTAATTTGGTTACAGTAGAAACATACATGCATTTGGTATGAAAAGAGAAATGGTAAAATTTGTTTAGCCTACTTCACTAATGGAATGTTGTTGTTAAATATAATATAATTACAAATGCTGGACCCTAACCGGTGCAGAGTTCCCTCGCGTTCACCCCTCCCCCCACCACACACACACACAAACACGCACGCATGCTCGCACACAAACACACACTTTACAAGCGATCCAGCTCATTTCAAAAATGGAAAATAATAATAATAATAATAATAATAATAATAATAATAATAATTATAATTATAATAATAATAATAATAATAATAATTATTATTATTATTATTATTATTATTATTATTATTATTATTATTATTATTATTATTATTATAATTATTATTATTGTTGTTGTTGTTGTTGTTGTTGTTGTTGTTGTTGTTATTATTATTATTATTATTATTATTATTATTATTATTATTATTATTATTGTTATTATTAAAATCATCGTCATCATCATAATCAACATCATCATCATTGGTTTTGATAACTTGGTAATGTGGTTACAGTCGAAATATACATGCAGTTGGTACGAAAAGAGAAATGGTCATATGAATAGTATAAATCCAGGCTCATTTGTTATCATCATCATCATCATCATCATCATCATCATCATCATCATCATCATCATCATCATCATCATCATCATCATCATCATCACACCAGCTTAATGCCTATGTGAGCAGCACTGTTTAGTGCCTCCACATTTTGCTTGCTGTGGGCTATTTATAGCTTGTGGCACCCTCCCTTCCTGTTCCAGTGAAAGAAAAGCAAAGGAAGCATCGGCGAAGCTATTTATAGCTAGCCCGACTGATCTAACCTCAAAACTAAAAAGCTTTGGTTGAGTCGCCGTGTCATCATCATCATCATCATCATCATCATCATCATCATCATCATCATCATCATCATCATCATCGTCGTCGTCTTCGTCATCATCATCATCATCATCATCATCATCATCATCATCATCATCATCATCATCATCATCATCATCATCATCATCACATTTATTGATTTAGTCAACACATCAAGTTGTGCAATTTAACAACTGAAGTACATGTGATGGAACTCTGCACCCATTAGTGTCCAGCACTTGTTCCTATGGTAACGCTCTGACCATCATTGACTTCGTGAGTAGTTGTCAGGTTGTTTTTAGCTAAAAGACAACAGTGGCATCGCTGTCACAGTTATTCTAACTAGGGTTATGGCCTTCCTCTCCAACATCTATCACAGAAGTGAAACTGACACGTTTCACCCTGATATCTTGCCCTGTACAGGCTCATTAATACTGAGGAAGGTAAGAGCTCAGAAGAAGTGTGCATATATTCTAAGAGAGAGAGAGAGAGAGAGAGAGAGAGAGAGAGAGAGAGAGCAGGGCCGGACCTGGGGAAAGTCGAAGGGGGGGTTACAGGGTCAGCGAAGGCGCGAAGCGCCGAGCTTTATAGGGGGGTCCGGGGGCATGCCCCCCCGGAAATTTTTTTTTTCAAGGATGCAAAATGGTGCAATCTGGTGCTATCTGAACCTTTAAAAAGCCATGTGTGATGGTCTGGGACTTTGAGCTTTTTTAACAGTTGAACTGACAAACTCTGAGATACAAAAATTATCCTCTGCACCTCCCTTAAGAAAAAAAAAACAACAACACACACACACAAACATTTGTTTATCAGCAGAGATGTTTTGTATACTATTATTATTCACTACTTTTTGTCGATCGCTAACGGTATAAAGCTTTACCTTGTAGTTTATGAACATCACCGCCCTGCTTTCACTTTCAGTCTTGCTGCACTAGGTTCTCCGGCATTAGTACCATTTGTGAATTGTATCTTCTGGCAAAACAGTTCACTGCCTCTTTGAAGTCAATATCAACATCCCTGTGCACTTTCAGTAAAGCAAGTCCATTGAGCCTCTGTTGCCCCATTGTAGAGCGCAGGTAGTTTTTCAGGTTGCGCAACTGACTGTTTGAACGCTCACACTCGGCAGTAGTGACAGGCAGGGTGCAAAGGTTCTTTAGCATGATGAACAGGTTGGAATAAAAATCCCCGTCACAATGTTTCAATGCTTCTGATGCCGTGGATGGGATGATAGCTGTCGCATTCTCAGCAGCACTTCGCCATTTGCAAACCCACCGTTGGTATTCTGCATCAAGGGTAGCGTTGTCTGGTAGGTCAGACTCCCACAACATTGCCAGTGTCTTCACCCCTTCTGGAACCTGCATGAAACCATCCTGGTTGTCTATTATAATGCTTGGCACCAGACAGAGACCATCAACTTGCTAGGTCAGCATTTTTGAACCTCGAGTTCAATTCGGTTGACAGGTGTTTCAAGAAAGGAATGGCAATGCTAATCTTGAAATATTCTTCTGGAGTGGCCGCAGGTTGGTTGTCACGGAGAGTCTGTCGGGATGCTTGACGAGGAACAAGAACATCAGTTGTCAAAGCATTTGCCATTTTGCAGACTTCACCAAACCAGGCAACGAATTATAGTTCATAATTATCAACTTAGCATCTTAATTAATATTTCTAAAAAGTCGTTTTTGGGGGATTAGGGCAGTATCAAGGTGAAGGTGCTGGAAGAGGCTTGCGGACAGAACAGGAAAATATGGCTGCATTTACTAATTTAGGCTTAGGGGTTGGGTTACTTGGTCGTTTCAACGGGAAAACGCTTTGGACGTTTCAACGGATCCCTTGAAATGGATTTCCGTTGAATTGTCTATAAATAACTATTTGTACCTTGGACCAAAAGTAAATAAAAACGGCAATGTTTTAAAAACATTTTTTTAAAAATTAAACCTCTTTGCATAAAACAAAATTATTATTATTTTTTTTTTAGTTTGGAGGGGGGGTTCCGGAACCCAGGTAACCCCCCCCCCCCCTGGATCCGGCCCTGTTGGCCGACACAGTGTGTTTTACATTTGCCTTTTTCACTCTACCGTTGATTCTTTACGCGTATGTTGAAAGCACTGGGAAAACATACAAGTGACCTATTGTGTTTCTTGTGAACAGTCGTCTAAAGTATTCATTTCTACAACACCAAGATCCGTTCAGTTTGCATTGCCCCTATTTCTTTCCCCACCCCATCTCTCCCTCTTCTATCTTTTCTTTAAAGCCGCTCCGGGAGGCCCAAAAGGGGAGAATCATTGTGTAATAGGATTTTCAGCTTCTGTCTTTCACCTACACCATCATCCGTCCTCCTCTCAACCCAACCTCTCCTCTCTCTTTCTCTGTCTCTCTGTTTCTCTTTATCTCTTTGTCTCTGTCTCTGTCTCTCTGTCTGTCTGTCTCTCTCTGTCTGTCTCTCTCTGTCTGTCTCTCTCTCTCTCGCTCGCTCGCTCGCCCTACCCACTCATGCGCTCTTCTGTCTAATCTACCTTTTTTATCAACCGTTTCGTCACTGTCTGTATTCAGTGACTAAACAATGTGCTTTCCTAGAAATTGAAAATGACTTCAGTTCTTGGCTCGGATCCAATTACTTTCATTCAGCAAAACTAATTTAAAAGCAATGAGCTCGAGACTCTAAGCCGTTTTCGTGCGATGACTGCTTAGACTATCTTTCTATTTAACTTTTGTTCTTTTCGATTTATAAGATTTCTTTTATTTTTTACGAATAGAGCTTCATGGTGAGTCAAGAGCAGTTCGAAATAACAACAACAACAACAATAATAATAATAATAATAATAATAATAATAATAATAATAATAATAATAATAATAATAATAATAATAATAATAATGCATGTAATGCGTGCCAATTCTTAAATCAGACTCAAACCGCAACGATCTGTGCTTCGTGTCTGGTTTCGGGGAGGGAGGGGTAGGGGGGAGAGGAGGGGAAAATCCCCCGTTTTCAAAAAGATTTCACACTTAGTTTATCAAGTATTTTATTCTGATGAACTATAACACGAATCTGATTGGGCTCTTTGCAGTCCGCGGGACCGTATACACAATGAATAACTAACTCACGAACAACAGTACGTTACTGTATCTCTAGACATCTGTAAATACTTTGAAACCGTCTGGGGGTAGAGGGTGGGATGCGGAATCAGAACGAGCCCGTCTGTCGATCGATCGGTCTCTTGGATTCCATATGTCAAAAACCACTGAATGGATTTTGACCCAACTTCATAAAAACATGACCTAGGTTAGTGGCCTGCCTCCCGTACCATCATATTTGCTCTACCAAATAGGGAAATGTCACTGGAGTCATTGTGTTTCTAAATACGTTTTGCTCAATATCTCAACAACAACAAAAAACGGCTGAAGCGATTTTTGTTTAGTCTTGGTCTACAGGTACTTCAGATAATTGGTCATCCTTCAGTAGTAGTCCGGTTGTCGGTCAGTCGGTCGGCCAATATCTCAGAATTTCAAATTTTGTGTTCAAAACATACTTTTTGCCTTATCTCAATATTAACCGAACCGAAATTCATAATTTTTTTCTTTGTTGATACTTTATCTACTGCTAAGCAGGTTAGATCATTCGTATGTGTTCTTTCTCAAAGGTCAAGATCACTGCGTTTCACCATTTTCTAAACGCGTTAAGCATTTTATCTAAAAATGAGCTCAGCCGATTTTGATAATGTTTTGCTTTTAGATAGTTCAGAAAGTGCTGTATCATTCTATGTTTCCTTTCTGCTTCGTTACGATAAAGCCGAGTCATAACACCGCCAAGAAAATTAACACTTTTGAAAACCTGTCGGTTATGTATGTATGTCTGGAAATACATTTGAATATCTTGCCATCTTGTTTTTTAAAAAAAAAAGGTATCAGAGGAGTGATAAAATGGAAACAGGAAAGAATACTATTAGCTTGACGTGGAAGAACAAGCAAAGAAATAATTGAATCAGAGACGGCTGCGATAACCGCATGATTATGCTTGATCTCAAACATTTGGCTGGAACTAGTGTCTTGCATACTGGTTGATACTGAATTAGTTGTGTGAATTTATTGCAGGCACTGACCTCAGCAGTCTCGGATACTTATTGTGTGGAGTTGACCTATGACCCATAACCTAAGATCTAAAATCCAGAGAATGAATTAATGAATAAGCATTGAGGTTTAAAGTCCACAATCTCCATTGGCCATATGTCAAACGGGAATAACCATCCCAAGGAAAAGGGGATATGGACCTAAACCAACCCAAGGAAAAGGGGATATGGACCTAAACCAACCCAAGGAAAAGGGGATATGGACCTAAACCAATCCAGGGAAAATACGTCAATGAACACTCACCACAACCAGGACGATCTTGAGGCCGTATTTGACCCCGATCAGGCCAAGGACGGAGATGGAAGCCAAAACGATGCCGAAAACAATAATGGCGATGGTGAAACTGTAGGCTACGTCAGCGGCGCTGAAACCTGAGGTGTCAATGGTCACACTGGCCTGGCTGGCGAATTCTTCCAGTTTGGCCAGAAGCGCGGACAGGGCCTTTTGCGAGAAGGCGGGCTGGGTGTGGATGAGCAAGCCTATAAGACCCAGCAGCTGAAAAACACATCATGTGCCATGAATACGCACGTTGCATAGTACAGGTTTCAACGGCATCATCATCATCATCATCATCATCATCATCATCATCATCATCATCATCATCATCATCATCATCATCATCATCATCATCATCATCATCTTCTTCTTCTTCTTCTTCTTCTTCTTCTTCTTCTTCTTCTTCTTCTTCTTCTTCTTCTTCTTCTTCTTCTTCTTCATTATCATCATTATCATTATTATTATCATCATGATCGTCATCATCATCACCAACATCAGCAAAACATACAGAATATATAGTTTTATGATATCCCTGAATGAAACAATAACTTCGAGTGTTCTTTCCAAAATTCTGAAGTACCGTGACTTAGGGACTACAAGGCGATAATTTTTATATGTTGTCACGGACCGGGTTTATAATATTTCGGTCCGATGACTGTTTGTAGTATCTTCCTGTGAGAAGATATAAATGTTAATATTTTTTTTTATTGATAACTGAATGCTGATTCATTTAATTCAATTTTGACTCAAGCCCAGAAGTTAGGTTTTACTGACGAAAAGCTGCAGCAGTACATTGAGCAGTGTTTTCAGAGACATGATAGGGCCAAAGAAAGAGAACAGGAAAAGATTAAACAGGAAGAGGATGAAAAAAAATTAGAACGAGAAGAAAGGAAATTAAAAATGGATTATCAGATGGAACTTGATAGACAGAGCCTTAAGCTAAAGGAAAAAGAAATGGAACTGTAGTTAAAACAGGCTGAGTTGCAGAGCGAGCACACTGGCCCTAGAAGCCGAGGTTCGAACCCTTCATTTCCAAAGTTGCCCCAACTACCTGTTTTCAAAGAAGATAGGGATGACATTGATTCTTTTTTGTACCGGTTTGAGGCGCATGCTAAAGCTCTCAATTACGATAGCAGTAAATGGGTTGTGTACATAACTGCATTGCTACAAGGTCCGGCTTTAGCTGTTTATCAATCTTTGTCTGCTGCCGGTGCAGTTTCATAAGATGATCTTAAGCAAGAACTTCTTAAGAAATTTCAGTGCACTGCAGATGGATTCAGAGAAAAATTCAGATCAGTTAGGCCTGAAGTGGGAGAAAGTTTTGTAACTTTTTCAAAGCGATTTTCTCACTTGTTGGAAAGATGGATCCAACTATCAGATTGTGAAAAGACTTTTGATGGACTATGGAATCTGATTTTGTGTGAGCAGTTTATTGCTTCTGTTTCGAGAGATCTCGCCGTGTTTTTGAAGGAAAGAAATTTGACAAAATTCGCGGCTTTGATGAACAGTGCTGAAGCATTTCGCATGGTTCACCCGGAAAAGAAACTGGCACGGAAGTCAGATGACTCGATTTTTGCATCCGCGTCGGTTTCTCAGAATGTACCCACTCAGAATCAATTTCGTGGGACTAGCCAAAGATGGAATAATTTCAGGGGATCAGGATTTCGTGTCTCTCCGCGTGGAAACTACCGACCCACAGGTCCTATTCCAAATAGGGGTTTTGCACATCAGAGCATGAATACACAACAGGGCGCTCAGAACAATCAGCTCCTCGTGGACGTGGCAATACGTATTCGAGACCTGGTTCTCGTTTCTCAGGTAGTCCTCCTCTCAACAAAAGACAGAATAGACAGGACATAGTTTGCTATTGCTGTGGGGGTGTAGGTCACATAGCTGCATGGTGTCCTTCTGCTAGCGGCAATGTATACCAAGAGACTCAAGATACGGAAAGTGGTTCTCAGACATACCAGGACCTCCCAGTTCACACTCAGTCAGCTTTAGTCGCGGAAGTCATTTGCTCAGTTGGTGATGAAAACTGTGGTCAACCCAAGCTAGCATCAGGTACCGTAAATGGCCTCAAAGCAAGTGTGCTCAGAGACACAGGTGCTACCATCTGTGGCGTTCGCAAGAGACTGGTTTCGGACGGCCAGTACACTGGCAAAGAGTGTAAATGTTGGTCATTCGGTGGAAATATAGAGGAATTTCCGTTGGCCAAAGTGCCTGTTGACACTCCATTTTTCTCTGGCACTGTGTTGTGTTGTGTCGTTGATCAACCAGTGGCCGATTTGATAGTAGGGAATTTACCAGGTGTGTCCGACCCTTTTTCGGGTGCTTCCACACTCATCAAAGATCAAGGTCATACTCGTTATGTTACTACTAGTGCGCAGGACGAGGGACATTGCATTCCACCGGTTCCTTTAGAAAAGATGCCGACTATTTCAGAAACATTCAAACGGGTTACAGCTGATTTAGTAGAACCGATTTCTCCGCTGTCTGAGTAAGGTCACAGATGCATACTCAACATCATTGATATGGTAACACGTTACCCTGACAATATTCAGCTTAAACACATCAAAAACAAGATCCTAGAATCTTGCAAACTAGCTCAAGAATACGTCAAAACAGTTGTAGCCAAAACCAGAAACTACCATCAGTGTATTCCATAAAAGCTGTAAAAAAGGAACATGCTTTGTATATAATAAAATTCTGCTATTGTATATTTAATGCTGCGAATCAATTTGAATACTGTAAAATGATCTGTTATGTACCTTATTGATTTTTGATTTCACTGTATCACGGTGACATGCTTGGACTTGAACTACATATTTTGTATATCTATTGCGCTTTGGGTGATTGCTTAATACAATATGTTTATGTTTAAGATAAGTGCTAATTACCAGTTGTCTTTTTCGCTTGTTTGTACAGTTTAGGCGGACATAATTGTAGTAATTTTTTCTTTCTGATAAAATTCAGAAAACTCGGGCGTTTTCGTTTTGCAGGAAGGGGGTATTGTCACGGACCGGGTTTATAATATTTCGGTCCGATGACTGTTTGTAGTATCTTCCTGTGAGAAGATATAAATGTTAATATTTTTTTATTGATAACTGAATGCTGATTGGTTGAGCTGGTCATGTGACGATTCACCAATCACATTCAAACGTGTAGTCATTCTCTTCTTGTTTGTACCACGGAGTGGGTGGTTGTGTTTGTACTTCTGGCAGCTGTTGACTGCAGGTATATATATATTGTTTATCATTGAAATATTGTATTATAAACATAATAATATTTAACCATGATTATATTCTACTTGTGGTGGAATAAAAGTAATAGTAGATAATTTTGATATTAGTATGAAGGATGGATTAGGGAGGTGATGGAGATGGTGGATCGTTGTATTTTTTTTTTTTGAGTACCGAATTGAAATCGGATTTTTATTTGATTTGAGGTTGAAACCTCAACTTGCAATGTATAGTATTATATTTACTTTTGTGAATGAAATTAATCAGCGTCATGATGTAATATAGTTGTTATAATTAGTTTTACAATTTGCGTATATGTGTGAACTGTGTTCGACACATATGAGAGTTGAATTAAACTGTTGGTCTGGTCCCGTCACAGAGAGGAGAGAAAGGTATATGGGGTAATACAGAGAAAGTCTATTGTATCAGGAAATTTAGTTTGAATAAACTTGTGTGTTACACAGAAGTTCCGGCTGAGGGGCCTCGAGAGAGAAGAGAAGAAGAAGGCGACGAACCTTCAAGGAGAAGAAGAAGAAGAAGAAGAAGAAGAAGTGAATGAGAAGAAGAAGAAAAGGAAGAAAGTCAAGACGAAGACAAAGCACAAGAAGAATACGAAGAAGGAGAAGGAGAGGAAGCAGAGGAGGAAGAAGGAACGGAACACGAAAGGATAAGAGGAAGAAGTAGCCGAGAAAGAAGAAGGGTGGAAGCATAAAGAAGGAGCCAGGGAAGAAACCAAAGAAGACGACGGAGAAGAAACAGCAGTAGCAACCACTGCCACATCAGCAGAAGTAGCAACCACTGCCACTTCAGCAGCATTGGCAACCACTGCCACGTCAGCAGCAGTAGAAACAGCAGCAGCAATAGCGGCGACCGAGGGAGATTGAGGGTGGAGAAGGTGACGGTGGAGAGAGGAGACAGCCTGGGATAGATAGAGAAAAGGACAAGGAGAAATTGAGAGGAACGGAAGATAGTATATAGACAGAGACAGAGATTAGAAACAAAAGAAAGACACAGTGAATCCTAACATCCGTAAGACTCTTGGGGGTAACACTCTCTCTGTCGATGGAGACTGGACTTTATTGGTGGTTTTTGTGAATAGTGGATTACTTCCCGGATTATCTGAAAGGATATTGTGTGTGTGTTTGTGAATGATAAAAATTCACGGATTATTTCTACAAAGTACGTGAGTACAAAACTACTTATATATTTTTCCATATTATTGATTGAGTTGTATGTACTTATGTGAACTTTGTTGATTCTTGTTTATTTTCTAGTAATAGAAAGGGGGTGTGACAACAAAAGAATTCTTGAGAGTTAGAAAGTGTGAGACGGGAGAACACGCAGAATATTCACGCACGCATACACGCAGTTTCTTTATATAACCCCTTTCGTTACATATATTAAAAGAATTATTTTAAATTAAAACAATACCAACAACAACAACAATAGAGAGAGAGGGAGAGAGAGAGAGAGAGAGAGAGAGAGAGAGAGAGAGAGAGAGAGAGAGAGAGATATGACGCAGCATCTATTATATGCGTGTGTTTCTGTCTGTGTGTTCATTGAATAATGGCGCAGCCACATATCTTTTGAGATTATGAATCTATTTTCTTCAAATTTGCGCACATGAACAAAGCAAAACGATGATTGAATAGAAATTTGTTTTGAGGTCCTAGGCAAACGCAAATGAGAATTATTTTTAAAATATAATTCTTACATCAATACTTCCTCACTTGAACTACCAATTTTAAAAGCTTTCAAATCATATAATAGATCCTGAATATTCTGATAGTCAATAATATACAACAAAGTATTAAATTTACTCCATTGTTATGTAACAAACTAGCTGAATTAACTACACGCCCGCATGGCTGAAACACATTATCCAAAATTTGAAGAACAAAATCTTAAACTAAAATAACTAAATCGAATTAACTACACAAGGTCCAAACTAGTTAAAGAACTAAGTAGGCCTAGCCAACGTAGAAACCTAGCAACCACTTAACGAAAGAAAAGAAATACTTACGAAGACCAGTGTGTTGATGATGCCTAGCACCAATTTTGCGATGAATGTCGTACACATTGTAACGGTATTTTCTTTTCTTTTATCCCGTCCTTCGAAAGAGGTAGAATCGTAGAACGTCCTTTGAAAATATATTACTCGTATAGTTAGACTCTAGTCTCGGGTAGAGACACTAGTCTCGTGCAGGACAAAGCGTTACTAAATACACAATCCAAAACTTGAAAAAGGTATCTTTATGTTACTGCTGTTACTGGTTTTGCACTTTCTGCCGCTACTGTTGTTACTCTTGTTGGTCCGGCTGTAAAAAACTGCATGCGTCAAGCAATTTCGATCAGTTCGGAAAGTATGACTTGTCAGCGAAACTTTGTAGCGATGAAACAGATGGTACGGAGGTTGTACACTAAAGTCAGCACGCCTGTAATAATTTATTGCAACACGCTAGTTTGCACTGACATTGATGTAAAAGTGAAATCGTCACCTGCAACATAAAATCAAACATTCAACGTTGTTAGTTTAGGACTTTGCAACAACGTAAAATAAATTCTGTTTAAAAAAAGTATTGAAACTCTTTCAGTAATAGACTCGCCCACGCATTCAATCTCTGCAGTCAATGTCATTAACGAATGATCTTAATGTGATGTTCACAACACATACCTACACCTAATGTGCAGGAAACATTTTTATGTACATTTTGATCAAGCAGTAGTAACCACTATTGGCGCTTTTAAATTACACAGTCATTAAGTAGTGGCACTTTACTCTGCAAAGACACAAACATATTCTTGAAGCGAAAAGAAAGTTGGTAACAGCCTTTACGCATTTTTTACCGCTGTATACGAATGCAAAATTATTTAGTAAGCCTACATGAAAATTCTAAAACTTCTTTCTTTGTATATTAGCTTTATATCTTATGCCTGGACGGCTGCCAGTACTTCATGCACGCATAATATGTTCCGAAAGGTAGTCAAACACTGCGAAATAGCGGTCACCCATCCTGCTGACGTCAGAGGGAAGGACAAAACACATTCACCTGATTCGATAAAGCCCTGATCGATTGTTAAGAGCCGATTTGCGCGTGTCAAAGAGTGGGTTTTTAAAGCGAGTAAACCCACAGGAGTAACCACTCTTTATAACTAGCGGTGTCCCGTCGATTCCAATTAAAGAGAAGATGCAATTGACGTTATCAGAAGAAATGTGTAATTGTGAGAAATATTTTTGGTATAATTGTGAAAAATATTTTTGTATATGTATTGTAACACCTCTATATTCATAGTTAAAATTTCCTAGATTTAAATATGAATACGAAAGTTTACAGGCAGGACGTTTCATTAATAGACAACAAAACAAGAACTTCTATACGAGCTTTAAAAAAAATATATATATATATATCTTATGTGTGTGCGCGCGCGCATGTATGTGTGTTATAAACTGTTAACATACTGATCCTACTAGCTACATATATAAGGCAGTAGTAGATCTAATTTTGAAGCACAACCGTCAGTATTTTTGGGGTAGGCTAGTTAGTGTTGATGTCAAAGATATGTATTCCTTTAATTCTTTCTTTAAATTGATTTCAGCTTAAGAAGTCACAACTCGACTTTTTTATATCTAGGTCTACCTGAGCTCTTATACTTACTTCTATACCGGTAAGGTCTTCGTCTCCAGGCTCACAGAGTAAATTGTTTACAATGCATTGAAAATACGCACGTTGGTCGTTTTGCGAAAGGGTGAGAAATGTTCAATAGAAATGCCATAGCACAAGGTCGGTGGAAGTGTGTGTGTGTGTGTGTGTGTGTATGTGTGTGTGTGTGTGTGAGGGTGTGTGTGTGTGTGTGAGAGAGAGAGATAGAGAGATAGAGAGATAGGACATAATATCCTATTATTCTTTAGACTACAAACGGACCTATCCCACCGCCATTTCCAAACACCGACACATACTGGAGCTTACGCTGTATATTGTCAATCTATGCAAACTACAAAATCCATTAACAAGCAATAAAGACAGCAAGAAATCGAAACCGACAGACAAGCTTCAAAAGATTTCTATAATGCAATGGTGAGACAGTTCCATGTTCGCTTCGGCTTAAACCGTGATTTCATTGGAATGAAGGAATACGGCTGTCGTGTTCTACAACAATGCAAGTAAAAATCACAGTAAAGACTAGAGTATTGATGTAAGCAAAGCGTCGTATAATGCATACTAGGTGAAGTAATAAATAAAAATGACTTTCTGTACTAGTCTTTAATTCAATGCTCATCCCCCCCCCCCCAATCAACCCTCTAGTACGACTCCTAGAATTGATTTCCCTGGACTGTAGTGTTGACTTCATAATAATGCTCTCAATTCAGGTAACAGTACATTTTATTGACCTGTTAAGCCTGTTAGTACTACTATATATCAACCGTGACTGGTGACTGTACACACAATTGCAGCTACGTATACTACATTTCTGGATCAAGAGTTCAAGAGTTTTTATTTCAAGACACATGATTTTAACGATCTATAAAACGAAAGGCTATACGCCCAGGGGGCTTTTTAGCCAAGAGATGGAAATGGGGGGATTGGGGAAATACACGGAACACGCATGAATGGTAATATAAAACAACTTTCATGTTATGAAAGCAACAACCAACAAAAGGACACAAAGAAAGGTATACAAAATTCACACTTACAGTGAGTAACTCAATATTCCAAAATCCCTTAGTTTCTCCAATAAGTACAGTAATACCCATAGTTAAATAAATAGTCACCTTATCAATTCATTTTCATTTACCCCAATCTGGATCACAAGCGCTTGTATCTGGACACGCGAGCGACTATTTGCAGGCGAGCGCCTATGTCTGTGGCCCGTCTCCCTTCTCTTTGGGTATCGGGCGCCTATGTTTGTGACGCGTCTCCCTTCTATTTGGTTATGTATTATTTCTCCCCAACGACCGAAAAGGTTACGAGATCACCGTTACCTGTACTCTTTTACAGCCATAATTTGTCTGCGCTATTTTAAAAAAGTGTCTCATGGAACTGAATCAAAGCAAAAATTTTACCTATGTCTTAAATTAAATTAATTATTGCATAGTTTAACAGTTACTGAAGCTCGACTACTAAATCACAACGTGTTACTTTTTACGGACTACTGTTGTATTTATTTAGAAAACTTAGTTATTTGCTCTGTTGTAGTCATTATGTATAACAGGTATATTATTTTAAACAGAAATTTTTTTTAAATGCTTTACCTAAGGCTGCAACTTCAACAGAAATATTTTCCTTTCCCCGAAGAAGCATGAACAACAAATCCTTTCTGTATTCCCCAACTACTACTGTTGTTGTAAACATACCTTTGGCCGTGTTTTATGTACCACTAAGCCACTCCCATTATTGAAATATGAATGACAGTCTGGTCGCGTGATGAGAGACACCTGAGCACAGGCAGAGAATGATAATAACATATAGCAATACATTACATTTCATAGTTGTTGCTTAACATTAGGACATTGTGATTGTGTTGTGTCATACTTATCTAGTCAGATTATGAGTTGTCATTTTTTATCCTTCCCAAAATAAAAGTAAATCACACTATAAATGCAACTATCTTTTTATATTTTATTTTAAAGTTATTAATTTCAGAAAAAAAAGCAAACTCTATTTGTTGATAAAGGGCACGTTAGCGTCCAGGAAGTATGACTCTATCTATTTTGCTTTCACAGTGCCTATACATTTTTAGGGGGAAGCCTTTCTATTCCAGATATAAATTCTGACTCAAACTGCTGACGTAGGAAATACGTCACTGATGGCTAGGTTACCCCTTTTCTGAGACACTTAACCCTGTCCTAGATCCTGCTATTCTATTTAAAATCATATGACTAAGGCGGTAGCCTACAATCTACTTATGTTCGTGATAGGGATAGTGTTTCAAGGCTAGTCAAGCACTTTTCTCTCGATAATAAACACGGACTGTCCTTTTATTTGTGCTAATGAATACTATTTTTAGGTAAAGGAGTAATAGAATTGAGATGGATACATGGTCAAATGGGGTTGACTAGCTAGCAGGCATTAAGGCATATAGATCTAGATCAAAAATTACTATAAATAATATGCATTTCGGTAGGCCTACTTTCGGTGCTGATATTTTATTTCTAGCAACGCTGGCTGGACCCTGCGACATCTGGAGCACGAGTTTGATACAGACACGTCTATACACACGCACCAGTTTCCCAAATGTTTCACATAAATGATTCTAGGACACTTTCCCCTTGAACTACTTTCATTCGGACTGTACCCCCCCCCCCTCCCCTCCTCCCTTATTCTCCCCGAATTCTTCCACCCGGATTTTTTCCCTGTGGGACTCTTTACCCCCGCGACTCTATCCCACTAAGACTTTCTTTCCCGTTAATTTATTCTTACATCCAAAAGCGTCTTTTAAAAAAAAACAACATTGTATGCAATTCCGAGAAGCTATGTAGATGTCGAGGTTTCTGTTGTTATATGACCTTATGAGCTGCAAAATGCGCTGGTTATAGCCTTTTCCTTCTTTTGTGTGTCCTATGATTGAGACGTGCACGATAGATCCGATCATTTTATTTTGCAAACCATGCTATGATACAGGGCCGGACCTGGGAAAAGTTGAGGGGGGGGGGGGGGGGGGTTACAGATTCAGCGAAGGCGCGAAGCGCCGAGCCTTCTAGGGGGGTCCGGGGGCATGCCCCCCGGAATTTTTTTTTTTCAAGGATGCAAAATGGTGCAATCTGGTGCAATCTGAACCTTGAAAAAGCCATTTATGATGGTCTGGGACTTTGAGCTTTTTAAACAAATTGAACTGACAAACTCTGGGGTACAAAAATAATCATCTGCCCGTCCCTTAAAAAAACAAACAAAAAAAAAAACCACACACGAACATTTATTTATCAGCAGGGATGTTTTGTATACTATTATTATTCACTACATTTTGTTGATCGTTAACGGTATAAAGCTTTACCTTGTAATTTATGAACATCACCGCCCTGCTTTCACTTTCAGTCTTGCTGCACTAGGTTCCTCGGCATTAGTACCATTTGTGAATTGTATCTTCTGGCAAAACAGTTCACTGCCTCTTTGAAGTCAATATCAACATCCCTGTGCACTTTCAGTAAAGCAAGTCCATTGAGTCTATGTTGCCCCATTCAGGGCCGGACTAGGGAATTTGGAGGGGGGTGGGGTTGGGGTTGCGCTCAAAACAAGGGAAAGTACTCGCATAGCGTTCGCGAGACTAAGTACTGGGGTCCCCGATGACGCAGGGGTAACAGAATGTAGTTACTTATGATAAAAGAATCAGTGGTTGAAATTGAGTATAGTGGAAGAGGATTTATTTTTTTATAGTGCCTAGGGGAGAGGGTTGAAATTTCTCCCCGGATTTACTTATGATTGTAACGTAGCCTACGAAAAAAAAAAAAAAAAAAAAGAAAGAAAGAAAAAAAAGAGGTACATAGTCAGGCCAGGGGGGGGGGGGGGTTGCGTAACCCCTGTAACCCCTCCCCCCTAGTCCGGGCCTGGAGAGAGAGAGAGAGGGCACGCGAGGGAATTCTGCACCCTTTAGGGTCTAGCCCTTGTTTCCCCTTGTTCTGTACTATGAAAGTACTCGTGCAGTTGCACACGACAAAGAAGCCGTCAAACGGATGAGAGAAACTTTCCAGACTCCTTTGTTGAAGAGTTCTATTATCGGCCTGTAGTTGTTGCATTTTTTTAGTAGCAACAAATTATCGTCAGGGTGATCTCATTAAACCGAATCCCGTGTCGTCCTGTCAGGGTTGTATAATCATAATTGTTTTCCAATGACTGTGATTAAATGGCGATGAAACGTGACAACAAATGAATAAAACCTTCGATTGTTTAACAGGTGTGTAGAGTAAGACCAATGTCGTTTGCACTTTTGAATATGGTTGCCCTATAACGGCGTCTGGCTTATCCTTGTTATTGTTTAGTACTTGTTACTGTGCTTGCTAGTGGTGCGCTGCCTGCTGTCGCGAAAATGGCAATGAATTCCAAACGCCCGGATCTTCCACTGACGGAAAGCGACTGCGTGATAATATGATGCGTACTTTTGGTTGAAAGGCGGGTAAAACGGGGCCAGAAAAGTAGGGCTGCGTTTTAATTTTGATTTTATCAAATATTCTACCCTGCGTTTTAATTGTGATTTTATAAAAATAGTATTGCACAGAAAAGAAAATTACTACAAGGTCGATAGCTGTCCCTTATTGGGTGAGTCTCGAACCAATGGAAAGATGTTTAGACACTACAACGCGACTCTGTTGTCTAACAGTCACTGCCTTTCTATGGTTATAGTTCAATTTTAAATTGTTAGATTTGATGATACATGTGTGTGTCCATGCGTGTGAATGACTTTGTCATCTAGAATCATATGTGGACTGACGTTTAAAATAAATTATTCAATTGAATTGATATGACTTCCTCTAGTCTAAATTAATTTCGGTTTAAAAAATAAATCCACTTTAAAAAGAAAGAAACAGACAAACAAACAACAACAAAACAATTGTGTGGAGTTATGGACTTATTCAAATTATGTATTGGAAGCTTTGTTCTCCTGACACTTTACTACGCCTGCCATTTGCAAATGTAGGGAACTTATTCCAAACACTTATTTCAGACAGCATTTCCCAGTAACATCTGTGAAATCACCAATAATAAAGGATACACTGAGAACGAATAAATGTTATTTATATGAAATTTGTATTTTTAAAAATTTCTTCTTCTTTCTTCTTCTTCTTCTTCTTCTTCTTCTTCTTCTTCTTCTTCTTCTTCTTCTTCTTCTTCTTCTTCTTCTTCTTCTTTTGTTGTTGTTGTTGCAATCCTGCATCCTGCAAGACTAATCCATTGATGTTGTCATACAATTTCAGTTATTTAAACCTTTATGTAACTAAATACGTCACTTTCGTAGAGAACTCATCAGGGGTCGCTCTCAGTAATTCATTACGCCTAGTCGTCACCATAAATTTGTTAACGAACGTCATTGATTGTTTAACCCTCATATCCTCTGCCCCACAAAATCCCAAATTGCAGGCCTTAAGCCTTCTTGAGCCTGCGTGACAATTTAGGTAGGCTAGCCTGAGGCACTGTAGCATGCAGAAGGCCAAAGCCAGTGATTGAGTAATGTTACACTCCTTATATTTCACGCCGTTTTTCCAGAACAGCCGACATGTTGGCTGGATCAGCATATTGCTACTTGAATGAATGACGGTATTGTAAAGTCTTGCTTTCAGATTGCCACGGTGTTTTAAATCTCGATCGACCCCGATTTGACTTTCCGTGCAACTCAAAACGCTGGATAATTTAATTTAATTTAATTTCTTTCTTTCTTCCTTTCTTTATTAAAATCTATGTCTGTTTGTCTGTCTGTCTATCTGTTCCTCTCTTCGTCTGTCTAGTCTGTCTGTCTGTCTGTCTGTCTCTCTCTCTCTGTCTCTCTCTCTGTCTCTCTCTCTCTCTCTCTCTCTCTCTCTCTCTCTGTTCTTCCGTCTGTATGTCGTCTGTCTGTCTCTCGGTTCTTCCGTCTGTCTGTCTGTCTCTCTAAAAATGTATTGTTAATCTGTTGTGCTCAATGCACTTTATGCATTTATACTGTTGCACTTAATATAGTGTGTGCATTAGTAAGATATGTTTTACGAAAATGACCAAAGAAAACGGTCTATGATTTAAAAAACAAAACAAAAAAACAACAACAACAACATATAAAACTTTTTACTAACGGCAGAGGTATTACGACAGCTTTTCACTACCCGCCCACCCACTGCACCCCACCAAAGAACTCCCTGTCTCCTCACCCCACTACACACCCACCACTCTCTTCACTACTCTGTCATCAACCACCACCCTCGGTCCTTCTGTCAATGCTGTAACGGACGTGGACGATTACTAGCGGTGAGAGCGAGACATAATGGCTTCTTACGATCATTGTAACGGTCCTAAACAAGTCTTTCCTCTTTCCCCGGATCAAGATCAATCAAATATTTGTTCCGCCTCCGGTTCCAGATATCCTTTACCGCCCGCACGCGCCTGCCTGTTTTGTCCGGTTCGTTGCGATTGGTTAGGGCTTACGCTTAGCTATTGTGTAGTAAATGATGATTGGCTGTCGGAGGCGACGGCTGCGCGCGACTGGCACGTGCCACCACTTAGCTGTGATTTGCATGAAGGCGGTGCTTGGAGTGAAAAAGAAACGAAACAAATCCCCGGCAAGAAGAAAACTTTTAAAATGGTGCAAGCTTTGGATTAGGGGCTTATCCGGTTATTTACAGCTTTGAGAGAAGATCCCTCTAGGCTTCGGGTACCGTTAGGGAAAGACTCGGCGGCTGAACTCAAATGACTGTTTCAGGATAGATAGAACAAACTCTAAATCTACATTCCGCAGCTATTGTATATTAATTTAATTGATTTGTTCGTTGATTTGTGACTTATGTTATATATTAACTGCAGAACGCAAAGCTTTGCATTAAATAACTTATGAAATGGTTTATATTCAATTAAACCGTTCACTTCGCCAGTTTTCACAAAACCGTTGATGTTTTGAAAAAAAAGAAACGGAATAACTGCTAAAATATTTGCAATTATACAATTTGTATATGTGGCTTTTGTGAGAAACCGCAACATTTCTGGTAACATTTGTGAACAACCCATTACCAGTCAGATAAGCTCAACAGAGGAAAACATCGATCAAAACATGGACGGGGCTTTGGACTCGGACAGTAGTGAGCGATCGAGCGCTTTTCATCTTGTTCTGCCGACAGTCAAAGGTAAGAAACTATAACAGTGTCAAATATTTATATATATATTATCTTGCATGAGAACAAGGTTGACATGTCTGTTCTCTTTGTCTATAATCACCTCATTGTAAAAGCGAGACACTGGCATATTATTTCTTTAATAATTTACTTATTTATTTTATTCCAAGACGGTCCAGAATAGTTTGGGCGGCAGGGATAGCTCAGTGGTCAGAGTGAAAGACGTGTGCTTCTTGGACGACGTGGGATCGAATCCTGACTTCAGCAAACTATTGTGTGATTGCTTGAGAAGATCTCTGAGCTTGTAAGTGCGCTATGTAAGAGCAATCTCTTTAATAGAATCCCTCATGTCACATATCCATCTTGCTTCTGGCTATTCAAATGCTATCTATTCTTCGATCATTATCGTTCCCGTCGTTATCATCATCATCATCATCATCATCATCATCATCATCATCATCATCATCATCATCATCATCATCATCATCATCATCCATCATCATCATCATCATCATCATCATCATCATCATCATCATCATCATCATCATCATCATCATCATCAAACATATATAATTTCACAAGTAACAATTAGTAAAACTAATTAATAAAGTGACACTGATCAAAGCTACAATGTTTTAAGAAATTATGCGTTGGTTGGCATTAACTTTCAAACGCGATAAAAAAAGAAAGACAAGAAAAAAATCAATGTGAGAATTTCACAAGTGAGCTAATGTATGGTCATGCTGAAACTTCTATAATTAATTATTTATATCACTACAGCATTTTAGGGATAGGATAGGATAGGACAGCATTTTTATAATTGCAATATTAGTTTAGTATCATTTATACTTATATCATTCATGTAACTTAGGTAATAGACTATTGAGGTCACCACGGGTTTTCTCAGGGTACTCCGGTTTCCTCCATCACTTCAATAATGGTATTGGATGCAGTTAATCGCAATTTCAAAATTAAAAATTCGATGTCCTTTTCGTCTTCTAATAGCGATCTCACTGCCTTTACACCACATGTTTTAGTTATTGATGTGTGTTTGCTGTGTATGTGAGAGTGGTTGAAACATTATGAGCGTGTATGTAGGTACAGATCGCCGCTCTTTGAGCCTGATTGGTAACTTGGGGAAAAGCGCGTGTATAGCGTCCATTATATTAATAATAATAATAATTATTATTATTATATTTATTATTATTATTATTATTATTATTATTATTATTATTATTATTATTATTATTATTATTATTATTATTATTGCATAATTGTAGAATTAAATTTAGTATCGTGTTATAATTATAGTATTATTTTAGTATTATTTATTACTGCAGTATTATTTTAGTATCATGTTATAATTGCATCATTGTGTTAGTATGACTTTAGAATAATTTTATATGCAAAATTATTTTAGAATCATTTTATACTTGTATTATTTTAATATTATTTTATTACTGCAGTATTATTTTAGTATCAGTTAATAATATAAGTGTATTATTTTAGCATCATTTTAGTATTACTAGTATTTTAAGTATTATTGTAGTATTATATGAAGTGCTATTCCAGTGCCATCTTATACCTGTAGATTTATTTTGATATCAATTTTTAATTGTAGTATTATTTTGGTACTATTTTATAACTGTAGTAATAATTTAGCTTAATTTTATAACTGTGTGTATTATATGAAGTGCTATTTCAGTGTCATCTTAAAACTGTAGTATTATTTTGATATCGATTTATAATTGTAGTATTAGTTTAACACCATTTAAAATTGTATTATTCATTTTGCATATTTTTATAACTGTAGTATTATTTTGATATCAATTTATAATTGTATTATTAATTTAGTACTATTTTAAAATTATAGTATTAATTTAGCATCATTTTATAATTGAAGTATTATTTTCATATACTGACAATTGTAATATTAATTTAGCATCATTTTATAACTATAGTAATATTTGTATATATCAATTTATAATTGCAGTATCAATATAGCTTTTTAAAAATTTTAATAATTGTAGTATTAATTTAGCATTATTTTAGAATTATATTATTATTTTAATATCAATTTATATTTGTAGTATTAATTTATTATCATTTGATTTTTGTAGTAATATGTAGTATTATTTAATACTTCTATTATTTTAGTATCACATTATAATTGTTGTATTATTTTAGTATCATTTTCTTATTATAAGTTTAGGTATCCTGAAATGTTTAATTTTTTTAAAGTGGACGCCTACTGCAGGTCTTAAATTAATAATGACACAAGGAAAACATAGCTGTCTGACCTTTCAAGATTTTACCGGATTAAATTAGAATTAGTGTCAATTACAACATGAAACTGGAAAAACTGTTGTTTCCCCGTGATATATATATATATATATATATATATATATATATATATATATATATATATATATATATATATATATATATATATATATATATATATAGTATTAGATTAAAAAATGTGTATAACGTTACAACCAAATTACAATAAAAAAATTTAAAACATGAATACAAATTCAATTAATTGTAATCAGGCACGACACAACGGCATTTCCTTTGTTTAAAAACTGTATTTCATTAAAAAAAATTGTGTTTAAATCTGACCACGTAGTCCACAACGACACAGTACAAATATATGAAACAACAATTTGCAATACCACACTATATACACACAATAATATATGCACACAATAATATACACACAGAGACACACATAAAAACAATAAGTATGCAATAGAACACAACACACGCACCTACTCACACACACACACACACACGCACCTAAGCTTACTCACGCATATACACCCATATCCACTAACACACATATCCACTAACACACATATCATCTAACACACATATCCACTAACACACATATCCACTCACACACATATCCACATCAATGGCGGATTATACTCTTCATGTAAAGGAGGAAAGGGGATTTCTGATTACATTATGTGAGTACTTTTAATTATGAATAATAATAATAATAATAATAATAATAATAATAATAATAATAATAATAATAATAATAATAATAATAATAATAATAATAATAATAATAACAATAATAATAATAAATAATAATAATGGACGCTACATACGCCTTATTCATAGATCATCCTCAAAGCGCGGCGATCTGTGATCAACATACAGGCTGACATGTTACAGACACTCCTAAATACACCACAAACAAACATTCATCACTCAAACATGTGGTGTAAAGGAACGTCGCTGTTAGAAAACGGAAAGAACATTTTTTGTTTGTGAAATTTTAGATTGATTGCATCCAGTACCATTATTGAAGGGAGGAAGGAAAACGGAGTACCAGGAGAAAACCCTGGGTGACCTCAATACTCTCTTACCGAAGTTCGCCTTTTGCGGGAAACGAACCCGCGACCTTGGGCATGGGAAACTGGCGATTATTCCACTGCGCCACTAGACTGTCACTGCGTATTGCTAAAGCTGATGTTTGTGGATCACTAGACAGCCTTTATTTTATTTATTTATTTAAGTTTGAGTTATTGTTCAGCCAGAGTTTGAAGCCACTTCCTACCCCGATCCTGCCAAAAGACTTGGTAAAAAAAAAAAGAATAAATAAATAAATAAAATAATTTATTGGTAGGCTTACAGACATGTGCATTGTGAAATCAAAACAACTGCACATTCGCTTTTAGTAGCTCTTAAAAACTGGACAAACGATTACTATATTGTTGATTATTCCTCACTCGTTCTGAACGCAAAGAGATCAAATCTAATACAATGGGATGGAAGAAGGCACGAAGGGTGATATAAGATTATATCTTCAGAAAGTAAAAGATCTATGTCAGTCATAGCAAGCCGACATTACTGGTCAACAGGATACTGTCTAGGCTACCAAAACTATGCTAAGCTTTTCAAAATAATAATAATAATAATAATAATAATAATAATAATAATAATAATAATAATAATAATAATAATAATAATAATAATAATAATAATAATAATAATAATAACTAGCATTTATAAAGCGCCTACCCTAAGGATCTAAGCGCTATACACGCACACTTTCTTACGCAAACACATATACACACTATACATATACTTTAATTATAAGACAAGTTACTCTTTCACGCGTACATACTACTCATACTCATACTCATACTCATACTCATACTATTTTATTCATCCATAAGGAAATTAAATTCGTCATCAGCAGGTCATCAAGAAGACAACAAAACAATATAATAAATATACTAAAATTCCAAGCATCACACCAATTATTAAAACTAATAGACAACAGTCATCAAGAAGACAACAAAACAATATAAAAATATACTAAAATTCCATCATCACACACCGACACACACACCATATACAATCACACCAAAATTATTAAAACTAGTAAACAACAGTCATCAAGAAGACAACAACAATATAATACATATACTAAAATTCCAAGCATCACACCAACAACCACCAAGACTATAGAACAACAGTCATCACACACCGACACGCACACCATTTAAAAAATAAAAAATAAAAATAAAAATAAAAATAAAAATAAAAAATAACAATAAAAATAAAAATAAAAATAACTGAATAAAAATAAAAATAAAAATAAAAACATTCCGAAACTCTGAGACCCCCAACAGTGCTCGGCCGCCGCCCACAGTACAAAACATCAGACAGCTGCAGGAATGAAGGAATGCAGCAACAGTAAAACAACAATCACATATTGACTAAAGTGCATTAGGCCTACTCTAAATCTGTGACCATAACAGTATTTCGGTTACCGTTAAAAAATCTAACAGCTGCAGGGATAAAGGAGCGCCGAAAACGCTCCGTTCGGCACCGTGGCATGGTAAATCTACCGCTCCGTGCACTGTGGAGATGCAACAGTGCGCCGTGGAGGGGATGCTCTGGATCAATCAGAACAGCCCTGGACTTGCTGGCAAGCCTCTTCTCAACAACAATTTCAATTTGATCAAGGCTCCCGCCTACAACAGAACTCGCTTTCTTTATCAGTCTATTAAGTCTGCCCTTGTCCCGCGCAGAGGCGTTCCCTCCCCAACACACCGATGCAAACAAAATCACACTGCACACCATACTCTGATAGAACATATTCAACATCTTGTTACACACATTGAATGATCTTAGTTTGCGAAGGAAAAACAATCTTGACTGTGTCTTTTTGGAAACAGCATCAATATGACTAGACCAACTTAGCTTGTTGTCTAAAACTACTCCTAAGTACTTGTACTCATTGACAATCTCAATAGCCTCACCCTTGATGACAACAGGGAGGACAGTGTTTTTCTTTTTGCGAAAATCAATAATCATTTCCTTTGTTTTACTTGCATTTAATACCAAAAAGTTGGAGTCACACCAAGACACAAAATCATCAATACGTTCTCTGTACGAGTACTCACCATCATCAAGGATACAACCGACCATGGCAGAGTCATCAGAAAATTTCTGAAGATGACATGACTCGCCTTGCACTTTAAAATCAGATGTATACAATGTAAACAAAAATGGTGACAAAACGGTACCCTGAGGCGCTCCGGTAAAAGTGTTTATCGTATTTGAAGTACACATACCATTCCATCGTACAAACTGTGGTCTGTCTACCAAATAATCCAAAATCCATTTCACTGTGTTAGGGTGCAAAAACATATTTTGTAACTTATGAGCCAAAAGATGAGGCTGAATTGTCTGAAATGCCGAAGAAAAATCAAAAAACATGATTCTGACACAGGCAGAGCTCTTTTCCAGATGTGTGTACACAGAGTGCAACATGTACAATAATGCATCATCCACCCCCACTTTGGCCCTATATGCAAACTGCAATGGATCTTGAAAATCAGCAACCTGGGTCTTTAGTACAGGTAACATTAATCTTTCAAAAACCTTCATAATGTGAGAGGTTAGAGCCACAGGCCTGTAATCATTAAGGCAAGACACCTACTGCTGTGTAAATCAATATGACAAAAACATACTAACTACTTAACCCCCCCACCCCTCCAAACCCCTTTTACAACTACAGATACTGCTGAAAGACTTTTTGAGAAAAGATACGTTTTAAGGTTGGATTTGAACGATTCACAGGAGGGAGAATGTCTAACACGAAAGGGGAGAGAATTCCATAGGTGAGGGCCGTGGACAGCAAAAGAGCGGAAACCATGAGATTTTCTTTTGTAACGGCCCTGACGGAGAAGACGACAGTCAGTGGGTGAGCGAAGGGAACGAGATGGAGTGTAAAAGGAGACAAGGTCAGATAGATAAGAAGGAGCAGAACCGATGACAATATTGTAGCAGATACAGGCAGTTTTATACTTAACATGTCCCACGACAGGAAGCCAGTGTAGCTTAACAAGGAGAGGTGTGGAGGGCTGGTGATGATTTACTTTAAAGATAAGACGCGCAGCAGAGTTCTGAACTTTTTGAAGCAGAGAGAGGATAGAATCTGGACAGCCAATGAGAAGGGAATAGCAATAATCTAATCTAGATAGAATACAGGAAGTAACCAAGGTCTTTGTGGCGTCTTCTGATAGAAATTTCCTAATTGAACTAAGTCTCTTCAACTCAAAGTAGCAAACCCGACAGACTCTAGTGATATGCTGTCTCATAGAGAGAGTAGAATCCATGATGAACCCCAGGTTTCTAGCGGTGTCAGAAAAAGAAATATCACAAGAACCAACAGTGATAGAGGTAGGCAAAAAAAGATCAGTGACGGAAGAGCAAGTGAAGAGAAGGGCCTGTCTTGTCATCATTTAATTTAAGCATGTTTGCATTCATCCAGGTTTTTATGTCAGTGGTGCAATTCTGAAGTGTTTGTATAACAGAGTGAATGTCTGCAGGCTTGCATGATTGCTGTAGTTGGGTGTCATCTGCAAATAATTGGTGGTAGACAGTATGCTTTTTTATGATTGTAGATAAGGGCGTGGTGTACATAATGAACAAGACAGTGCCTAAAAAGGAACCCTGGGGCACACCATAGAGAAGCGGAGAAGGAACTGAAGAGGAATTATTGGCAGACACATTCCGAGTACGGTCTTGGAGATAGGAAGTGAACCACCGAAGAGCTACTGAACGAACACCAAAAACAGTCTCAAGACGAGAAAGGAGAATAGAATGATCGAGAGTATCGAAAGCAGCAGAGTTATCAAGAAGAAGTAGATTAGAGAGTTTGTCCTCATCCAGAGCAGTGAGAATGTCATTGACAATACGAAGCAGAACAGTTTCGGTGCTTCGGCCCGCTCGATACGCAGACTGAAAAGGGTTGTGTAAATTGTTAGAGTCAAGGTGAGACAGTATCTGATAGAGCACAACTTTCTCTAGAGTTTTTGATAGAAAGGGAAGGTTGGATACAGGTCTGAAGTTCTTTAACTCGTTTTTATCTAAGGAAGCTTCTTTTTAGAAAAGGTTTAACAAAACAGCCGTTTTCAAATCTGCAGGTACAGAGCCGGAAGCGAGCGAGGTATTGATGATTTGAGTGATGACAGGAAGAAGTGTGTCAAGATTATCATACAATGGATGTTGAGGACAAACTGTTCAGAAACAGGAGAGAAAGAATCCAGGAAAGTGCCAGAAAAATGACAAGAGACAGGCAGAGCAGCAGAATAAGAGGGAGGAAAACTGTTTCTGATATTCGAAATCTTGTCTGAAAAATAATCAGAGAGTACAGTAGGAAGAGTGTGCGGATCATAAATGGTGGGAAGGGGAGAGTCAGTCTGTTTACCAAGCAAAGAGTTGAAAGTACGAAATAGTTCTTTACAAGCATTGGCCATCTTACTATTGCTATTAGTCTGATGGTTGTTTCAATGTATAGTTTTCTATTCTCCCCCTTCCCCGGTCGCCTAGGATTGTGCTCAGTCGTCTGAACGTCAGACTGTGCGCCCAAGGCAGCACGTGGGCTCTCCGGGCGGCTTGAGTTAGATCCTATATCGACCAGCGCCTTGAGTAGCTATTGAGCTGAAAAAGCGCTATATAAGAATGATAAATAATAATAACAAGTGGAAGTGGCAAGGATCTGAGCAGAAAAGAAATTTGTCTTCGCACTGTCAATAAGATCACTAATTTTGTGCTTAATACTTTCAAAAATCTCTTTGTGAACAGTCAGTCGAGACTTAAGCCAGCGCCTCTCTGCCTGACGACGCTCACGTTTCAGTATGCTAAACTGCCCTGCAATATTACTGAACCACGGGTTAAATTTCCGAGGGCGAAGCGTGCGTTGGCGGAGGGGGGCGTGCCTGTCAAGGACAGACAGTAATGATGCGTTGTACTCAGCAACAGTACAGTTTAGAAACACAGACATGGACAAATCATCTCTAAAATCTTGCTTGTCTATCTTATTAATACTACGATACTTTATAACATGAGATTCAGGAATAAGCTTTGGAATATTTAACCTACACATAACAGCACTGTGATCAGACATAAGGTCATTATTAATAAAAGAAGAAGACAAAAAATCATCACTAGAGCGGAATAAAATCAAATCAAGAGTATGACCACGCTTGGGGGTAGAGCCGACAACAGACTGGCTGAAACAGAACAAATCAAGCAAAGTGAAAAATCGTTTGGTATATGGGTCATTTGCATCATCAACATGAATCTTAAAGTCTCCCACGATAAGCGTCTTTCCCGGCAAGGCGTCACAATGTTCAGGAAATCCTGAAACTGATCGAAGAACTGAGAATGGGTCAACGTGTTTTTCTTACTTGGTGGGGGGGCCTGTAAACACAGGCAATGTTTATCCTGATATCGTTAACAGTCATTAAAAGAATAGCAGCTTCAAATGTGGGGTGGGTGAGTGAGGACTGTGAGAAGCACGCATGCTTCTTTACTGAATCTTTCATTACCAGAGCAATGCCGCCCCCTCGCCCAGCAACACCCAACGAGTCACGAGCAAAGCCTTGTGCGGAGTAACCCGGCGGAGCAAGATCCTTTAGTTTAGCCTCATCGCCCGATGAGTGCAGCCAGGTCTCAGTAAGCAGCATGAGATCGATGCTATTGTCAGCAATAAAAGTGTTGATAGCAGAGCGTTTACAAGACTGCCCCAGCGCCTGTGCATTAAGACAACACACAAGGAGCTGAGAGCCGAGGCAGGGACGTAGACTGGAGGGAGGAGCAGTGTCAGTAGCCGCCCGATCACGTCTCTCATTCCTTCCACCTCTCCTGGAGCGTCGCGGCGACTTAGGGAGATCCAAATTAATACAGAATTGATCGAATATGATGTAATTGAACATTTACAAATGTGCAAGGGACAGAACGCCTCCGGGGTGGAAGTTTATATGCGCTGAGTAAGTTTTCTATCTACACTCCAAGGTAAAACTGCTGCGCTCCCTTGTCATCTCCATCTTCTTATACGCTTGCGAAACATGGACCCTCACAGAAGACATACCACGAAGAATACAAAACATAGAGATGAGGTGCTACAGAAGACTTCTGGGTATTTTCTAAACCCAGCACATCACCAACGACAAAGTCCGACAGACCATCACACAACTCACAAGCCATTGGAAAACACGATGACTTGCTCACAGTGGTGAAGAAACGGAAACTCCGATGGTGTGGCCACGTCAACAGAGCATCAAGCCTTGCAAAGACTATCCTGCAAGGCACGGTGCAAAGAGGCAGAAGAAGAGAGAGAGACAGAAAAAGGTGTGGGAGGACAACATTCGAGAATGGACTGGCTTGACACTGAGCGAAGCCATGAGGGTTGCTGAGGACACAAAGATGAAGTACGCTGGTTAAACGATCATCTGTGGTGCCCCAACGACTTTCTAGTTACGGGATAGGATACGATAGGATAAGTTTTAATTCATTCAATCATTCAAACCCTGATATCCAGACGCTTTACCGCAATATTAACTTAAAGACTCAAATGTTAGCCTAATTCACTTCAACAGAAGAATACATTTTGCGCAGTGAGATGTAAAATGGGTTAAAATAAAATACACAAACAAAGCAACCGCAAATTTCCATGCTAGCTTGATTTGCATACTTCATGCTAGAGAAAATTTGCATTTTCCCGCCACTACTGTTCTTGTTTTTGCTTTAGCTCTTACACTATTCAAAATAAACCACTAAAAGTGTGTATCCATGGAAAGAATATGGAATACAGATGTCATTTCTGCTACAGATAGAGTACATAATGAAGATTTGTGTGTCCACTTTCTGCAAAACCCCTTTTTTTAAAATATTGTTGTTGGCTGGCAAAATAAAATACATTATCACAATCATGCATGTTTAGTTGATTTACAAACTCAACAAGGTTAAAATGTTTTAACACTCCATGGATAACTTCACTGGACATGATGTCATCAAACAAAACAAACAAAAGGAAAAGAAAGACACCGACCGTACTACTAATTCTACCAAAAGTATCCCTTGGTCAGTGATTGAATCACTGACACTGTCACTAGATGACCTAGTCAGAATTTACAGGTTCAAAATCAGAATCATTGTTTCCATCTCCATCAAAATCTTCTTCAACAAGAAAATCTTCGAGAGGCATACGATGTCGAACAGCCATGTTTTGTAGAAGAGCACGATCAAACATGTGTTTTTTTGCAACCATAAAACTCTGTATGTGTCGGTCGGAAACGTAGACCTAAACTTTCCGTGCTTTCCGAGAGGAAAAAGCTTCAAGGGAAGTAACTGACTTACTCTCTTTTCCTTGTTCTGCTATGCCGTCCTATAAGCATTGCAAGGCAGTCAGAGAGCACGTACGCAGGGAAAGGGTTAATAAATAAATAGTTAATGCCAATACAAATTTATTGCACACACGCGCGCGCTCGCACACATCCTACTCTCCCTCCGTCTTCCCCTGCCCCCCTTCCACCACAGGCACGCATAATAATATTTTTGGAGAGCATGAGAACTCCGACCAATAAAACATTCATTAAAAGGGTGTATGCCATAACGGCATTGGAGCTTTGAGAGGGGTGTGTGTGTGTGGGGGGGGGGGAGAGGTGGGGAGAAGGGAAACGTGTGTGTGTGTGTGTGTAAGTGTGTCGTTGTTGTCGTGGTTTTTTTTTTCCATCTGTGTGTGTTTTTGTGTGCGTTTATTTCATTAATTAATTAATTTTATTTTAATTTTATTTTTGCCCGAGGGCGGTGAGATGGGGGAGAGGTCGGGGGGTCCGTGCTCGCTGAGATCCCCTCACCCCCCATAATCCGCACCTACACATACGCACGAGAACGCACACGCACGCACACACACGCACGCACGCACACACACGCACGCACACACACGCACGCACACACACACACACGCACGCACGTACACGCCTTCCTAATTGCTCCTCCCAAAACAGCGTGGCCACACATTTTGATAAAAGGTTCAGAGGGACAGTAAAATGTCATGTTCTGTGATTAGGCAAACATCGTATTACAAATCAAAGGACGACAACAAAACCAGCATGTCTTCCCACTGTTGATGCCAAACAAAGTTCAGACAACAACCATGCACCCATTTTGTTTCATCATCTGAAAATCAAAGAGTCCCATTGAACATTTGAACCGCAAAAGAACAAGGGAGGCAACTTCAAATAGCCTACGGAACTACCGCAGACGATCTTTCCGCTTTTGCTCCTTGTCTGGTCTCCTCTCTGGATGGACTTTTAAAATAAATTCAACCAAATGTAATCCTTATTTTATATCCATTTCTCTGTCTTAAACGCACGGAACACTGAACGTGTATTCAAATAGCCAACGTCATCGTTAGCATTATCGTCAACATCTTTTGAACGAATGATTGACTGATGGCATGCTGATTGGATAGGTAGCCGTACGTGAACTAATTTACCACTTGCCAGATCGATAAAATTTAATTTATATACCAAATATGCGTTTGACTCGCTGAATAGCCATATATCAGATGAATTAATATATTTATATTACCATCGGATCAGGCGATTTTTTGCAGAGACGTCATTAGACCAGGAAAAGAAAAGGCGAGACCAAAGAAAACATGAAAATGACAATGACGACGACGACGATGACGACGATGATGATGACGACGACGACGATGATGACGACGAAGACGATGATGATGACGACGACGACGATGATGACGACGAAGACGATGATGATGACGACGACGATGATGGTGATTATGTTGTTGATGATGATGATGTTGATGATGAGGATGAGGATGATGACGACGACGATGATGGTGATTATGTTGTTGATGATGATGATGTTGATGATGAGGATGATGATGATGTGGTCTTGTAAGGCGCCGTTCTCCACGAAAATCATGTTCCAGAGTGAGACGCAAGGCAAAACATGTGATCAGGTGAGGATGTTCTTGTGTTTTCGTAGCCCAGGGTTGACTGTGTGCATGAGCGGAACGTGAACGTATAGTAGTAGTCCTACTACATTGTGGGCAGAGCGGAATTTCAATCAGGTGTAGTTTACTCAAGACATGGCACTTCTGCATAATTGATATCTCTGGCAGCACTGATTTCTAATTGCCCCGACTCATCCCCAACTCTCATCCCCACCCTCCTCCTTACCTCTATCCCCGTCCAAAACGGATGGAAGTATAAACCGAGGTCTAGTGTGTGCATGTTGCATTCAATCGCACGGACTTCAAAGATCCCGACGCTCATGTCCTAGACGGATGGTTGCCCCCAAAACACAAATACATCTAGCAATCACTGTAGGTTCCTTCTGTTCTCCCATCTCCAGTCGTCCAGGATTGTGCTCAGTCGTCTGTGCGTCAGACAGTGCACATTAGGCAGCAGGTGGGCACCTCGAGCCTCCAGAGTGAGATCATGTATCGTTCAGCGCCTTGAGCAGCTCTTGGGCTGGAAAAGCCCTGTTTATATAACAACCAATACACAAATAACACAAACGTACTGAAAAGCGTGTTGGGCTATAGACAGCCAAGCACACTGACACACACTCACCCCCCACACATACCACAAACATACACACACACCTATGTTATGCCTAGGCCAATTATTTAGGACCATGCCATGCACAAGACCCCTGGTTAACTAATGAATTGTTTGTCTTAAGCCTTCGCCTTTGCTCTGTGATTGTAGATGTGTTCACAACGCTAACAAGCCTGAGAGAGAGAGAGAGAGAGAGAGAGAGAGAGAGAGAGAGAGAGAGAGAAAGAGAGAGAGAGAGAGAGAGAGAGAGAGAGCACTAGCGCACGGCTCCATGTGGCAGAGCAATGCTCAGGGTGCACAGAGTACAACAATTTCTAAGTCTATGAATATAACTAATAGTAAAAAAACAGCTATTGGTCTATTCATCCTCATTCTAAAGAGATGTATGTGTAATCAAGCCTTTCCTTTCTAATTCTTTATCGGCGTGTGCAAAACCAAGTGCACGATCATGATTTGGACCGCTATTTGTAAGCTTGTGTAAATATGGTCTGATTTCCATTTTCCAAAGATCGCGACCAAACCTACTCTTTCTCAAACAGGGAAACAAAAGCATACGGATTTCGGCCCTTGATTTCACTCTTTTGTGAAGTGTGATCAAGAGAGGTAGAAAAGGCCCCACATCCGCTGATCGCTCGCAAAGTTCAATACTGATAGAAAACGACGGGTGGAGGGAATTTAAAAAAAAAAGCGGATGGGAAGAATATCACCTGGTCTTGTTAGTCTACCTAAATTTCGGATTAATTTCGCTGAATAAAAAAATAAACAATAGGGCTCGGTCGCGGCTTGTAAGAAGTTCTCAAGGCGGAATAAGGAAATCAGGCAATTCACATTTCCGTTCTCACTGTGTGCCCATTTCAGGCTTCACATTTCATTTGGAATTCAATAGAGTCAAGGAAAAAGTAGGTGAAGGGTCTACGGCCTGTAACCTTTCAGTCTTAAGGGTAAAGAACCCCCATTTTCCTGGGTCTGCTTTGTGATGGAGGCTGCTCTAATCATCTTATCTCTCTATACATTCTTATGCTTGTAGCCTACATAACACTCTAAAATCAAGGCGGGATTTGAACAGTTCGTGCCAACGCAACTTCAGCTTCTGGAAATGAGGAATAAAATGGTTGTGTTGACTTTGCATAATGAACTTTTATTTCCATTGTTCCCGGATCATGTTCTTTATTACAACTCATTAATGTTGGGTCACGAGCGTCATGTAAAAAACAGGTTTGGAGTTTGATTATTGAAGAGAGGAGGTACAAATTAAATCGGAAGAAGCTCACGAGTAGGCCCTCTGTATGCGACCGTTAAATTTTATTTTAATAGAATACTAGCCGTAGACCATTTTTGGGGGATTAGAAACATTAACAGTAATGATGTGTTGTTATTTTATTAATTACATAGGGTACCAACGGAAAACTACGTCTTCGCCATCATCATCATCATTATTATCATCATCATCATCATCATCATCATCATCATCATCATCATCATCATCATCATCATCATCATCATCATCATCATCATCATCAAAAGAGTCTGCATAGTTATTATTATTATTATTATTATTATTATTATTATTATTATTATTATTATTATTATTATTATTATTATTATTATTATTATTATTCCTATCCTATCCTGTCCCATAACTCAAAGGTCGTTGGGAAACCACAGATGATCGTTTAACCAGCGTATTCCATCTTTCTCTGTTCTCAGCAACTCTCATGGCTTCCTTTAGTGTTAGACCAGTCCAGTTATTATTATTATTATTATTATTATTATTATTATTATTATTATTATTATTATTATTATTATTAGTAGTAGTAGTAGTAGTAGTAGTAGTAGTAATAGTAGTAGTAGTAGTAGTAGTAATAGTAGTAGTAGTAGTAGTAGTAGTAGTAGTAGTAGTAGTAGTAGTAGTAGTATTCCATCTTTCTCTGCTCTCAGCAACTCTCATGGCTTCCTTTAGTGTTAGACCAGTCCAGTTATTATTATTATTATTATTATTATTATTATTATTATTATTATTATTATTATTATTATTATTATTATTATTATTATTATTATTTTCTTCCTTCAGGCAGGGAAGATTCAAGTTGGAGGACTCTTCGGAACGTTCAAGGGGTGCAACTTTCACAACCGGAAAGGGTGCAGCAGACGACAGGAAATCGCATCACGACAGTCAATGGCGACTTCACTGCTTTCCGTCCTTGGCAGAGAGGCCAAGATCATGCTTGTGAAGAAACCAGTGCTAGCCATTGCGGAGGTAGGTTTTGCTAACCTTTTCTGTTTTGATTTTAGGAGAGATGTTTAAATCATACAGTAAATACAATTTTATTATTATAATTTAGGGGGACGTTTTGGATTAGATAGTATTCCTACGTTAAATTCTGTGATATGATAATATTATTAAGCCGTAGATCTACGTTCCTGTCTACAGAATTTTATGGAATACTCATCAGGATCATTCAGTCCGCTGGCCCCTGTAAGCAATGAATAACTAACTAGCATCATGATCATTCATTTAAAAATCACGCTTATCTCACTCAACGTGAAGCTGCAAGCAAGTTACTTTTATCATATCGTATCCAATCCCGTAACTCGAAAGTTGTTGGTGCACCACAGATTATCGTTTAACCAGCGTACTCCATCTTTCTCCGCCCTCAGCAATCCTGATGGCTTCGCTCAGTGTCAAGCCAGTCCATTCTCGAATGTTGCCCTCCCGTCTTTTTTTCCTGTCTCCCTCTTCTTCTGTCTCCTTGCATCGTGCCTTCCAGGGTGGTCTTTGCAAGACATGATGCTGGGGTGACGTGGCCATACCATCGGAGTTTCCGTTTCTTTACCACTGTGAGCATGTCATTGTGTTGTCCAATGGCTTGTGTGATAGTCTGTCGGACTTCGTCGTTTGTGATATGCTGGATATAGAAAATGCCCAGAAGTCTTCTATAGCACCCCATCTCCATGCTTTGTATTCTTCGTTGTAGGCCTTCTGTGAAGGTCCATGTTTCGCAAGCGTATAGGAAGATGGAGATGACAAGGGAGCGCAGCAGCCTTATCTTGGAATGTAGACTGATGGTCTTGTTTTTCCAAATGGGATTCAAATTCACCGATAGTTTTCTCCAACCCTAAGGTATGAAAAAATTACCGCAAGGTCTAGGCCTTGAGATAAAAAAAACCTATCGAAGGGTTTGGAAGCGGGTCATT
Source organism: Oncomelania hupensis (assembly GCA_036898135.1). Classification (NCBI taxonomy): domain Eukaryota; kingdom Metazoa; phylum Mollusca; class Gastropoda; order Littorinimorpha; family Pomatiopsidae; genus Oncomelania; species Oncomelania hupensis. Next base: position 11,132,906 of record CM072523.1, on the reverse strand, counting down.
CTGAATACGGGCCCTGAAGGTTACCCTTTTTGGGAAGAGTGATGACTAGCGACTCGGGCCATGGTGTAGGCCACTCCCCATTCTGCTAGATCTTGTTACAGATAATGGAGAGGTGTAAATCATCGCTTCTCCTCCTGCTTGAAGCAATTCAGCGGGTATGTGGTCCACTCCCGCTGATTTCCCCTTCTTCATCGATTGCACTGCTGCCTCAACTTCTTCTCGGAGAATTGGGAGGATTTCCTCTTCTTCTCTGTTCTGGGGACATGCTGGAACGGTTTCGTCTCCGTTTGGTGTGTAGTAATCTG
>CM072523.1:11119960-11132101 GCA_036898135.1 Oncomelania hupensis | reverse complement strand
CGGATTAATTTCGCTGAATAAAAAAATATAAACAATAGGGCTCGGTCGCGGCTTGTAAGAAGTTCTCAAGGCGGAATAAGGAAATCAGGCAATTCACATTTCCGTTCTCACTGTGTGCCCATTTCAGGCTTCACATTTCATTTGGAATTCAATAGAGTCAAGGAAAAAGTAGGTGAAGGGTCTACGGCCTGTAACCTTTCAGTCTTAAGGGTAAAGAACCCCCATTTTCCTGGGTCTGCTTTGTGATGGAGGCTGCTCTAATCATCTTATCTCTCTATACATTCTTATGCTTGTAGCCTACATAACACTCTAAAATCAAGGCGGGATTTGAACAGTTCGTGCCAACGCAACTTCAGCTTCTGGAAATGAGGAATAAAATGGTTGTGTTGACTTTGCATAATGAACTTTTATTTCCATTGTTCCCGGATCATGTTCTTTACAACTCATTAATGTTGGGTCACGAGCGTCATGTAAAAAACAGGTTTGGAGTTTGATTATTGAAGAGAGGAGGTACAAATTAAATCGGAAGAAGCTCACGAGTAGGCCCTCTGTATGCGACCGTTAAATTTTATTTTAATAGAATACTAGCCGTAGACCATTTTTGGGGGATTAGAAACATTAACAGTAATGATGTGTTGTTATTTTATTAATTACATAGGGTACCAACGGAAAACTACGTCTTCGCCATCATCATCATCATTATTATCATCATCATCATCATCATCATCATCATCATCATCATCATCATCATCATCATCATCATCATCATCATCATCATCATCATCATCAAAAGAGTCTGCATAGTTATTATTATTATTATTATTATTATTATTATTATTATTATTATTATTATTATTATTATTATTATTATTATTATTATTATTATTCCTATCCTATCCTGTCCCATAACTCAAAGGTCGTTGGGAAACCACAGATGATCGTTTAACCAGCGTATTCCATCTTTCTCTGTTCTCAGCAACTCTCATGGCTTCCTTTAGTGTTAGACCAGTCCAGTTATTATTATTATTATTATTATTATTATTATTATTATTATTATTATTATTATTATTATTATTAGTAGTAGTAGTAGTAGTAGTAGTAGTAGTAGTAGTAGTAGTAGTAGTAGTAGTAGTAGTAGTAGTAGTAGTAGTAGTAGTAGTAGTAGTAGTAGTAGTAGTATTCCATCTTTCTCTGCTCTCAGCAACTCTCATGGCTTCCTTTAGTGTTAGACCAGTCCAGTTATTATTATTATTATTATTATTATTATTATTATTATTATTATTATTATTATTATTATTATTATTATTATTATTATTATTATTTTCTTCCTTCAGGCAGGGAAGATTCAAGTTGGAGGACTCTTCGGAACGTTCAAGGGGTGCAACTTTCACAACCGGAAAGGGTGCAGCAGACGACAGGAAATCGCATCACGACAGTCAATGGCGACTTCACTGCTTTCCGTCCTTGGCAGAGAGGCCAAGATCATGCTTGTGAAGAAGAAACCAGTGCTAGCCATTGCGGAGGTAGGTTTTGCTAACCTTTTCTGTTTTGATTTTAGGAGAGATGTTTAAATCATACAGTAAATACAATTTTATTATTATAATTTAGGGGGACGTTTTGGATTAGATAGTATTCCTACGTTAAATTCTGTGATATGATAATATTATTAAGCCGTAGATCTACGTTCCTGTCTACAGAATTTTATGGAATACTCATCAGGATCATTCAGTCCGCTGGCCCCTGTAAGCAATGAATAACTAACTAGCATCATGATCATTCATTTAAAAATCACGCTTATCTCACTCAACGTGAAGCTGCAAGCAAGTTACTTTTATCATATCGTATCCAATCCCGTAACTCGAAAGTTGTTGGTGCACCACAGATTATCGTTTAACCAGCGTACTCCATCTTTCTCCGCCCTCAGCAATCCTGATGGCTTCGCTCAGTGTCAAGCCAGTCCATTCTCGAATGTTGCCCTCCCGTCTTTTTTTCCTGTCTCCTCTTCTTCTGTCTCCTTGCATCGTGCCTTCCAGGGTGGTCTTTGCAAGACATGATGCTGGGGTGACGTGGCCATACCATCGGAGTTTCCGTTTCTTTACCACTGTGAGCATGTCATTGTGTTGTCCAATGGCTTGTGTGATAGTCTGTCGGACTTCGTCGTTTGTGATATGCTGGATATAGAAAATGCCCAGAAGTCTTCTATAGCACCCCATCTCCATGCTTTGTATTCTTCGTTGTAGGCCTTCTGTGAAGGTCCATGTTTCGCAAGCGTATAGGAAGATGGAGATGACAAGGGAGCGCAGCAGCCTTATCTTGGAATGTAGACTGATGGTCTTGTTTTTCCAAATGGGATTCAAATTCACCGATAGTTTTCTCCAACCCTAAGGTATGAAAAAATTACCGCAAGGTCTAGGCCTTGAGATAAAAAAAACCTATCGAAGGGTTTGGAAGCGGGTCATTCTGAATACGGGCCCTGAAGGTTACCCTTTTTGGGAAGAGTGATGACTAGCGACTCGGGCCATGGTGTAGGCCACTCCCCATTCTGCTAGATCTTGTTACAGATAATGGAGAGGTGTAAATCATCGCTTCTCCTCCTGCTTGAAGCAATTCAGCGGGTATGTGGTCCACTCCCGCTGATTTCCCCTTCTTCATCGATTGCACTGCTGCCTCAACTTCTTCTCGGAGAATTGGGAGGATTTCCTCTTCTTCTCTGTTCTGGGGACATGCTGGAACGGTTTCGTCTCCGTTTGGTGTGTAGTAATCTGTCCATTTATCCAAGACTTCTTGTTCCTCTGTAAGGCACATGCCGACTTGCTTTGGAGCGTCGAGACCTTGGGCTGTTGAACACTTGTCAGCCGCTTCACAATCTGGTAGACCTTCTTGCAGTTGTGCTAGTTCAGACTGTTCTCTATTTCCTGGCATTGATCTTCTATCAAGTTCTCCTTTGCTGTGCGCATGCCTTTTCGGATGCCATTGTTGATTTTTAGGTAGTTACTTCAACATCAAAATTCACACAGTCGCGTGCAACTTATTCCTGTGGTACCCTAATTTAATTTATAAATGATAATTTCATTTCAGAGAAAGAGCAGCCCTCATCAGCCGCAATTAAACAACTACAGAAAGACATGTGTGTGTTCTTTGAGAAGTTTCACCACTACAACAGCCTGTATTGCGATAAGATGAACAACAAAAGCAGCAGCAGCAACGACAACAACAATAGCAACAACAGCAGCAACAACAAACTGAACTTTCATCCAGCAGCCTTGCTGTACCAATACGCGTGGTGGCGAAACCCACTGGCCTACGGATTCCAGTATACAGGATATTCGCCCTCCGTGCTTTCAGCTTCCAACCCCTTTCACGCCTACTTCTCAGCTCGCCAAGCAATTAACGAAATCGCTGAAGGCTTGGCAGCCGAATCCCCGGAACTGAGTGAGAAGACGCGAAACGAAGATGTCTTGAAGCAAGAGCACGAACATCAACAACAACAACATCAACAACAACATCAACATCATCATCATCAACAGCTGAAGCAAACTCGTCATGCATCATCGCCGTCGTTCCATCATCGTCAGTCGTCAGTGATGTTATCGTCATCGTCCTCGACGTTCGAGTGCGCGCAGTGTCCCAAGCTCTTCACAACACCGCACGGACTGGAAGTGCACGTGCGGCGCTCGCACTCAGGGTCAAGGCCGTACGCGTGTGACGTATGTCAGAAGACGTTCGGTCACTCCGTTAGTCTGGATCAGCACCGCGCTGTCCATTCCCAGGTCAGTCAATCTTACAGTTCGGACGGACGGACAAACAGACGTATTAATTTCACGTAAGTTTTGGATTATTTAGGACTTAATAATTAGGAACAATTTTGATATTTTTCCTATGGCTAGATAGAAATAGTCTCATATTGCTGCTGCTAAATAATAAAATAATAAATGTAAAGTAAGACAGAAAGAAAGAAAGAAGTAGTAGTAGTAGTAGTAGTAGTAGTAGTAGTAGTAGTAGTAGTAGTAGTAGTAGTAACAAAATGGTTAACAAAGTAATTTCCGGGTAACGTCACTTCCGGATTCAAAACGAAACTATATGAATTCCCAAAGAGAGCGAAATATTTACAAACAGAATTAAATAAGAAAATATACGTTTTTTGTCGTGTTAATCAATTACAAAAAGATTAAATACAAAAAACCTATAAAGATCCTGACATCTTTTATCCCAAAATACAAAATAACTAAGACTTCATCAAACTATTTCTGAAAACATAATTATTTCAATAAGATTATCTTTAATTCAATAAACAAGATTGGAATAATAATGACACGAATAAACGACAAATAAAATAAATTATAAATATTTGTTATCTCTATCCATATCATCATCATCATCATCATCATCATCATCATCATCATCATCATCATCATCATCATCATCATCATCATCATCATCATCATCATCATCATCTTCATGAAATCATAACATATAATCAAACAAGGCAAAATATGTACATACCACTTCAGTGTGATGTAGGTAACGAAATAATTCACAAACATCCAAAATAGAAACCAAATGGTGGCTATACAAATAAGAAAGTCTCTGCCAGTTCACAAGATCTATATAATACTGAAATAACTGCTAACAAATACTCAAGGCTGGGCACCAATACTATACTGCTACTTTGACTTTGCTGTGTTGCCTCTTTGACGTCTAGGCAAGGAGTGGCAGAAAATCTTCAAACTACAATTATTCCAAAACCATCAAAAGAACTCACAAATCTACCTTTTTAAACAAATATCCTATAATGCTGAAATCTTGTGAAATCATACTCCGCTATTAGGTTTCACTAGAAACTAAAGTGAACACAAAATGCTAGTAACATAATGAGGATAGCTGCTTTGGTTACAACATGTACAAATCACGTGGTTTACGTAATGAGGAAACTGTAGGCACAAATACTAATCAAGACTAATCAAAATAATATAACCGATGATGATGAAGTTTCAACTTATGTATGGATATAAGAAATTTACGAAAACTGCACCAATTAAATAAAATAGTTGAATATATATAATATATATATGAATATGAATTTATTAAAGCAAACATACAAAACTAATTCTTCTACAAAAGAACAAGGATAAGAATGGCAGCAATTGCAACACCTGAGTAGATGTAGCAGGCTTACTTTAGTATTTTTAAAATTGTTAACAGATTATTAATTAGATGTAGGCTTACCTTTTTCTTAAAATTGACCGATGACATCATGGTCTATATATAGGAGCGGAGTTTCGTGTGCGCCCAGTGTGGGAAGAGTTTCAAAAGATCGTCTACGCTTTCCACCCATCTGCTGATTCACTCCGACACCCGACCCTACCCTTGTCCATATTGCGGCAAACGGTTCCACCAAAAGTCAGACATGAAGAAACACACCTACATACACACTGGTAAATGTCTTTTGTTTGTGTGATTTTCTTTCTTTCTTTCTTTAGTTCCCGAGCGATCCCTGCTACGTGCGCACTTTTCTCTGACACTAATGGGACGGATTTCTTTGAAACTTGTTCTTACGTTTTCTCTCTTTCATTAGTTTATGTCCCTCTTTCCTTTGCTTGCCTGTCTTTCCTTTGCTTGTCTGTCTTTCCTTTGCTTGTCTGTCTTTCCTTTGCTTGTCTGTCTTCCCTTTGCTTGTTTGTCTTTCCTTTGCTTGTCTGTCTTTCCTTTGCTTGTCTGTCTTTCCTTTGCTTGTCTCTCTTTCCTTTGCTTGTCTGTCTTTCCATTGTTTGTCTGTCTTTTCTTTGCTTGTCTGTTTATTTGTTTGTTGCCATCTGTTTCTTTTTCTTCAATATTTTTTTTCTTGCTTTTGATGTTTTTTCTTTCAACAGTTTTTCTTTATTTCTTTCATTCATTCTTTCTGGATTTTTTTAAATTTATTTTCTTTCTTTCTTTCTTTCTTTCTTTCTTTCTTTCTTTCTTTCTTTCTTTCTTTCTTTCTTTCTTTCTTTCTTTCTTTCTTTTCGTTTTTAAAATTTTCTTTGTTCCGTCTTCTTTAAGTTTTATTTGGTTGTTTTTCTGTTTTTGTCTTTGAATGTTCGTTGGTTGCTTGTTCATTTGTCTTCTTAAAACTTTTTCTTTCTTTCGTTCGTTCTTTCTTTCTTTCTTTCTTTCTTTCTTTCTTTCTTTCTTTCTTTCTTTCTTTCTTTCTTTCTTTCTTTCTTTCTTTCTTTTTTGTCCTTCCTTGTTTCATTTCTTCTTTCTTTCTTTCTTATTCTGTTCTTTTTTTCTTTGTTTAAGAAAAGATCTTTCGTTCTTTCATTCTTCTTCCTTTTTGTCTGTCTATAATCTATCTTACTACCTATCTATTAAATATTATAATTAATTAATTAAATATTTTACACAATCAACATGTTAATTTTAAGTGTCGGGGTAATTATGTTTTTGCGTTTTGAACCTGTGTCACCAAAGCTGGAATATTTGGGATGGCTTTTAAAAATGTAAAACGCGGAGCGTGGGGAGAGGGGATAGCGAGGGAGGGGATATAGAGGTGGAGATGGAAAGATAGCGAGCCAATTTCATCCTCTTGTTACTAATAGCACCAATGTCATCATAATGAATAATTCCCTACTCAATCTGTTATCAGTCGTTTGCGGTCTATTAATTTTAAGGGATCTGAGCCTGCTTCTGCGTTCACTGGGGCACGTCATTGGCCACATGCACACAGTGTCAGGTTTTGTCGTGAAACAACAAGGTCTAATGTGCCTCGAGGTTCAGTCTCTTGTCTCATTAGCTGATGATCTTCGCTCTTTAGGAGTATCTGAGCACACAGCCCGACTGTAACAGTTCTGTACGGTATAATCTTGTGCCCATCTACTCCTCCTTGTCGCTGATATCGCTTTTTATACATCTGATGTACCCGAAAAAACGTACAATCCGAGATCTAGTCTGTGCAAGAAATACATCCCTTTTAAGATCTTGACGCTCATGTCCGAGACGGATGAGTGCCAGGTTTTTAAAAAAAAATCCTAGCACGCACTACGACTTATTATCTTGGTTAGCGCTGCTCTAGCGTAGCTGTGCTTTCGCTGACAAGGCCGTCCGAATTTGTGCCACCTGGGCGACGAATATGTATATGAAATCAAATCCGAATTGAAATTTAAAAAAAAAATCTCTTTCGTTACTGAGGTTAAAGACGAAGTCAAACACACGGTTTCGGTTGAAAACGTTGGTGGCAGTTTGATGCCGTACACAATAATAATAATACTAATAATACTACTACTAATAATAATACTACTAATAATAATACTACTACTACTAATAATAATAATAATAATAATAATAATAATAATAATTAATAATAATAATAATAATAATAATTTATATTATTATTATTATTATTATTATTATTATTATTATTATTATTATTATTATTATTATTATTATTATCATACATACATACATACATACATAAATAAATACATACATACATACATAATTAACACGATAGGATGAAATGTTTTACAGGCTGTTTTCTCACAGAGCGGTGATCTAAGAAGATCGCTATTATAGCGACATCGCCTACACTGGTTTGAACAGTATAGTCAAAGAACCCTCGCCAAAATGATCCCCCTCCTCCCAACACCAACCACTCCACCTCTAACCTAGCACTTCCTTTTCCTCCCTAATGTTGTAGCGTTGTAACTGTCCATGGGGGAATAACGAGTCCGTCTGGCTGTTGGGTCTGGGGATGGGAACAAAGGTCACGTGAAATGTCACCCCACACGCCCAGCCCCCACTCCGGCCAACAACGGTCTGATTTTCGAACAGAGATTGTGTGAGGTGGTAGGTGAGGAATCTGTAAACACAATGGACACTGATAACCCTCACAACCACACACAAAGACAGAAAGAAATGGGTCGGGATATTTTAAAGTGCGCCGGAGTTCGAGATCAAAACTGCATGCACACGCACAAATCTAATTTACTCTAAGAGATGACTCCCGGTGTCACATCCTTCAAGTTCCGGGTCTCCTAGTTTATCCGAGCGCATTTGCGCATGGGCCAGGTCATGTCGGGCCGGCTTTTTCACGAAGTTCTTAGGCGGCATAACCCTAACCCTAACCCAAACCCTAACCCTAACCCTAAACTCTTAACTCTAACCCAAACCCTAACCCTTACAAAGACTATGATAGCACTGTGCGCATGCGTCGAATTTTGTAACGCGTCGACCAATCAGAATGCTCCCATTCGCTCCCAGCCCAGCTAAGATACTAGGAACTGTGAGTTATATGATGTCACACCGGCAATTACAATATCAGCTGCTTTCCTGTGGCTGTTTCTATGCGACTTGGTTCTCTGCCTGTGGGATCATTTGAGGCGTAATGAGAGCATGGCATTAAACTGGCGAGGTGACGTCATGAAGGCACGTGATGTCTTTTAAAGATGCGTAAGCTTACAGGCTTAATTTACAGCTTTCACCTCAATAACGTGGTTTTATAAACTTTAATCACTTTTTATATAGCGCTTTACCAACTCAAGAACCTCTCAAAGCGCTGGCCGATACAGGATCCAACTCAAACCGCCCGAGATGCCCACCCGCAGCCTTTGGGCGCATGGTCTGACGCCCGGACAACTGAGCACTATCCTGGGCAGCCAGGGATGGGGAAGAAGAACCAAGTGCATGATGGGTGCGTCCTTGTTACCGGCACTCACCCGTCTAGGACATGAGCGTAAGGATCCTTAAAGTCCGTTATGATGGAATGTACGCGACACACAGACTAGACCTCGGTTTATACTCTCATCCGAAGGAGTAGGAAAGGGTAGTAAAGTGTCTTTCCCAGGGACACAGCACAATGGTCCGGGCAGGGCTCGAACCCGGGAACTTCAGATCCGCAAGCCAAAGCTCTATCATTAGACCACCGTGCCTCCTATATGCCATGAATGCCATGCTATTTACAGTAAAAATGGAAAAATGACTTCAGAATCACTTTAATTGGTTGAACGACGACCTCGTGTTCCAGAGGATTTAAGTTCTATTCCTGGAGGCTACAGACATATTAAACTGACTATGAACACAGGTCGTCGTATTGCTGCTATCATCCTAGTGGTTGCGTATAGCGTACAGTTCTTATGTTGTGGTGTAGGGTTAGGTTAGAATGGGTTAATGTGCCCTACATCTCCTTGTCCTGGATGGCGCTGTGCCGCACCTGCCGTGCCTTACCAGAACAAGCACACCGAATTTCTCCCGCTTGAGTGACAAACATGGTCCATTAAAACAGAAGGCTTAACATGAATACAGAGCAGACAAAAAACAGATACGAGAAAGAAAGAAAAAAAGAAATGGTCAAACCAAAAGAAAGTCTGGAATCAGAACAAACCATCTGCCGGTCTGTCGGTCGGTCCGTGGCGCGACATATCATCACACTCCAACAAGTCTCCAACAACCCTTACTTAGGCATCATCTTCTCTGATGATCTGAAATGGTTAAAATGGTTACTCCACATAAACAAAGCAACCAAGAAAGCCAACTGGGCCTTGGGCTTCATCCATAGAAATCTGCGCCACTGTCCAAACTGTTGCAAACGCAATGCATATCTTGCCCTGGGTCCGTCCCTTATTTGAATATTGTGCAATCACCAGGGACCGCTACCTTAAGCAAGACATTGAAAAGCCAGAGCGAATTCAGCGTAATATAGTGCGCTTTATCGCAAGAGACTACAGATGTTCTACCCCAGGCTTCGTCACTGGTCTCCTGAAAAGATTTGATCTCTCCACCCTTCAAGATAGGCGTGAGCAACTCTTCTTAACATTCCTCTTTAAGATGGTTGAGGGACTGGCACCGGCTATACCAGTAGATTCTTTTCTGACTTTACAACAACCAGCCCGTCTAACCAGACCCAAACGCTCGACTTCAACTGGTTTTATATCTAGTATAGACAATTCCATCCGTAACAATATTAGATAATTCATAGTGTCCCAGTGCAACACAGAGCAGTACAAACATCCTTTCTTCCCTCGCACCATCGTTACCTGGAACCAACTTGACAGTTCAGTTGTTGGCTCGTCATCTATCGGGAGCTACAAAACTGCCCTAGCATCTGCTGGGCCCCCTTAAAATTAGCAGCACCTCACACACCACCGTTGCGTATATGCCACTTTATGCCCTACAAGACCAAACGTTTATTTTGCTTTGTCCCCCACGTTATGTTTGTTTGATTTGGGCTGAAAGCTCCTCGGAGGCTAGCGCCGAGAATGACCTTAAATTTAAATTTGATAACAAGAAGTAACGCAGGCCTACCCTAAAATGAAATAAAAACCCGGGACACTCAAGAATGTCACAGAAAATAAATGTTATTGTCCCCCAAACAATAGGCCAGGCGATTTCTAGTGTATGTACATGCGTATAACTAACGTCCGGCAAACCCGAGTACTTCGGTTTAATGGACTACATTGTTACAGGTTCCTTTTGCTGTCTAATGTCATTGGCTAATCGTCATCCTGATGTATTATAGATCGTATACATTGATATACCAGCGTGGCCAGAGCACCACAGTGTAGGTAAATCCAATCAGAATCGAATCGCATTTGCCCCAATCACTAATAGCTATTGTCACGATTATAATCACATCCAAATCTCACGGGATGACGCGCTGTCGAGAACTAGTACAGCCGACGTGGACAACTTGCCGTACGGTGCGAACTTTTCACTACTAAACTGCAGACTGTGAATGGATATGAAGCTAATTATATTGATGATGGCGCGTAGTTCGTAAAGGAAAAGAACCTAAGCGCTAACTCAAGCGGAAACGGAACCATTGTTTTGGCATGCGCAGTAAGCGCAGCGTTGCATTCATCGTCCCTTGCTCTCTCTTGCGTTGCCGTCTGGCATTTAAGCGCGTGCTGGGGCGGAGCTAATGATATAATGATTGACAACGCCTCAAGAGAGAAATGAAAAAGAGAGAGGGGAGAAGAGAGAGAGAGAAGAGAATGATTAGAGTAGAGTAATGTTTAGAATATATAATTAGAAGAGTATTGGTTGTCTAATGTCATTGTGTACAGGATTGTTTAATTGATTAATATTGGGAGAGGTGAGAATTAATAATGCGATTTTTAATAATATAATATAGAAATCTGCTCACGAGGTTGTTTTTGGGCGGGTTTTGGCTCGAAACTGAAAGCAGCTGTAAAGCGGAAACTCTTTTTTGGATGGAGAAGCGCAGTCAAAATGCTTTCTCTTGGGGCGTCTGCGTTCTTTTATTAAGCGTGTTTTTCTGGGGCGGTAATGAATGATTGACCTCAAGGAGTGAGAGAGAGAGAGAGAGAGAGAGAGAGAGAGAGAGAGAGAGAGAGAGAGAGAGAGAAGAGAGAGAGAGAGGAGGGGGTGTTAAATATTTAAACAGCAATGTGTCTGATGGCTGTAGGGGTTAGAGGGGTGACTGTTGCAGATTGGGGCCACAGTCATTGCGATCAGCTATCATGGTGTAATCAATGACCGTGACCACTTTCTCGTACAGTCCTCCATCGCTTATCTGAGACTCTTAGAAGCCTATTGGTGCAGAAAGGTATAATAATAATAATAATAATAATAATAATAATAATAATAATAATAATAATAGGCAGGGATAGCTCAGTGGTCAGAGCGCACGACTTGTGTAAGTGCGTCTTAGGCGACGTGGGTTCGAATCCTGACTTCAGCAAACTATTGTGTGCATGCGGATATTAGTGGCCAGCGCCTTGAGAAGCTCTCTGATCTTGTAAGTGCGCTATATAAGAGCAATTTCTAATAATAATAATAATAATAATAATAATAATAATAACACTAATTTTTTTTAGAAATATGATGATGATTTCCACTCCCTCTCTCCTCTTTGTTCGTCACCTCTCTCTCACACTTCAAGTTAAATTATTTTATGGTTAGAGTAACAAAAGAAAATCGTTTACTAGTACCAAACAAAGCTAACCCGGAAATCCTTCAAAGGAAGGAGGGTGAGAAGCCAAGGAGCGAGCAGGAAGTGAACGGATGTGGCGCATTAATCGTCTATTATTGTATTTTCACGGCTGGAGAGGTTTATTTTTTCAGATAATAATTTGAAAAGTGAATGCCTCTTTTCCTTTCTTTCTCTCTCTGTCTCTCTGTATGTCTGTCTGTCTGTCTCTCTCG
>CM072523.1:11009960-11117460 GCA_036898135.1 Oncomelania hupensis | reverse complement strand
CTGAGAACGTGCAGCAGTTATTTCCTCAGCTTTTGCTGGTTTGTTTTACTTTGTATTTGACTAATACTTTATCAAATCCAGTTAATTTTGAGGACATTATTATTTATTATTTGAAACGTCGACTACTTTTCTATTAAATAAACGTGTTAGTAATAAAGCACTCAGAAATGATTACATGTTCTGTTGGATTATTCAAGTGTGCGCGTGTGTGTGTGTGTTTGTGTGTGTGAACGTGTGTGTGTTTGAGTGTGTTTGGGGGGTGGGAGAGGCGGGTATGTTTCTGATATTTGTACAAATGCGAGTTGGGGCGACTTTGTGTCGCCCTAATGTATGAAAAAAAGCCACCCCTATATATATATAGGGGTGGCCTCGTGGCGCAGTGGATTAGTCGCCGGCTTCCTATGCCGAAGGTCGCGGGTTCGATTCCCGCAAGGGGCGAACGTATGTGACTTAGGTATGAGACTATTGGGGTCACCGAGGGTTTTCTCCGGGCACTCCGGTTTCCACCCTCCCTTCAATAATGGTACTGGACGCAGTCAATGTAAAATTTCAAAAAATAAATATTCGATTTTCTTTCCGTCTTCCAATAGCGATCTCCCTGCCTTTACATCACCTGTTTAAGTGATGGATGTGTATTTGTTGTGTGGGTGTGTGTGTGTGTGTGTGTGTGTGTGTGCAAGAATGGATGAGACAGGTGAGCGTATATGTTGGTACAGATCGCCGCGCTTTGAGCCTGATTGATTTGGGGAAAGGCGCGTATATAGCATCCTGTATTATTATTATTATTATTATTATTATTATTAATATTATTATTATTATTATTATTATTAAATAAGGCATTGTTGCTAAATAAGGAATTAGTTACCTATAAAAATGCATTATTTAGAAGATCGTGTGAAATACTGTATTGTTTAGAAATGTTTTTAAATATTTATTAGTTTTCCTATATTATGTACTATTTAGCAGAATTTGATAAGTAATGTATTATTTATAAGATGTTGCTAAATAATGCATTATTTACGTAAACCATGTATTGTTTAAGGACTGCAATGTTCATTATTTAGGGGATTGGCAGATACATGTGAGGTTGTGTGTATACATGTGAGGTTGTGTGTAGTGATACATGTGAGGTTGTGTGTAGTGATACATGTGAGGTTGTGTGTAGTGATAAAGACAATTGTAAAATCGTGATTTTACACTGTTTTGCCATTAAAAATTAAGCAACTGCTGTATTTCACTTTTTAAAAATGTTTCCCAACAGCATTCATATTCGAAACAGCAACGGTAACGGCTCCGGAAAATAGGGATCCATCATTATTTCTGCCTTGGCGGGATTGCTTTCAGAGTAAAGACTAAAATAATAAACATGGAGAGCGCGCAAATTAACGGCGATCTTGTGAAAAAAAGAGCAGAACGTTGATTGCAGTTTTTCAACAATTCAATACTTCTGCTATTGCCACTTATTCTACACATATCTCTGCATTTTGGGGGTAAATAAATACAAAAAGAAAGCTTTTTTTTTCTTCTGACGGAGTACTGAAAACACTCGCTTAAAACTGACCTTGACCTTTCATTTGTGTTCGGGACGTTACAGACGTTTTATCTTCGAATTTGCAGAGTGATTTGTTTTGAAAAATAAATAATTAACACAAATTTTGGATACACAATCTTTGGAAAGATCTTGCATTTAATTATAGAAAGCAGTCAAATGATAAAAGCCAAGTTTTCAAGCGAATCCTGGAATCCCCTAAATAACGAAAATTGCAGTCCATACACAATGAATTGTATACGTAAATAATGCATTAGGCTTATTTAGCAATATCTTCTAAATAATACATTAAATTCTGCTATATAATGCATTTTATAGGTAAACAAATAATTATTTAGATAGAAACTTTTCCTTATTTAGCAACAATGCCTTATTTACCTATATCATAATTTATTTACGTAAATAATGTATTGCTTAGGAATATTTATTAGGTAAATAATACGTGATTTACTGAGAAAGTATATTATTTAGAGAAATCTTACATTGTTTGTAAACAATTGATTATTTAGAAAACATGCTTCTATGTAAAGTTCATGTACCTGAAAGAGGTAAAACAAACACCGAAACAAATCGCAAATTAATATTTTACAAATGGAATTCCATAGTTATAAGCATAATATTTTTTTAAGGTTACATCTTATTCTTACAACTACTGAATTAGTCTTGTTTCAGGCACATACGCATTCATAATACCTATCATATTCTATCCTGTCCCGTAACTCGAAAGTCGTTGGGGCACCACAGATGATCGTTTAACCAGCGTACTCCATCTTTCTTCTTCATCGACCCTCATGGCTTCGCTCAGTGTCAAGCCAGTCCATTCTCGAATGTTGTCTTTACACCTCTTTTTCTGTCTCCCTCTTCTTCTGCTTCCTTGCACGTTGCCTTGCAGGATGGTATTTGCAATGCCTGATGATCTGGTGACGAGGCCATACCATCGGAGTTTTCGTTTCTTCACCACTGTGAGCATGTCATCGTATTGCCCAATGGCTTGTGTGATAGTCTGTGTGACTTCGTCATTGGTGATTTGTTAGGTATAGGAAATGTCCAGGAGTTTTATGTAGCACCTCATCTCCATGCTTTGTATTCTTCGTTGTAGATCTGCTGTGAGGGTCCATGTTTCGCAAGCGTATAAGAAGATGGAGATGACAAGGGAGCGCAGCAGCCTTACCTTGGAATGCAGAATGATAAAATGGGCTTCAACCTTTCCAAATGGGCTTCAACCTTGTCAGGGCAGCAGTTGTTTGTGCGGTCCTGGAGAGGGCTTCCTGTCGGGACCCATTGTCTGATACAACGTTTCCTAAATATTTGAAGCTATGCACCGTGTTGAGGGATTGACCTTGGACTTTGATGTCCGTGTTGATGCCATTGGTGTTGTTGGTCATCATTTTGGTCTTCTCTGCACTTATTTCCATTCCAAAGGCTCTGGAGGTGGTGTCAAACCTCTGTACCAGCTGTTCAAGTTCTTGTTCCTCTTCAGCCAATCCATCAATATCATCCGCAAAACGGAGATTGGAGATTGCTCTACCCCCGGCCTATCTTGATTGTGCCTTTGTGATCTGCTAGGGCATCTGACATGATGCGCTCCAGGAAGATGTTGAAGATTGTTGGAGAGAGTCGAGTAGGCATCCGAGACGCACGCCGATTGTTGTTCTGCTATTCTATCACGTAACTCGAAAGTCGTTGGGACACTACCGATGATCGTTTAACCAGCGTACTTCATCTTTCACTGTACTCAGCAGCCCTCATGGCTTCATCCAGTGCCAAAGCAGCCCATTCTCGAATGTTGTCTTCCCACATCTTTTTATGTCTCTCTTCTTCTGCCTCTTTGCACCGTGCCTTGCAGGATGGTCTTTGCAAGGCCTGATGCTCTGGTGACGTGGCCATATACATTTACACCACAATGTAAACCTGTCACATTTTACATTATATAAAAGTGTATTTGAAATAATATTTCTAAATGAAACAGAAATGAAGCCAGAAAGAGACAGACATATATACAGAAAGACGGACAGACAGACGGACACCCCGAGATTCATAGCAGACCTAATACATCCCTAACAGCCTTCAAGGATCTAATTCCTCCACCCTACCCTAAACGTTCACCCGCCCTCTCTCTCCCCCACCTCTCTCTGGATTTTATTTGTTTTTGGTCTTTCTTATTTTTGGGGACCAATCGGGGGCCTAGCAATACAATGTCAATTTAACTACTTTCAAAACCGCTTCAATTCAATATTCACAGAAATTCTAACAATGAAAGTGTCACGTCCATTGATGGATTTTATCAGGACCAGTTTTAAAACCAGCTTTCATGTTTTTATTGCAATTGCTAGATCGATCGTCAGAGCATCACAATTTGAAACCCGTTTTCAACAAATACATTGATTCTTCGCCAGTTCAAAATAAGCATAACGTTCGCGTTTCCGTTCAAATTGATAGATAAAGATCGATCGGCAGGGAATCATTATGCGAAACCCGTTTCAACATATACCAGGATTCTTTATTGTATTGACAGCAAAACGCACACACAAAGGAATTAGTTTTTTTAGTCATTGTTTACAGGATCCAGCGGACCGCAAAAAGCCCAATGAGGACCACAACTTGGTTGAAAGAGGACTCGCCCCCGATCCGTATAAAAGATTTGCTGAAACAACCCTAATGGGTAACACTGAAAGCACTCCACCAGCCGGTCACTTTACAATAGAGACATCCCATTCAGGGGACGCTGAGGATGTACTCTAATTTATCGAACGCCCGTTTACAAAACTAAAATAGACTATAAACATCATTATAAAATATTAAATGAAACGCATATACATAAATGCCTACATTGCTAAATAATAATACCATAGAAAGCCCTTGTAACAGAAAGCGTCCAATATCCCCAAGCTGATCCAAACAGACCCCAATACACAAATGAAGAATTTTGGGACACCTTTCAAAGAACAAAAGAAACAAAAAGGTAGGTGACTGGTGTAGCGAAGAAGATAGTACATTGATAGAACAGAGTAGGATCGAGAAAGAACATATAAGAATGACAGAAACAGTGGTCATTTAAAGCACTAGACTTTCCACAAAGTGGGGATACTACTTATACAGAAAACCCCGGCATCCCAACAGGGAAACACAAGGGAATGATTGAGTGAGAAATGCCCGTTAGCCTGAAAAGAACTGTTGTTAGTTACCCTTGATCTGTAGTACTATTGCCTGAATCCTCTGCATTACCACCCTGGCTCAGTGGTAGAGCGTTGGCATGGCCCACCGCCATGGCTCAGTAGTAGAGCGTTGGCCAAACCACCGCCATGGCTCAGTGGTAGAGCGTTGGCCTGGCCCACCGTCATGGCTCAGTGGTAGAGCGTTGGCCTGGCCCACCGCCATGGCTCAGTGGTAGAGCGTTGGCCTGGCCCACCGCCATGGCTCAGTGGTAGAGCGTTGGCCTGGCCCACCGCCATGGCTCAGTGGCAGAGCGTTGGCCTGGCCCACCGCCATGGCTCAGTGGCAGAGCGTTGGCCTGGCCCACCGCCATGGCTCAGTGGTAGAGCGTTGACCAGACCACCGCCATGGATCAGTAGTAGAGCGTTGACCAGACCACCGCCATGGCTCAGTGGCAGAGCGTTGGCCTGGCCCACCGCCATGGCTCAGTGGTAGAGCGTTGACCAGACCACCGCCATGGATCAGTAGTAGAGCGTTGACCAGACCACCGCCATGGCTCAGTGGCAGAGCGTTGGCCTGGCCCACCGCCATGGCTCAGTGGTAGAGCGTTGACCAGACCACCGCCATGGATCAGTAGTAGAGCGTTGACCAGACCACCGCCATGGCTCAGTGGCAGAGCGTTGGCCTGGCCCACCGCCATGGCTCAGTGGTAGAGCGTTGACCAGACCACCGCCATGGATCAGTAGTAGAGCGTTGACCAGACCACCGCCATGGCTCAGTGGCAGAGCGTTGGCCTGGCCCACCGCCATGGCTCAGTGGCAGAGCGTTGGCCTGGCCCACCGCCATGGCTCAGTGGTAGAGCTTTGACCAGACCACCGCCATGGATCAGTAGTAGAGCGTTGACCAGACCACCGCCATGGATCAGTAGTAGAGCGTTGACCAGACCACCGCCATGGATCAGTAGTAGAGCGTTGACCAGACCACCGCCATGGATCAGTAGTAGAGCGTTGACCAGACCACCGCCATGGATCAGTAGTAGAGCGTTGACCAGACCACCGCCATGGATCAGTAGTAGAGCGTTGACCAGACCACCGCCATGGATCAGTAGTAGAGCGTTGACCAGACCACCGCCATGGATCAGTAGTAGAGCGTTGACCAGACCACCGCCATGGATCAGTAGTAGAGCGTTGACCAGACCACCGCCATGGATCAGTAGTAGAGCGTTGACCAGACTACCGCCATGGCTCAGTGGTAGAGCGTTGGCCTGGCCCACCGCCATGGCTCAGTGGTATAGCCTGGCCCACCGCCATGGATCAGTAGTAGAGCGTTGACCAGACCACCGCCATGGATCAGTAGTAGAGCGTTGACTTGGCCCACCGCCATGGCTCAGTGGTATAGCCTGGCCCACCGCCATGGCTCAGTGGTATAGCCTGGCCCACCGCCATGGATCAGTAGTAGAGCGTTGACCAGACCACCGCCATGGATCAGTAGTAGAGCGTTGACCAGACCACCGCCATGGATCAGTAGTAGAGCGTTGACCAGACCACCGCCATGGATCAGTAGTAGAGCGTTGGCCAGTCCACCGCCATGGCTCAGTGGTAGAGCGTTGGCCAGACCACCGCCATGGCTCAGTGGTAGAGCGTTGGCCTGACCACTGCCATGGCTCAGTGGTAGAGCGTTGGCCTGGCCATGGCTCAGTGGTAGAGCGTTGGCCTGGCCCACCGATCACCCAGGTTCCAACCCCGTGGTGGGCAAGATCAAAGTGGCCATTGTTGTTTTTGTTGGATGTTTGGATTGGATTTGTGGATTATATTGGTCACCCATGTGGGCGACATTCGGCCTGCCTTCTCAGCCAAAGAGCGGCAGCTGCAAGAGCAGCGCCCCCCCCCCCCCCCCCCCCCCCCCATGACCCAGGACAGGAGGGAATTAGGATCTATAGTGCATGCTTGGGGTATTGCTGTTTTTGACCTTCATCCGTCTAGGATATGCTCGTCCGGATCTTTGAAAACCCGTGGTTCTGATTTGGCTCGGAAGAGTCCGCTGGACCTAAAGCAATAATAATGTAATGTAATGCTTTGAAACCCCGTGCTGTGGAATGCATGCGTAAACAGACTAGATAGACCTCGGTTTATACTCTCATTGGAAGGAGTAGATCACCTGGTCAGCCCCATAACCAAGTTGATCATGTCGTCTCCCTGCCACAATCAAACACCCGCCCCTTTATTTGAGACAAGCTACATCGGCATTGGAGACCAGCGGACTATCGCCCTCGCTAACAGGCCACCATCCAATTTCTCTCTTTGTCTCTCTCGGTCTCTGTCTCTCTCCTCCTCCTCTCTCTGTCTCTCTCTCTCTCTCTCTCTCTCTCTCTCTCTCTCTCTCTCTCTCTCTCTCTCTCTCTCTCTCTCTCTCTCTCTCTCTTTCTCTCCTGTCTTTCTCCCTTGTTTTTGTCTGTTTCTAGCTCTGTGTGTGTGTGTGTGTGTTAATCTCTCTCTCGCTCCCTCTCTCACTCTCCCTCTCCCCTACTCCCTCCACCTTCTAAGTCTCTTTCCCTCTCTCTGCTTGCCGTCAGCTGTTTTGAAGCTTTTAGTATCTCACCCTGATTAGCGGGGCGAGGCAGAATCGATAAAGACGTTTCGATTTTGAGCCATTATCATTCAAATGGTCCTATTTCAATTTACTGCCTGCTTGCCTCTGTCTTTGCTACGCTTGAGCTGAGGCAGACGGATTTGTTTGTTTTTAAATGAACATGAAATAATCATTATCCTATTTATTTATGAACTCAAGCCCCTGTACACCAGCGAAGTTATTATAGCAAAGGAATACTAAGGAAACTGTACATAGTAACCCCTCTTTTTCTCTCTTCTTCCTGCTCCTCTCTTTCTCTCTTTCTCTCTCTCTCTCTCTCACTCCTATGGAAAAAATAAAATAAAAAATAAAAAAAATGAAACACACACAAGTACTTGTTTTTACGGCGTTATTATGACTTTCCTGAAACGCCGCATACGTTGTGTTGACAATGGGTCATATTTCGTCCCCCTTTTTAAGTATTTATAAGTGTTCTAACACTAACCCTAACCCTAACCATAACACAGGCCTAACCCTAACGGATCATTGATTTGACGTCAAAACAACGAGGGCTGTCAAAACAACTTATGTAGATGTTCACTAGTTTGTCCAAATAACGCCGTGTAAAAAGGTCCACACACACACACGCGCGCACACACACACACACACATGCACACTATCTCTCTCTTTCTTATCTCTTTTTTCTCTTTCTCTCTCTTATACACATACATACATACATACACACACACACACACACACACACCCACACACACACACACACACACACACACACAAAAACAAACAAGAGCTTAATAAATGCGCCGTTGTAATGCCTTCCAGAAACCCCACATCCGTTGTTTTGACAATTTGTGACATTTTATCCTCATTTTTAAGTACTTTAAAGTCTTCTAACACTAACGTTAACCCTAACCCTTACCCTAACACAGCCCTACCCCCGTTGGGGTGCCGGGCGTTTCAGTATAAATATTATCCCCACTTTCTGGAAATTTAGTGCTTTAAATTCCCACTGTCGCTGTCTTTCTCATTTGCTCTTTCTCATTCCTGCTCTGTTCTATCAATCTGCTATTCTATCTTCTTCTTCGCTAGACCAGTCATCTACCTTTTTTCTTGAAAACTCTTCCGGGACAAGACTCCTTACATGTATTTGTGTAGGAGGTCTGTTGGATCAGCTTGGGAATATTGGACGCTTTCTGCCAGGTGGTCACTAGGGCTTCCTATGATGTTATTACATTATTTTGACACACTTACCATCATTTTGACATTATTTTGACATTTTGCCATTTTTTGAAGCTATTCCTAACCCTAAACCAAACCCTAACCCTTAACGTAACCCTAAGCCTAACACAGCCCTAACCCTAACGGAACACTATTTTGACGTCAAAATAACAGGGCCGTCAAAAGAAAGTACGTAGAGTTTCAAGTGTATGTCAGAGTAACTTCGTTTCTACCTAGCCACACACACCCTCACACCCACACACACGCACGCACGCACGCACACCCACACACACACACACACACACACCTCTTACCTCTTCTCTACCCGCAACACCCTCACACACATTCATTGCTGCACACAGTGTAACCACCAGAGCAGATCGTGGGTGTTGAGATGCCACAGGCTGTTGAGGAAAGAAAGAGGAAAGCAAGCAAGAGGAAGTATCAGTGAATGACCACCGCGTTCCTAGCCATTCATTATTCAACAGTCGTCATAAAAGGAATCAAGGAGCGACAGGAACCACTTCAGACGCTTCCCCGGCTTCAAAACAGACACTGCAAACCCAACAACAAGGGAGACAATTGGCTGAAGAGTCAATGCACCGGCAATTCTCTCCCTTGCGTGTACGTCAAGCCCAAAGTAAATATCGGAGCTCGCGGATCAAGTCTTAAAGAAACCGAGTTCCTCTCCAGGCAAGTTTTAAAGAAATAAAGCTATTCTGCAGGCAAGCCTTAAAGAAATAAAGCAGTTTTGATATCGGGAGTTGAAGAAATAAAGGCAGCCTGTTAGCTGGCCATGCTACTGCCAAGTAGGCTGTTAAAGAAACAGAAACCCTGCAGGCAAGTTTAAAGGACCAGTATATCAAAGATGTTTAAAAATTTCTTATTTTTTTAAATTGCGTGGCAATACACTTACTTAGAAAATTTTGTTGTTGTCACATTAAAAGATGATACAATGGGCAATCGTTGCTCAAGCCGACCGCTTAGCTTTAAACGTTAAGCATATCTTCCTTGTTTTGTAAACAAACTACTATGCCTGCTGCGCTGTTTTTAAAATCAATCTTGAAGACACGCGAATTTATCAAGCTGAATCAAAGCTTACTTTTCACAGATATATTTTTACTATTGAAGGATTAACAAATAAAAACTTAATCTTTTTTATCCTGCGGTGCAACAACACTAGCACTCATTGCAAATTTGCAAAAGGCTTGCGACGATGAAATGTGACATCTTGGGGCGCCTTAATTAAAGGAAATACTTCATTAATTGCTCCCCGACATCGCTTTGTATTCAGCTGTGACTGGCACTTGGAATGAAAAAAGACAAGTGCTGGATCCTAATGGGTGCAGAGTTCCTCGCGTGCTCTCTCTCTCTCTCTCTCTCTCTCACACACATCCATACATGCAAACACACACACACACAAACACACACACACAAACACACACAAACACACACACACACACACACACACACACACACACACACTCACACTAACTAAATATCAAGTTCAAAGAAATCCGTCCATTAGTTTCAGAGAAAGGCGCACAAAATAAATAACTATTACGTCACCACGATGACGTCATGTACATAAGTTTTGACTAAGACTCAACGCATCTGTACACTCTCATTACTTACAAAATTTAAAGGAAATGTAAAAAAAAATTAAATGGTGACGTCCTCATGATTACGTCACTCGATTTGCATAATTTTGGTTTTACGTTGGAGCCATAAGTAAAATCTATATACCAAATTTGAACCAAACCTCTAGGATTAGAAAAAAAAAATTATGACCTCCTCCGAGTCCTTTGATTACACTTCCAGTCAACATTTTTTCCCTGCATGCCTGGCTGGGTTAATTAAAAACACCATGCAACACACCCCTCTTCTAATCTTTTTCTCTCCGCCCATATCTCTCACTAAGAAAAAGAAGAAGAAGAAGAAGAAGAAGAAGAAGAAGAAGAAGAAGAAGAAGAAGAAGAAGAAGAAGAAGAAGAAGAAGAAAAAGATTTTTTTTAAAGACTGTAAACGTTTATTTACAATTACCACATGTTACAAGGATAATTGTTTTAAGCTTACAGCGTATTCTTACAATTAGTCCATTTTCAGGCACATATGCAAACATAATACATGTATACAATCATAATACATGAATACAATCATTTAAACCTGCCAAATGTTACAGTTATAAACAAACAAAACAAAATTTAGTGTGTATATATATATATATATATATATATATATATATATATATATATATATATATATATATATATATATATATATATATATATATATATTTCTAAACGTCATTTAAACATCATAATATTATACCATTATAATAGTTAGTTTAAACAAAATAAACACCATAATGATGACCAAAACGTTGACAAATACTACTACTACTACTACTACTACTACTACTACTACTACTACCACTATTATTATTATTATTATTATTATTATTATTATTATTATTATTATTATTATTATTATTATTAAGAAGAAGAAGAAGAAGGAGGAGGAGGAGGAGGAGGAGGAGTTATGCATTTAGTTTTTTTTCCTTGTTCTGATACACATACAAAAAATATTTCGTCCTTTCGTTCCCCCACTGTGGAGCAGAACGTCGATTGGTCAATATTTGTGTTTGCTGAAAAAGAGACAGAAAAGAGAGTGAAGACTAAGTGCGCACTGTAATAGTAGCCACCATTTTGCAGACTAAACTCGCACTGTAATTGTAGCCACCATTTTGCAGACTAAACTCGCACTGTTTACTAGTAGCCACCATTTTGCAGACTAAACTCGCACTGTAATAGTAGGCACCATTTTGCAGACTAAACACGCACTGTAATAGTAGCCACCATTTTGCAGACTAAACTCGCACTGTTTACTAGTAGCCACCATTTTGCAGACTAAACTCGCACTGTAATAGTAGCCACCATTTTGCAGTCTAAACTCGCACTGTAATAGTAGCTACCATTTTGCAGTCTAAACTCACGCTGTAATTGTAGCCACCATTTTGCAGACTAAACTCGCACTGTTTACTAGTAGCCAACATTTTGCTGTCTAAACTCACGCTGTAATTGTAGCCACCATTTTGCAGACTAAACTCGCACTGTTTACTAGTAGCCACCATTTTGCAGACTAAACTCGCACTGTAATAGTAGCCACCATTTTGCAGTCTAAACTCGCACTGTAATAGTAGCCACCATTTTGCAGTCTAAACTCGCGCTGTAATTGTAGCCACCATTTTGAAGACTAAACTCGCACTGTAATAGTAGCCAACATTTTGCAGTCTAAACTCACGTGGTAATTGTAGCCACCATTTTGCAGACTAAACTCGCACTGTAATTGTAGCCACCATTTTAAAGACTAAACTCGCACTGTAATAGTAGCCACCATTTTGCAGACTAAACTCGCACTGTAATAGTAGCCACCATTTTGCAGACTAAACTCGCACTGTTTACTAGTAGCCACCATTTTGCAGACTAAACACGCACTGTAATAGTAGCCACCATTTTGCAGACTAAACCTGCACTGTTTACTAGTAGCCACCATTTTGCAGACTAAACTCGCACTGTAATAGTAGCCACCATTTTGCAGTCTAAACTCGCACTGTAATAGTAGCCACCATTTTGCAGTCTAAACTCACGCTGTAATTGTAGCCACCATTTTGAAGACTAAACTCGCACTGTAATAGTAGCCACCATTTTGCAGTCTAAACTCACGCTGTAATTGTAGCCACCATTTTGCAGACTAAACTCGCACTGTTTACTAGTAGCCACCATTTTGCAGACTAAACTCGCACTGTAATAGTAGCCACCATTTTGCAGTCTAAACTCGCACTGTAATAGTAGCCACCATTTTGCAGTCTAAACTCACGCTGTAATTGTAGCCACCATTTTGAAGACTAAACTCGCACTGTAATAGTAGCCAACATTTTGCAGTCTAAACTCACGTGGTAATTGTAGCCACCATTTTGCAGACTAAACTCGCACTGTAATTGTAGCCACCATTTTAAAGACTAAACTCGCACTGTAATAGTAGCCACCATTTTGCAGACTAAACTCGCATTGTAATAGTAGCCACCATTTTGCAGACTAAACTCGCACTGTTTACTAGTAGCCACCATTTTGCAGACTAAACACGCACTGTAATAGTAGCCACCATTTTGCAGACTAAACCTGCACTGTTTACTAGTAGCCACCATTTTGCAGACTAAACTCGCACTGTAATAGTAGCCACCATTTTGCAGTCTAAACTCGCACTGTAATAGTAGCCACCATTTTGCAGTCTAAACTCACGCTGTAATTGTAGCCACCATTTTGAAGACTAAACTCGCACTGTAATAGTAGCCACCATTTTGCAGTCTAAACTCACGCTGTAATTGTAGCCACCATTTTGCAGACTAAACTCTCACTGTTTACTAGTAGCCACCATTTTGCAGACTAAACTCGCACTGTAATAGTAGCCACCATTTTGCAGACTAAACTCGCACTGTTTACTAGTAGCCACCATTTTGCAGACTAAACTCGCACTGTAATAGTAGCCACCATTTTGCAGACTAAACTCGCACTGTTTACTAGTAGCCACCATTTTGCAGACTAAACTCGCACTGTAATAGTAGCCACCATTTTGCAGTCTAAACTCGCACTGTAATAGTAGCCACCATTTTGCAGTCTAAACTCACGCTGTAATTGTAGCCACCATTTTGAAGACTAAACTCGCACTGTAATACTAATAGTAGCCAACATTTTGCAGTCTAAACTCACGCTGTAATTGTAGCCACCATTTTGCAGACTAAACTCGCACTGTTTACTAGTAGCCACCATTTTGCAGACTAAACTCGCACTGTAATAGTAGCCACCATTTTGCAGACTAAACTCGCACTGTTTACTAGTAGCCACCATTTTGCAGACTAAACTCGCACTGTAATAGTAGCCACCATTTTGCAGACTAAACTCGCACTGTTTACTAGTAGTCACCATTTTGCAGACTAAACTCGCACTGTAATAGTAGCCACCATTTTGGAGTCTAAACTCGCACTGTAATAGTAGCCACCATTTTGCAGTCTAAACTCACGCTGTAATTGTAGCCACCATTTTGAAGACTAAACTCGCACTGTAATAGTAGCCAACATTTTGCAGTCTAAACTCACGCTGTAATTGTAGCCACCATTTTGCAGTCTAAACTCGCACTGTAATTGTAGCCACCATTTTAAAGACTAAACTCGCACTGTATTAGTAGCCACCATTTTGCAGACTAAACTCGCACTGTAATAGTAGCCACCATTTTGCAGACTGAACTCACACTGTTTACTAGTAGCCACCATTTTGCAGACTAAACTCGCACTGTAATAGTAGCCACCATTTTGCAGACTAAACTCGCACTGTTTACTAGTAGCCACCATTTTGCTGTCTAAACTCGCACTGTTTACTAGTAGCCACCATTTTGCAGACTAAACTCGCACTGTAATAGTAGCCACCAATTTGCAGACTAAACTCGCACTGTAATTGTAGCCACCATTTTGCAGACTAAATTCGCACTGTAGTACTAATAGTAGCCACCATTTTGAAGACTAAACTCGCACTGTAATAGTAGCCACCATTTTGCAGACTAAACTCGCACTGTAATAGTAGCCACCATTTTGCAGACTAAACTCGCACTGTTTACTAGTAGCCACCATTTTGCAGACTAAACTCGCACTGTAATAGTAGCCACCATTTTGCAGACTAAACTCGCACTGTAATTGTAGCCACCATTTTGCAGACTAAATTCGCACTGTAAATGTAGCCACCATTTTGCAGACTAAACTCGCAATGTAATTGTAGCCACTATTTTGCAGACTAAACTCGCAATGTAATTGTAGCCACTATTTTGCAGACTAAACTCGCACTGTAATTGTAGCCACCATTTTGCAGATTAAACTCGCACTGTAATAGTAGCCACCATTTTGCAGACTAAACTCGCACCGTAATAGTAGCCAACATTTTGCAGACTAAACTCGCACTGTAATACAGTATAAGCCACCATTTTGCAGACTAAACTCGCACTGTAATAGTAGCCACCATTTTGCAGACTAAACTCGCACTGTAATAGTAGCCACCATTTTGCAGACTAAACTGGCACTGTAATAGTAGCCACCATTTTGCAGATTAAACTCGCACTGTAATTGTAGCCACCATTTTGAAGACTAAACTCGCACTGTAATAGTAGCCACCATTTTGCAGTCTAAACTCACGCTGTAATTGTAGCCACCATTTTGCAGACTAAACTCTCACTGTTTACTAGTAGCCACCATTTTGCAGACTAAACTCGCACTGTAATAGTAGCCACCATTTTGCAGACTAAACTCGCACTGTTTACTAGTAGCCACCATTTTGCAGACTAAACTCGCACTGTAATAGTAGCCACCATTTTGCAGACTAAACTCGCACTGTTTACTAGTAGCCACCATTTTGCAGACTAAACTCGCACTGTAATAGTAGCCACCATTTTGCAGTCTAAACTCGCACTGTAATAGTAGCCACCATTTTGCAGTCTAAACTCACGCTGTAATTGTAGCCACCATTTTGAAGACTAAACTCGCACTGTAATACTAATAGTAGCCAACATTTTGCAGTCTAAACTCACGCTGTAATTGTAGCCACCATTTTGCAGACTAAACTCGCACTGTTTATTAGTAGCCACCATTTTGCAGACTAAACTCGCACTGTAATAGTAGCCACCATTTTGCAGACTAAACTCGCACTGTTTACTAGTAGCCACCATTTTGCAGACTAAACTCGCACTGTAATAGTAGCCACCATTTTGCAGACTAAACTCGCACTGTTTACTAGTAGTCACCATTTTGCAGACTAAACTCGCACTGTAATAGTAGCCACCATTTTGCAGTCTAAACTCGCACTGTAATAGTAGCCACCATTTTGCAGTCTAAACTCACGCTGTAATTGTAGCCACCATTTTGAAGACTAAACTCGCACTGTAATAGTAGCCAACATTTTGCAGTCTAAACTCACGCTGTAATTGTAGCCACCATTTTGCAGTCTAAACTCGCACTGTAATTGTAGCCACCATTTTAAAGACTAAACTCGCACTGTATTAGTAGCCACCATTTTGCAGACTAAACTCGCACTGTAATAGTAGCCACCATTTTGCAGACTGAACTCACACTGTTTACTAGTAGCCACCATTTTGCAGACTAAACTCGCACTGTAATAGTAGCCACCATTTTGCAGACTAAACTCGCAATGTAATTGTAGCCACTATTTTGCAGACTAAACTCGCAATGTAATTGTAGCCACTATTTTGCAGACTAAACTCGCACTGTAATTGTAGCCACCATTTTGCAGATTAAACTCGCACTGTAATAGTAGCCACCATTTTGCAGACTAAACTCGCACCGTAATAGTAGCCAACATTTTGCAGACTAAACTCGCACTGTAATACAGTATAAGCCACCATTTTGCAGACTAAACTCGCACTGTAATAGTAGCCACCATTTTGCAGACTAAACTCGCACTGTAATAGTAGCCACTATTTTGCAGACTAAACTGGCACTGTAATAGTAGCCACCATTTTGCAGATTAAACTCGCACTGTAATAGTAGCCACCATTTTGCAGACTAAACTCGCACTGTAATAGTAGCCACTATTTTGCAGACTAAACTGGCACTGTAATTGTAGCCACCATTTTGCAGACTAAACTGGCACTGTAATAGTAGCCACTATTTTGCAGACTAAACTGGCACTGTAACAGTAGCCACCATTTTGCAGACTAAACTGGCACTGTAATAGTAGCCACTATTTTGCAGACTAAACTCGCACTGTAATAGTAACCACTATTTTGCGCCTATGCGACGGAGTGCGTGCGTGCGTGCAAAACTACTAGACCTCGGTTTATACTCTCGTCCGAAGTAAGCACAATCACCTCCATCCTGTTCACGGATCGACACTATAGCTCTTGTATTGCAAATAAATACTTTCTTGGTCTCGGTTATTTAGATTGAGTCATTACTTGTTGCAGCCGCTACTTAATGAGAGGAAGGGAGAGAAAGAGAAAGAGAGAGAGAGAGAGAGAGAGAGAGAGAGAGAGAGAGAGAGAGAGAGAGAGAGAGAGAGAGAGAGTGTATGTGTGTGTGTGTGTGTGTGTGTGTGTGATTGTAGGTGCCTCGGTGTGTGTGTGTGTGTGTGGATGTGCGTGTGTGTGTGTGCGTACGCGCGCGCGTTGTGTGTTTGTGTGTCCCTGTAGGTATGTGCGCGCGAATGTGCGTGTGTTTTAACAAAATTGTATATTAGTTCTATTTATTTCGTTAAAAAGGAAATAATCTGAAAGTTTTACTTCTGAAGTCATACCTAAAGGTAAACTAATGCTCGCATCAAGGGAAATAATCGAGTACCGCTGATTGCCGTCATCTGCTCATCTACCAGAATTAGTTCCCTTGGATTGAACTTTCATATTCTCTCTCTCTCTCTCAGTCTCTCTCTCTCTCTCTCTCTCTCTCTCTCTCTCTCTCTCTCTCTCTCTCTCTCTCTCTCTCTCTCTCTCTCTCTCTCTCTCTCTCTCTCTCAGCAGTTTTTGAAATCGCAAACTGCTAGCATAACAACTTGATAGTCATGAGAAACATCGTGGTCCATAAAGTACAAGACGGCTAATTTCAACAAGAACAACACAACACATCACAACACAACACAACACAACACAACACAACACAATACAATACAACACTTGGAGCTAATCTCTTCATCAGGCACACACAACACAACACAACACAACACAATACAATACAACACTTGGAGCTAATCTCTTCATCAGGCACACACAACACAACACAACACAAATATAACATAACAATAAATTGCTAACACAACTCCCAGCATTAAAGCCTAATCGGCTTCTTGAAGAAAAAAAAAGAAAAAAAGAATCTCAGGCCTTCTTCAGTTAGTTGAACTACATGTACAAAAAAAAATGCTTATGTTCCTATTCTGCATTTTATTGACTTGTTAACTCCCCTCCATTGCTCCCCCCCACCCACGCCTCTCCACCCATCTTGCTCTCTTTGGCCCTCTGAGCCTCCGCTTCTGTTATTTGTTTGTGGTATGGTGTCTGTTCTTGGGCTTTTCTGGTCCCTTACTTGTTTTGAGTGCAAGTAGAATAGATTAGCAATGAAACCACCTCCTCCCCACCACCCCTCTCCTCCATACGCGCCTTCCTGCTCCAAACGCCGGGTTCAGCTTGATGAGGTTCCAGGTCTATGTTCCCCAAAGGTCTATGAGCCCTCAATTCTAGATCTATGTTTTCTCAAGACTGCTATCTGTTTTCCCATGAACCTGTGTTTCTTCTGTCTATGATAGCCCCAGGTCTGTCACATAATTATACAGTGTAGGCGAACATAGTCCTGTGAGAATGAAAGGTCGGGAAGACTACTCCTTCGGATGAGAGTATAAACCGAGGTCTAGTCTGTGCCAGCACGCATTCCATCGCATGGACTTTAAAGATCCTGACGCTCATGTCCTAGACGGTGAGTGCCGGATACACAAATACAACCAGCACACACAAGGTCACTTCACTTCTCTTCTCTCCCCTTCCCCCCCCCCCCTTCCTTGAACCCCGGTCGCACAGAGGATAGTGCTCAGCCATCTGGGTGTCAGACTATACGCCCAAAACGCTGCAAGTGGGCGCCTCAGGTGGCTCGAGATAGATCCTGTATCGGCCCGCGCCCTGAGCATTCCACAATGGATGGAAACATGCGCGTTATAAATGGACATCATCATCATCATCATCATCATCATCATCATCATCATCATCATCATCATCATCATCATCATCATCATCATCATCATCATCATCATCACTATCGACATGGTGCAAAAGGGTGCAATCCTGGGTGAACACATTTACCTGGGGGAATATAATCCTTGGGAAACATAGGCCTGGGAGAACGCAGATATTGTCCACAAGCCAGCGCCCTCTGCCGACTAGCCCATTGCTTTGAGTGTGCAGTCAATCGGTCGTTGTGAAGTGGACTGGAGGAGTGCAGCTCACAAACGTCGAGTATGCTCAGCTCAGGGCCCTTCAGAGGCAAAGAGCTCTTCTCTGTTTGAGGAGCGATTGTCGAGACAGGGGAAGATAACTCGCTGATGACCCGGCGCGTGGCGCTAGTGTGCCGGAAGTGACCTTGTGGCGGACGAAGGTATGCCGGGAACGCTGGGCTCGAGGAGCGATGGGAGAGAGGGAGAGGTTAGGCCTTGAGGTAAACACACCTGGCAGCTTTTACTGAGACAGGTGACTCAAACTCGAGTCAAAGCAACAAAACAAGGAAAAAACAACACAGTTGACAGAGGGAGAGAGAGAGAGAGAGAGAGAGAGAGAGAGAGAGAGAGAGAGAGAGAGAGAGAGAGAGAGAGAGAGAGAGAGAGTTGGTTAGTTAGTTCGTTAGTCATTGTTTATAGGGACTGCAGCGGACTGCAAAGAGCCGAATCAGGACCACGACTTGGTTAAAAGAGGACTCACCCCCGATCCGTATGAAAGATCTGCTGAAACATACTTAATGGTAACACTGAAAGCACTCCACCAGCCGGTCACTTTACAATAAAGGCTTTCCAGGCATGGAACGCTGAGGCTGTACTGTAATGTATCCAACCCGTTTACAAAAACAAAATAGAATATAAACATCATTATTAAATATTAACAAAACACGTACATATAGAATACCTACATTGCAAATAATAATACTATGGAAAGCCCTAGTGACCATTTGGCAGAAATGTCCAATATGCCACATACAGAGACGATGAGTTTTGGGATAGTTTTCAAGAAAAAAGATAGGTGACTGGTCTAGCGAAGAAGATAGAAAATAGTAGATTGACAGAACAGATTAGGAATTAGAAAGAACAAATGGGAATGACATAAACAGTGGTACTTAAAAGCACTAAATTTCCACAAAGTGGTGTTACTATTTATGTAGAAAACCCAGGCACCCCAACGGGTGGGGAGAAAGAAATAAGATAAGATAAGATAAGATAAGATAACAATTTTATTTTCCAAGAGAATGGATTGGCTGCTTGACACTGAGCGTAGCCATGAGGGTTGCTGCGGACAGAGAAAGATGGAGTACGCTGGTTAAACGATCGTCTGTGGTGCCCCAACGACTTTCGAGTTACGGGATAGGATAGGATAGGGTAGGATAGGATAGGATAGGATAGGATAGGATATCAAAAGAGTAAGCGCTGGGTGCACTTTTTTTTACAAGTGCCCTTGTAACAATAACAATGAATTAGAAAAATAACGTTATAACAATAAACATCTTATTCGAACGCAAACAGGGTAGTTCATAAAGTAATAAATAATAATAATAATAATAATAATAATAATAATAATAATAATAATAATAATAATAATAATAATAACAACAACAACAACAATAATAATAATAATAATAATAATAATAATAATAATAATAATAATAATTTAAAAAAATAAATAATTTTGAAAATTGAGACACCCACCCACCCAAACACACACACACACACACTCACACACACACACACACTAAAAGTTTTATATAAATCTTGTTAATTAATTGCGTGTTTAGTTAATTTTTAATGTCTTTAAAAAGTTTTTTTTGAATGATGTAAATTGAGATACTGGGTTGCGGAGATGTTCAGGAAATGTATTCCACGAAGTGGAACCAGAATAAGCTATACTAGTTTTGAAAATATCAATTCTTGCAATAGGAACATTTAACTTGATGGACGATCTCGCAGTTTTCTTTGAAAAACTAGAAGAAAGGTAGAAAGATGCACTGCATGAAACTCCCTTTATGCAATTTTAATCTGTCAGCAAGAGGTATAGTACTCAGCGTCATCAAAAGATATTTTTTGTTTAAGAACAACTAAAGGGAGAGAGAAAGAGAGAGAGAGAGAGGGAGGGAGGGAGGGAGAGAGAGTATAATTATTAAATCAAAAGTTATTGTGGATTCATTCATTGATTAAATTAACGTCCCCAGACACAAGACATGTATTGAGGATCTTTGAACAGTTTCACAAATGGGGATGGACAAATAGGGTAAGAGGGGGTTGCTGGTGGAAGGATAACAACATGAGATCCGTTATGTACAATGGTTAGCTACCTCATCGCTGTCAATGGCAAATCCAAATGATACACAATGCAAAGAAGATGAATGAACAGTGAAGCTTAACGTCTACACCGGGCTTTAGCGACATGACAGACCGGGACGGGACAACCATCCCATGTAACAGGGATTAGGGACGTAAATTAACACTGAACCGCCAGAGAAATCATACTGCTAAGATGGACAGTGAAAATTGTCCACTTTTTTAACTTCGCCCACAAGTACGGGATTCAAACCTCAGTCATTGGTGAGGCAGGCGAACGCTCTACCACCGGGTTATGGCAGAGGGATACAAATAAGATTCCAAAAATATCTGAGCGAAACTGAATGTCCCCACCGGGAATCGTTCCAATTACTAACAAACCAAGTTAGGACCAACCCATTCCTCAAAATGTTAAACCCAGGTTAGCACGAGTGCAAAACAAAACAGAGCAACAGATTTTGAATCCAAAGTGTTGCATTTTATTGGACCAATCCAACTACCAATGAATAATCTATACATTCCGCCCACTCCCCAGATTAATAACAATCCGTAAAAAGATCGGTCTTTAAATTTATTAAATCTAACTTCGAATCTCTTAGCCAGAACAGTTATATAGCCTATTTGCGCATCCACGTCCGACACAGAGGTTTTGTGTTACGATTGAGACGCACAAAGTCATTCTTCACGTTCCGTTTTGAGCACGGAGCGTGCAATAAGATCATTTAAGTACCTTTGATTTGGATCTATGTTGATACTGAAAAGACTTGGTACACTATTTATTGGTTTTCTTTGGTGTAGAGACTATGGAGAAGAAGAAGGAGAAGAAGAGGAAGAGGAGGAAGAGACGAAAGAGGAGAAGAAGGAGGACAATTGAAGAAGAAGAAGAAGAAGAAGAAGAAGAAGAAGAAGAAGAAGAAGAAGAAGAAGAAGAAGAAGAAGAAGAAGAAGAAGAGAAGCAAGAGGAGAAAAAGGAGGACAAATAAGAAATAGAGAAAGAAAGAAAAACAAGCGGAAGAAGAAGGAGGAGGAGGAGAAGGAGGAGGAGAAAAAGAACAAAAAAAGAAAGAAAGAAAGGCACAGAAGAAGAAGAAGAAGAAGAAGAAGAAGAAGAAGAAGAAGAAGAAGAAGAAGAAGAAGAAGAAGAAGAAGAAGAAGATATCATAGGTGCGCAGTGTGCCGTCGTAGAAAGCTCAGCTGGCGAAGTCTAGGGCTGTGCTGCCTGCAAGTCTCCCTCGACCCCCAGCCCGGCTCCCAGACGTCTCCTGTCCGACCCGTGGAGTCAGGCCCAGCTCAGCCCATGGGAGGTGGGGCCACGTCGTTTGTTTGACAGTAGTTAGGGCTAGTAAGCGACGACCACTAGATATAAGGTATAAACTAAACAACTATAGTGCTGTGATCGACTATGGTATAAGGATTAAAAATAAATTACAACGGAATAAAAACAACCTTATTAAACTAAAGTTATTTTCACAAGGCCTGTAGAAAGCCTTTGCTCAGTTGCTGGCGTTAACTTGTGAGTGTGTGAGTCTGTGCGTGGCATGGTGTGAGTGCTTGGAACAAACTGTTGTCTGGAATGGCTCTTTATTAAATATAATAATAATAATAATAATAATAATAATAATAATAATAATAATAATAATAATAATAATAATAATAATAATAATAATAATAATAATAGATCTAATAATAATAATAATAATAATAATAATAATAATAATAATAATAATAATAATAATAATAATAATAATAATAATAATAATAATAATAATAATATTGTTGTCATCTACACTTTCACGTCTACATTTTGGCGTCTACTCTTCGATATCTACATCTTGGCGTCTACTCTTTGATGTCTACATCTTGGCGTGTTTTCTTGAACGTCTACTTGTGGTCGTCTCTTATTTGTCGTCTATTTATTGTCGTCTACTCTTTGACGTCTACTACCCCCGTTGGGGTGCCGGGGGTTTCAGTATAAATAGTATCCCCACTTTCTGGAAATTTAGTGCTTTAAATTCCCACTGTCGCTGTCTTTCTCATTTGCTCTTTCTCATTCCTGCTCTGTTCTATCAATCTGCTATACTATCTTCTTCTTCACTAGACCAGTCACCTACCTTTTTTCTTGAAAACTCTTCCGGGACAAGACTCCTTATTTGTGTATGAGGTCTGTTGGATCAGCTTGGGAATATTGGACGCTTTCTGCCAGGTGGTCACTATGGCTTCCTATGATGTTATTATTTAGCAATGTAGGCATTTTATATGTATGTGTTTTGTTGATATTTTATAATAATGTTTGTATTCTATTTTGTTTTTGTAAACGGGGGTTGGATAAATTAAAGTACAGTCTCAGCGTCCCCTGCGTGGGATGTCTTTATTGTAAAGTGACTGGCTGGTGGAGAGCTTTCAGTTTTTCCACTAGGGTTGTTTCGGCAGATCTGTTATGAGGATCAGGGGTTGTCCGGTCCTGATGTGGCTCGGAAGAGTCCGCTGGACCTAAAGCAATAATCATGTAATGTAATGTAATGTAATTTTTGACGTCTACTTCTACGTCATCACCGACATATTGATGTGAACCTGGTGTCATCTTCTCCTTGGCGTCTACTTGCTGTCGTCTACTTGTTGTCGTGCGCAAAGCGTGATGTTGGGTTCGGCAAGGGCTGTGACGGTGGTGCCGCATGAGACTTTTGAGAAGGAGCACAGATAGACAATAATACTGCAGTTATTAAACTTCAACAACACCATCATTTTTCATTCACACTGAACAGGACAAGGATGAGAGAGAGAGAGAGAGAGAGAGAGAGAGAGAGAGAGAGAGAGAAAAAAAAGAAAGAAAGAGAGAGAGAGAGAGAAGAATTCTTAGTATCGTTTAAAGAGACCTACTGTGACCCCTCTCCCCACCCCCACACACCTCTCAACAGACCCGTTTAACATTCAGTGATTGTTGCCTTACTGACAAAACCTTAGCTTGCACCAATAAACAACTCTTTGGAAAGTGGGCTATAGTTATTTTTTTACTTCAATACATTCCAATGTGTGTGTGCCTGCCTCTTACTAGCAGCCGCTAGCGACCCTTCAAGCGCTAAAATATCATCTAGTAGGTGATAGAGCGTATTGCTGTACCGTTAAACATTGGAAATCCCTCCCTGTCAGACCACAAACGGGAAATTCAAACTTACGCGGTTGGTTTGATCAACGAAAGCCCATGTTACCGTTATTTCAGGTCATAACAATGCGGATTTGAGGCTAAACTCATGGCCGCCAAAAGTAAACAAAGTCTCACAATTGGGGCTCGTTAATACGTAACTATTTAGATTTATTGATTTATTGATCTAGTTATTATCTAGTAATCCATTCATATAGCGTTCCAGCTAGCGGGATGCTTAAGCTGCTGGGCGATACGGGACCTTAGGCACTGGCCGGGGAAGGCGGAGAAAGGACCTAGTGCCTAGAAGAGAAAGACAGACAGATGGAGAGAGAGAGAGAGAGAGAGAGAGAGAGAGAGAGAGAGAGAGAGAGAGAGAGAGAGAGAGAGAGAGCACGAAAGTATACCTCCATTAGGGCTGAGGGAGCGATAATTAGAGAGAGAGAGAGAGACAGAGAAAGAGTAACAGACCCAGAGATAGAAAGAAGGAGAGAGAGAGAGCGAGCGAGAGAGAGAGAGAGAGAGAAAAAAAACAGAGAGAGGGGGGATAGGGGGGGGGGATTCCTTAGTGACGTGACATGGCGTCAGTATGTAAAGGAGGGCGCGCGCCTCTCATTCTACTCCTCTATTTATCATAGGAGAGGAATGCCCTGCGTACAATACCCTGGGCCAAGACATCATGATCAAGCCCTCTGCTTGGCGACATGGCTGTGGTTAACGCCGGTTTCCCATGTCACAACATTGAGATTAAACGGTTACAGACCCGTCACCACTGGTAGGACCCTTTACAACTCCACGTTGACTTCCCCACACCGTCTGTTGCAAGGAGATCGGCAACCTTTCCAGCATTTCCCCACGCTCAGTCCCTTTTGTCAGGTCCAGTTTTATGAGGGCGATGAAGAAGACATATATGTACGCAGTAAAAAGGGAAAAAGAACAGCCAAACAAGTGGGACACAATTTTCCAAATGTTCACCTTTATTTTTAAACAAAAATGCTTCTTCAGGATAAAACTTAACAGCATAAAAGGCGTCGATGTACGAGATCTATTAAGAATTTAATCTGTCTTCCGTATCCCGCTGTCAAAGGTTTTATATTATTGTGCAATTTAGTCCCATGGTCATCTTCGATGGTTGGACACAGCTCTCTTTGCACACAGCGTTTCGGAGACCACACGGAGGCACTTTCCATCCCTCAATTTGAGAGAGAGAGAGAGAGAGAGAGAGAGAGAGAGAAAGAGAGAGAGGAGAAGAGAAGAGAAGAGAAGGTCTCGTCTAGTGTTGTCACGAGAGGCTATTTTGGACCCATCACTAAGGCTTCAAGCCTCAAATAGTTCATCCTGTTGTAGCCTTTGTAAATTAAAGTCGCTGCCTAGAAGACGACTGAAGTCAGGCCCGTGCTAAGCATGTGTAAGCTAACTCTCGCTAGGGTAGGCAGTGACCTCATCCTGCTGACGTAAAGCCACTCCCCCCCCCCCCTTCCCGCTAGGAGGCGCTCAGGTCTCACGAGATTTTCGCGGGCTATTGGCTGACCACAAGGCTAGGTAGACAATCTTTATCTGAATCTCAACCGAGTTTGACGCACGCGGAAAGATCTCTATAGCTGAAGACTAAGCAGGTGATGGGTGAAATTCAATTCATCGCAGTATAGCCTGTCACAGGGCGATCTGTGGCGAAACGTAAAAGCAATTAGCGGGTGTGTAATTGCAAGTTGCGGTGTGAATGTTATGATAGCCGAGCGTGCAGAACGTGCAGTGCACTGTGCAGTGATTAGCGAACTGGGAAAAGTAGTCACTACAAAGGCAGAACGTATTTGAGTGACCTAGCGAAAGGTTGTGTGTTTGGCTAGTGGTACTGTTCTGTGGTGTAGGGGTTAGACCGTTACTGACGGATTATAGTAATTGGGTCTGGATATACTAGTTGGACGTTGCTGTATCTATGGTGTTAATACTCAAGGAGGAGTACATAGAAAAGCAAGGTGTGGTAGTGTTTTAGTTTAGCGTTGAGGAAGTGTCCGCTAAAGGAAACTAAGCACTACGGATTAACCCTACACGGAAGTTACTCGTAGGAGAGTTGGAAGTGGGCTACGAGTGGCGACTACATTCGAACCGGTTTGGGTGAGTGGGGTGGTGTCATTTTCCTTGTTTGCTTGGAACCTAGTGCCGGCTGCAGGGTGTGTGTGGATGAGGTGCGAGTGAGAGAAGGGGAGGCTGTGGAAAGCAGAGGGAAGGAAGGTGAGCGGGCGGAAGAGCATGGAGGTGAGGGGGAGAGTGAGGGTGAGAGTGGTTGCTGTTGTTGTTGTGGTTACCTGATGTAGATAATATGATGATGTGTGTATGTATTCATTTGCAGGTATGCTCATGATTTCATTGTATTATATGATTTCATTGTATTATTATCGGGTCTTTACATTGGGAGAGAGACAATAACAATAGTGAAGGGAAGTAAGCGAGGAGAGAGTCGAGGGGGAAAACGGACAGCAGTTGTGTCCCCTCGAGCATCGAAGGGAAGTTGTGTTGTGAGAGAGGGGGGTGGGGGGAGAGTGTGTGCAGAGGGAGGGGGACAGGGATGAGCAAGCAGGATATTAACAGGGCAACAAGCATGTTACAGGTTCGACGTCGTTTGACGTGGTTTGGCGTCATTCGACCGCATCATCATCAGTGTCTTCATCGCCATCTTTGTTGTCTGCGTCCTCGTCGTTTGTTCCCACAACCTCACCATCGTTCACATCGTCATCTTCCCTCAACCCCACCATTCCTGTTGGTGACTGTGACACGGAGGTTGGAGCCTAGCCAGATGTCGCGGGAAAGCTGTCTTGAGGAGTACCGCTGGGCGACGTCGGGGCAGCAGGTCCACCGTGACTGCTGCATCACTGTCATCATCATCATCATCGCCGTCAGTGGCGAGTCGGAGCAGGGGCGCCGCCACGTATCATCATTGACGGTGGCACGCGCAACGACGACCGTAACCAGAGGATACTAACAGGGGGACCTCGAGCCTCGGGACCTCGTGGACCGTTACACCGCAAGGAGGCACCGAGGACTGCACTTCCTCAGGTTGGATCGTTTCGTGTTGTCCTCCTCCTATGCACTTAACCCCCCTTTCTTAGTACGTGCAAACGGACGTTTGCTTACGCACGATTCGTACGCGGACTGGGTAGTTAGCAACCATCGATCATCGCGCTGACGTTTTCATTTTCCATCGTACCATTGATTGTCCATCATCTTTATTTTTCTTTTTCATGTGTAAATGTTATATGTGTGCGTGTGTGGCTTGAATGAATAAATAGTTTGGAAGTTGTATATATACTCGTTTTGTTTTTCATCACTTCACGTCTGTTGGTAATCGTCATCCTGTCTGGGCTGTCTGCATGTGCAAGTTGTTTGTGTTGTCTGCTTGGGCGGGGTCGTGGCGGTGACATAGCCACAGTCTGACATTGTCAAGAAGGTAAATGATCAATCTTTTGTTTCAACGCGATTTATTGATATTATTGTTGGATTATGTTTGTGAAGTCTTGCCATGTTTTATCATTGTTAATGTTTGTAAAACTTAGCGTGACCACGTGCCGGACCCGCGACCGTTTTGCGAAACCACGAGGTAGCCTCTACTGTCCAAATGTTGTTTCTCCTATGTGTATTATTGTAGACCAGTGGCTGTACCAGAGAATGTGTATGTTGTTAATTACTTCCCCATGTGTTTATTGTCGCCATGATGTGTATATGTATAGGAATTAGGTTGGAGATTCCAGTGGACCATGGACATAGAAGATTGTTCGTCGCTTATATATATATATATAAGTGGAGCGATCATTGAGGGATGTTTCTGTCATCAGTGAGACGCTCTGCACACCCTTGGTGTACAAGGCGTTGCAGAAACTCGTCTTATGTTTTGCAGACGAGCAGGCTTGTTGGTCCGATGCAGGAAATAGACCATTAAAAGTCAACCCTGACATTCGGCCTGCAGGGGAACATCTAGCACTGAGCTCCGATCGCCCAATAGTCAACAACCAAGGAGGAGACACCATCACCACACTTCAACGAATCAGCTAAGTGCAAGAAGAAACGCACTAACATTGATCTAGAAGGACTCTCCTTAAAACTAGCATTGGGCCAACCAGAACTAATAGCCCAATGATGAGACAGTAGGAAATATCAAGAACAGTAGCAGCACAGACCCATCAAGGAACGAACTATTCGAAGTGAATTTGGACATTTAAGTTAATAGAGAGTTTAGAAAATTATGTATGGAGTAGAGGAAATAAATGTATGATATTTACTGTTAACAAGTGGCTGGACTACCTATGTTTCATAGCCGTGTGAGAGCTAGTGTGCCAGTGAATCTTTTACAATGTTCTCCTTATCTCTATAAACCTATCCGCACACAGACCGGGCTAAACATATTAATGTATTAAGATTAGTCACAGGGTGATTATACTAGCCGATCCCCGCAGACAAAGACGAGTGGCATTCCATTGTGCAGCGCCCAGCAACAATAGACCCACCGTCACAAGTGTCAACCACGCTGAATAATCATTGTGGTTTTCAGCTCATAAGCATAGTAAGTATATATATATATATATAGTTTACTTCGTCGTTCTTCTGTAGCACTTCCAGCTCAAGAGCTTCTCAAGGCGCTGACTCATATAACTCCATCAAACCACCCGAGGCGCGCAATTAATTGTCTCACACCTCAGCCTACTGAGCACAAAGCACAGGGAATGGAGGTGAAGGGGCTTAGTGCTTACTGGGGCGTATTTACGTCACTGGCGCTCATCCGTAGTGCTTACTGGGGAGTATTTACGTCACTGGCGCTCATCCGTAGAGCTTACTGGGGTGTACTTACGTCACTGGGGCTCATCCGTAGTGCTTACTGGGGTGTATTTACGTCACTGGCGTTCACCGTAGTGCTTACTGGGGTGTATACACGTCACTGGCGCTCATCCGTAGTGCTTACTGGGGTGCATTTACGTCACTGGCGCTCATCCGTAGAGCTTACTGGGGTGTATTTACGTCACTGGCGCTCATCCGTAGTGCTTACTGGGGTGTATTTACGTCACTGGCGTTCATCCGTAGTGCTTACTGGGGAGTATTTACGTCACTGGCGCTCATCCGTAGTGCTTACTGGGGTGTATTTACGTCACTGACGTTCACCCGTAGTGCTTACTGGGGTGTCTTTACGTCACTGGCGTTCATCCGTAGTGCTTACTGGGGTGTATTTACGTCACTGGCGCTCATCCGTAGTGCTTACTGGGGTGTATTTACGTCACCGGCGTTCATCCGTAGTGCTTACTGGGGTGTATTTACGTCACTGGCGCTCATCTGTAGTGCTTACTGGGGTGTATTTACGTCACTGGTGCTTATCCGTTTTGCTTACTGGGGAGTATTTACGTCACTGGCGCTCATCCGTATTGCTTACTGGGGTGTATTTACGTCACTGGCGCTCATCCGTAGTGCTTACTGGGGTGTATTTACGTCACTGGTGCTTATCCGTTTTGCTTACTGGGGAGTATTTACGTCACTGGCGCTCATCCGTCTAGGACATGAACTTCAGGATCTTTAAAAAGTCTGTGCGATAAAATGCATGCGTTCACAGACTAATGCTCAAGAGTCTCCTCTCTGAAAATCCTTATCGGGAAGAGAGGGGACTATAAACTGATTAAAACAAACAAACAAACTAATGCTCAGCTTAAACTTTCATCTGAAGGAGTAACTTCTCTTTATACCGGCTTGTAATAGCAGCAGCAACAACAACAACAATAATAACAATAATAATAATAATAATAATAATAATAATAATAATAATAATAATAATAATAATAATAATAATAATAACACATGATGCTGTCTCGCGCTTTTCCTTAAATCGATCCCAAAGGGCGGAAATCTGAATGTTATCTCTCTGCTTCACGGCACAGTTTTCTTGAGAAAAAGACCCGCGCCAGAGGTGTAGCAGAGTCGACGGCAGGATTAAAAAGGTCGGCGGTGGCTAAAGCAAAGGAGAGACAAGATTATCGCTGTCATCAACAAACCGCAAACCTTCAGTGTAAGGTGAGAACACGTCCAGCTACAGAGCTACGGAGGGGAGGGAGGGACAGAGAGAGAGAGAGAGAGAGAGAGAGAGAGAGAGAGAGAGAGAGAGAGAGAGAGAGAGAGAGAGAGAGAGAGAAATTGTATTTACAAGGATGAAGGGTTTAGGCTATTGGCCTAATCTTAACATCTGTCCTTGCATCATCCACTCTCGCATGCACACTATTTTAAATGTCACAGTATATGCATTTGAGAGAGAGAGAGAGAGAGAGAGAGAGAGAGAGAGAGAGAAGTCGAGGAAGAGAGAGAGAGAAACAGACAAACAGACAGTCAAGCAGACAGCAAGACAGACAGAGAGAGAGACACACATACACACAGAGAAAACACAGAAAGACAGAGCACGATCCTGTTTCCAAAAGTCACGCAAGAACCAGTCTGGGTCTATTCTTGCACAAAA
The DNA here is from genome assembly GCA_036898135.1 of Oncomelania hupensis. Lineage (NCBI taxonomy): Eukaryota > Metazoa > Mollusca > Gastropoda > Littorinimorpha > Pomatiopsidae > Oncomelania > Oncomelania hupensis. Next base: position 11,087,221 of record CM072523.1, on the reverse strand, counting down.
CTGCGAATCAAGCAAACAATCCGAAACAGCCTACAATAATTCGGATTGTTTGCTTGATTGCAATTATTGCTATCCCTGTCACCCAGTTGTGCACGAACACCAGACTTTCTTTGGGACCGGGCAAAATCAAACAGTGAGAAAAGGGCATAGCTTTAAAAGGTTAACGCGGCAAAATCTAACAATACTACTACTAGATGCTATTAGCGCCTTCTTCCTAAATCAAACTCAAAGCGCGGCGATCTGTAACCAACAATCACGTTGATAAGTTACAGATAAGTCTTAAGGTGTACAACAAACACATAAACACACTACTCAAACTTGTGGTGTGAAGGCAAGTTGCTATTACAAGACGGAATGGAAATGGAATTTTATTGTTGGATTTTAAATAATAATAATAATAATAATAATAATAATAATAATAATAATAATAATAATAATAATAATAATAATAATAATAATAATAATAATAATAATAATAACAGGCAATTTATACAGCGCTTTCCAAAATGACAAAGCGCTTTACACAAACAAATGTAAACACAACATGCGTACATTGGTCAATAACACGCAACCACATACACATCCCAACACCCAAAAAAACCCCAAAAAACATTCACTCAGGGCGCCTAAGAAAAGGCCTCTCTAAAAAGATGCGTCTTCAAATTGATTTTAAAAGACGCTAGTGAAGGACTGTGACGGTCGGACCGAGGTAGCGAGTTCCAGGTCTGAACGGAGAACAAACTGAAGCCTCGACCAACGTATCTCACCCTGTGATATTCTGATACACGGAACCATTCATCTGCAGACAAGCGGAGAGAACGAGAAGGAACATAGACAGTCAAAAGTTCGGAAAGACAACTAGGAGCAGTTCCAGAGATGATATGGTAGCAAAGACATGAGGTTTTATATTTAATTCGTTGTTCAACTGGGAGCCAGTGTAGTTCTTGAAAGAAAGGCGTGCGATGCTGTGATTTCCGTGCTTTGAAGACGAGTTTAGCTGCAGAGTTTTGGACTTGCTGAAGAAAGAAGGATTGAAAGCATCCAATACTAAAATTGAAGGGTGGGAGATCGGCATCAAAAACCCCGGAGAAAACCCTCGAAGACCTGAACAGTCGCGAACCCAAGTCAAATAAATTCGCCCCACGCGGGGTTCGAACCCGCAGCCTTCGGCACAGGGATAACCATCGCCCTAACCAGGGATAACCATCGCCCTAACCAGGGATAACCATCGTCCTAACCAGAGATAATCATCGCCCTAACCAGGGATAATCATCGCCCTAACCAGGGATAATCATCGCCCTAATCAATTGCGATTCCGGGACTTCATCTAACTCATCACTGCACCCGCTTCCGTCTCTCTCTCTCTCTCTCTCTCTCTCTCTCTCTCTCTCTCTCTCTCTCTCTCTCTCTCTCTCTCTCTCTCTCTCTCTCATCATTACCCTCATACAACATACACACATAGTTTTTCTGGCGACCTCAGTAAACATGCCGACGCCATTCAGTCAGACGACTCGTTCAAAATTCTCCGCCACGACAATGACGTGCGATAGCCTAGACACACAAATATTATTATCCTTCCGTGCAATAACCTTCTGAGTAGTAGGACGGCGAATGACATACGACAGAAGCGCCATGTTGTCGCGATGTCATCGCGGTGACAAGACACTTGATGTCACTGTCATAACCTGCTTGACACATTGTCGCGACGACGGAGCCTGTTCTATCAATCACATATCTGTTGTGGCACAATACAATTAGCACTGGCTGCAGACTTATTGTGCACAGATTCATATTCAAATCGTAGATAGTAATCGCTGATAACTGATAACGGATTACAAGTGGAGTTAGTGGGATGAGAGGGGAGGGAGGGGAGTATACGGGCTTTTGGGGGAAGGGGAAGGTGTTGGGGATGGGAGGGGGGTTGTTTAAAGGGAGACAAAGTTGTGAAGGGGTAAAAGAATAATATTTATATTTTGTTTGTGCGGTAATGTTATGAAAATTGTAGTTTTATAGAGGAGGAGAAGAAGAAGAAGAAGAAGAAGAAAGAAAGAAAGAAAGAAAGATAGCTAGAAAGATAGATAGATAGATAGATAGATAGATAGATAGATAGATAGATAGATAGATAGATAGATAGATAGATAGATAGATAGATAGATAGATAGAAGAAGAAGAAGAAGAAGAAGAAGATGATGATGATGATGATGATGATGATGATTATGATGATGATGATAATGATGATGATGATGATGATGATGATGATGATGATGATGATGATGATGATGATGATGATGATGATGATGATGATGATGAAAGAAAGAAAGGAAGGAAGGAAGGGAGGAAGAAGAAGGAGAAGAAGAAGAAGAAGAAGAAGAAGAAGAAGAAGAAGAAGAAGAAGAAGAAGACTGTCGCCTCAATGCATTGACAGTGCCAGTCAAGTAGGGTCTACTCCAAGATCTGAAGAGTTGTACAACTGGATTGCTGAGCTAATCCACATGCTACAGACAGACATCAAGACTGGCAGCGCAGACCAGGGAGAGGTCAGCCTGGTGCCTTAAGATGTTTGCCGACCCTGGGTCGTGCAGACTGGAGAGCCATTCCAACCTGCCATAATCTTTTAAACAACTTGAACAGTTAGTCTGTTTATGTGTGTTTCAAAGCTGCTTTGTTTTAAAATCTCAACAAAAACCAACTCGGTAACCTCCCCTTCCCCTGTTCCAAGCTTACCGCACCACTCCACTGTAGCCTGTGTCACCAACTCTTCTTTCGTCCACGCTGTTCATGGTCAAGTTTTAAACGTAACACATTGATGTGGATGATTTTGTTGTCAGGATTTTAAGGCCGGATATTTGTCAATAAATAAATTAATGAATAAGAAAATAAAACAAACAAATAAACACACATTAAAATATAAAGATACTACGATTTAATAATTAACGTAATCGTACGTCCTAACCAACCAACCAACCAACCAAACAACTGACTGTGTTAACTCTCCGGCCGTAGCTCAGTAGTAGAGCGTTGGCCTGGCACACCTGATGACGCAGGTTCGAGTCCCGAGGGCATTGTCATTATCAGGAGCGAAGAGGGAAAAGTAGTACCCTGCAAGTAAAACCCTCTTAGAGTAGGTGTCCTTTTAGTGCAGATTTTATTCTCATCTGTCTTAAGTCTGTCGCTTCCTATCAACTTTTTTTCCCCCCACGCAAACCCCGTTCAGTACGGCAGAGTAATCAACCTGATGATTGAGGCCGTCTAATGGATGAAGATGAAGATCAGTATTTGCAGTATGATGGCTTTGGTGGTTCAGTGTTGATTTCGGTCCCTACCCCCTCTTTCCCCGTCTGCCATATCGCCAATGGTGGGTGTAGACGTTAAACCTCAATGTTCGTTCATTCCTGATGTATAACTTACTACTAATTCAAAGACACTTACGGGAACTAGGATCTAACGTACAATTGCTTGAAACAGCAACTTGCGGCATCAAGCGCACTACCACACGCCTCGGACAACCGCGCGGTCCCGTTTTAACTACACTTGGAATATTGTCTGTACAATCGTTTAAGCTACACGTGGAATATTGTCTGTACAACTGTTTTAACTACACTTGGAATATTGTCTGTACAACTGTTTTAACTACACTTGGAATATTGTCTGTACAACTGTTTTAACTACACTTGGAATATTGTCTGTACAACCGTTTTAACTACACTTGGAATATTGTCTGTACAACTGTTTTAACTACACTTGGAATATTGTCTGTACAACTGTTTTAACTACACGTGGAATATTGTCTGTACAACTGTTTTAACTACACGTGGAATATTGTCTGTACAACTGTTTTAACTACACGTGGAATATTGTCTGTACAACTGTTTTAACTACACGTGGAATATTGTCTGTACAACTGTTTAACTACACGTGGAATATTGTCTGTACAACCGTTTTAACTACACTTGGATTATTGTCTGTACAACTGTTTTAACTACACGTGGAATATTGTCTGTACAACCGTTTTAACTACACTTGGAATATTGTCTGTACAACTGTTTTAACTACACGTGGAATATTGTCTGTACAACTGTTTTAACTACACTTGGAATATTGTCTGTACAACCGTTTTAACTACACTTGGAATATTGTCTGAACAACTTTTTTAACTACACGTGGAATATTGTCTGTACAACTGTTTTAACTACACGTGGAATATTGTCCGTACAACTGTTTTAACTACACGTGGAATATTGTCTGTACAACTGCTTTAACTATACGTGGAATATTGTCTGTACAACTGTTTTAACAACAGTTGGAATATTGTCTGTACAACCGTTTTAACTACACTTGGAATATTGTCTGTACAACTGTTTTAACTACACGTGGAATATTGTCTGTACAACTGTTTTAACTACATGTGGAATATTGTCTGTACAACTGTTTTAACTACACGTGGAATATTGTCTGTACAACTGTTTTAGCTACACTTGGAATATTGTCTGTACAACTGTTTTAACTACACTTGGAATATTGTCTGTACAACTGTTTTAACTACGCTTGGAATATTGTCTGTACAACTGTTTTAACTACACTTGGAAAATTTGTTTGTACAACTGTTTTAACTACACGTGGAATATTGTCTGTACAACCAGCTTAACTACACTTGGAATATTGTCTGTACAACTGTTTTAACTACACGTGGAATATTGTCTATACAACCAGCTTAACTACACGTGGAATATTGTCTGTACAACTGTTTTAACTACACGTGGAATATTGTCTGTACAACTGTTTTAACTACACGTGGAATATAGTATGTACAACTGTTTTAACTACACGTGGAATATTGTCTGTACAACTGTTTTAACTACACGTGGAATATAGTCTGTACAACTGTTTTAACTACACGTGGAATATTGTCTGTACAACTGTTTTAACTACACTTGGAATATTGTCTGTACAACCGTTTTAACTACACTTGGAATATTGTCTGTACAACTGTTTTCACTACACGTGGAATATTGTCTGTACAACTGTTTTAACTACACGTGGAATATTGTCTGTACAACTGTTTTAACTACACGTGGAATATTGTCTGTACAACTGTTTTAACTACACGTGGAATATTGTCTGTACAACTGTTTTAACTACAGTTGGAATATTGTCTGTACAACTGTTTTAACTACGCTTGGAATATTGTCTGTACAACTGTTTTAACTACACTTGGAATATATGTTTGTACAACTGTTTTAACACACTTGGAATATTGTCTGTACAACTGTTTTAACTACACGTGGAATATTGTCTGTACAACCAGCTTAACTACACTTGGAATATTGTCTGTACAACTGTTTTAACTACACGTGGAATATTGTCTATACAACCAGCGTAACTACACGTGGAATATTGTCTGTACAACTGTTTTAACTACACGTGGAATATTGTCTGTACAACTGTTTTAACTACACGTGGAATATTGTCTGTACAACTGTTTTAACTACACGTGGAATATTGTCTGTACAACCAGCTTAACTACACGTAGAATATTGTCTATACAACTGTTTTAACGACACGTGGAATATTGTCTGTACAACTGTTCTAACTACACGTGGAATATTGTCTGTACAACTGTTTTAACTACACGCGGAATATTGTCTGTACAACAGTTTTAATTACACGTGGAATATTGTCTGTACAACCAGCTTAACTACACGTGGAATATTGTCTGTACAACTGTTTTAACGACACGTGGAATATTATCTGTACAACTGTTTTAACTACACGTGGAATATTGTCTGTACAACTGTTTTAACTACACGTGGAATATTGTCTGTACAACTGTTTTAACTACACGTGGAATATTGTCTGTACACCTGTTTTAACTACACGTGGAATATTGTCTGTACAACTGTTTTAACTACACTTGGAATATTGTCTGTACAACTGTTTTAACTACACGTGGAATATTGTCTGTGTAACTGTTTTAACTACACGTGGAATATTGTCTCTACAACTGTTTTAACTACACGTGGAATATTGTCTGTACAACTGTTTTAACTATAGTTGGAATATTGTCTGTACAATTGTTTTAACTACACGTGGAATATTGTCTGTACAACCAGCTTAACTACACGTGGAATATTTTGTCTGTACAACTGTTTTAACTACACGTGGAATATTGTCTGTACAACTGTTTTAACTACACGTGGAATATTGTGTGTACAACCAGCTTAACTACACGTGGAATGTTGTCTGTACAACTGTTTTAACTACACGTGGAATATTGTCTGTACAACCAGCTTAACTACACGTGGAATATTGTCTGTACAACTGTTTTAACGACACGTGGAATATTGTCTGTACAACTAGCTTAACTACACGTGGAATGTTGTCTGTACAACCAGCTTAACTACACGTGGAATATTGTCTGTACAACTGTTTTAACTACACGTGGAATATTGTCTGTACAACCAGCTGCTGAACTACCAGTGGAATATTGTCTGTACAACCAGCTGAACTACACGTGGAATATTGTCTGTACAACCAGCGCCATTGGGATAAGAGTATAAACCGAGGTGTAGTCCGTGCACGCAAGCATTCCATTTCATGGACTTTAAAGATCCTGACGCCCATGTCCTAGACGTGTGAGTGTCGGCTACACAAATATACCCAGCATGCACTAGGTCCCTTCTCCCCATCCCCTGTCGTCCAGGATTGTACTCAGTCGTCTGGGCGTCAGACGATGTGCCCAAAGGTTGCAGGTGGGCGCATCGAGCGGCTGTATCGACCAGCGCCTTGAGCAGCTCTTGAACTGAAAAAGTGCTATATAAGATTAATTATTTAAAATGGAGATAATCCTGTCAACGTTTTACCTTAAAAGCCCCAATCGGATTTGTTTACGTTTTGGTAAAAAATGGATTACTTTAAAATTCGTATTGTTTTTACATTAAACGATGATAAATGTCCTGTCGGTTCGGGCACGGAATGGAATAGACCCAACGTCGACTAACAAGGGTGATGTCAGCACGGCATCACTGGGCGAAAGTCCTCTACTTAGAAGTCACCTACCAGGGCGAAGGAACATCACGTTACATTAAGTTCAACGGCCACGCGCTAGGGGCCAAGGCGAGCCACACAGTACTCGTGGATTTCGGCTGTGGCCAACAGCCTGGAGAGGATTTAGCTCCGCCAGGTCTCTCTTGCCCAAGACACATCGTATGATGAAGAGAACCACCCACTCCATACCGGATCAGTCGTCGCCCGGGTCAACAAGGACCGCGCCTTCCGTTGGCCACCAGGACAAAGGTGATAAGTGGACAATTTAGCAAGATCCACACGAGAGACAATATCGTCATAGGAACCTGGAATGTCAGGACCCTAACTGCGAACGGAAAATGAGAAGAACTGGACCACGAGCTGGACCACTATCGATGGGACATTTTAGATATCAGCGAACTGAGCTGGAAAGGCCTAGGTGAAACAACGACCGACGTCTGAGAGCAGCCCCTTTCAACGCCACCATCATCCAGGCCTATACCCCAACATCAGAAAATATGACTACAGCGAAGTTGAGGATTAATATGAACATCTGCATGCTGTTCTTGACCAAATACCGAGGAAGGACATAGTCAAATAGTGCAAGGCGACTGGGATGCCAAGGTTGGCCAAGATGCATACCACAATTGGGAAGATATATGTGGACCTTACAGAAACAACGAGATCAATGACAGAGGTCTGGGACTTGAAGTTTGCGGGATACAACAATATGATACTGGCACGCTTGGTCCCCACAAAAAATCCAGTCGATGGACCCGGCACAGTACCAGTAGGTAGCATCACAACCAAATTGACATGATGGTCAAGAAACGCTTCAGATCAAGCATCAACACGCACCTTTCCAGGAGCAAATATTGGAAGTGACCACGATCTTGTGATGAGTCCTTTCCGGTTCCACTTGAAGGGAGTGAACAAAGCAAAGTGCACCAGTCTGAAGTTCGACCTGGACAAACTGCAAGACCCGGAGGTGGCAGAAATATTCCAAGCCACAATTGGAGGGAAATTTGTACAACTGCTCAATTTGGGAGCTGGTGAAGTAGAAGTCAACACCATGACCACCACCTTCAACTCAGTTGCGACAGATGCCACCACTGAGATCCTTGGCAAGACAGCCCAAAGAAGAAACCTTGGATCACACCTGAACTTGTGGACCTATGTGTCAAACGAAGAAATGAAAAAGAAAAGGAACACCTCACAGGCAGGTGATGCCTACCGAAAAATCAACAGTGGCATCCGATAAGGCATGCACACAGCAAAGGATAAAATAATAATAATAATAATAATAATAATAATAATAATAATAATAATAATAATAATAATAATAATAATAATAATAATAATAATCATCATCATCATCATCATCATAATAATAATAATAATAATAATAATAAGAAGAAGAAGAAGAAGAAGAAGAAGAAGAAGAAGAAGAAGAAGAAGAAGAAGAAGAAGCAGGAGGAGGAGGAAAAGTAGTAGAAGAAGTAGTAGAAGAAGAAGTAGAAGTAGAAGAAGAAGAAGTAGTAGTAGTAGTAGAAGTTGTTGTATCAAATTTTATTCATCAGATTAACATAAGTTGTACTGATTTATTTGTAGTAGTAGTAGTAGTAGTAGAAGAAGAAGAAGAAGAAGAAGAAGAAGAAGAAGAAGAAGAAGAAGAAGAAGAAGAAGAAGAAGAAGAAGAAGAGGAAGAAGAAGGGTAAGTGCATTATTTATGGAGTAAGAATATGAGGAGAGTAAGGAAGGAAGTAAGAGATGGCAAGCCATTCAAATGTATTTCCAGACATTCATACCAACATAACCGAAAAATGCGCATTTTCAAATGTGTTAATTGTGTTGGCAGTGTTTTGACTCGGCTTTATCCAAAAGAAGCAAAATGAAAACATGAAATCCGTTTAGTGGTTCTTGACATATTACTAGCAACGGACCGACAGACGGACCCACAGACCGTCCGACATTTGGCTCTTTTTTATTTTCAATTATTTCAAAATATTTCCAGTTATAATCTAGATCTGGTTATACAACAATTGAAAAGAAGAAGAAGAAGAAGAATAATAATAATAATAAGAAGAAGACATGCTTCACTATTTGTAGTCTGTGTTGAGTGTATGTGCTCATCCAACTGTCGATGAGTGTCCATTGAGTGGCGTGGCAGCAGACAACGGTGACGCCATTTGCAAGACACTATGGCTAATTAGACTGACAGTAATGCACAGCGAAGGGAGGTTAATCTCCGACAAGTCTCGCAGTCACACCGATTATCGCTCTTGTCTGTGTGCAAATGGCGGCGACAAGATGGTGAAACGCTGTCAAAACAGGGGAAATTATAAATATTTACCCACACAAAAAAACTCCCCACACAACATCCCTCATATATATTTTTGTATTTGTTACACTCAATGTTGTTTTATCTTTATCAGTTGATTCAGCCCCGATGCTTGAAACCTGATAAAGTGTAACTCAGATTCGTTTATCCACGCAGCCTGCTCACTCAGTAACAAGGCAAAGTCGTCGTATGTAGTTTTCCAACTTTATTCAGCGAACATCAACAACTGCATACAATCGTTTTATCCACTCTCAACTTTTCACTTTCAACTTTACAAGACAATACAATTTTGAAACAGTGCGGCACTTATATAGTCTCTCTAACTCCAGAGAAATAAAGAACGTTCGGGCAAGACATAATTATAACCAATCAAAACACATTTCGTCATCACTGTCTCACGTCATACAACCTTATTTGGGATGAAAGCTTCCTTAGCTACCACTAGAATTATCCATACGCTTCGATCGATAGTAAACAACCAACTCTAGAAAATTCTCAAATAATATCGACCAAATAAAATTACCAACGGTATACAAATCTTCTTCTAATAACAACGCAAAATCAAATCAAGGATAAATACACTCTGTTATTGCATGCCTAGCAAATCAAAACGATCGCATCTATCGTGCGCGTCACACACGAACTATCGTGCGCGTTTCAACGTAACAGTCTTCTTCTTCTTCTTCTTCTTCTTCTTCTTCTTCTTCTTCTTCTTAATTAATTAATTAATTAATATACATATATATAGGGATAAGCGCGCTATAAAAATCCTCAATAATAATAATAATAATAATAATAATAATAATAATAATAATAATAATAATAATAATAATAATATTGGACGCTTTCTGCCAAATGGTCACTGGGGCCGGGTTGCCTATGATGTTATTATTTGGCAATGTAGGTATTTTATATGTATGTGTTTCGTTGATATTGTATAATGATGTTTGTATTCTATTTTGTTTTTGTAAACGGGGGTTCGATAAATTAGAGTATAGCCTCAGCGTCCCCTGCGTGGGATGTCTTACTTGATACTTACTTGATACTTGATATTTTCGATGTTTGAGGCCAGAAATGGCCAGTTCATCGGTTCTACTGTTGATTGCTATTATTCACTGTGGCATGCGTGGCATTTAACCATGTGTAAGTATATACTAAAGTATATACGAAAGCACTAAAGGTGGCAATTTTAAATAGTCTTTATATGAATTGGTGACAATGGGGATCATAGAGGGATGGCAGATCGCTCCAGTGTCCAGCCTGTTCTTGAAGGCATTTACTGAAGGGGCTGTCACCACTTCGTCAGTGAGGGCATTCCAGGTGGAAACAACTCTCTGCGAGAAGAAGTTCTGCCTGACGTTGATTCTGCAGCGCGCCTTTGCTAGCTTCAAGCTGTGCCCCCTCGTGTCCCTGCCCTGGAATCGCTCCACCTGTGGCCTGTCTGTGTCGTAGATGCCATGATTGTACTTGTAGACATCGATCATGTCCCCTCTCTTACGACGGTGTTCAAGACTAGGCAGCTTCAGGGCAGCTAGTCGCTCGGGGTATGGCTTGTCTTTAATTGAGGCAAGAAGCTTGGTTGCTCTCCTCTGCACATCTTCAACCTCACCACTGAGCGACTTAAGGTTGGGCTGCCAGACTGAATGGCCGTACTCTAGCATGGGCCTCACCAGGGACTTGTACAACTGAATGAAGGTGTCCTCTGTCAGGTGGTCGAAGGATCTGCGGATTACGCCGAGAACTCTGTTGGCCTTTGCGGTAGCTTGGGCAACGTGGTTCTTAAAGTTGAGCTGCCTATCTACAAAGACTCCTAGGTCCTTCTCTACCTCACTCTCTGCTAAGGTGATTGTGCAGTTCTCACCACTGGCATTCTTCCCTTTCATGTAGTAGGTAGTCTCTGCATCTGAATTGCCCAACCTCATGACGCTGCACTTCTATGGGTGGAAGCGTAGTTGCCAGTCGTTTGACCACTGATATAACCTATCAAGATCTTCCTGGAGCGTGGCTCTAGTATGGGCATCGTCGCTGCGGTTGAAGATCTTGGTGTCGTCAGCAAACAACTTAACATGGCTCTGAAGTTCAGTTCAGTGGGTAGATTACCGTCCCCGGGCACATTAGCGTATAGGGGACTTGAGGCTCTGAACATGCTGAGGCAGGTCTTTATTGTAAAGTGACCGGCTGGTAAATTGCCTTCAGTGTTACCACTAGGGTTGTTTCGGCATATCTTTTATGCGGATCAGGGGTGAGTTCTTTTTCACTTATCTGGTCCTGATTTGGCACGGAAAAGTCCGCTGGACCTAAAGCAATAACCATGTCTTATATATATATATATATATATATATATATATATATATATATATATATATATATATATATATATATATATATATATATATATATATATATATATATATATATATATATATATATATATATATATATATATATATATATATATATATATATATATATATATATATATAAATTTATTATTATTATTATTATTATTATTATTGTTAAGAAATTTTTTTAAAATACCCGATTAGCCGCCCCAGTGAATCATTTCGGCGACAAACATTGACGAATGAAAACTGGTCATAGAGGAGTTGGGAAGAAAAGGGAGCACAACACGCCTAAACGGCGATGACTGCAACCGCGACGATGAAAGAGGGTCGCCGCACAGATGTTGAAAAGCGCAGCGGGACTTGTTGTGCTTGCGTTTAAGGACCGAGTCATTTGAGCCAATAAATAAATGTAAGCTGCTCGCATTATTGGAGCTTTATTTACCACCCCGAGTTCCTACCAGCGTTTTATACCTTTTCCGGAGCCATGCAACGTCACTGTCCTGTTCACTGTCTTTTCATCAAACCCAAACCCGCTCTTTCAGTTTTCAACCCTGTCGCCGACTTTCGGTGGTTTCCCTTTGTTGTCTTCATTATTCGAGCTTGTCTCCCCTGGTTGACGTCGAAAACTTCGTGGCGTCATAGTTTTGGCGTCACGGCGTGTGGCGCGTCATCAGCTACGGCGCGTCTCCGCCCTCTGTGTGCCCTGCACTATAAATCATTTTTTCACCCACTGAACTGCGGGCCTAGGCGCACCATCGCACAGACTGCCCGACCCTTCTTCGCGCAGCCAACAATTGAAATATAAACGTGCGTTTCTTTAATTGTACAGTTTGGAGCTTCTTTGAGGAAAGTGCATGCGTGTGTGTGCATGCATGCTGTGATACTGATAGCCTACTAGTTAGATTATACCAAAGTCGGTCTTATCTTGTTGATTAATATGCTGTACCTAGGCAACCCCCAAAATGACAAGTATTGAAATACAGCGAGCAAGATGGCAGAGGCAACCATTAGCTTACTTAGAATTCGAAAACACTCGCCAACTGTCTCATCCACGCGAAATGAAAAGATGACTACCCACCATTTTGTCTGATATTGGACAAATTTTGTCCTAACCGCCGTGACCGAGCTTTCTAACTAACAAACAAAAAAACCGTTTGCTTTTATAAGTACTCGAGTTAGCTCCATTGTGGGCGGCATTGATAATAATAATAATAATAATAATAATAATAATAATAATAATAATAATAATAATAATAATAACAACAACAACAATAATAATAATAATAATAATAATAATAATAATAATAATAATAATAATAATAATAATAATAATAATAATAATAATAATGGATGCTACATACGCGCCTATTCCTAAATCAATCAGGCTCAAGCGCGGCGTTCTGTACCAACATACACGCTCACTTGTCTCATCTACCCTCACACACACACAAACACAAACACACACACACACACACACACACACACAAGAAATACACATCCCTCACTCAAACAGGTGGTGTAAATGCAGGGAGATCGCTATTGGAAGACGGACATTTTTGAAATTTTATTTTGACTGCGTCCAGTACCATTATTGAAGGGTGGGAGGAAACCGGAGTGCCCGGAGAAAACCCTCGGTGACCTCATTAGCGTGCACATGCGCTGACAGTTAGACACAGTCGTCCAGAATGCACATTCATAGTCATTATTCCAACACGTTTAGTAGGTTATGCAACCCAGCGCCTATTCTACGGCTAGTCAGCCCATGATGACGCACACTCGGGTGTTTCCGGGAATGATTTTTTTTTTTCAAACTTCGGCGGCCGACCAAAAGGAAGCAGAAGAAATTAAAAAAAATGTCAATGTTAATAATAATAACACCACCACCACCACCACCACCAAAACTACTACTACTACTACTACTACTACTACTACTACTACTACTACTACTACTACTACTACTACCACCTCCACTACCACTACCACTACCACTACTACTACTACTACTACTACTACTACTACTACTACTACTACTACCACTACCACTACCACTACCACTACCACTACTACTACTACTACTACTACTACTACTACTACTACTACTACTACTACTAATACTAATACTCCTTCTCCTCCTTTCGTAGTCCTTGATTTGTATCCAATTCAATGTCCACTTGTATGGCGCACAATAGTTAAATTTGTAACAAAATACGAGATTGGCGGGTTCTCTCTCTCCCCCCCTCCCCCCTCACATCCGGTCTCTTCTTCCCCGGTCTTTTTCCCCCAAGTCTTTCCCCTTTAGGCCATTTCCCACCCAGCTACCTTCTCCCCCCATCCCCTCCGTGACCACTTCCCCCCCTGTGGTCACTTCCTCAACCCCCCCCCACCCTCCGCTTGTATTATTCTCCCCTGGTCACTTCCCCCAGGCAGAGCACAGTTGCGATCTTTAATTTCTATTTTGTAACATTGTGTCTTATATGCAAGACTATACCTATGAGCAAACTCAAGTATCAGTTCACTTGAAGCAAGAAAGTATTCTACTGATGTTTGATACCGACTATTGAGAACGTTACTGAATTTTCTTCAAGACTACCGATGTTTGATCATTGATCACGAAATCAGTTTTGAAATATGCGAACCGTTGTTCATTTTTACTTTAAACAAACGTGCACTGAAAACATTACTTTACTTTCTAGAAGTAGTTGAAGCAACAACAACAACAACATCTAAAATGATTAATAGAACCATGTCTTGTGTTTGGATTTTCTCCAAAGGCAAAAAGAAGATAGAGCACAGCGGATTCTTTTTCCACTATCAAAAGAAACAACACGGACAGCGATATAAATGTGAATACAACCACGACATCAAATGCAAAGCAGATGTGCATGTAAAGGTCACATAATTACATCTCGTCAATTCACATAAAGTTACAAATATATACAAGTCACTGTACAACTGGGGCTTACATCACATTTCATAAATGTATTACATTCATACAAGTCACTAACAAAATGTATCCAACCTTTTATTAAAACAAGTAATAAACTGGGAGGGGATTGTGACAGACGGACCAGTTTACCCCGCTTACTTTACTAATTTGCTTTAATAGTCAGTTAACCTTAGAATGTTAAGGTTAGGCTGCAGCAGACGATGGAAGTAATCAAGCGTAGCAATGATATACTGCCGGTTACACACAGTGGTAGAAGCGCAGGCAATGACATCATCGTAGCTACGTTAGGCGAGTCGATTACCAGCCAATGAAAACACAGGTTAGAATGGATTCAACCAGGTCTGGCTGATTCAAATAGAGAGATAGAACGGGAGTCGAGTTGGAAACGAGGGGCAGTAACCAGCTACACAGTTAGCAGTAAAATCTCTCCACTCATAGACCAGGAAGCAGGACTTGTGAATCTTAGAATTCAGTCAAGTAGCCACGGGCCTGACTTTGTCAAACAGGTAAATGAACATACTCCTGTTTCATCGTGATATATTTATATTATTGTTGAAATTATGTTTGTGGAATTTGCTATGCATAGATTTGAATTGTTAAATCCGAATTTGTCTTACCACGTGGAGAAGCCGAACACGTGTTAAGCACGACCGGTTTCGACGCCATGTTGTATACCTGACGGAACCACTGTTGTTTAGCCTATATGTATGTTTGCAGACCAGTGGCTGTACCAGTGAATTTTTATAATATTATTAATTCTGTATGTGTATAGTTAGCCACGATTTATATTATTTTATGTATGTATAGGAAATTAGAGTTGAGATTCCAGTGGACCACGGACGTAGAAGAATGTTCGTCGCTTATGTATAGAGATGTGGAGCTATCACTGAGGGCTACCTTGGCTTTCAGTGAGACGCTCTGCACAGACCTATTACTCAGGGTTGTGCAGAATTTCGTCTCATATGTTACAGATGAGCAGGCGAGATAGACCGTGCGCCCAACTCAACAGAAAAGACGAGTTGGCTGTTTAGCCTCTACAGCACAGGACTGAGAGAGCAACCCTGGAAAACACTCTCCAAGACAACACAGCGTGTCAAGGAACCAAACTACATGATGACCCAGCGTGTACCAGAAGCTACCTCAACGAAGGGCTTCAAACCCGCTACACAAAAGTTAAGTGCCTAGGAAAAAGTGCACTAAAACTGATAGCAAAAGGACCACAGTAGTCCACTCTTCAGAATCTATAGTAAAGAGGACCACAATAGTCCAATCTTCAAGAACGCTAGTAGCCAGTGCCCTATGAAGACATAACAGCTGCCTAGACTATCAGCGATCGAATCATTTGCATTGACGTATGACTTTTTAAGGTAGATTAGTACATCGAAGATCTTGTATAGAGTAGAAGAAATAAATGTGTGATTTTAACTGTTATCAAGTGGCTGGACTACATATGATTCATAGCCGTGTGAAAGCTAGTGTGACAGTGATCGTTTACCATTTTTCTATCTATCTCTGTACCCCAGCCTTAACACAGACCGAGCTAAATAAATAAATGTATTAAAGTAATTCACCGGGTGACTAACTAGCGGTTCCCATAGAAAAAAGCGTGAGGGTTACAGCATTCCATTGTGCAGAGCCCAGCAACAAATAAACCCCACGTCACAGGGATGATAGTAAATAAATAAATAAATAACAATATCTCTCTCCGAGAAGTGGGGTGAGGTGAGGTGGGAATGACCAGGGGGAATAACACAGGGGAAAAGAGAACGCAGGGGTGCGGGCGGGGGATTGATCACGGAGGGGAGATAGTCGGGAAAGAAGAAGGCTAGGGGGAAGGGGAAGAGGAAAAGACTGTGGAAAAATGTTCGGGAAGGAAGAGATCATCATCATCATCCACATCATCATCCACATCATCATCCACATCATCATCATCATCATCATCATCATCATCATCATCATCATCATCATCATCATCATCATCATCATCATCATCAACATCAACACTACCACCACAATCAGCCAAAGAGATTGAGTCGTCTATCTGGTTCGGGCCCTGAAAACAATAACAGCAGCAATAATAATAATAGCCCAATAATGATTATTAATAATTGTCATAAATACAATGCGTGTCTTCCGAGGAGGTCTGAATCAGCTGGAAGACCACACACGCTTGGGCTTGCTGTGCAATGTCTTAAAGGACCAGAGTACCAACAAGGTTCATTTTGTGTGCGGCAATGAGTTTACTTCGGCAATAGCTTTGTCACCACATTCAAAGACGATCGATCTAAACGGAGTGACTGTCGTTCATAAAATCGACCGCTATATAAACGTTTGCTTTTTAGGCGTCTCATCTTTGTCGTGTAAAAGAAAACTTGTGGCGACTATACACACTTTCGCAGCAGGGCTATATTTAGAATCAATCTGGATGCTATTGAAAGACACATAAACGAAATGAACATATCGATTTATATGAAAATGGTATGCTTGAAAGAGGTTATGTTTTGGTTTACATCTTATTTTCTTCTGGTAGGGTAGGGGAAGGGTGGGGGGAGGGGGAGTCAACACTGACGTTGAATTTAAAAAAGGATCTGTGCAAGTCCACATCGTTAGTGTAAACACAGAAAATCAACATTTCGTGTTTGTGAAACCTTGTCTGGGGTACCAACGACGAAGTCCGACAGACCATCGTCCAAACCATTGAACAACACGATGACCTGCTCACAGTGGTGAAGAAACGGAAACTCCCATGGTTTGCCCACTTCGCCAGATCATCGGGCCTTGCAAAGACCATCCTGCAAGGCACAGTGCAAGGAGGTAGAAGAAGAGGGAGACCGAAAAAGAGGTGGGAGGACAACATTCGAGAATGGACTGGTTTGACACTGAGCGAAGCCATCAGGGTTGGTGAGGCTAGAGAAAGATGGTGTACGCTGGTTAAACGATCATCTGTGGTGACCCAACGACCTCAGAGTTATGGGATAGGATAGGATAGAAAACCTTGTTTGTTTGTTTATTTCGATGACTTACTTGTCTGGGTATCGCAGTATAAGGACACACGACTAATAAAAATGCATTTTTATATTTTATATAATAAAGTTATTTTTTATATTGTTAGTTGTTTTTGAGTGATAAGTGGTAGACTTGCATTGCAGTGTTGGTGTGTTGGTCTGGATATTTTATGTTTTATTATATTAATGTGGGGCATACACTTTATTTGTTTGTACTTGTTTAACACGTTCTTTTAAACCTATTTTACCCATATTATATATGGTTGAACAGACCAAAAGAAATGTCTACGTACTGTGTAAGGTCTCAGTCTCCATCCAAGACTTTGCAGGTCACAGTGGAACGCTGTGAATGCCACCCTAGATCACTCTCATCCACAGCAGCAATGGAGTGACAATGAAACACTAATTATGATCTCTTCTGTACTAAATAGCGGCGGTGTCTGTGTAGGCAGGCAGACACCAGTGTCCCGATCCCAGGGTCAGATAATAGTTTACCCCATGTTTTTGCTTCACTCACAATAGTATTAATGCCACACACACATACGCACGCGCTGTGTGCACAAACAAACATAGACTCACACACATACACACACAAGAGCGCGCTTGTGTACACACACAACACACAATACAAACAAACACAAATACACACATGTGTACACAACACCCCCCCCCCCCCCAAAAAAAAAAAAAAAAAAGAAAATTCAAAATCGGTTCAGACAATTTTGAGATCGAACACAAATGTCTTTTTAATAATAATATATTTGACCTCAGCGCCCTTAACCTTTGAGAAATAGTAAAGGTCAATGCTACCAAAGACAGAGTGGTGGTTAAGGTATCTGCATAGTACATATAATCAAAATCGCATTAAAAAAAATCCTACAGAACTCTCACAATCAGTTTGATATATCTCTCGGGCAGTAATTTTTTGGTAGAACGTTCTTCTCCAACTCGCCCGTCCCGCTATGTCTGACATTCAGTGTGTACCGCTTATGACGGCCTACTAGCGCCAAAACCGAGAGTCACCAGAATCACGAGATAATTGAAATTAACACCTGTTCAGAGTAATTTACAAAGATACCGGTAATCCACAGTCCTATCCTATCCTATCCTATCCCGTAACTCGGAGGTCGTAGGGGCACCACAGATGATCGTTTAACCAGCGTACTCCATCTTTCCCTTTCCTCAGTAACCCTGATTGTTTCGCTCAGTGTCAACCAGTCCATTCTCGAATGTTGTCCTCCCACTTCTTTTTCGGTCTCCCTCTTCTTCTACCTCCTTGCCATCGGAGTTTCCGTTTTTTCACCACTGTGAGCAGGTCATCGTGTTGTCCAATCGCTTGTGTGATGGTCTGTTGGACTTCGTCGTTGGTGATGTGCTGGGTATAGGAAATGTCCAGAAGTCTTCTGTAGCACCGCCCCTCCATGCTTTGTATTCTTCGTTGGAGATCTTCTGTGAGGTCCATGTTTCGCTCACAGCAGATCTCCAAATCCACAGTGTTAATTAATAATTTTCAGTCTTTCCACGCCTTCCTAGCGCCAAGCCTCATAATTACAAATACCACGAGATAATTACAAATATTATAAGATTATTACAATTATCAAGGGATAATTACAATTATCATTAAAACATTACAAATGTCTTCGCGTGATCATGTTTAATTTTCATTTTTGTCTCTAGCAATCTGTTTGGAAATGCGCCCAAAACAAAAAATTTAATTTTTTAGGTTGGGCTCTAGCAATCTGTCTGGAAATGGAACCAAACCAAAAATTTTAATTTTCACTTGATAATTACAATTTGTACGAGTTAATTGTAAATATGTCATTGTTATTTGTAATTATTCCATGATATTTGTCATTATAAGGTTTTGGCGCTAGTAGGCCGTCATATATGTGAATTACACAGAACACGTGTTGATAAGCTTACCACTGATACCTGTAAAAGCAAGTTATAGAGCTAGTAAGCCGTCTTAGCCAGAAGTAAGCATGATCACGTAAATATTGTAATTAGCAAGTAAAAATTGTAATAATTATGTGATAATTACAATTTTCGGTTTTGACGCATTTCCAGGCGGATTGCAACAGCTAAAACTGGAAATTAAATGGGATCACGCGATGATATTTGTAATTTTTCAACGATAATTGTAATTATCCCTTGATAATTGTAATTATCCCATGATATTTGTAATTATCCCATGATATTTGCAAGTGTCTCATGATATTTGTAATTATCAGGTTTTGGCGCAAGTAGGCTGTCATAACCGCTCCTTTCTTGATTCACTGCACTTCTTCACCGGCTCCGACTATCCCCTTTCTCTCTCTTCTCTACCTCCCTTCTCTTCAACATGGCTCCCCTCCCTCCCCTCCAAATCTCTCAAAATGTTTGTGGCTGGATGGGAGGGGCAGAGAGCGGACGGGAGGTCTTATAACCAACAGGTGGCCAGACGCTCAGAGACGGCGAGCCCACCAACCACCTGGCAGACATGACACCGCACTCAGCGATCGGCCAACTCCGGACTACACTGACATTCTGCTCTCGGCTACATTTTACTTGAATTTTAGGGTCTTCTTAACGCGTAAAACAAAGCAAACAAGACAAAGTATACAAGACAAACCTTACAAGGCAAATCATACAACTCACTGAGAAGCCAATCAACCAAAGCAACCAAGGAATTTAACCAACCTAACCAAAAGCACCGAAACCAAGATCAACCAAAGCAAACTAAAATTCATCTCAGTGTATATTTGTGTTGATATAATTAGTCCAGTGATTTCTTTTGGACTATTCTTATTCTAATATTACAAACAAATAAACATACGAAAAACAGACAAACACACATACAAATAAATAAATTTAAAAAAACAACAAACAAATAGACAAGTTTTGAAGTAGTCGTAACCCAAAATGTCGTCAACCCATTTGGGTTTGGGTATGGAATAAATTATGTCACCCATAATAATAATAATAATAATAATAATAATAATAATAATAATAATAATAATAATAATAATAATAATAATAATAATAAGGGTATTTATATAGCGCTTTTTCGTAAAGACATCAGTTCAAGGCGCAGTTCTCACGCATTTATACTTAACGTTAACATCGAAATACATTCGAAAAGAAGTGAAACACAAACAAGACACTAATAAAGTATGCAAAGATATAATCCTATCCTATCCTATCCTGTCCCATAACCCGAAGGTCGTAGGGGCACCACAGATGATCGCTTAACCAGCATACTCCATCTTTCTCTGTCCTCAGCAGCCCTCATGGCTTCGCTCAGTGTCAAACCAGTCCATTCTCGAATGTTGTCCTCCCACCTCTTTTTCGGTCTCCCCCTTCTTCTACCTCCTTGCACTGTGCCTTGCAGAATGGTCTTTGCAAGGCCTGATGATCTGGTGACGTGGCCATACCATCGGAGTTTCCGTTTCTTCACCACTGTGAGCAGGTCATCGTGTTGTCCAATGGCTTGTGTGATGGTCTGTCGGACTTCAACGTTGGTGATGTGTTGGGTATAGGAAATGCACAGAAGTCTTCTGTAGCACCTCATCTCCATGCTTTGTATTCTTCGTTGGAGATCTGCTGTGAGGGTCCATGCTTCGCAAGCATATAGGAAGATGGAGATGACCAGAGATCGCAGCAGTCTTACTTTGGAATGTAGACTGATGGTTCTGTCTTTCCAAATGGGCTTCAACCTTGTCAGGGCAGCAGTTGTTTGTGCGATCCTGGAGAGGACTTCCTGTCGAGACCCATTGTCTGACACAATGGCTCCTAAATATTTGAAGCTGTGCACTGTGTTGAGGGATTGGCCTTGTACTTTGATGTCCGTGTTGATGCCATTGGTGTTGTTGGTCATCATTTTGGTCTTCTCTGCACTTATTTCCATTCCATAAGCTCTGGAGGTGGTGTCAAGCCTCTGTACAAGCTGTTCAAGTTCTTGTTCCTCTCCAGCCAATCCATCAATATCATCCGCAAAACGAAGATTGGAGATTGCTCTGCCCCCTATGCTGACTGTGCCTTCGTGATCTGCAAGAGCATCTGACATGATGCGCTCTAGGAAGATGTTGAAGAGTGTTGGAGAGAGTAGGCATCCTTGACGCACACCGATTGTTGTTCTGAACCAGTTCCCGATGACGCTGTTATGGAGGACTGCACTGGTAGCCTTGTCATACAGGCTTTTGATGACTTCTATGATTTTAGGGCTGATGTTGTACACTTTCATGGTTGCCCATAGAGCTGCATGCCAGACTCGGTCAAATGCCTTCTTGAAGTCTATGAACACATGATATAGATGTTGTTGGTGCTGTAGGTATTTCTCACAGATTATTCTGAGGTTGAAAATCTGTTCAGTGGTACTTCGCCCTGCCATGAATCCTGCTTGTTCTTCAGCTATGATTTGTTCAGCTTGTGGTTTCAACCTGTTGAGTATTATTTTCAGGAGGACCTTGCTGGGATGGCTGATGAGGCTGATGGTGCGGTAATTTTCACACTCCTGAAGGTTACCTTTTTTAGGAAGAGTGATGACAAGCGACTGGGTCCATGGTGTAGGCCATTCCCCACTCTGCCAGATCTTGTTACAGATAGTGGTGAGAGCATCAGTCATCGCTTCTCCTCCTGCTTGTAGCAGTTCCGCTGGTATGTTGTCCACTCCCGCTGACTTCCCTTTCTTCAGCGATTGCACTGCTGCCTCAACTTCTTCCCGGAGAATTGGGAGGATTTCTTCTTCTTCTCTGCTCTCGGGACATGCTAGAACTGATGGGTCTCCATTTGGTGTATGGTTGTAAAGGTCAGAGCAGTACTCTGTCCATCTGTCCAAGACTTCTTGTTCTTCTGTAAGGCAAATGCCAGACTTGCTTTGGATAGTGGAGACTTTGGGCTGTTTAACACTTGTCAGCCGCTTCACAGTCTGGTAGGCCTTCTTGCTGTTGTTCTTGTTCAGATTGTTCTCTATTTCCTGGCATTGATCTTCTATCCAGTTCTCCTTTGCTGTGCGCATGCCTTTTCGGATGTCATTGTTGATTTTTCGGTAGACATCAGCTCCCTGTGAGGTGTTCTTTTTCTTTTTTAACTCTCTTCGTTTATCACACAGATCCACAAGTTCAGGTGTGATCCACGGCTTCTTCTTTGGTCGGTGCTTGCCAAGGATCTCAGTGGCGGCATCTGTTACAGCTGAGTTGAAGGTATTGGTCATGGTGTTGACCTCTTACTAGCTCTGCGTAAATGTCTAGCTCTTTTGGGGGCAGGCGAAGTAGATTTCAACACCATGACCAATACCTTCAACTAGCTGTAACAGATGCCGCCACTGAGATCCTTGGCAAGCACCGACCAAAGAAGAAGCCGTGGATCACACCTGAACTTTTGGATCTGTGTGATAAACGAAGAGAGTTAAAAAAGAAAAAGAACACCTCACAGGGAGCTGATGTCTACCGAAAAATCAACAATGACATCCGAAAAGGCATGCGCACAGCAAAGGAGAACTGGATAGAAGATCAATGCCAGGAAATAGAGAACAATCTGAACAAGAACAACAGCAAGAAGGCCTACCAGACTGTGAAGCGGCTGACAAGTGTTAAACAGCCCAAAGTCTCCACTATCCAAAGCAAGTCTGGCATTTGCCTTACAGAAGAACAAGAAGTCTTGGACAGATGGACAGAGTACTGCTCTGACCTTTACAACCATACACCAAATGGAGACCCATCAGTTCTAGCATGTCCCGAGAGCAGAGAAGAAGAAGAAATCCTCCCAATTCTCCGGGAAGAAGTTGAGGCAGCAGTGCAATCGCTGAAGAAAGGGAAGTCAGCGGGAGTGGACAACATACCAGCGGAACTGCTACAAGCAGGAGGAGAAGCGATGACTGATGCTCTCACCATTATCTGTAACAAGATCTGGCAGAGTGGGGAATGGCCTACACCATGGACCCAGTCGCTTGTCATCACTCTTCCCAAAAAAGGTAACCTTCAGGAGTGTGAAAATTACCGCACCATCAGCCTCATCAGCCATCCCAGCAAGGTCCTCCTGAAAATAATACTCAACAGGTTGAAACCACAAGCTGAACAAATCATAGCTGAAGAACAAGCAGGATTCATGGCAGGGCGAAGTACCACTGAACAGATTTTCAACCTCAGAATAATCTGTGAGAAATACCTACAGCACCAACAACATCTATATCATGTGTTCATAGACTTCAAGAAGGCATTTGACCGAGTCTGGCATGCAGCTCTATGGGCAACCATGAAAGTGTACAACATCAGCCCTAAAATTATAGAAGTCATCAAAAGCCTGTATGACAAGGCTACCAGTGCAGTCCTCCATAACAGCGTCATCGGGAACTGGTTCAGAACAACAATCGGTGTGCGTCAAGGATGCCTACTCTCTCCAACACTCTTCAACATCTTCCTAGAGCGCATCATGTCAGATGCTCTTGCAGATCACGAAGGCACAGTCAGCATAGGGGGCAGAGCAATCTCCAATCTTCGTTTTGCGGATGATATTGATGGATTGGCTGGAGAGGAACAAGAACTTGAACAGCTTGTACAGAGGCTTGACACCACCTCCAGAGCTTATGGAATGGAAATAAGTGCAGAGAAGACCAAAATGATGACCAACAACACCAATGGCATCAACACGGACATCAAAGTACAAGGCCAATCCCTCAACACAGTGCACAGCTTCAAATATTTAGGAGCCATTGTGTCAGACAATGGGTCTCGACAGGAAGTCCTCTCCAGGATCGCACAAACAACTGCTGCCCTGACAAGGTTGAAGCCCATTTGGAAAGACAGAACCATCAGTCTACATTCCAAAGTAAGACTGCTGCGATCTCTGGTCATCTCCATCTTCCTATATGCTTGCGAAGCATGGACCCTCACAGCAGATCTCCAACGAAGAATACAAAGCATGGAGATGAGGTGCTACAGAAGACTTCTGTGCATTTCCTATACCCAACACATCACCAACGTTGAAGTCCGACAGACCATCCACACAAGCCATTGGACAACACGATGACCTGTTCACAGTGGTGAAAAAACGGAAACTCCGATGGTATGGCCACGTCACCAGATCATCAGGTCTTGCAAAGACCATCCTGCAAGACACAGTGCAAGGAGGTAGAAGAAGAGGGAGACCAAAAAAGAGGCGGGGAGGACAACATTCGAGAATGGACTGGCTTGACACTGAGTAGACTTCGGTTTATATGGACTAGGAGGGTCATTGCGCTGCTTGAAAATCTGAAAGTTTGTTGTTGTTGTTGGTGTTGTTGTTGTTGTTGTTGTTGTCGCTGCTGTTGTTGTTGCTGTTATTGTTGCTGTTTTTATTGCTGCTGTTGTCTTCTTCTTCTTCTTCTTCTTCTTCTTCTTCTTCTTCTTCTTCTTCTTCTTCTTCTTCTTCTTCTTCTTCTTCTTCTTCTTCTTCTTCTTCTTCTTCTCTTCCTGCTCCTCCTCCGTCATCTTCTTCTTCCTCTTCCTCCCCCTCTTTCTTCTACTTCGTCTTCTCCTCCCCCCCCTTTTGTCTTTATTTTTCTTCTCTTCTTCGTCTCCTCAGCACTAAATGTGGCGTTACCTGCACAGTCCGCAGTTTGGTGTGTATGACGGTGCGTGAGAGCAGAGAGGAGACACGGCAGTCTACACCTCAACGGCCTATGGCGACGTGCTGCTTCTTTCCTGTTTTATTGTATGGTCAACATACTCTGCACTCCGACCACCACTCCCCCCCCCACACTCATTACACACCTCACCCACCCACATTTTTCTCTCTCTCTCTCCTCACTCTCTCTCTCTCTCTCTCTCTCTCTCTTATTTAGATTGTAAGATTAGGTTTGCAGCCTAAAAATCTAAATCCTTGTTACAATAAAATTATCTTAAATCTGAATTTTAATATAGATGTCTGTATGTATCTGTCTTTCTGTCTCTTGCTCTGTCACTCTCTCTCTCTCTCATTCTCTGTCATACTTCTTAAAAATCTTTCTCTCTCGGTCGCTCTGTTACACTCAGTTCGATGTTGGTGTTTTCTATCAGTATCTGATTCAGCCCCGATGCTTGAATTCCTGATAGGGTGTAACTCAGATTCGTTTATTCACACAGCCCGTCCAAACAGCATACAAGTCACAAAGTCGACGTATGAAGTTTTCCACTTTTATTCAGCACACATCAACAACTGCATACAATTCTCAATTCAACTCAACAACTTTCACAGCAACTTTCCAAATCACTATCAACAACTTTACTCTCTCAAAAGCCACTCGGCACACGATTAAATAACCTCTCTCTCTTCCGGAAGGATTTCGAATACTGTAGAAATGACGCACTGCCACCAATCGAATAAAAGATCGTCATCACTGACTTACGTCAATACATATTTTTATATCTTCCAGAACGACCTCTTGCTTCGACATGCATCGGGAAATTTCTATCAAGAGTAAACACGCATATCCAGAAGATTCTCAAATAATATCGACTAACGCAAATTATATTATCAACGTTATACAAAGCCTCTCCTAACAACAATGCAAACTCAACTCAAAGGTAAATAAACTCCATTATTGAATACTTTGCAAAACGAAACGATTAGATCTATCGTGCGCGCTTCCGACATACTTTCGTTCACGTTTCAACGTAACATAACCCCCCACTCAAGAAGAAATTTACCCAATTTCTTTCAACAACGTTGAAACGTAATGCACAAACAAAGTCCACAATTGAAACTTACTTCAGACTGTCTCATTTACTGTCAATGTTCTCAGTTTATATACACAGAGTCCATGTTTTTCATCCGCAAGTTTTTCTGGATACTGTCAATGTTCACAGATCATTTACCCAGTCAACGTTTTTCATTTTCAAGTCTGTCATTACCAATATTCTTAGTTCATCCACACAGTCAATGTTCTTTCGTTCGCAAGGAATCGACGCCCTCGTCAGTTGCGGTCGTCATCGGCCCAGGGTCAAAGACGATGATCACGTTGGCTGCCCTGGAATCAGTGCGTCCTCCGTTGTCTCCTTCTTCCGTCGGATGTCCGTCGCAGTCGACGTTGTCATCTCCCAGAATGCATTCGCTGGGTCTCACGGTCAGGTTGGCTTCTGCGGGACGGTGGAACAGCTCCCTCAAGGTCTGCAGATGCTCCTTCCAGGTCTGGGTGTGGACTTCATGTTCGACCAAAGTCGTAGAGCCTGGGACATCATTGAAGTTATGGGGAAACTCGCCCATAAGGTCCTTGAGCTCCATCTTTTGACCTTCCGTCAAGCCTGGTCCTAGCTTAACATCATCGATGCCTTCTTTGCTGTGGAAGTCTCCCAGTTCCAACAGTTCTTCGCTGTCAAAGCTGTCGTCGGTCACAGCTGCTGTTGCTGCATGTACAGTCTCTGGCGGCCTCTCCACGTACAGCTTAAGAAGGTTGGCGTGGTATATCTTGGAATGCTGGCCGACCTTCACCTTGTAGTCGTTGATCCCCACCACGGTCTCCACTTCGTACGGGCCTTTCCACTGCATCAGCAACTTATTGTGATCAGTAGGTAGCAGCACCAGCACTTTGTTGCCAGGTTTGAACTTCCTGTTGACAGCCCTACGATCATAATAGTGCTTTCCACAGTCCTGGGACTTCTTCAGGTTTTCTCTGGCTATCTCGAGAGTCTGCTCCAGCTTCTCCCGTAGCTCAAACACGTACTGGTAGCTGTTCTTCACCTCTGGGGTGTCTACTTCTTTCGTCCACAGTTCTTTTAGGATGTGCATCGGCCCTCGGATGGTTCTTCCGTACAGCAGCTCGAACGGAGAAAAGCCGGTGGACTCCTGCGGTACTTCTCTGTAGGCGAAAAGTAAGGCGTTGATATAGCGATGCCATTGTCTGGGCTGCTCGCTGCACAGTTTCTTCAGGGTGGACTTCAGCGTAGCATTGAACTTCTCGACAAGCCCGTTGCACATCGGATGGTAGGGTGTCGTAGTCAAATGCCGGATGCTCAGCAGTCTGTTGACCTCCTTCATGCAGTCAGAGACAAACTGCGTCCCGAGGTCTGTCAGGATCTCTTCAGGCACTCCAAGTCTACTGAACATGTCCACTAGCGCCTCTGCAACAGTTTCAGTGTCAATCTTCTTCAGAGACACTGCTTCTGGGTACCGAGTCGCATAGTCCACTAAAGTCAGTACCCATCGATGACCTTCTTCACTCGGAGGTCTTATTTCGCCGATTAAGTCTAAGGCCACCCTCTTGAAAGGTCGGTCGATCAAAGGCATCCTCTGCATAGGCACTTTCGGGACCCTTCCTCGAGGTATGGTCTTCTGGCAAATGTCACACGATCGGCAGAAACGGCTGACGTCCGCATGAAGTCCTGGCCAGTAGAATACCGCCTGGATTCTATCCGACGTCTTCTTGATACCCAGGTGACCTCCCATGATTGAGTCATGCGCTACTTCCATCACCTGGCGCCTTAGGGGTAACGGTACCAATACTTGACGTAGTGGTTTCCCTCCGTTGACCCTCGGGTGCTGGAAGATTCTGTACAGGATCTTGGCCTTCACCTCGAAATAGACCGTACCACTGCCTTTGGTCACGTGGTCTTGGCGGTTCCTGTACTTTTTTAAAGTGCTATCAGCTTCCTGGAGCTGGATCAGCTTATCTCTGTCCACGATGGCAGCTTTAGAGTTGTCGGCGACCTTCAGTGGCGTAGACGTCTTGTCTCTCTTGGCCTGGGCCCTGGTAGTAACAGCACCGACGATCTCTGGTCGGCAGGGCTGAGCCGGAGTAACCACATTGTCCCGTAGCAGCTCTGTAAGGTCTCCATCGGGAAACGGCAATGGATCCTCCTCTACAACTTCGACACGTTGGGTTGAGGCAGGACTCCACTCTGGATCGGGGTCGTCGGGTCGTCTCGCGCCGTCGATGTTCCCGATCATCAAATCGTATAGCGGCTTCTTCAGGCAAACCGCTTCGACTTCGCCTATGTAGAAAGGGGTGTTGACATGAATCTTCGCAACTGGCGCTCTCACACATTTGCTGTCGGCCATAAGTGTCCATTTTGAATCGCCAGTGAACTGTTCTTTAGCGATTAGGTCTTCTCTGACGATGACCCCACTGCAGCCAGAGTCTCTTAAAACAGTCACTTCATGATTTCCGACGCGTCCCTTTGAAACAGGCATGTTCTGGACGGTCACAGCTGCGCTGGCGACGACGGGGATGGATTTTCCGTTGGCAAGGAGAAGTTGGCCATCGGTCATGCACTCTTGCACGTCCGCAGGAGTAGCTGTGCGCTTGGTCTCACTCGGAAGAATGACGCTCCCGCCGCACACTTGATGGTCAGATCTACTGGTTTGCCGTTGATTGGAGAACCGCCTCTGCCGGTTGCCCGCCGCTGCGTTGTCCGTACTGCTCCGCTGTCCGCTACTTTTGTTTTGAGGACAGTTGGAAGCTCTGTGGTCTGTAGCGTTGCAGGTGAAACAGCCCCTTGAATGCCCTTCCCTGGGAGGAGGCGTGGAGTCTGTCTGTCTCTGGCTCGTCTGGCTTCCTTGGATCTGGTTCCCATGGTTTGCAGTCTTCTGAAAATGTTTCGTCGCGCTGGGTGGCCCCAGGGTTTTCCCATGAGCGATAAGATATCTTTCAGCAGCCTCAGTCACATCTTTAAGCGTCTGCAGCTTTTGTTCTTCTAAGTGGGTCGCTAGGTCCTTGTGACAGGCATTGAGAAATTGTTCTTTCACGATCAGGTCATGAAGACTGTCGTAAGACTTCATTTCGCCTGATAACTCCACCCACTTGTGTAGATATGACGACAGGCGCTCCACAAACTGCTTTGGCGTCTCGTCTGACTTAGGCCGGCATTCACGGAAGCGTTTACGGTAGCCCTTCTCTGTAAAGTTGTAGCACTGCAACAGGGCCTCTTTCAAGACGTCGTAGTTTTTGGCGTCATCGTTCGACAGTCTGGTGTAAACTTCGAGAGCTTGCCCCCGTCAGAAGTGCACTCAGTCGAATTGCCCAGTCTTGAGGTTGCCAGTTAGAGCTTTCAGCGAACCTTTCGAATCTCGCCAGATAACTGTCAATCTGGTCCTTCCCGTCGACGAAAGCTGGCAATTTTGGAGCCGTGTTGTCACTGATAACTTGTGGCGCATGCTGTTGTTGCTGGATGCGCGCCAACTCTAGTTGGAATTGCCGATCAGCTTCTCTTTCCTCACGCCTGCGCTCATCTTCTCTTTCTTGCCGCTGCTGTTCAATTTCCAGACGCTTCAGTTCAAATTCTCTTTCTTCACGGCGACGCTGCTCTTCTAATTCTCGTTCTTCACGGCGACGCTGCTCTTCTACTTCTCGTTCTTCACGGCGACGCTGCTCTTCTACTTCTAGACGCTTCTGTTCTAGTTCTATTTCTTTTTCTAGACGCTTCTCTTCCAATTCTCTTTCTCGTATTCTCTCCTGAGACTTGACGTACTCCGTCAGCTGCTTGCCTTTTAGATTCAGTTCAACCCCTTTCTGCCAGAAGTCAGCCATCTTGATGCTTCTGGAAAGTTCTTTTCTGGAAAGTTCTTTTTCTAGAAAGTTCTTGACTGTAGAGTTCTTTTTCCTGGAAAGTTCTTGACTGTGCTGTACCTTTCTAGACTGTTCTAGAACAGCACGCTTTCTGCAGT
This sequence comes from Oncomelania hupensis, assembly GCA_036898135.1. Taxonomy (NCBI): domain Eukaryota; kingdom Metazoa; phylum Mollusca; class Gastropoda; order Littorinimorpha; family Pomatiopsidae; genus Oncomelania; species Oncomelania hupensis. The sequence goes on along the minus strand of CM072523.1, from coordinate 11,056,966 downwards.
AGCGCTGATGCTTGTCACTGGTCGCCTTCGTTGACGCAGGCCCCGCTGTCCTCGTCGTATGCGACGCTGCACCACGCTGGTGTTGATGTATACGCTCCTATGCTGAAGTAGACTCGACGTCCGTACGTCGCTCTCTCTAATACTGGCGATGTAGCTCCGAGACTGTCCCTCGACGTAGTCCTGCGGCAGCCACGTAGTCCCGCTCTGTTGTTCGCTCACGAAGCAACTCTTCGGCGACTACACGCCCTTGCAGTCAACCCGAACCTATCGGTGATGTAGTCCCAGTATGTTGGCCCCTCTCGACGCAACTCGTTGGCGGCTACCCTCGATGACTGCCTCTCGTAACGTTGACTCGCTTGTTGTAGCAGTTGAACCCTTGGCTATGGCGTGAATCGCGGCTTGGCCCCAAAATGTTACACTCAGTTCGATGTTGGTGTTTTCTATCAGTATCTGATTCAGCCCCGATGCTTGAATTCCTGATAGGGTGTAACTCAGATTCGTTTATTCACACAGCCCGTCCAAACAGCATACAAGTCACAAAGTCGACGTATGAAGTTTTCCACTTTTATTCAGCACACATCAACAACTGCATACAATTCTCAATTCAACTCAACAACTTTCACAGCAACTTTCCAAATCACTATCAACAACTTTACTCTCTCAAAAGCCACTCGGCACACGATTAAATAACCTCTCTCTCTTCCGGAAGGATTTCGAATACTGTAGAAATGACGCACTGCCACCAATCGAATAAAAGATCGTCATCACTGACTTACGTCAATACATATTTTTATATCTTCCAGAACGACCTCTTGCTTCGACATGCATCGGGAAATTTCTATCAAGAGTAAACACGCATATCCAGAAGATTCTCAAATAATATCGACTAACGCAAATTATCAACGTTATACAAAGCCTCTCCTAACAACAATGCAAACTCAACTCAAAGGTAAATAAACTCCATTATTGAATACTTTGCAAAACGAAACGATTAGATCTATCGTGCGCGCTTCCGACATACTTTCGTTCACGTTTCAACGTAACACGCACACACTATCGCACTCACGAAGCACACTGAAACACACACTGAAACACACACACGCACGCACACTCGCACACGCACTTAAAGACAAAAAGACACGCACATGCACGGTTACACCCACCCACGAATGGGAACCTTTTGCAATGGTGGATCACTGTTAAAGTTGTGACAGCAAGTGTGCGCCTGGGACGGTTTGAGTTAGATCCTGTATCGACCAGCGCCTGGAGCCAGCTCTTGAGCTGAAAATGCGCTATTTAAGATAAAATACATTTTAACATCTCAATTTGGATCTTTGGTAACTTCGTGAAATAGAACTCTGTGCCACTTAAATCATGAAGATGACGACGACCATTACAACAACGACCATGACGACAACGACCATGACTGTCACGTGGGGTTTATGGGCTCTGCACAATGGAATTATGGACCCTCACGTTTATTCGGTGGGAACTGCTAGTAAGTCACCCTATGAATTACTTTAATAAATTTATTTGTTTAGCTCGTTCTGTGTTAAGGTTGGGGTACAGAAATAGATAGAAAAATGGTAAAAGAATACTGTCACACTAGCTTTCACACGGCTATGAATCATATGTAGTCCAGCCACTTGATAACAGTTAAAATCACACATTTATTTCTTCTACTCTATACAAGATTCTCTAAGTACTAATCTAACTTAAAAAGTCTCTTTCAATGCTAATAGTTCGATCGCTGATAGTCTATGCAGCTGTTCTATCTTCATCGGGCACTTGCTAGTATATCTCATGTAGATTTGGACTACTGTGGTCCTTTTTACAGTTTATGAAGAGTTGGACTACTGTGGTCCTGCTATGATCAGTTTAAGTGCACTTGGGATAACACACTTAACTGGCGGGTGGTGCGGTCGAAGTCCTTCTGTGAGGTAGCTTCAGGTGCACCTGTGTAGTTGTGTAGTTGGGTTCCCTTGCCACGCTGTGGGGTCTTGTAGGGTGTGATCCAGGGTAACTCTCTCCGACCTGTGCGGTAGAGGTTACGCAGACAACTCGTCGTTTCTGTGGAGTTGTGCGCACGGGATAGCTCGGGATAGCTCGCCTGCTCGTCTGTAATATAAGAGACGAAATTCTGCACAACCCTGAATAATCGGTTTGTGCAGAGCGTCTCACTGAAAGCCAAGTAGCCCTCAGTGATAGCTCCACATCTCTATACATAAGCGACGAACATTCTGCTACTTCCGGGTTCCACTGGAATCTCAACTCTAAATTCCTATACATACATAAATATCAATCGTGTCTAACTATACACATACAGAATTAATAATATTATAAACATTCAGTGGTACAGCCACTGGTCTGCAAACATACATATAAGTTAAACAACAGTGGTTCCGTACGGGATACAACATGGCGGCGTAACCGGTCGTGTTTCGCCTCGTGGTCGGCTCTTCCACATGGTCACGCAAATTCGGATTAATAATTCACATTTATGCATAGCAAATTCCACAAACATAATTTCAACAATAATATAAATATATCACGATGAAACAGAAGGGTGTTCATTTACCTGTCTGACAAGTTCAGGCCCGTTGGCGACTTAATAGAATTCTAAGATTCCTAAGTCCTGCTTCCTGGTCTATGTGTGGAGAGATTTCTCTGCCAGCTTTCTAGCTGTTAACACTTCGGTGTATTACTCCCAACTGACCAAAACTGTGCGTGGTTTGGACCCAGTCAAACTGGCTCCAACCACTTTGCCTAAGCTCTCCCATTGGTTCCAACGGTCCGATTCAAAACTCAAGTGCTGACGTCACTGCGCTGTGTGTGTGGCTCAGGCTCGCAGTGTGCTGTAATTTAATTGCTTGATGTGTACTACACTGACTCTCTACTGTTACAAAGACTACACATGGCTAAATAGTCAATGAGCAGAGTTAAAACTAGCCAATTCGTGACAGGCTCCCTCAACTGAAAAAAGGCGATGACTACTGGATTCGACCTTTTTCTACTACAGAGCCTAGTTTAACACTGCACTATCCTAGGGTCCTATGTACAAACTAAGTAAGTTGCTCTACCTGAGCTGCAATGCTGTGCCAGGTAGCTATGGACACTAGTGACAGGGTATTTTTGGGCGGGGACGAATTCTGGTGCTGTGGCCCTTAGTTGTGTTGGGTGGGCGACAGCTGCTGAGTCCTCCACGAGATGGCGACTGAGGTAGTCGGCTCCGTGGTTCTCTTTGCCGGGGATGTACTCGATTTGGAATGAGTATGCCTGAAGGGTGAGTGCCCATCGCATCAGGCGAGAGTTCAAAGACTTGGAGGCTGCCAGGAACGATAGTGGTTGGTGGTCCACCTGAACTGTGAAGTGTGTCCCATACAGGTAGAGTTGAAATTTCTGTATGGCCCAGACTAGTCCAAGACATTCTTTCTCCGACGTGGCGTAGTGGGTCTCGGCGGGTCTCAATTTTCTGCTGGCGTAGGCGACAGGGAATAGCGTCTCTGCATTCTTGGGGTCGCGCTGTAGCAGTACTGCTCCGAGGCCTAAGTCGCTTGCGTCGGTGCGTAGAACGAATGGCTGAGTCAAATCGGGTAGGTGGAGTACTGGCGCCGATGTCATTCTGTCCTTGAGTGTTTGGAATGCTGTCTCGCATTCGGCTGTCCATACGACTTTGTCCGGGGCGATTTTCCGGGTTCCATTTGTCAGTGGTACGGCGGTGCTGTTGAAGTTGGGGATGAACTTCTTCCGCGATGGCGATGGCCATCCATGTGTGTGTGCCGGGGGTCGCCGGTCGGTCCGTGTATTTCTTGAGGAGATTAATGTGGTGGTATCGGGCTCTCCCGTTCACCTCTACTTGGTAGACTGTCTTGGATTTCTTGGCAGTCACCCGGTACGGTCCTCTCCAAGCGATGTCCAGCTTGTTGGTTCCACTTGGAAGTAAGAGTAGCACTTGATCGCCGACTTGCAGTTCTCTGTCCTTCGCGTGGCGGTTGTAGTACTTCGCCTGCCGGGCTCTTGCCTTCTTCAGTGCTTCACCAGCTTTCTTCCACGTTGCTTTGAGGGTTTCCTGCAGGTCTGCGACGTACTTGGTGGCACCTCTTGGTGTGTCGTCTATCTTGGCTTCCGTCCAACTTCTGCGTAGGGCTTCTAGCGGCCCTGCGAGAGGTCTGCCGAATAGCAATGTTGACGGGGTGTAGCCTGTGGCTGCATGGGGCGTTTCTCGGTATGCGAACAGTGCCGCATTCACGTAGGTGTCCCACGCTTCTGGATTGTCGTCGGCGACTTTCCTGAGTATGGTGAGAAGGGTTCCATTCAGTCTTTCTACTTGTCCGTTGCTGGCTGGGTGGTATGGTGGTGTGCGAATGTGATGAACTTGTATCAAATCGAACACGTCTTGCATCAGGCGGCCGGTGAACTGAGATCCGTTGTCCGTTCTAATGCTGTCCGGGAATCCGACTCTGGTAAAGATGGCGATGAGTGCATCTGCAATCTTCTTGGTGTCGATCGCTGGCAACGGGACTGCTTCGCACCACATCGTACATGCGTCTACGAGTGTGAGTAGAAATCTGTTCCGCTTCTTGGTCATGGGCAGTGGTCCTACTATGTCTACTGAGACTTGCTGGAATGGCACGCCGACTACTACCGATGGTCCTAAGGTAACTGGTACGGTGTGATGTCGCGGGGAATATCGTTGACATTGGTGGCAAGATTTCACGTAGCGCTTGACATCCTCCGTGATTCCTGGCCAATAGTAGTGTGCGCTGATTCTCTGCACTGTGGCTCCAATTCCCATGTGTCCGCTGAGTGGCATGCTGTGGCCTAATTCTAGTACTTGGGCTCGAAGGGTGGCTGGTAGTACTAGTTGGGTGTGATCTCCATCTCCTTGTCGATGTAGAACTCCCTCTTCCATGTAGAAGTCTCCCTTGTGCGGGGGTGTGTGCGCCTTGGGTAGCTTCTGGAAGCACTTCGCTATCGAGGTGTCTTCTTTCTGTGCTGTTTTGATCTCTTCGAGTCCTGGATTCGGAGCGAACTCGGGCTGGGGTGGTTGGGTTTTAGCTTGGGCCCTGGTTTGCACTGCAGCTATCTCTACAGTTTTAGGGGGCGTGCCTAAGAACACATACCTACAACCTAGCACTAGATCATACAGGGGTTTCTGTAAAACAGCTGCTTGGATTCGTCCTGGGACGTACCTACTCTCTACTTCGATCCATGCTATTGGGCAAGTAGTCGTCGGTTTCGTCAAGTCTGCTCCTTGTAAGTCGACTGTCTTGTCCGTCAAGTCCGCGCGCGATACAAGAGATTCGCTAACTATCGCGTCGTATGATAGACCTGTGTCATACAGACAGTTCGCTTCTTTACCGTTGACCTTGACCATGTCTGTCACCGATGGGTGATCTCCGATAGTGTGTGGCTTGTTACCGCTGCTTTGAGTTAGAACTCTGTGCGCTGGCCGGCTTTCGCGCTCTTCCCTACGTTGTGCGGCCAACTTGAAACATTCTGCGGTGGAGTGATTGTTTCTATTGCAGAACGAACAATACCGTCTCTGTTCTGCGGGACCTCTTTTCCCGAATTCCGCGTTGGGTCCTTTATTCTGCCCAGGTCTGGGGTTATTCGGCTTATTCGCGGTGCGCTCTTCCCGGGTAGGGCTTCGTTTCTGTGCCTCTTTCCCGTTAGGCTTTAGGTCTCGCCTGAAGCTCTTGGCTTCTCCGTGTGCGGCCACGTACCTATCTGCGACCTTGACCAGATCTTCTAGTCTTTCCGCGCCCTGCTCTACTGAGAATGTTCTCAGCTCGGGGGTCATGGTTTCCCGTAGCTGTTCCCATACTAACAGTTCTGTCAGTCCATCATACGTCTTTGCCGTGGCTGACTGGCTAATCCACTTATCCAGCATTGTGGACAACCGATCCGCGAACTGCGCATAGCTCTCTCCTTTCACTCTCCGATTGGTGCGGAATTTTTGCCGGTAGCATTCTCCTGTTAGTTCGAATCCCGTTAGTAGTGCCTCTTTTACTTTGTGATAGTCAGTCACTCTGTCAGTCGGTAGCTTACTGTAGATGTCATAAGCCTTTCCTCTAAGCCCTTGACTAAGCTTAAAAGACCAATGAGTGGGATCTAGTTTATACTCTGTTGCTAGACGCTCAAACCTAGTCAGATAGAGATCTAGACCTTCTTCTCTCTCATTGAATGTTCCCAGTGGAAATGACATTCCTTGTACAGGGTTGGGTGCTACCTCTAGCTGATCTGAGTGGGAAGGGGTTGAGGAAGAACTTGAAGCTCCTGATCCCAATCTTCTTAGCTCTAACTCATGCTGTCTTTCTTTTTCCTTTTCTTCCCTCTCTTTTTCTTTTTCTGCCCTCTCTTTTTCTTTTTCTGCTCGCTCATAATCCCACCTCCTAACTTCTGCTTCTCTCTCTGCTGCTACCTTCTTCTGTTCTGCTTCTAGCTCTAGTTTCTTCTGCTCTGCTTCTAATTCTAGTTTCTTCTGCTCTCTTGCTGCTTCTAGTTCTAATTTCTTTTGCTCTGCTTCTAATTCTGCTTTTCTCTGTTCTGCTTCAAGTTTCTTCTGTTCTCTCTCTGCTGCTCTCTCTGCCTTAGCCTCCTGTTTCTCTACCTCTGCATTTATATACGCAATTAGGTCTCCCCCTGCTAAGTGTAAAGCTTCTCCTAGTTCCTTGAAACGCAATCTCAAGGCCACTGGGTCCGACATTGCCAAACGTGTCTATGAACAACCTCTGAATCAAGTGGAATACCAAAACACTAGCAATATTGCAATTCAATAACAACAATGCAAAGACCATAAAATTTGCAATCAATAATAGAATAAAACAAGAGTCAAATGGCATACAACAGTTATTTAAGCAAAACCTGCAAAAGAACAATGCAACATACAGGCACAAAAATATTTGAAGCAAAAAAGTTTTTAACTAAAGAATAGTGCACCCAAACTGATCAGTCCTTGTTACAAGTATTCTAAGTTATTCTACTACTCCTACTGTTATCTAATTTTATTGTACTTAGGTCCGGTTATACCCAATTCCTATTATACACAGATCCTAGCTAGGCTCGCCAATTAAAGTGTCACGTGGGGTTTATGGGCTCTGCACAATGGAATTATGGACCCTCACGTTTATTCGGTGGGAACTGCTAGTAAGTCACCCTATGAATTACTTTAATAAATTTATTTGTTTAGCTCGTTCTGTGTTAAGGTTGGGGTACAGAAATAGATAGAAAAATGGTAAAAGAATACTGTCACACTAGCTTTCACACGGCTATGAATCATATGTAGTCCAGCCACTTGATAACAGTTAAAATCACACATTTATTTCTTCTACTCTATACAAGATTCTCTAAGTACTAATCTAACTTAAAAAGTCTCTTTCAATGCTAATAGTTCGATCGCTGATAGTCTATGCAGCTGTTCTATCTTCATCGGGCACTTGCTAGTATATCTCATGTAGATTTGGACTACTGTGGTCCTTTTTACAGTTTATGAAGAGTTGGACTACTGTGGTCCTGCTATGATCAGTTTAAGTGCACTTGGGATAACACACTTAACTGGCGGGTGGTGCGGTCGAAGTCCTTCTGTGAGGTAGCTTCAGGTGCACCTGTGTAGTTGTGTAGTTGGGTTCCCTTGCCACGCTGTGGGGTCTTGTAGGGTGTGATCCAGGGTAACTCTCTCCGACCTGTGCGGTAGAGGTTACGCAGACAACTCGTCGTTTCTGTGGAGTTGTGCGCACGGGATAGCTCGGGATAGCTCGCCTGCTCGTCTGTAATATAAGAGACGAAATTCTGCACAACCCTGAATAATCGGTTTGTGCAGAGCGTCTCACTGAAAGCCAAGTAGCCCTCAGTGATAGCTCCACATCTCTATACATAAGCGACGAACATTCTGCTACTTCCGGGTTCCACTGGAATCTCAACTCTAAATTCCTATACATACATAAATATCAATCGTGTCTAACTATACACATACAGAATTAATAATATTATAAACATTCAGTGGTACAGCCACTGGTCTGCAAACATACATATAAGTTAAACAACAGTGGTTCCGTACGGGATACAACATGGCGGCGTAACCGGTCGTGTTTCGCCTCGTGGTCGGCTCTTCCACATGGTCACGCAAATTCGGATTAATAATTCACATTTATGCATAGCAAATTCCACAAACATAATTTCAACAATAATATAAATATATCACGATGAAACAGAAGGGTGTTCATTTACCTGTCTGACAAGTTCAGGCCCGTTGGCGACTTAATAGAATTCTAAGATTCCTAAGTCCTGCTTCCTGGTCTATGTGTGGAGAGATTTCTCTGCCAGCTTTCTAGCTGTTAACACTTCGGTGTATTACTCCCAACTGACCAAAACTGTGCGTGGTTTGGACCCAGTCAAACTGGCTCCAACCACTTTGCCTAAGCTCTCCCATTGGTTCCAACGGTCCGATTCAAAACTCAAGTGCTGACGTCACTGCGCTGTGTGTGTGGCTCAGGCTCGCAGTGTGCTGTAATTTAATTGCTTGATGTGTACTACACTGACTCTCTACTGTTACAAAGACTACACATGGCTAACTAGTCAATGAGCAGAGTTAAAACTAGCCAATTCGTGACAATGACAACAACGACCATGACAACAACGACCATGACGACAACGACCATGACAACAACGACCATGACGACAACGACCATGACAACAACGACCATGACGACAACGACCATGACGACAACGACCATGACGACAACGACCATGACGACAACGACCATGACAACAACGACCATGACGACAACGACCATGACGACAACGACCATGACAACAACGACCATGACGACAACGACCATGACAACAACGACCATGACGACAACGACCATGACGACAACGACCATGACGACAACGACCATGACGACAACGACCATGACAACAACGACCATGACGACAACGACCATGACGACAACGACCATGACGACAACGACCACGACAACGACCATGACGACAACGACCATGACGACAACGACCATGACAACAACGACCATGACGACAACGACCATGACGACAACGACCATGACGACAACGACCATGATGACGACGACCATGACAACAACGACCATGACGACAACGACCATGACAACAACGACCATGACGACAACGACCATGACGACAACGACCATGACGACAACGACGATGATGATAATGATGATGATGATATGATGATGAATAATCAGCATTAGCATTTTCAGCATCAATCAATCAATCAATCATCATCATAGTCATCATCAGCAGCAGTAACAGCAGCAGCAGACACAGCAGCATATCAATGGTAACACAGCTACGCTCATTAGAACACATACAAACCCTCGCTGCGAATCGTTGTCGTCTTCAGCATCATGAACCCAGAAAGAATGCACACTATTACATTACAGCCTTTTTCGATGTGAAAATGGTCCTTTACTGAAGGTTAGGTTATGGTTTTTTATTATTAAAATACAAGTAGTTACTAATGGCCTTTAACTGCGCATTATTTTTTGTATCTTTTATTTTCTTCTTCTTTGATTAAGCAGCGTACACACTTACCCGGATTCCCGTCCACCCACCACCACCCCCAAGTGTATGTGTGTGGGTGTGTGTGTGTGTGTGTGTGTGCGTGTGTGCGTGTGTGTGTATGTGGATGTTCGCCGCTGTCAACGGAGTTCGCCGCTGTCGACGGGGCCGGCTCTGATTTATGTCAGGTTGTTTTGAAGGCGGAGGTTATCAGCGATCAGCGTAACGGCTTTACAAGGCGGCGATGTTTGTCTGACAGACGCTGCCAAAGCACCAACACACAGCGCCGTCAGCCCAATCTGTCTGTGCACCACGTCACCGTCTTTGTCAACGGTGGGCCTGATCTATTAGCACCAAGGTACCATGCTTTACAACGCAACATTTGCCGGTCACCACCCCTTTAGAACAATGAACTGAATGCTGTTGTGCTGCTGAAAAAAACATCTTCAACTTTATCTACAGGCACCTGTATCTCAATATTAGCAGACTCTATAACTATAGCTATAGCACTGCCAGTCCGCTGACATTCCAAACCGAGCGCCTGTGATAGTTGCTCTTCCCAAAACCCTTAGTATAGGATGGAATCTAAATGGAGACATTTAAACTTTTTTTTTTTAAAATGTGTTTTTTTAATGTATCTCTTTTTTAAATTAATTTTACGTAACGAATTTCTTTGTTTAGTTTTGTGAATGCGTGAGAATCGCGCTCTGAAGTAAAATTTTAATAGGAAAAAGCTCTATATAAATATCCTGATTATTATTTTAATATTATTACATCAGTTCATATCAAATTTTTATTTAAGAACTTTTTTTAAAACTTTTGTTTAATTGTACTGCACATGTGTACATGTACACATTTCTCTTACTGTTGTGACTGCTTATATTAATTTTGCGTGTGTTAGATGTATGTAGTTTAGTACCTAAATTGTGGTCCTGATTCGGCTCTTTGCAGTCCGCTGGACCCTATAAGCAATGACTTTGCACTTAAAGATATTAAAGATAGTTGTCTTTTTTTTTTCTTCCGTGGTACCTACCTACCTTCCGCAAACTCCTTGCTGCAACTGTGGTGTTTTTCTCGAACTGCACGATAACATTTCAACTAGTGTCTCCAATTCCTTCCTACTGAATCTCTCGCTATTATTTTGTTATTGTTTCATTACCTTTAACCATTTGTTTCTGCATTTATTTGTTATTACACTTGTGTATATCTTTTGTAACTCACTTTTTGTTTTTGATTATGCTTTCCTTACCATTGTTACTGTTCTTGTGTTGATGGCAATGTATATGTATCTCAATGATGTAACTATTCCGCCTAAACTGACACAGATTATTGTAACTCGTCCAGGTATGCACTTACTTCAGCTTCTCCTTTTGTGTATTCCTGTTACTGTATTTTGTTTATGTATTTGTCAGATCAGAAATTAACTGAATAAACCATTGTGTAAATCAATGAATAAATAAAAAAACTATATTTTTATCGCTCCACGTTTTATTGCATTGTACAGACTCTTATTATACGAGTGCTTTTTGTGAGAGAGTGTGCGGTTGAGCGCTCTGAGAAGACCTTTTTAGTTTAGAATTGCGCATTATAAAATAATAATAATAATAATAATAATAATAATAATAATAATAATAATAATAATAATAATAATGATAATAATAATAATAATAATAATAACAATAATAATAATAATAACAACAACAACAACAACAACAACAATAATACTAATACTACTACTACTACTACTACTACTACTACTACTACTACTACTACTACTACTACTACTACTAATAATAATAATAATAATAATAATAATAATAATACCAATAAGAAGAAGAAGAAGAAGAAGGAGAAGAAGAAGAAGAAGAAGAAGAAGAAGAAGAAGAAGAAGAAGAAGATTTATTTACCAAGTAAAAACGATACAAGGATTTTGGTGTGGCATGGCGACAGTGAAATACATCCTTTCTTGCACAGTCATTCATCGTGTCATACACTTCATTGCCCTACAACATGTATACAGCACTAAAGGATAGGTAAACACAGTAACATACATCACTCATCAGTCATATAAAGTTATGGAGTCAAACACGCCCTGCAGGTAAAACAAAATACAGCATTAAGACAATTTAACAGCATTAAATAAAATGAGAATTATTAAAAATGTTAGGCTTCACATCCAAATCTACACACACAACACACCACACACACACACGCACACGCACACACACACACACACCCACACACACACACACACCCACCCACACACACACACACACACACACACACACACACAGCATAGCATACTCGTACTCCTATTTCACAAAGGTACAAATCAAGCAATGGTTGTGAGTTTTCAGTTTATACAGATCATTCCATGTTTGGTGATGTACTGAGGACAGCGTCAGGGAAGAAACTGTTTCTGAATCGAGAAGTTCTGGCTCTTAAAGCGCGGAACCGACGGCCAGAGGGCAGAAGCTCGAAGAGACTATTGGCTGGGTGTGATGGATCGCAGACTGTCTTTTCCGTTTTCCGTTTCATTCGCGTTGTGAAAATGGAGGCGACAGATGGAAAGTCGCAACCAGCTATTTTGGAGGCAGTCTTAACAATGTGTTCGAGCTGTTTCTTTTCTATCGCGGTTGTGCTGCCGTACCAGACAGTGATAGAGAAGCACAAAATGCTCTCTATCACCGCGCGATAGAACTGTGCCATAATTTTACTAGACATACCGAACTTTCAAAAGCTGTCTCAGAAAGTGGAGACGCTGTTGGCACTTTTTTTTTTTACAATAGACGTGGTGTTATTATTCCAACTCAGGTCGCTCGAGATGACGGAACCGAGAAATTTGAACGAGTCGACCTGCTCAACGGTTTCCCCATTGATGACAAGGGGCAATACCGGGACCTTTATTCGACGAAAGTCGATCACGACCTCTTTTGTCTTCGAAACGTTCAGTTCCAGGTCGTTGTCCGAGCACCAGCCAACCATTCTCCGAACCTCTTCCCGATACGCAGTATCGTTCGTATCAGAGATCAGACCTTCGAGGGTAGTGTCATCGGAAAATTTTAACATTTTCACAAACGGGGTTGCAGATACACAGTCATTTGTGAACAGAGCGAAGAGTAGTGGAGAGAGAACGCATCCTTGTGGAGCGCCAGTGTTTAGTGTTACAGAGGCAGAGAATGAGTTGTTGAGTCTGACGACCTGAGGACGGTCTAGAAGAAAGTCAAGAATCCAGTGACAGATAGAGGGGTGAACATTGAGTTGGGAGAGTTTGTCAAAAAGTTTGTGAGGGATGATCGTGTTGAAAGCACTGGAGTATTCGATAAACAAAACTCTGGCATAGGTACGTGGGGTCTCCAAATGCTGCAGGATGAAGTGCAGGCCAAGAGCGACTGCATCATCAACTGACCTGTTCGCTTGGTAGGCAAACTGGAGTGGGTCAAGCAAGTGACCCATGGAGGCCTTCAGGTAGCGAAGAACAAGCTGCTCCAAAACCTTCATGACAACAGACGTCAGCGCCACGGGGCGGTAGTCGTTCAGCTGGGTGACCTTGGATTTTTTAGGAACAGGGACGATCACGGAGGACTTGAAGCACCGCGGCACCGACATCTAATATATATGTAGCCGTGCTGGCTACGAGTATTTCTGACCATACGATATGTAGGCCTAACTTTGTTCTCTGTTATGTTTAAACTAACTGTATGAAATAACTTGATTTCAGATCCTTTAAAGCACATAACCATTAGACGCAGCGTTAAATTCTCTATTAGAATATATAAACTTTATTTGTGATTTATGTAGCAATTTTGAATTAGAGCGCGATGTTTAGGATAGCGCGATGCATATCATGTTGATAAAGACACCGCGCGCACTGTTGTATGCTCGGCTGCTGCTGAAGCTGTTCTGGAATTTGGCCGGTCTTCCCGCTCGCCTACAAAACATGATAAAATTATAAATTGTAAATGATGCTAGTGTAGCAAAGATTCTCCACTGTAACACCTTAGTGTGATATTTTCCGATGTCTTAGTTCATTCTCTAATAGTAGATACTTAAATAAAATATTAGTTTTATAGGGAAATACACATTGAAAGGGAAACAGTGAAAAGCTGTCAGAAGGCTATAAAGGTAACTGTAAGTTGTTGTGTTAGATGTTTTCTAGTTTAGTTCGCCATAGTCGGAACACAAAATAGTAACCATGCCATATTGTATATCATTGAAAAGAGGAGACGTTGTTCTTTCTTTGTCATTACTATTATTATTTATAATTGTATTAAATTAAAGAGTTATTATAAGTTTAGAGTCGTGACATTCTTAGGAGCAGCAGCCAATTCCCTCTTAAATTGCGTATTATTTTTATTTTGAAGCAGATAGGTCCGACATTGTTAGAACAGTAGAAAGGTTGTATTTTTGCGTTTCCGTCAATATATAATTTGTATAGTATTCGTTTGCGTTTCTAGCCTTATGCGTCAAAGTAAGTTTAGTTACTAACACAAACTTAGCCAGCGAGCCAAGATTTTGGGGCGGGTGTGGAATGCGTAAGGAGCACGGCCGCTGCGGCTGACGGTCCGTAATAAAAGCAAAACACAAACATCGGCATGGGGGAGAGCACCGGGCACCACGCAGTAGATAAGGGTCGTGCCACTCGCAATGCCTTTGCTCTTAGTAGCCTATGATGTCTTCTAAATAAAACATTTCAACGGTCATCACGGACTGGCGTTGGGGAAGAGAGAGAGAGAATGTGTGAGCCTTCACCATAGCCTCCAATCCATCACATAACACACCATCGTCTCTCCAAAACACAACACCACCAACACCACTACATATAATATATAATATATCTAATCTAATCTAATATATAATATATATACCGACATTTAACATATAATATATAATATATAAAGATAATAATAATACCTAGAAGAAGAAGAAGAAGAAGAAGAAGAAGAAGAAGAAGAAGAAGAAGAAGAAGTAGAAGAAAGAAGAAGAAGAAGATGAAGAAGAAGAAGAAGAAGAAGAAGAAGAAGAAGAAGAAGAAGAAGAAGAGAGGTGGAAGAAGAAGAAGAAGAAGAAGGCAAAGAAGAAGAAGAAGAAGAAGAAGAGGAAGAAGAAGAAGAAGGCAAAGAAGAAGAAGAAGAAGAAGAAGAATGTTACATTCGATGTTGGTTTTGTTTTATCAGTAGTTGATTCAGCCCGAATGCTTGAATCCTCCTGATAAGTGTAATTCGGATTCGTTTATCCACGCAACCTGTTCAATCAGCAACAAGGCAGAGAGTCGTCGTATGTAGTTTTCCAACTTTATTCAGCGAACAGCAACAACTGCATACAATCGCTTTTTCCACTCTCAACGTTTTACTTTCAACACTCCCATCTTTTGAAACTTATATAGTCTCTCTCTACTCTAGAGAAATAAAGAACGTTCGGGCAAGACACAATTATAACCAATCAGAATTAACTTCGTCATCACTGTCTCACGTCATACAACAATATTTAGGATGGAAGCGTCTCTAGTTGCCACTAGAATCATCCACACGCTTCGATCGATAGTAAACAACCAACTCTAGAAAATTCTCAAATAATATCGACCAACTAAAATTATCAACGTTATACAAAGCTTCTTCTAACAACAACGCAAAATCAAATCAAAGGTAAATACACTCTATTATTGCATGCTTTGCAAAATAAAACGATCTGATCTATCGCGCGCGTCACACACACGAATTATCGTGCGCGTTTTCAACGTAACAAATAATAATGTAAAATAAAATAAAATAAAATAAAGACATAATTCACAGTACTGTTTCCATTAGTTTTAGATTGCCACAAGGTCACAATTCACGTTCAAATACACCATTAGCTTTATTCCATCGCATCGGAAAATGTAAGATAAAAAAAAAAGTCCTTCCTTCCTAAAGTACGGAGGTAATATAAATCCATAAATTAATTCATAGATGTGCCTATTAATAGCATCAAGATTGATTCCAAAAATAGCACAGCAGCTAAAGTGTGTATAGCAGGGCTCAGTGGCTTACTTCCACAACAAGGAAGTGACACGTGCAATGTTAAACCTTAGCGGTCACCTTGAGTCACCATTGCCCGTGATATCATATTTTAATGGGACCACAGTGCAATCAGAGGCATTTGAACAACAGATCATCCGGCCAAAATTCTAATGTGCTGTGGGTTGTACACAAGTCTTACGCATAACTTAGCTAAGGTGACAAATATTGAGCAACATTTGGACTGGTGGGGGGGGGGGGGGAGAGAGAGAGAGAGAGAGAGAGAGAGAGAGAGAGAGAGAGAGAGAGAGAGAGTTTCCCCAAATATACTCATTGACACACGCACTCACACACACACACTTACACACATTTTTCCAAAAACGACGTTGTGTTGACTGTTGTGAAACTCTACATACATTATTTTGACACACTTCCCATTGTTTTGACATTATTTTGACATTTTTAATTTTTTGAAGCTACCCCTACCCCTACCCCTTTCCCAAAACCCTAACCCAAACCCTAACCCTTAACCTAACCCTAAGTCTAAAACAGCTGTAACTCTACCGGAACACTATTTTGACGTCAAAATAACGGGGCCGTCAAAAAAAGTCAAAAGAAAGTATGTAGAGTTTCAAGTGTATGTCAGAGTAACGTCGTTTCTACATGCCCACATACACGCGCGCGCACAAATACAAACACACACACACACACGTGCGCACACACATACACAAACACACACACACGTGCGCGCACACACGCACAGTTCAAGATTGTATTCTCCGTACAGCGCTTGATTAAATGCAATGAGAGAAGTGAAGACATCAAAAACACTAATTATTCCAGCTTGATCATGATTGTACAAAGGCCTTATGGCAGACCAAAGGTACACTCACGTCATCAATTCTCTCATTCACTCTCCTCTCTCTTTCTTTTAGCATACGCACTGTAGCAAATGGATAGATTTCAAAAGGGTAGATTTCACACACACACACACACATACATACACGCACACACAAACACACACACAATCACACACAATCAAACAATCACACACACATATACAAACAAAAACGCACCCACAGACATATTTGATTCTCTGGCGCTTACAAGACAAGACTAACAATAAATCAAGGCATTGCGGATTGTCTAGCGGCCACTGACTGCACAAGCTAACAGATCCACCTTCAAGAATGCCACCTCTGCCCTATCAGGCTGCTCCCGGCATGCTGTGGCGACGTACACCCGGGTGGAAGGAAGCGGGTGTGGATGAAAGACGGGCGATGACTACCCCGATAACGGGGCTGATGACAGGGCCGCTCCATTATCTGACTGCAATCACCTCGCAACTGAAACAGCTGTGCGCCCAATCCCTTAGCTTGATAATAAGTCCTCCCTCACTCCTCTCCCATTCCCACCTCAGATTGCTAAATATAGCCGTTTAGTTGGAGTTATGTCATTATTTATATACAGTAAGTCCTCGGGTTACGCCGGTCTCGACTTACGTTGTTTCGTGGTTACGACGCTCTTCCCCATTACAATATAATAAATAATATTACGCGTCCTTCCGTCTTACGCCGTTTAGCGTCGTAAGCGACGTAAACAAACGGGAGCTAGTTTCTGGCGCATGGCGAGCGGCGGAAGAATACGCTTTGTTGCGTCGCTTCATACGCTCAGTCACTGTACATAAGCCATTTTAGTTGTTTACGCCGTCTTTGTCTCCTATACGCACTGTGTCCGGGGACGTTAATCTATGTACTGAACTGAACTACGCCGCCTATCACCCCTTGGGGTCATGAGCAATCTTGCCACTGTAGATTGTTCAAACCTATAAAGGGAACAGTGAAAGCCACAGTTGAAAACCTGTCTTTCCTTTATAGGCAAGACAGATTCACTGCGGCAACAGTACCCCCGTTGGAGTGCCGGGGGTTTTCAGTATAAATAGTATCCCCACTTTATGGAAATTTAGTGCTTTAAATTCCCACTGTCGCTGTCTTCCTCATTTACTCTTTCCTATTCCTGCTCTGTCCTTCACTCTGCTATACTATCTTCTTCTTCGCTAGATCAATGACCTACCTTTTTTCTTGAAAACTCTTCCTGGACAAGACTCCTTGTTTGTGTATGAGGTCTGTTGGATCAGCTTGGGAGTGTTGGACGCTTTCTGCCGGGTGGTCACTAGGGCTTCCTATGATTGTACTATTTAGCACTATAGGCATTTTATATGTATGTGTTTTGTTGATGATTTATAATGATGTTTGTATTCTATTTTGTTTTTGTAACCGGGGGTTCGCGTAGTTGAGGTCAACCCTCAGCCGTCCCCCGCGTGGGATGTCTTTATTGTAAAGTGACTGGCCGGTGGAGGGCATTCAATTTTCCCACTGGGGTTGTTTCAGCAGATCTTTTATGCGGATCGGGGGTTGTCCGGTCCTGATTTGGCTCGGAAGAGTCCGCTGGACCTAAAGCAACAATAAATCAATCAATCAAAAATCAAACGCCGCCTATCTCTCTCACGTGTTTTATCGTTTGTTGCCCTTGGTTATGGCTCCCAAACATAAGTCAGGCTCTTCTGATGCTAGTGCATCAAAGAAAAGAAAGGCCATCACCATGGAAGTTAAAATGGACATTATAAAGCGATCTGAAAAGGGAGAAACACCAACAAACATTGGCCGGTCACTTGACTTTAGTCGTTCGACTGTGGCTACCATTCTCAAAGATAAAGTTACAGTACAGTATATA
Organism: Oncomelania hupensis; assembly: GCA_036898135.1. Taxonomy (NCBI): domain Eukaryota; kingdom Metazoa; phylum Mollusca; class Gastropoda; order Littorinimorpha; family Pomatiopsidae; genus Oncomelania; species Oncomelania hupensis. The sequence goes on along the minus strand of CM072523.1, from coordinate 11,038,700 downwards.
GATAGCACTGTACGTACAGTACAGGTATTTTTCTTTATGTTCCGACTTACGGTGAAATCGGGTTACGACGCGTCCAACGAACGGATCAACGTCGTAACTCGAGGACCCCCTATATTGTACATTCCCTTTTGTCTTCTTCTGTGAACCATGCGATGCTGTACACTTTTCTTTCCATATTGAACCAATGTAAACCTTAAAACGGGTGTTAGACATTTCAAAGTTTTGTCTTATGATGCCTATGGAGCAGTCTTTTTTATTGCGACGTTCATTGTTTTTTTAATGTCTGTAATTCCCCCTCCCCCTTTTTCCCCCCATACTTTTGGCTAAAATGCCCCACTGAGCCTTGTTTCATGTATGGAGTTATATGTGATTTTGCTAATAAAAGGACAAAGTTCCAAAGTTCCTCAAACACGCACGCGATTCCCTGTTCGTTTTTTCCCCTCAATACCCGGCCGGAAGAAACGAGAGAACGGAAATCAAGAAGGAAGCTCCAGCTTTCCAGCAGGTGGCACTTCCTCTCTTGTCCTGGGTTACGCCGCAAGAAGCAAGTTTGAGGGGTCTTCAGTTAGTTTAAGCCTAAATACCCTACCGTATTTATTTTGTGTTTTCACCATATTATTTTGGGCGCTGCCTGCCTATTAATAGCACCACCTCTGATTCAAACAGTCTGTGCATCCGTGAAAATCCTAGCTATATGCACTCTGCATACACCAGGGTGGTATGCACAGTCTCGTAGTTTAATTAATTAATGAGTCAATCAATCAATCAAAACATTACTCAATCAAACAATTACAATACAATAATGAAACAATCAATCAAGTTAATAAAGCGATCTCATAAAAAAACACAATAAGAAAATCTTTTGTCAATGTAACGAACTAGCTAATGCTAATTCAATTTCAACGTAATTTCAGCGCCTTGAGCTGGAAAAGCGCTATCTAAAACCAGTACAATAACAACAAAACTACATGTAAGAACGCCACGTCATCGTTGACGAGTGGAAAGCGGCCCCGCCCGTACACGTAGCAATGATGGGTCATTGAACGACTTTCAATGATTATTACATGGGAATTGTCAATGATGAACAAAGATGAACGACACTGTGGAACAATGTTGAAGGGAAATAAAATGATGAAGAGATTGATATTCGCTCCGTTTGTCAATGCATGCAAAGGAAGAAAAAAACAACTGTTAAAAATTTCTTTATTTTATAGTTTTTATCATTCTCAAGATACAGGGCCTAAGGCTACGTTCATGCTAAGCCCGGCAAGTTGCCGTCAGCCAGTTGCCGTCTGCAAATTGCCGTCACCAGTGTTCACGGTAGAGCCCGAAGCTGCTGTCCGGCTAATTGCTGCCACACTACTTTGTATACAAAGATCGCACTTTCCAGGCGGAAGAGGCGCATACTCCTGTGATGTATCGATTATTAAAACGGAATTCTCGCAAATATAATGTGCAACCAATTCACCGCAATCGTAGAGTGCATGGAGAATACCGTCATTTGATTCCGCAAGTGATGAACGATACCCAGAAATGTGTAAAATACATAAGGATGCGAACAGAGACTTTTCAAGATCTGCTTAGCCAATGCCGTGAAGATTTGACAAAACAGTCTACAATTTTTCAAATGCTTATTTCGCCAGCGGAGCGCTTGATTGTAACACTGAGGTAAAGTATTTAGCTGTATATTACAGTTACATGAATGCGAGAAAGACATTTCTGACTAAATCATCTAAAACTGTTTAGACTGACAAGATCTAAAACTGTTTAGACTCAGACAAGATCTAAAACTGGTTAGATCTGGGAACATTGAGAGAGAGAGAGAGAGAGAGAGAGAGAGAGAGAGAGAGAGAGAGAGAGAGGGAGAGGGAGAAGGGAGGGAGAGGGAGAGGGAGGGAGGGGTGTGAAAGAAAGAGAGAGAGAGAGAAGGGTAACATGTCAATCCAACATATGCATGAGCATACACACACACACGCACACATTTTGCCGCGAATCAAGTGCATGCACTCTGTCGGTATGGTGAAAATGTCCATCCCTTCGACCAGCCAGCCGTTTTTTTTTGTGACAAGCGACAAAGCATTTTGCTGGCTGACGGCAGCCGACGGCAACTGGCTGGCAGCGTGAACGTGCATCGCCGGCTTTCATGGTGGGGAAGAACCGGCAACTGGTTGGAATCTGTGGTCATGCCCTTTTCTTCTTTCCCACCATGAAAGCCGGCGATGCACGTTCACGCTGCCAGCCAGTTGCCGTCGGCTGCCGTCAGCCAACAAAATGCTTTGTCGCTTGTCACAAAAAAAACGGCTGGCTGGTCAAAGCGCCATCTTTGTATACAAAGTAAAGTGTGGCAGCAATTCGCCGGACAGCAACCTCGGGCTCTAGCGTGAACACTGGTGACGGCAATTTGCTGACGGCAACTGGCTTACGGCAACTTGCCGGGCTTAGCATGAAGGTAGCCTAACTCAAGACGCTGGAGGCGCCCACATGGTGCCACAGGCGCGTCGTCTGACGCCCAAGACAATTGAGCACAGTCCTGGGCGACAAATCGTGGTTGATCAATCCCAAGAAGAGGAAGAGGAGCTTGATAGTGGAGTGCTCTCTCGCTTTGCCTTAGAGAAGGCGCCACCCGTTTATGAGTGTCGCCATCTGGTGACCCCTGGCGCCGTTCCGCTTGAAGGCAAGGGGCATCACTCTCAAACTGTAGTAATCTCTCCATTTCCTATATTCTGAGACCCTCGGTGACTCGGGTGAGATTAATGACGAAATAGTGTAACCTATGCGCCACTGCGGATCCACTATCGTTCTGCCCTAGTACTACGTGTGGCACGCGCGGGCGCGCGCGTTTGTGTGTGTGTATGTGTGTGTGTGTGCGCGCTCGCGTGCAAAATTAGCGACGTATTACTTTATTAAACACCAGACACTATATAATACTATTGGATGCTATACGCGCGGTATTCCTAAATCCTACTTAAAACGCGGCGATCTGTAACCATCATACACGCTCACATGTTACAGACGCTGCTACGTACACGACAAACACACAATCATTACTCAAACCTGTGGTGTAAATGCAAGGTGCTATTAGAGGGAAATAGAATTTGATTTTAAAATTTTGGACAGACTGCAATTAATACCAGGGAGGAATATGGGGTACTCGGTGACCTGAAAGTCGCGTACCTAAGCCACACGAGGTCGTACCTTCCGGGGACTACATTATGATCCCAAACATTTACGGCCATCATAGACTTGAGGTAACATTGGCCTGGGGCAACGTAGACCTTGGAGAACTTAGACCTGGGGGAACTTAGACCAGGGGCAACGTAGACTTGGAGGAACTTAGACCTGTGAAAACTTAGACCAGGGGCAATGTAGACTTGGAGGAACTCATACCTGTGAAAACTTAGACCTGGGGCAACGTCGACCTGGGGTAACTTAGACCTGGGGCAACGTAGACCAGTCCTGCTCCGCAATACCACATACATCTTACCACACAATAAGGAAAACTATTATGGTCTTCCGGGACGCGACATTCAAGGACCAATAATTTTGTAACATCACGGTCACGACCTCATCATTTATCCACCTGACCGTCCTATGCCAGACACAGCCTGGGTAGGGATCGCAGCTGGCAGATGGGTGCTGCCAAGGGAGATAATACAGATGTTTATGTAATAAAGGGAGGCAAAACAAAACAAAACAAAAATAGAATGAAGGGTAGAAGCAAGAAATACTTTGACATACTGTTGCAGGTCAATTCATAACAAAGTGTATATAATGTACACTAGAACAACTCAAAAAGTTATGAGCAGAATTCTGAAGTCTTCAACAAGAAAAAAGGCAACACTACTTTGATTCACACGAGCTTAGCATTGCAAGTATAGACTATAAGGTCTATGACCCAAAATCAAGCTTTTAGAGATTTTTGCAGATCTTTGCTAGATGAGTCCTAAATTGTGATACACTCACACACAAAACATATGCACAAAATGTACTGTATGTATATCTGTCTATCTGTATTCAAAACGTGTATGTTGCGATCTATTCGGGACCTCTTGCATATATCGTAACCAAAAGAAAGTAGCTGTAGCATACATGTACGTACTGTTAGAAAGGACTCGGATTCGGCTTGTTACTTCATGCAGTGAAATGGTAGAACGGAGAAGAAATCACAGGTGTATAACTAACTGTCAGTTCTGTTATGGTAAATAAGTAGGTTCAAGCTAGAAAATCTTGGAGTTCAATCAATATTAATTTGCTCCTCTTCATTTGCAAAACCGTGTCGATCTCCATTGCTGTTGTGTGTGGAAAGAAATGCGGATGTGTAGGTTGACTTAGCCAACTGACGCATGCGCGACGGGAGTCCTGCCTGCGGTTCGTCGGTTTCTCGGCAATGAGATACTTGTCCGGTTATTTGTGGTCTATGCTCCAGCCTTGTCCGAACCGGCCACTTGCTGTTTAGGCGCATCCATCGTCTTCCGCCTGGACAACAGAGCACAATCCAGCATGTTATCAGTCAGCGTAAAACGTTTACCTTGGTTAGCCCAAAGGGTGGTGTTTAAAACCCCCCAAGCAAACCAAAAAATAAAGTGGTTATTTTTAGTGAGTGTGGGGTTGAGGGATGGGCGAGAGAGGGTGGGGAGGAGGAAGGGAAAGGGGGGATGTGGTGATGGTAGGGATGGGAGGGGGGAGGGTTTGTGGAGGTGAGAGTCTATTTTGGACTTGCCATTTTACCCTGCAATAAGAAGGAGGCGCCGAAAGCCCCTTTCTTGGCAGCTACTGCCGTCTGACGGAAGGCTTTTTCCGCATTCTTGCATCGTTCGATCTCCTTCGTTTGTTTGTCTTAAGCACCCAACAGTTGCAGTCTGGAGGGGAGAGAGAGAGAGAGAGAGAGAGAGAGAGAGAGAGAGAGAGAGAGAGAGAGAGAGAGGGAGAGACAGAGACAGAGAGGCAGAGAGAGAAATGGTTACGGATGGGAATAGAGGAGGGTGGTGGTGGTGGTGGGGGGGGGGGGTGCAGTTTCCTGCAACGTAAGGGTCAGTCTCCAATTCCAACGCAAGGGTAGAGCGCCAGTCTCCAATTCCAACGCAAGGGTAGAGCGCTAGTCTCCAATTCCAACGCAAGGGTAGAGCGCCAGTCTCCAATTCCAACGCAAGGGTAGAGCACTAGTCTCCAATTCCAACGCAAGGGTAGAGCGCTAGTCTCCAATTCCAACGCAAGGGTAGAGCGCCAGTCTTTAATTCCAACGCAAGGGTAGAGCGCCAGTCTTTAATTCCAACGCAAGGGTAGAGCGCTAGTCTCCAATTCCAACGCAAGGGGTAGAGCGCCAGTCTTTAATTCCAACGCAAGGGTTAGAGCGCCAGTCTTTAATTCCAACGCAAGGGTAGAGCGCCAGTCTCCAATTCCAACGCAAGGGTAGAGCGCTAGTCTAAAATTTCAACGCAAGGGTAGAGCGCCAGTCTTCAATTCCAACGCAAGGGGTAGAGCGCCAGTCTTCAATTCCAACGCAAGGGTAGAGCGCCAGTCTTCAATTCCAACGCAAGGGTAGAGCGCCAGTCTTCAATTCCAACGCCGAAGTTGCCAAGTTGTGGGTGTATCAGGTCACCAAGAGCTCTCTCGTGGTACTCCGGTTTGTATTCCTTCTTCCATTAATAATGCTTCTGGGCGTCGTCAATCTAAAACTCTCAACAAACTTCTCTTTCCGTCTTCTAATTGTGTTCTCCTTGCCTTTACACCACATGATTTAATGAAGAGTGCACGCTGTTTACGTTTGTAAGAGTGTGTAACATGTGAGCGAGTACGTTTATAACAGATCGTCGTCTGAATCTGAATTAGAGGAAAAGCACCTGTGATGATGATGATCGGTGATGATGATGATGATGATGATGATGGTGATGATGATGATGATGATCAGTGATGATTATGATTATGATTTGTGATGGTGATGACTATGATCGGTGATGATTATGATGATGATCGGTGATAATGATGATTATAATGATGATCGGTAATGGTGGTGATGATGATGATGATGACGATGACGACGATGATGACGATGATGATGATGACGACGACGTCGATGATGATGATGATGATGGTGATGATGATGATGATTTTTAAAAAAAACTTTATTGTCCCTTTTTATCGGGATGATGATGATGATTATCGGGAAATTCTGGGGCGCCTCACCTGCAGAAGGCGTAGTCGCAGCCTGTGGCGCGCCCAAACACAACCTACCAAATATTAGTAGTGTTTTGAAATTTTGCTGGGGGAGCAAACCGGAGTACCCGGAGAAAACCCCCGAGACGTTGCTCGAGTCGTAAGTAAATAATATTCGGAGAAACATTACTCCCAAAGGCTGTATCGATCCCACGCCAGTCAGGCGCCATTGGTTTCTAGGCTGCGGACATTACATTACATGATTATCGCTTTAGGTCTTCTGAGCCAAATCAGGACCAGAGGCTGCGGACAAAGCAAGGCAGCCTACTACTATTACTACTACTACTACTACTACTACTACTACTACTACTACTACTACTACTACCACTACTACTACTACTACTACTACTACTACTACTACTACTACTACTACTACGAAGATTTTTAGTACCGCCTAAGACCACGCCGACACAACGATGATGATGATGATGATGATGATGATGATGATGATGATGATGATGATGATGATGTATAGTAGCAGTAGTAGTAGTAGTAGTTTATTGAATGATTGAAACGTTGTTATAATGATACCTTTTGCAGCTGAAGGGCTGCTGAGGGCGCTGGCAGATACATGATCTCACTCCAGCTGGCAGATACATGATCTCACTCCAGCTGGCAGATGCATGATCTCACTCCAGCTGGCAGATACATGATCTCACTCCAGCTGGCAGATACATGATCTCACTCCAGCTGGCAGATACATGATCTCACTCCAGCTGGCAGATACATGATCTCACTCCAGCTGGCAGATACATGATCTCACTCCAGCTGGCAGATACATGATCTCACTCCAGCTGGCAGATACATGATCTCACTCCAGCTGGCAGATACATGATCTCACTCCAGCTGGCAGATACATGATCTCACTCCAGCTGGCAGATACATGATGTCACTCCAGCTGGCAGATACATGATCTCACTTCAGCCGCCCAAGGCGTTCATTTGCTGCCTTTAGGCGCATCATCTGACACCGAGAAGACGTGAGCACAATGTTGTGCGACGGGGGTGAGGGCGAGGGGACCGAGTGCATGCTGGGTGTATGTGTGCAACTGGCACTCCCCCGTCTGCAACACGAGCGTCGGGATCTTTGAAGTCCGTGCGAACATCCCATTAACAGCACTTTCATTTTGATTGACACCGAATAATGTCATTACACAACGCCGATAACTGTCATTAGTAAGAGCAAAAAGCTTTCTCCGACGCCAAAGAGTCATGACCCACTTTCCCGCCAATCAGGCGTCGCACGTGCATAACATTCCAGGAGCGCGCGCCGCGCGTGCTGGGACGTCACGAGCATTGTGTGTCATTTCGCGGCTTGTTAACTTCACACCTTGCCTGGCGTCGGCGGTCCGACGGCGCCGTGTTTTTGTCTTGGAGATTGTCGGTGTGACGTGCTGAAATGACTCCCCTCCCACTTTTACTCCCAGGAGTAGTTTCAGTCCATGCCCAGATTAACTCCCCTGGAGTTAGTCTGGTTATGGCCCAGAATGTCCCCCACACCATCTATTCCAAATTAGCCCCCACCATCATAACCGGTTCGCATCTACTCGAAATAACAAGTCATTCGGAGTTAGAACAGTTCCAGAACAGCCTCCCCACCCCCCTCCCAACACAGCATAATAGTTAAACTGGGATTAGTCATATGGGAGTTTAACTGGGACAAGGACAGGGACAGAACAGCTCCTATAAAACATAGCGTCAACCCCTATAAACCACTAAAGGGGAGTTACACTGGGACAGGTCCAGGTCAGCCCCAAGCTAGCAAAATAAACAAAAGCTAAACATAGGAGTTAAACTGGGACAATTCCAGAACAACCCCGGACTTTCTTAGAAAACGTCACTTGAGTTTAACTGGGACTGGGCCAGAATACTTCCCCCCTCCCCCCAACTCCTTAACACTAACAGGCCTCACCCCCACCCCCACCCCATACCTCTATGAAAACTAAGGGGAGTTAAACTGAGACAGATCAAGAATATTCCCCCCCCACCCCACACACCAAAAAAAGACATTACAGAGTAGTTAAACTGGGACAGGATTAGAATAGCCCCCCTCCATACTCCTATAAACATTAAAAGGGAGTGAAACTGGGACAGAGCCAGAACAGCCATAACCCTCTCCCCATAACACTATGGGGGAGTAAAAAAAAAAAGAGCCAGAAACTCCAAACACATCTAAAAAAAAAGCATTACAGGGGAGTTAAACTGGGATAGAGTCAGAACAGTCTCCCCCCTCCCCTACACACGCACTCCCTTAATGTATTACAGGACAGGGGAGTTAAACTGGGATAAATACAGAAAAGACCCACACCCCCTTCACACATGCACACACAACTATAAAATACTACATAGGAGTTAACTGGGATAGAGTCAGAACAATGGAGCAAGTACGGATCTGGCACCCTCCCCCTTCCCCGCACACCTATAAAAACTAAGGGGAATTAAACTTGGACAGGTTAAGGATATTCCCTCACCCCTTACCCCATATACATACACCTCAATAAAACACTACAAAGGAGTTAAACTGGGATAGGTTTAGAATCGCCCCCTCCACACACCTATGAAACATTAATCCTATCCTATCCTATCCTGTCCCATAACCCGAAGGTCGTAGGGGCACCACAGATGATCGCTTAACCAGCATACTCCAACTTTCTCTGTCCTCAGCAGCCCTCATGGCTTCGCTCAGTGTCAAACCAGTCCATTCTCGAATGTTGTCCTCCCACCTCTTTTTCGGTCTCCCCCTTCTTCTACCTCCTTGCACTGTGCCTTGCAGAATGGTCTTTGCAAGGCCTGATGATCTGGTGACGTGGCCATACCATCGGAGTTTCCGTTTCTTCACCACTGTGAGCAGGTCATCGTGTTGTCCAATGGCTTGTGTGATGGTCTGTCGGACTTCAATGTTGGTGATGTGTTGGGTATAGGAAATGCCCAGAAGTCTTCTGTAGCACCTCATCTCCATGCTTTGTATTCTTCGTTGGAGATCTGCTGTGAGGGTCCATGCTTCGCAAGCATATAGGAAGATGGAGATGACCAGAGAGCGCAGCAGTCTTACTTTGGAATGTAGACTGATGGTTCTGTCTTTCCAAATGGGCTTCAACCTTGTCAGGGCAGCAGTTGTTTGTGCGATCCTGGAGAGGACTTCCTGTCGAGACCCATTGTCTGACACAATGGCTCCTAAATATTAAAAGGGAGGTAAACTGAGACGGAAGAGAGTTAAACTGGCACAGAGCCAGAACATCCCCCCAACCCCCCTCCAACAATATGGGGTAGTTAAAGAGGGCCAGATCCAGAACAGTCTCCAAACACACCAACAAAGCACTACAGGGCCAGATCCAGAACAGTCTCCAAACATACCAACAAAGCACTACAGGGCCAGATCCAGAACAGTCTCCAAACACACAAACAAATCACTACAGGCCAGATCCAGAACAGTCTCCAAACACACCAACAAAGTACTACAGGGCCAGAAAAGCCCCCCCCCCCCAAACCCCTACACCGTTAATGTATTAAAGGACAGGGGAGTAGTTAAACTGGGACAGATACAGAAAAGCTCCCTTAACACACAACTACAAAACACTACAGGGGAGTTAAAATGGGGCACGTACTTAACCGCCACCCCCTCCCCATACCTCTATGAAAACTGAAGGGACTTAAACTGGGACAGGTCAAGAATATCCCCCTCCCCCTGCCAGCCACACACCTCTATAAAACATTGCAGAGGAATTAAACTGGGACAGTTTTAGATTTTTATAATTTTGATCATTTTCATCGGTCGATATTGTTGAAAATTTTCTGGAATTACTTGTTTTTTTATCGACCGAAGCTTCCAGAAAAGTGTGGTAATAGCTAAGTGATTCTTCTAACCTAAAGTACGTTCTATGACGTTAAGACAGTGCATAGTTCCGGTGACGAGTTTTATTTGGATTGGGTGTTATTGCGTCATGCTGGAATATTCGAACTTTTTCTCGATTGCAGAGAGGCTATATGAGAAATGCACTGTCTGCTCGTAAGAGTAATTTATGATGATTTTTGATGACGATCTTTGAAATGATTTTCGGAAAGCTATCTTGTATGGAGTTGATGTTTGCTGAATAAAGTTGGAAAACTTTATTCGACGACTCCTGCCTTGTTGTTGAGTGAACAGGCTGCGTGGATAAACAAATTTGAGTTATGCTTATCAAGATTCAAGCATCGGGGCTGAATCCACTATTGATAAATACCCGTGTAACACACCCCGCCACTCCTACACCTCTATAAAACATTACAGGGAGAGAGGAGTTAAACTGAGACAGGTTTGGAATAGCCTCCCCTACACACCTATAAAACACTAAAAGGGAGTTAAACTGTGACGAAAGAGAGTTAAACTAGGACAGGTCAAGGACACCCACCCCACCTCCACACACACACTTCATGAAATATTACAAGAGAGTCAAACTGAAACAGGATTAGAATAGCCTCCCCCACACTCTTATAAAGACTTAAAATGGAGCTAAACTGGGACGAAAAAGAGTTACACTGGGACAGAGCAAGAACAGACCCCTCCACATAACACTTTGGGGAAGTTAAAGATGGCCAGATCCAGAACAGACTCCTTCTGGGACGGAAAAGAGTAAAACTAGGACAGAGGCAATACAGGCCCCCCCTCCCTTATCCATCCAATAACACTATGGGGGAGTTAAAGAGGTCCAGATCCAGAAGACCCTCCAATCACCCTACAAAATCCTACAAGGCCAGAACAGCTCCGCCCTCTATGCACACACACCGTTAGTGTATTACATGACAGGGGAGTTAAACTTGGACAGATACAGTTAAGCTCTCCACACACACAACTATAGAACACTTAAACAGTTAAAATGGGGCGAGTACTGAACAATCGCTCGCCCCCTTCCTCCTCCTCCACACCTCTATGAAAACAAAAGGGAGTTAAACTGGGGCAGATCAAGGATATCACCCCCACCCCACCGAACACCTCAATAAAACATTACAGAAGAGGTAAACTGGGACGAAAGAGAGTTAACTGGGAGAGAGCCAGAACAGCTCGTCCACCCGTAACACTATGGGGTATTTAAAGAGAGCCAGATCCAGAACAGCTTCCAAACACACCTACAAAACACTACAGGAAAGTTAAAATTAAAAACAGAGGCCGAACAGCACCCTCCCCCTCACCTCCCACCCCAAAACACACACCGTTAATGAATTACATGACAGGGAGTTATACTGGGACAAATAAAGAAAAGCCCCCCCCCCCCCTCCGCCCATACCTACACAACTATAAAACACTACAAGGGAGTTAAAATGGGGCAAGTACTAAACAGCACCCTCCCGCCTCCACACTCCTTATAAAGCACTGAAAGGGAGTTTAACTGGGACAAGGACAGAAAAGCTCCCACCCCAACACACCTATAAAGCGCTACAAGGAGTAAAACTGGAACAAGTCCAGAACATACCCCAAACAACTACAAAACACAAAGTTAGGCTGGGATAGGTCCACAGGCCCTATAAATCTCGACAGAGGAGTTAAAGTGGGACAAGTCCAGAACATACCCCAAACAACTACAAAACACAAAGTTAGGCTGGGATAGGTCCACAGGCCCTATTAAATCTCGACAGAGGAGTTAAAGTGGGACAGGTCCAGGTCTACCTCAAGCTCATTTAATACACAAAAGGTAAACAGGTGAGTTACCTGCGACAGGTATAGTACAACCCCTGACTTAGATAACGTAACACGGGAGTTTAACTGGGACAAAGTCAGAAGTCCCCCCACCCCCTCTCCGCCTGCACAACATTATAGGGGAAGAGGGTCAGATCCAGAACAGCCTCCAAACACATCTAAAAAACACCACAGGGGAGTTAGGCTGGGACACCCCTGCCGTGTTCTTCTGTATTTTATGAAAGTGTTGGAGGGGGGGGGGAAGGGAGGAAGGGTGACCTGGACCTGTTTCAGTTAAACTCCCCTTCGTTTTATATAGGTGTTTTGGGAGCGAGGGGTGGGGTGGGGGGCTGATTTGTCCCAGTATAACTGCCATGGTGAAGCATGTAGTGGTTAATAGTTTGGGGTTTAACTCCTTGTAGGTCGATAGTTTTGTTTAAAGGGACTGTTCTGGACCCGTCTCTGTTTAATCTCAGTTTAACTCCCCTTTTGTGTATGTAGTATGGAGCTTTACGTGTGCTTGGGGGCTGACCTGGACCTGTTCCAGATTAACTCTCCTGTAGCGGGGTTAATAGTTATGTTTTAAAAAGGTGAGGGGAGAGATTTGGGGGGAGGGGGGTCTATTCTGGACTTGTTCAGTTTAACTCTCATTTTGTATTTGTGATAATTTTGATTAAAGGGGCTGCTCTGGAGCTGTAACAGGCTAGCTCACCTTTTGTGTTCGGTTTGTTGTGGGGGAGGGGCTATTCTGGACATGTCTCAGTTTAACTCCTCTTTTGTGTATTTAGTGTGGGGCTTCAAGTGTGCTTAGGCGTGTCCAAGTTTAACTCTCCTGTAGTAAGGTTAATAGTTATGTTTAAAAGGGTTTGGGGTTTTGAGGGAACTGTTCTGGACCTGTTCCAGTTTAACCCCCCTTTAGTGTTTTATAAATAAGTTAGTTTAGGGGCTGTTCTGGACATGTCCTGTATTGACACTCTTCTTGCTAACACAATAAGCTATAACCATTTCAAACCAGATGTGAGAGTGGGTGGGCAGTCTGGATCTGATCTAATCTGACCCCCAACCTGTTCCAGTGCATCTCCCCAGGAGTTGTTTTGTAACAATTAAAATTGTCCCAGAATAACTCCCATATAGTGCATTTGGGGTTGTGTCAGATTTACTCTCCATTGAAAAGGGTGTTGTTTTGGCACTGGTGCAGTTTAACTCCTTGTAGTTTTCTTGGTACAAAATTGTCCACTGCCAAAGTAACTCCCTGGGGGCTGTTCTGGCACACATAGAGAGTCAGTCCAGTCCATGACCTTGATCGTCCTTATAATTATAATCTTCATTCCCCGATTTACTCCTGGGAGTTGATTTGCAACAGAAGGGGGGCCATTCTGGGCCATGACTAGACTAACTCCCGTAGAGTTAATCTGGGCCTGGACTGAAACTGCTTCCAGGAGTAAAACTGGTAATGGGGGCTGTTTCGGCACGTTACATTGGCTCTAAGTGAGATGCCAAGTTCTGTAGACTGCAGGCAATACACAGTCATGCACGTATTAAAACGTACCTCCGTACCGTGCCTCAGAAACTATACCCCCGCTAAATACGTCAGTACAGGGCGGTATCCCAGCATCAGTTTGTCTGTCACTATTTTGGGACTAACAATTTGTGAGTTAGCCACTGTGAGCGATTGAAATCAACAAAATGACATCAAAGTACTAGAATATGGGGGTTATTTGCATTATAAAAAAGTAATGTCATAATTGTTTGCTCTTATACAGCTCCCTTGTCAACTCAGGGAAGTGCTCAAGGCCAACTCATAAATCTCCCAAGATTTTATAATGGGACTGTAAAACGCCCCATCCAACTGATCTCCCCAAATCGTGTCTGTTTGTTTGAGCTTGTCGCATGTTAAAACACCCAAACCACCAATCAAAGCAAATGTTATTGGTTTATTTTCATTGAAAAAAAAAAAGGTTGACTGTAGCTGTTGGCTACCACAGGGTGCAGAGGTTTCGGCACAGGCTATCAATGTTCCACGGTAACCAACGTCGGGCGTTAGTACTTAGAGGTACTTAGAGGAATGGTCATGCTTGGAAGGAAACCATCAAACCAAACACAAACACACATACACACACCGACACACACACCGACACACACACACACACACCCACACACACACACACAGCCGATGGTACACAATAATATCATGACTTTCCCGAAACGCCACATACATTGTGCTGACAAGGGGTCATATTTCGTCCCCATTTTTAAGTACTTTGAAGTGTTCGAACCCTAACCCTAACCATAACCCAGCCCTAACCCTAACGAATCATTGTTCTGACGTCAAAACAAGTAGGCATGTCAATACAAGTTATGCAGGTGTTCACTGATTTGTCAAGATAACACGGTGTAAGTGTGCCCACACACACACACACCCACACCCGCACACACATGCACACACACACAGAATGAAAGAAGCGCACGACACACCCCAGACCACCGTGCTGGGTACGAGTACCTGCCATTGTTTAGAACACACACCCACACAGACACACACACGCACACACACACACAGAATGAAACAAGCGCTCGACACACACCCCACCACCGTGCTGGGTACGAGTACCTGGCATTGTTTAGAAACGGGAAGGTAAAGCAACCCTCATAAAGCTGGCCTAGAGAAAATGGAGATTACTAACACCTCTTTCCCCAACGACAGAAATGTCATGGAACACCTTTTACAACAGGGTCGAACTAACAGGAGTATCTTGATTTTGATTTTGGACATTTATTGTCCATTTTTTATCGGAAAATTCTGGGCCCTTGCATGAGGAGTAGTCGCAGCCACTGACGAGCCCAAACCCAACATACGTAATAGGGATCTTTCGGAAGCGGGTGAAAGTGAAAGTGAATGTGAATCGGGACTACTTATTGTTGTGACGTCAGCAATTTATGTGACGCTTTTACTTCCCGTGGTGAAAGGTCACGAAGTCTGCCTACCACAACGAATAAAACTTCGTGGAAATCAGGTTTTCCACGAACTAATGTTCGTGAGTAAATTTTGGTTATTAAATCGTTTGTAAAATGTCCAAAAATGATTTGAATTTGTATATGGTACATTACTCAACCATTTTAGAAGTAATAATGGGGATCTAAACTCGGTCTCAGACTTAAAACGTATTTTCAAACGAGCTACTGAAAAGAGTGCCCAAACCCTCATGTCGTCATGGCTGTCTAGAATCTATCTATTCTGTATCACCAATCAGCAGTCCAAAAACTGTTTTATGTGACAAAAATGAAACTCGAAGCTAGAATGTAAAATATCTTCAATGTTAGAGCACTAATCCATCTTTAAAGTTCAACCTAATCGTTACATTCGTGTCAAATCATGATTTGTTAGAAGAAGCCTTACGTAGGCATAATAGTAAGTGCCGAAGAAAGTGGAAGGGGAAGTCACTCGCGCAAAATCACAACGAAACTAGATGCTGGAATCGAAAGCGCACAGAAACACGTTCGTTTCGTTTCCTAACGCGGCGTAAGAATCAGCGGCGTGCCTCTCTTTGGACGAAACGAACACACAATCACTTTCAAACCTCCGAGACGTTGCCCGAGTCGAAAGCAAATTTTATAAGGAGAAACATAATAACGCCCAGACGCGAGATCGATCCCACACCTGTCAGGCGCCATTTCTAGCCTGTGGGCAAGGCCGTTAGTCGCGCTTTAGACCACGCGGCCACAACCTCCAGACGTCGCTCAAAATTGGACGTCTTAGCTGCAGTTTGATGATGATGCATCATCATCATCATCATCATCATCATCATCATCATCATCATCATCATCATCATCATCATCATCATCATCATCATCATCATCAAAATAATAATACTGGATGCTTTCACGCGTTTTTTCTTCAATCGAACTCAAAGCGCAGCGACCTGAATAGAATAGTTGGAATAGAAATGTAAAAAAAAATTTTTGGGATACTTTTAGATTGACTGCATCCAATAGCAATATTGAAGGGAGAGAGGAAACCGGAGTACCCGGGAAAAACCCTCGGTATCCCTTCTTGTTTCCATCCCCCAGCTACATCATGGTCAAACTAAGACCAAAGGACGCTCAGTCTCACAAATAGGGATTGTTCTAAAATAGCGCACTTACAAGTTCCGAGAGCATCTCAAGGCGATGGCCTGGTGACATTCAACGTGGCACAAAATAGGTTGCGCCAGCATTCAGGATGCGAACCATAACCATCACCGCTACAGACGCACGTGCGCAAGGTTTGCACCATAAACGACCTAGCTGCTGCAAACACATGTACACCGCCTGCTAGTGTTGATGGCCAAGATGGCCCAAGATACTTGATGGCTTTGGAGCTCGGAATTTCTCTTTTCATGTCGACGACGACGACGATGATGATGATGATGATGACGACGATGATAATGATGAAGATGATGATGATGATGATGATGATGATGATGATGATGATGGTGATGGTGGTGAAGACGAAGACCGCCTGTAATGGTTTTATCTATCTTTTTGTTGTTGTCGGTGTTGCATTATTAGTTAGCTCCTACGCAGCTGTTTAAGGCATGACCAAGATTAGCCGAAGGAGTGATAAGTTTATTGCGAGTGGCGCACGGCTCAACCCTCGGCGGCATTCAGTGGAAAGCAGAAGGGATAAGATAGACATTTTGTGCCCTGCCCTGATCCATCACAGGATGGCCTCTAATAAAGTCCTAGATGTTTTATTTACTTCAGTTCTCCAGCCTCTTGTATTTTACGCAAACATTACTTTAGCCTATCTATTCAGATATATTGGTATGTGGTGCCCTCTGCAAGGAGTCTATAGCCTCAGACACCTGCCTGAGGAACACAACTACCCAGTTTCAATTTTGTAATGAACAAATCATATCAAATAAAATACTGCAAAACTATCCCTAAAGGGCTGTCATATAGCAATGAATTAAACAGTTCACAAATCAGCTGCGGACTATTAAAGATAACAGCTTCAGTATTTGAATGCAATACCGGTATACTAATAATGTTTTAATGTAGGGCATGAAAGTATACGTTGTTGAGAAATAATGCCGTTACATTCACATACAACATGCTTAACGTATTTGGTTCTAAAGGCATTACATTTCCACCGGTACATTAACCATATAATTCTCCTTACTTGAAAGAGAATAATATTAGTTATTTGGCAAACAGCTAGAACTTTCTTCATATCAAATTGCATGAATGATATTGTGCTCCTATAAAGTTTGGTCATAAATCCGTTCAGTGGCTCTTGAGATGTAGCTTCCAACGGACCGACGCACTCACCGACCGACATTTGGCTCTTTCTGATTCCCGACTATTTCAAAGCATTTCTAGATAAATCTAAATTTCTCTCCCTCTTCCCCCCACCACCCACACATTCTTCCTCCCCCTCCCACCAAAAAATATAAAATCACAGGCATGACTTGCCATTTTGACGAACAGTTTTAAATAGTGTGCTTATCCACGTGGAGAAGGCAGCTCACTTTATGGTCAGGCCAGAGTACTGGAGGTGCAACGACCGAGGTAGAGGTACTGATTTTCTCTCAACAGGTCTAGTCTAGCTATTACCACAATAATGAGGTTTGGCGCCTGTAGACTTTACGCAGATGAACACTTCCACAAGCCTCACTTACTGTTGGGGTCGTAAAGCTCAATGCTAGGTCGATTATTCCCCTTGGCGGACGTGACGTAATACCAGTTCCGGTGAGCAGGATGGCTAGTCCTAGCTTGCGGAGCAAAGTATCAAGGCTGCGAATTTCCTAAATTGAATGTGTGTGCGAGTTTTGTATTTGATCTGGTCGGAAATGGAACGAGCCCAATGTCAGTCTGTCTGTCTATCGGTCGGTCGGAACGTAACACGCCATGTCTCAAGAACCTCTGACCAGATTTTGTTCAACCTCCACTGGAAAATGAGAAGGGTTGGTTTCGAGCTTCACGCGTCCCTAATGGACCTGGAATAAATAACGGAAAAAAAAGTAAGTTAGAAGTAAAGAAAGAAAGAAGAAATTTCTCTTATATAGCGCACTTACAAACTCAAAGAGCTTCTCAAAGCGCTGGCCCGTAATATCCAGCAATCACAATAGTTTGCTGAAGTCAGGGTTCGAACCCACGTCGCCCAAGACGCACTCACACAAGTCGTGCGCTCTGACCACTGAGCTATCACTGCCGCCCACAAACAATGCAGGAAAGAGAGAAAGAGCTTAGTAAAGGTAGCTGTGGGTCAGCAAAGAAAGAAAGAAAGAAAGAAAAAGAGAAAGAGAGAAAGAAAGAAAGAGAGAAAGAAAAAAAGAAAGAAAGAAAGAGAACGAAAGAAAGAAAGAAAGAAAGAGAAAGAAAGAAAGAAAGAAAGATAGAAAGAAAGAAAGAAATAAAGAAAGAAAGAAAGAAAGAAGGAAAACAAAGGAGAAATGAATCTACACAAGAGCACAACTAGTAATTGAGCCATCGGAAGGGGAGGAAGGACGGGGCAGGGCAGGAAAGAGGAGGAAGGACGGGGCAGGGCAGGGCAGGAAAGAGGAGGAAGGACGGGGCAGGGCAGGGCAGGAAAGAGGAGGAAGGACGGGGCAGGGCAGGAAAGAGGAGGAAGGGCGGGGCAGAGCAGGAAAGAGGAGGAAGGACGGGGCAGGGCAGGAAAGAGGAGTAAGGACGGGGCAGGGCAGGAAAGAGGAGGAAGGACGGGGCAGGGCAGGAAAGAGGAGTAAGGACGGGGCAGGGCAGGAAAGAGGAGTAAGGACGGGGCAGAGCAGGAAAGAGGAGGAAGGACGGGGCAGGAAAGAGGAGTAAAGAGGAGGAAGGACGGGGCAGGGAAGAAGAGGAAGGACGGGGCAGGAAAGAGGAGTAAGGACGGTGCAGGGCAGGGAAGAGGAGGAAGGACGGTGCAGGGAAGAGGAGGAAGGACGGTGCAGGGAAGAGGAGGAAGGACGGGGCAGGGAAGAGGAGGAAGGACGGGGCAGGGAAGGAAAGAGAAGGAAGGACGGGGCAGGGAAGAGGAGGAAGGAAGGGGCAGGGAAGAGGAGGAAGAACGGGGCGGGGAAGGAAAGAGAAGGAAGGACGGGGCAGGGGAAGGAAGGGGCAGGAAAGAGGAGGAAGGACGGGGCAGGGCAGGAAAGAGGAGGAAGGACGGGGCAGGGAAGAGGAGGAAGGACGGGGCAGGGAAGAGGAGGAAGGACGGGGCAGGGAAGAGGAGGAAGGACGGGGCAGGGAAGAGGAGGAAGGACGGGGCAGAGAAGAGGAGGAAGGACGGGGCAGGGAAGAGGAGGAAGGACGGGGCAGGGAAGAGGAGGAAGGACGGGGCAGGGAAGGAAAGAGAAGGAAGGAAGGGGCAGGGAAGGAAAGAGAAGGAAGGAAGGGGCAGGGAAGAGGAGGAAGGACGGGGCAGGGAAGAGGAGGAAGGAAGGGGCAGGGAAGAGGAGGAAGGAAGGGGCAGGGAAGAGGAGGAAGGAAGGGGCAGGGAAGAGGAGGAAGGAAGAGGCAGGGAAGAAGAGGTATGGGGGTGGGGGGGGGGTAACAGGAAAAAATAATCACCATCACCACTGTCCTAGCACACTCGAGAGAACTCGTCGATGAAAAAGAAGAAGAATAATAAGAAGAAGAAGAAGAAGAAGAAGAACGAGCTAGAAGGGTAGGGGAGAAAGAGAAAGAGAGAGAGATGTAGACAGACAGACAGACACACAGAGACAGATGGAGAGAGATATTGTATGCAAGAGAAGAGGCTTATCAAGGCACAACAGCGGAAATGCCGTTGCAGCATAAATAAGCATTATTACGTTATTTACGCCCATTGTGGCCTGTTTGCACTTCATTTTGTTAAGGACGAGATAATCCCTCCATTTCTCCGTCTCTTCAAACGGTAAAATAAAAATACCACTGTGTTTTTCTCAAACTTGGCAGCTATCCGGGGTCATTTTTTACATGGGGGGGTAGGAGCACGGGCGTGCACCGGGTCGTCGCCACTCTTTGTCGTGGTATGCCGAGGGCTGCCGGTGTGTCTGTAGGCAAGTCTCCACGTCAAAATAAATCTGGCCGTCTTCAGCCCGCTCTGAGCCTTCTGCGACTGGCGACTGGCGGTTAGGGTACAGGAATAGGCACGCCGCGGACTGTGCCACCCCTCACGGCGCCGGACAATACTATACTCGCTTGGCAAGTTAACGTCTACGGACGTTCCCAAGTGACTGTGCAACTCCTGCATCCGCTGGCGTTATTTCTCTAGTGCATAGCTGCAGTTTGCTGCAGTTTATTATCCCTTTCTATCGGGAATTTCTGGGCCGCCTCCCCCGGGGAAGGCGTAGTCGCAGCCAGTGGCGCGCCCAAACCCAACCTACCTAACATTATTTGTGAAATTCTAGAAAAAATTTTATGGGAGAGCAAACCGGAGTACCCGGAGAAACCCCCCGAGATGTTGCCCGAGTCGAAAGTAAATAGCGCGTGTTGGTGATATTGCAATCTGTCAATGCTTTATATCAGACATTGCTCCTTCTTCAGTAAGCCTATACTTCAAACTTTTTTTTTAATCGTCGTCGTCGTCGTCGTCATCATCATCATCATCATCATCATCATCATCATCATCATCATCACCATCATCATCATCATCATCATCATCATCATCATCATCTCCACTACTTCTTCTTCTTTTGTTCATCTATATCGGCAACACCATCACTCATTGTCAGTTAAAACAAAAGTGTGTGTATATTCAATTCAATTCAATTCAATTCAATACAACTTTATTTATCCACATAGGGCAATTACAAGATTTAGAAGCAGCTAATATTATTAAAATAAATAAATACATAAAAAAGTTTTAAAAACTGTGAAATTTAAAGGTTTATCACATGATTTCATAAGCACATGTCCTACCATACAAACATAAACCAAACACACACGCAAACACACACACACCACGCACATCATGAACACTCACAGCCGACAAAGTCCAGTTAAATCAAATAAAAACATGAAGGTGAGAAAATAAGGTAAGAATAATATTATCAATGAATCATCAAATCAATAGGTCAAACCATCAATCCCTGAATCGGGCCATCGTCGAGCATTTATTTTTTTAATAAATGAATAAATAAATAAATAAATTTGCATTAGAGCGGTGGGGAAAATGTTAAAGCGAAGATGATCGCATCAAATTTAGCAGTCGAATTGCGCAAGGAATAAAACTGTGGGAGCGGCGATTACCCTTACAGGCCGGTAAGGCAAAACGGCGCCCGGATGGTAGCACTGAGAATTCGCCCGCCAGAACATGCTCTGGTCTACAAATAATTCCGTTCGCCTTCTTAATGATTTGCCGATCGCAGAAAGAACCCAGGTCTCTCTGCCTGACACCGATGATCTTTGAACAGACATTGACAATGCTGGACAAGCTATTCCTATCCCTCACAGTCAGGCTGTGGAACCAACAAACAAACGAAAAAGTCAGCAAGCTCTCAATGAAAGATTGATAAAACAAGCTGAGAATCTTAGAATCCACAGAGAAAGACTTCAGTTTCCGGAGAAGGTACAATCGCTGTTGGCCCCGTTTGACAATGCACTGTGTGTTCACATCCCATTTAAGCTTGCTGTCAAAAATATATATATACACACTATCGCGTGAGGGATATTTACTTATTATTACAATTGTCAGTATAAGCATTTCATCAAGTGGAATGGATCCGCGTAAGAACGAGCATGTTATCTTCTCTTAAATAGAATTCGCAAAACAATATTATAAACCTATCACAGGTGAAAGTTCGGCATATCATAAAATAGGCCTATATCAATGTCTTCCCATACAACTGTATTTGTTTTTACAGACGTGAATGAAGACATCATAGATTGACTGGTACGCGGTTTCGTAATGGACTCTTTGAGCGGCCGGTTCCTTTCGTCAAAGACGCAGTGTGTTCCCCCCCCCACCCCCCCCCCTCCTCCTACCTTCAATGAATGACACATGGGCTGTCAGCTATCACTGCTACCGCTATGATATCGACGATCCAGTCTACTGGGTTAATGCCCCTGTGAGGGAGATGCATGCAGCTCTGTTGGCTATCATGAGAGTGTACAACCTCAGCCTTAACATGAATAAAGTCAGCGAAAGCTTGTATGACATGCCTGCTCCACAACAGCGCCATCGGGCACTGGTTCAGAACAACCATCGGCGTGCGTCAAGGATGGCTAACACTCTTCAACATCTTTCTAGAGCGCCTCATTTCGGATGCCCTTGCAGATCATGAAGGCACAGTCAGCAAATGTGGTAGAGCAATCTCCAACCTTCTTTTTGCGGCTGACATTGATGGATTGGCTGGAGAGAGGAACAAGAAGTACAGAGGTCGTATGCACGAAAAAGGGAATAACGGTTAAACCGGTATGGCTATTCCAGAATATTTTTCAGCACAAATTAATATGCATGACGCACTCCAGCGGAATAGATAGTACAGAATAACTATTCCTATGTGCTATATTTAGAACAGGGGAATTCCTGCTAATGCGCATGCGCCATATCCCGCGAAGCACCGTGCCGCTAGCATAAAAGCGAAGTGCTATGAGAATTTGTGTATTTGAAATGAATGACTGTCCATTTGTTGTACAGTTCCACATCAGCAAACTTTTGGAAGGGGAGAAATCGATCAGGGAAAATGCCATTTCTGGCGTATTGCCGTCTGCAATTCTGCCGATACACAATAACAACGGCCATTTTGTTTAAACGACGGAAATAGGAATAAATGATTTATCTCCACTGAAATGATGGTATAACTCTATACCGGAATAAGAAAAGAGAATACGCAGTTACGTTTTCATGCATACCAAATAGTGGTCTGCAATTCTGGAGTAGCTGCATATTCCGGAATAACTACGCTATTCCATTTTCATGCATACGGCTCCAGAGGCTTGACACCACATCTAGAGCCTTGGGAATGGAAATAAGCGCAAAGAAGACCTAAATGATGACCAACAGCACCAATGGCATCAACTCGGACATCAAAGTTCACCCCCGTTGGGGTGCCGGGGGTTTCAGTATAAATAGTATCCCCACTTTCTGGAAATTTAGTGCTTTAAATTCCCACTGTCGTTGTCTTTCTCATTTGCTCTTTCTCATTCCTGCTCTGTTCTATCAATCTGCTATACTATCGTCTCCTTCGCTAGACCAGTCTCCTACCTTTTTTCTTGAAAACTCTTCCGGGACAAGACTCCTTGTTTGTGTATGAGGTCTGTTGGATCAGCTTGGTAATATTGGACGCTTTCTGCCAGGTGGTCACTAGGGCTTCCTATGATGTTATTATTTAGCAATGTAGGCATTTTATATGTATGTGTTTTGTTGATAATTTATAATGATGTTTGTATTCTATTTTGTTTTTTGTAAACGGGGGTTCGATAAGTTGGGGTGAAGCCTCAGCCGTCCCCTGCGTGGGATGTCTTTATTGTAAAGTGACTGGCTGGTGGAGAGCTTTCGGTTTTACCACTAGGGTTGTTTCAGCAGATCTTTTATTCGGATCGGGGGTTGTCCGGTCCTGATTTGGCTCGGAAGAGTCCGCTGGACCTAAAGCAATAATAATGTAATGTAATGTAATCAAAGTCCACAACCAATCCCTCAACACTGTGCACAGCTTCAAATATTTAGGAGCAATTGTATCAGACAATGGGTCCCAACAGGAAGTCTTCTCCAGGATAGCACTAAAACAATTGCTGCCCTGACGAGGTTGAAGCCCATTTGGAAAGACAGGACCATCATTCTACACTCCAAGGTAAGGTTGCTGCGCTTCCTTGTCGTGTCTGGTCACTTCCCCTCCTCCCCCCCCTCCCCCCGGTCAGCAAACTTGTTTTTTCAAACCTAGTTCCAGTCATTCGCCCAAAAAGGCAATCACCGAAGTCGAACGAAGCTCTCCGATGTGTTACGAAATGATGCTTGCATGACTACGACTAGTTGACATTAAAAGTGATCGCTATTGCTTCTAATTATGGTCGATTTAAACAGATTAGCATTTCGCAACGGTATACTTTATTAATATGAGCATAATTATTATCGACCACATTTAATAGTTGCGTTCCTTGATTTGCATTTTGTTAAATTAGTTCTCAGCAGTAGCATTCCCCATTTCCTGCCTAGAACCAAGTAGACACTGTTATACAGTATACATGGGCTTAATCTACATTATATATTATAAGTCAGTCTCCGCGCAGCGAAGAAGCTCACTAGCTGAATATAATTATTAGACCTGTATTGTTTGTTTTATACGTAAATAAATGTATAAACTATATATATTCTAATTAATAATATTTAGGCCTATACTTTATAATATTCGAATCTTTAAATTTCCGGAGGACGAGTAGGCTAAGCGAATTTTTTTTTAATATATAACTCAAGATCAGAGTTAAATTAACAGTTAGTTATTCATTGCTTACAGGGTCCAGCGGACTGCAAAGAGCCGAATCAGGACCACAAAATCAAGACCACAACTTTGCTAGTAGTAGTAGTAGTAGTAGTAGTAGTAGTAGTAGTAGTAGCAGTAGTAGTAGTAGTAGTAGTAGTAGTAGTAGTAGTAGTAAAATCTTTAATTTATTTATTTGTTTTGTTTGTTTATTATTATTATTATTATTATTATTATTATTATTATTATTATTATTATTATTATTATTATTAGTTTGTTATTATTATTATTATTATTATTATTATTATTATTATTATTATTATTATTATTATTATTATTATTATTATTATTACTTTAAAAAAAAAATAGTGTGCTGCTGTGCGTGCTCAATGGTGTAAATATGGTCAGTGACGTTTTGTTTGTTTTTGCTGAAGTTGAGTGTAACCCGAAATATTCAGATGGTGTTACTGTTGTTTTTTTCTTATAGATTTACCAAAGTTTTCAGATGATTTATGGAAATTTCCGCCTGCCACGCAACATTTTTTTTAATACGAATGTAGCCGACTGCTGTTCGCTACTGGTGCGGTATTTCTATCCCTAAACCTTACTAGTCATGTAGTATGCTATCTTGACCGTTTTCGTGTAACGTGTTTAGCCGACGCGTCGTCTGCTACACGCACAGCCTTTGTTTAAACTTACTGCCAAATGCGACACCTTGTCAGAGCCGTACACTAGCCCCCTTTTATTTCTGTCCATCAAATAATTATTATGTAGCTAGCCTTAGATATTATTCTTATGGAATGTTGTATGAATTTAGTTTATATTAGAGTAGTTAAGGCCGAGATCGCTAGTCCCAGTGATGTAACCTGCGATAACACTGTGTTTGTAGCTTGTGTTAGTGTGTACATAGAGATTCATGATTTGTAAGAGTTACAGATAAGTCATGCATTTTATTTGTATATAGTTAGCCAGATTGGACATTAAGCTTTTAGAGCATGTAATACGTATGGGTTTTTGGTATGTCTTAAATGTATCATTTGTATCTTTTTGTGAACTTGTGCGCTTAAGGTCGTACTTTGAGTCGCGTATTTTCGAAGTTTATTATTTATCTGTACCTTGTATGAATAATTCATGTACATATTTGGGAAGCTTGTTTTATGCCCTTTCTGGTGATGTGTATTATGTTATGTTTTGATTTGTATTAGGCCAAAGGCGAGCGGGATTTGTAAATTGAAAATAACACAAACTTGGCCCACAGGCACTTACTTAAGGCTCCGCGAGTGGCTCGCGCATGTGCGTCTCCGCTAAGGCTGGCGCTGTATGATAAAAACCGACTGACCCCCCAGTTGGAGGGGCAGTGAGACGGCAGACACGGGCCGACACAGAATGTACATACTACTGTAAATGACTGTCTGTTCCGTGGCTCAAAATTATTCACTCAGAAATAAATGCTGGAAATAGAACCACATCTTCGATTGGTGTGCGAGTGTGAAAGAAAAGGAAAAGAGAGTCTTCTTCTTCTGTACTCCTACTACCAGCCTCCTCTAGAGCGCGCCGCTCTTCTTCCTACTTCTACCACCTACCCTCCACTCCGCTACATCGATCTGGCGCTGCGAGCAGGATCCCAGCTAACACGGAGCAGCAGTCATTGAAAGACCAAGACCAAGACTAACAACGGCGACCTCAAGAATTTTAACCAGAAGCCAAACAAGGATGGCGGAGCAGGACAGCAGTGTGCAACTCCCAGCTAGCACTGGACCGTCGGTTGCTGTGGCCACAGCTAACAACAGTCAACCTCCCTCCCAGGTGGACGGCAGCGGACCATCGAGTGACCGAGTGAGCGGCGTCCAAGACGTCAACGGCCCACCAGCCCTCACGCCACGCCTCTACGTGATGCCGCCTCCCAAGCTACCTTCCTTCTTTTTCGGGAGAGGACGGGCAGGACTTCGAAGATTTTCAAATGGAGGCCACCCGAATCCTGAAGAACTGTCACCTAGACACTGGCGCGGCGGTGGAGTGGCTGCTGCAAGCACTGACGGGGTGTGCCCGACAGGAAGTTCTGCGGAGAGCAGACACCGCTGTTACGGCAGACGGCATCATGGAAGTCCTGACTGCGGCGTTTAGCGACCAACGGGGCACGTCAACCCTCCTGACTTCCTTCCACAACAGGCGCCAAGGAGATCACTGCGTCTAGCACAGAAAACAGTCTCCGATACCTAGCCTCTGGTATGTACATAATGACACTGTAAAGTAGTATGGGAATGCTCTCAGATACGGACTTTTATTTTAATGAGACAACTAAACAATTCTGTGTAGATATGATTTTTTTTAATTGTCTGTGTAAATACTGTTTTTTTTTTGTGCTATTTTAATAATGTATCATGCGTTAGTTATGTCCATCGATTTTGAGCATTGTTGCTAAACATATGCAGTTTTGTAGAAATTAACATGTGTACGGTGTACGTGTAGAATAGAATAGATATTAGGGAAATAGTACTGTTTAGAGCTTTGATGTTTACGGCAGGATGTTTTGTAAAGGCAGGTAAACTGTACATGATTCGCATTTTGTTATGATGTTAAATATGGACCTTTTTGAGATACTGGACTCCCTGTCAAATACATAGTCAGTCATCCCATTAGGCGATGCCAAGTTCATATTTTAACGTTTTCTGGTTAGGTCAGATTCGTGTCGTAAAGGACGAGTCATAGGGATTGTTGTTGTTATCCTGACTTAAGATGTCGGATGGTTTCCACGGGCAAGTTAATGCCTTGGCCCAGGGATGCTATTCAAGTAGCAGCACATCTGCTCTTGAGTACAGTTTCTCAGCGCGGACGCTGAGTGGTTAAAAAGCCGGTGCGAATGTAGCCGACTGCTGTTCGCTACTGGTGCGGTATTTCTATCCCTAAACCTTACTAGTCATGTAGTATGCTATCTTGACCGTTTTCGTGTAACGTGTTTAGCCGACGCGTCGTCTGCTACACGCACAGCCTTTGTTTAAACTTACTGCCAAATGCGACACCTTGTCAGAGCCGTACACTAGCCCCCTTTTATTTCTGTCCATCAAATAATTATTATGTAGCTAGCCTTAGATATTATTCTTATGGAATGTTGTATGAATTTAGTTTATATTAGAGTAGTTAAGGCCGAGATCGCTAGTCCCAGTGATGTAACCTGCGATAACACTGTGTTTGTAGCTTGTGTTAGTGTGTACATAGAGATTCATGATTTGTAAGAGTTACAGATAAGTCATGCATTTTATTTGTATATAGTTAGCCAGATTGGACATTAAGCTTTTAGAGCATGTAATACGTATGGGTTTTTGGTATGTCTTAAATGTATCATTTGTATCTTTTTGTGAACTTGTGCGCTTAAGGTCGTACTTTGAGTCGCGTATTTTCGAAGTTTATTATTTATTCTGTACCTTGTATGAATAATTCATGTACATATTTGGGAAGCTTGTTTTATGCCCTTTCTGGTGATGTGTATTATGTTATGTTTTGATTTGTATTAGGCCAAAGGCGAGCGGGATTTGTAAATTGAAAATAACACAAACTTGGCCCACAGGCACTTACTTAAGGCTCCGCGAGTGGCTCGCGCATGTGCGTCTCCGCTAAGGCTGGCGCTGTATGATAAAAACCGACTGACCCCCAGTTGGAGGGGCAGTGAGACGGCAGACACGGGCCGACACAGAATGTACATACTACTGTAAATGACTGTCTGTTCCGTGGCTCAAAATTATTCACTCAGAAATAAATGCTGGAAATAGAACCACATCTTCGATTGGTGTGCGAGTGTGAAAGAAAAGGAAAAGAGAGTCTTCTTCTTCTGTACTCCTACTACCAGCCTCCTCTAGAGCGCGCCGCTCTTCTTCCTACTTCTACCACCTACCCTCCACTCCGCTACACGTGTTTCTCATTAAAATACATATCATTGAAATACATATAACAAATTTACTGTATCAATTAAAAAGAATAATATTAGTTAAATAAATAATTTCTTTGGTGTTTGCAATAAAAATGTCCAGAAGTCTTCTGTAGCACCTCATCTCCATGCTTTGTATTCTTCGTTGTAGATCTGCTGTGAGGGTCCATGTTTCGCAAGCATATAGGAAGATGGAGATGACAAGGGAGCGCAGCAGCCTTACCTTGGAATGTAGACTGATGGTCCTGTCTTTCCAAATTGGCTTCAACCTCGCCAGGGCAGCAGTTGTTTGTGCGATCCTGGAGAGGACTTCCTGTCGGGACCCATTGTCTGATACAATGGCTCCTAAATATTTGAAGCTATGCACTGTGTTGAGGGATTGGCCTTGGGCTTTGATGTCCGTGTTAATGCCATGGGTGTTGTTGGTAATCATTTTGGTCTTCTCTGCACTTATTTCCATTCAATAGGCTCTGCAGGTGGTGTCAAGCCTCAGTACCAGCCGTTCAAGTTCTTGTTCTTCTCCAGCCAATCCATCAATGTCATCCGCAAAACGAAAGTTGGAGATTGCTCTTCCCC
>CM072523.1:10999960-11004960 GCA_036898135.1 Oncomelania hupensis | reverse complement strand
CTCCTTCGGATGAAAGTATAAAAAGAGCGCTATAGTCTGTGCGCGGGTTTTTAAAGATTCTGACGCTCATGTCCTAAACGGGGTGAGCGTCAGCTGCACAAATGCTCAGTCGTCTGGGAGTTGACCGATGCCTCTAAGGCAGCCACAAGTGGGCGCCTAGAGCGATTTGAGTGAGATCCTGTGTCGGCCAGCGCCTTGAGCAGCTCTTGAGCTGGAGAAGCGCTCTATAAGAAGGATGAAAATATTGTTTTATGCCGCCAACCGTCAGACCATCTGCTACATGCCTCGACGTATTACAGTTGTTATAGCAGTTTAAGTTTCAGTGGCCGGTGGGGGTCGGATGGTGGAGGTGGGGGTAGGGGTGGGGTGTGGGGTCATTTTCATTCAATTCCGGGATGCCACCAACCCTAAACTACCAAGTAAGAGCTTCTAATGACAGTCCAAATATCAGTGAAGCAAGAGGATACAATATTGATAACTATATTGTATTGCAAAATACCTGAAAACAACACAGAAAAAAAGGTAAGTCGATCACTTAGGTTCTGGTAGAAAAAGTTGCACCATCAATCTATGATCACGTTAGTTAGTTAGTTATTAATTGCTTACAGGGTCCAGCGGACTGCAAAGAGCCGAATCAGGAGCACAAAATCAGGACAGCAACTTGGCTGAAAGAGGACTCGTCCTTGATCCGCATAAAAGATCTGCTGAAACAACCCTAGTGGTAACACTGAAGGCACTCCACCAGCCGGTCATTTTACAATAAAGGTACGCAGGGGACGCTGAGGCTATACTCTAATTTATCGAACCCGCGTTTACAAAAACAAAATAGGGTACAAACATTATTATAAAATATAAACAAAACACATACATATAAAATGCCTACATTGCTAAATAATAATATAATAGGAAGCCCTGTGCCCGACCATATGGCAGAAAGCGTTCAATATTCCCAAGCTGACCCAACAGACCTCATACACAAATGAGGAGTTTTGGAAGAGTTTTCAAGAAAAAAAAGGTATGTGACTGGTCTAGCGAAGAAGAAGATAGTATAGTAGATTGATAGAACATAGTAGGAATGAGAAAGAAACAAAGGAGAAAGACAGCGACAGTGGGAATTTAAAGCACTAAATTTCCAGAAAGTGGGGATTTATACAGAAACCCCCCGTACTCCCACGTGGGGGGCGGGATGGGGGTGGAGGAGGGTGTCTGGAAACGTAGATGACTACGAGATTACTGCAGATGACGACCAATGCGGTTTGTGGATTCTTGTTTGACTTACCTCTAGTCTTTGACTCCAAGTTATCATCTTATCATCTGTCCCTCTGATCGCCACAAAGTGAGAGGCTTGCTTCAGTTCCCTAGCCTCTCCAGCACCTACCTATGCATGTAATGACTTCAATGGTAGTTTGGTTATTTAACAAATTTGGAATTTATAAGCTGAATAGTGCTGTTGTCGCGTTTTTTGTTTTTGCTTTGCTGGCTTTTTTTGCAGTAGCCATCGTCGTCGTCGTCGTCATCATCATCATCATCATCATCATCATCATCATCATCATCATCACAATTGTATAGTAACGTAAAGACTTAGGTTCAGAGTCACAAATTGCCATAATGACAGTGTGGAACCCTACCACCTGATGATACAGACCTAATTATACACAACCCCAGCAGGACCCAAACGTGACGTACAGACGCAGGTACACATGCATAGAGGACGCATCGATATGTTCCATAGCTGCAGCACCAATGCAGATATGCACAGACAAAAGGACGCATTACCGCTGCAACACCCATGCATGACATGTAGCCACGCATTCACATACATAGAGGACGCATAGACATGTTCAATCGCTGCAGCACCCAAGCGTGAAGCACGGAGGCGAGCCAGACAGAACAGTATTGAGGGGCCGTACAACTGGCTACCTGCTTCCCTCCTCATCTCCCATCTCTATTCCCTGTAGACCACTCCCCTCCCCATCCACTGACTTCACAATCCACTTCTCCGTTGGACTCCCCAACCACCTATAACTTTCACTGTCACCTCTCCCCTTCCATGCACCCACTACCCTCCACTGGTCCTCTTGAACCAAACTCCGTGAATAGGGCTGTAACGAATACAAAGCTACGTGCAGACCATCTTCAGTGCATGTTATTGTTATAATAATGACGATTGCTTTAAATGGAGAGGTATAAGAACCATTTTAAAGCCAAGGGTCATATTATCTATCATCAATTCCAAGGCCGCCATAGTATGCTAGATGCCGTTTATAGGGTTAAATCCGGCACAGCTGTCAATCACATTTTATTTGATTTTATTTAGTATTTTTATCTGAGCAAGTCAACTGTCTGCATGATTTTGTTTGCCTGTTCAGCTGCACCTGTCAACTACATTGTGAAACAAGAATTGGAGTACTTAATGGTGTGGCTGCATGATCTTGTTTGCCTGTTCAGCTGCACCTGTCAACCACACCATGAAACAAGAATTGGAGTACTTAGTGGTGTGGCTGCATGATCTTGTTTGCCTGTTCAGCTGCACCTGTCAACCACACTATGAAACAAGAATTGGAGTATTTAATGGTGTGGCTGCATGATCTTGTTTGCCTGTTCAGCTGCACCTGTCAACCACACTATGAAACAAGAATTGGAGTACTTAGTGGTGTGCTGCATGATCTTGTTTGCCTGTTTAGCTGCACCTGTCAACCACACTATGAAACAAGAATTGGAGTACTTAGTGGTGTGGCTGCTAGCTCAGTGGATAGAGAGCTGGTTTCCTAGGCCAAAGATCAAGGGTTGGAACCCCGCGTGGGACGAACTTTCGTGACTTAGGTACGAAACTTTTCAGTACACTGACGGTTTTCTCCGGGTACTCCGGTTTCCTCCCTCCTTTAAATAATGGTATTGGATGCAGTCAATCTAAAATTTTCACCAAAAAGAATTTGTTTCTATTCCGATTTTTGTAATAGCGATCTCTTCACAAAGCCGCGCTTTGAGTTTGATTAAAGAAAAGCGCGTGATAGCATCCTTTATTATCATTATTATCATTATTATCATTCTTGTTCTTCTTCTTCTTGTTCTTCTTCTTCTTCTTCTTCTTCTTCTTCTTCTTCTTCTTCTTCTTCTTCTTCTTATTAATATTATTATTAGTCGTACTACTGTAACGATACGAATTTAAGGAACACCAAAACAACAAAACCCGCAGGAATGGAAAAGTCCACAATTTTAGGGAGATCGTAGGGCTTCCGCTGCTTCACTGGGACTCAAACGTGGGTCATCTCGGTGGCAGCCTAGCACGGACACATACCGCCAGGCTAGCGCAGTTGTCTGGGGTGTTACAGTGAGCGCATCAAGCAACAAGTGTGCACCTTGGAAGTCCTGAGTTGGATCCTGTTTTCAGCCAGCGCCTCGAGCAGGTCTTTGAAGTAGCACACGGCTTACAGGGCTATTATATAAAGACGATTCAATATTCAGCAGCAGGTTCTCCTCCCTGTCGGCTGCCCTGGAATCCCTTTAGTATTCGGTGTTGGGCTCTATAGCTCTCACCGGGACTTATCGTTAGTTATGTTCTTATCATTTTATTGTTAAAATTGTATTCTTGATATGGCTTGATGGACGTTGGCCCATCTGCCCCTTACCTGTACGCTGTAGGCGTATTATAACCTTTTAGATCCCATTATGGTATGGGTTGTGTTTTTTTATCTAACCTTTTACATTTCTTTTAGCAGGATGCATGGTCGCTGGCGGGGCGGAGGTTTCCCCTCCCTGTCAGTTGCCTTGGAATCCCTCTTTGTGTGTGGTGTTGGGCCTTATGAGCTCTCACCGAGACCCATGTATGTATTATGAACGTGTTGGTTCTCAAGGGACCTCCTTTTAACAAGGTTTTAATTAATGTGCGGGGCACATTTAGCTACGGCTTACCTGCCCTTTTTATTCTCTTATTATTTTTATTAATCTAGGGGCCTTGGGGTTCTGCCCAGTTGCCCTTTTTAAAACCACGCCTTATAAGCGTTTTTATAATCTTAATGTAATTGTTGTATGTACGAATGATGTCTGTAATACATGCCTTTACTTTTAATCTAGAGATTTTAGTTAGGTCCCATATATGCGCAAGTGTCCGGGGACTATAATCTAATAAACGAACGAACGATCACAGCAGCCAGTTTCGGAGTTGGCTGTATACCTGTGTGCCATTACAGCCCTGGCCCTTAAACCACCTGTATGCAGGTAGACGGAGAGGCCAAACACACCTGGCGACAGGGAGGGGGATGAGCGAGATCAGACACTTGATCGGCGACTCCCCCTAACTCCCCCAACCCCTTGAACCCCTCTACTTGAGGTTACCATCCCCTCCCTCTCCAACCTTCTTTTCTCTCTCTCTCTCTCTCTCTCTCTCTCTCTCTCTCTCTCTCTCTCTCTCTCTCTCGCTACACGCTCTACGTTTCTTCTTCTGTATGATCCCTTGCTTGAGACCGCACTGAACCCAGGTTGTAAGAGAGAGAGAGAGAGAGAGAGAGAGAGAGAGGGGGGGAGGGGGGGCAGTTGGGGTGGTGTGTGTGTTCTTATAAAACTAGGCAGAATCACCGATGCCGGTTCTTAAGTTGTATGACTTATGTGTGTGCCGAAGGTGGTGATGTTGTTGTTGTTGTTGTTGATTTTCAGTTTTTAACTACACAGTGATACAAATTGCGGTGCATTGTGCAGTGGCGTTGGACAATACGAGAAAGCGCCCTGCTTTTGGATTATATGACGTTCATCAAAAGCTTGTGTAGGTCAAGTTTCTTTACATCTTTTAACATTTTTATTGCAGCTCCCTTCTCGCTCTTGGTGCCTATGGAATACCGCTTGTTGTGTTGCTGTTGTAATTATTATACTG
This sequence comes from Oncomelania hupensis, assembly GCA_036898135.1. Lineage (NCBI taxonomy): Eukaryota > Metazoa > Mollusca > Gastropoda > Littorinimorpha > Pomatiopsidae > Oncomelania > Oncomelania hupensis. Next base: position 11,000,093 of record CM072523.1, on the reverse strand, counting down.
TGGTTACGCGCTTTCTATTTATCTGTTTATTTTGTGGTGGATTAATAGGCCTACTAAGTATTTTGTGATGTATGGATTCACTATGTATTTGATTACCAATGTGGTTTGTGAAGACAAAAATGTAGTTTGTGTT
>CM072523.1:10987460-10994960 GCA_036898135.1 Oncomelania hupensis | reverse complement strand
TTGCCGTTAGGCTTACACAAGTTCGAACTGAACTGCACTGAACTGAACTGAATATACAATAAATAAGTAATAAATTAAATGTTAACGTAGTCTTTCTTTTTGCTTTCAGACTAAGAACTTATCAGCTGTGGGCCGTGCTTCTTCATCTGAGCAAATAATTCCTTCGTCAACATCATCGTCAACGTCATCATCGTCAGCAGCAGCAACCGGGCAGGATTCCTTGGCCTTTTTTGTAGTCCAAGCTGACGGCATCGGAGAGGATTGTGTATGAGTTAGCCTACCTGCAAGGCTGTTACCAACACAAACCGAACTTCTTTTTTTTTAAAACTGCGATCGCTCAGAGAGGAGTTGGAATTTGAAAATGATATTGAAGTGATATCTTACAAATGCAGTCCAGTGCTTAATGGGATCTTCAGTACAAAGTCTATACTATGAGGCGGATTGGACAACTTCAGCGTTGATCAAGAACTTAGGATCCTATCTCGCTTCAATCTAATCATCTTATAAGGGAGAGTGGTATAACAATATCGACACGCGCACAATAGTTGAAACTCCAAGCATACCACCTTCTGAACACACCATTCCAAAAACCCTTGTAATATACACTCCAGATCATCCGCTGCCAGTTAATGTCAAGACGATTACCCATAGTGGAAGATGCGCTTAAGGCGCTTCCCTACATAGTGACGATGCGCCTCAAGAAGCTGAACCGGTGAGAAGAGAAAGGGACTCTCTACACTTCCATTAATTTACAACTTGTTTCTTCTGCTCATTCCTTGCGGCGGCGACCAAGTACTGCAGGTATCAAGACGATGATATTCGATATTTGTCTGTCTGTCTTTCGTTGTCTCTGGCTCTCTCTCGTGAGGGGTGGGGAGGGAGTGGTTGTGTAATACTGTTTACAGATGGTGACGAAGACGATGGTGTGTGTAAACTACTCCATGTATAACATAATAGATGTTAGCTTATATTTGGGCTGAATTTAATTGCATAACGTGTGTGTGTGTGCGTGGCTGTGTGGGTGTGTGTGCTTGTGTGTGATTTCCAATTTAATGTTAAAGGTTAATTCTGCACTTTGGTAATTTGTCAAGGGACAGACAGATTGGAAGCTTAGACTTCCTAATTAGTTTAACGTCTTAATCCCTAATTTAAAAATAAAATCTCTCTCTCTCTCTCTCTCTCTCTCTCTCTCTCTCTCTCTCTCTCTCTCTCTCTCTCTCTCTCTCTCTCTCTCTCAAGACTATTGTTTAAGACGTCTGCATGCATGCATGCGTCAGACCGCTAGATCTATCTTCCTCTGTCGTTCATGCACCTTGCTGGCTTTCCCAGAGTTCTTAGCGCGCGATTTCAGTTTCGGCGCGCCATGGTCTAGGCGCCCCGCGGTCTGGGCAAGCGCCGTGAGAATATCTGCCAATAGGTCTGCGCTGCTTGCAATAATTACTTTCCTACCGTGCTAGCCTCTTCCACAGGTGTTGAAATCTTTCTATACTATCGATTCTGCAGTTATTAATTTATTTTAGGTATTTGGTTACTTTGCTAATTTTATTCTAAACAGCGTAAGCCCTTTTCACGTAAATGTAATAAAATCTAGTTAGTTAGTGGCTCAGTTAGTTATTTAGTTACGTAATTAGGTATTATTCATTCTCTGGGTCATAGCAAGTCTGATGTCGTTTCCCCACCCCACCACTCATCCTTAACCCCCCCACCCCCACTCCCAAACTGGTACACTCGACACTATGATAATAGAAATTATAAATCCACAATATCGAAGTATAAGCTCTCCGGTTGTGGTGTAAACAGCATAAAAAGTCAATGGGACTTCTGTTTACGTCACATGGACTTTTATATCAATAATCAATAATAATAAATAATAATAATAATAATAATAATAATAATAATAATAATAATAATAATAATGACAATAATAATAATAATAATAATAATAATAATAATAATAATAATAATAATAATAATAAATAATAATAATAATAATAAATAATAATAATAATAATAATAATAATAATAATAATAATAATAATAATAATAATACGAGAACTTATGACGCGCACATATCTCACCACAAGGCGACTCAAGGCGCACTCATACACATTATTTGGCGTTAACAATTCAAGCACCCTGATATACACTTGCGCATAAATTACATGAAGGTGACAAGGCAACAACCCAGAGACACGGCACTGAAAACTAAGCATGAGAAATGTTCATATAATGATTATGTACCTGGCCATTTACAAATGCTCTGATTTAGGCTTGTGGGTGAGGTGGGTGGGTGGGTAGGAGGAGGGGGTGTAGCGGGGCTCTGTAGTCTGAAGATTATTTAGGGAAAACAAAAGTCTCGAGGCCAGATGTAAATGCTTCTAAAGACTTGTTGACGGAGGGGGAGAGATAGGGAGTTCCAGTTGGTGGGGGCTTGAATAGATTTTTTTTTAGATTTAGATTTAGATTTTAGATTTTATTTACTTTATTGTCCCTTTTTCCATAGGGAAATTTTGGGTCGCCTACCCTGGGGAAAGCGTAGTCGCAGCCTGTGGCGAGCCCAAACCCAACCTACCTAACATTAGTTGTGATTTTGAAAATAGAAAAGGAGCGTTGGCCTGCCGTTTAAAGTTTTTATGAGGTAGAATTTGAGGTTGTCGTTTGAGGAGCGGAGTGGTCGGGAAGGTTGATAGAGTGAGAGGGAATCAGAAAGATAGGTAGGACAAAGCTTGTTGAGGCATTTGGATGTTTCCCCATGGCAAATATACTGCAATGCATTGAGGGGCATGTCGGTCATGCTCCGCTGGGTTTTGTTTTTTTGTGTGTGCGCCTGTGCCTGTATTCTAAGGGAGACAAGTCACTTGCTACCTACAACTGACGACCTTATCATTGTTCAGGCACGACGCATAGATTGAAAATTCGCACATTTTAGAAAAAGTTTATGACTATATAAGAATATTGGCAAACAGGCATCTGTTCTATTTTATTCTTTTTTGTTTCTGTATGTTTTTTTTTTGTTTCTTCCCCATCATCATCATCATCATCATCATCATCATCATCATCATCATCAACATCATCATCATCATCATCATCATCATCATCATCATCATCATCATCATCATCATCATCATCATCATCATCATCATCATCATCATCATAATCACCGTTTTGGCATTGTAGAGTGTATGCGAATTCTATGCCTGTGTTTTACTCTCTCTCTCTCTCTCTCTCTCTCTCTCTCTCTCTTCTCTCTCTCTCTCTCTCTCTCTCTCTCTCACTCTCTCTCTCTCTCTGGCACTATCCTGTACTCGCCTCCCCTGGCGCCATCAGAAGGGCGATGGGGGTTGGGGGTTCAGGTGAGACAGGTAAGCAAAGGTGTGAGATAAGACACCAACAGGTAGAAAACGGCTAGATTACATTGGGGATCCCATTCCTCTTCATCTCGCAAGATTACAAACAGCCCCGACACTTCTATTCATCCCTTCCCCCCCCCCCCCCCAAAAAAAAAATCACTTTACCAACCACTACCATTCACCCACTTTTTCACACGTTTTTCCTCTCTCTCTTTATCTTTGTCTCTGTCTGTCTCTGTCTCCGTCTGTCTCTGTCTCTGTCTATGTCTGTCAGTCTCTCTCTCTGTCTCTGTCTGTCAGTCTCTCTCTGTGTCTCTGTCTGTCAGTCTCTCTCTGTCTCTCTGTCACTTTCTGTCAGTGTCTCTCTGTCTCTGTCTCTGTCTGTCAGTCTCTCTCTGTCTCTCTGTCTCTGTCTGTCAGTCTCTCTCCCTTTCTCTTTCCCTCAGTCTGTTATTTTCTCATCTTGTTTATCGTTTTTATTTTCTTTCTACTTTTTTTCGACTGTCGATTTTCCTGCCGTCTTTCTTTTTTAGAAGAAGAAGAAGAAGAAGAAGAAGAAGAACGAAGAAGAAGGAGAGGAAGATAATGAAGAAGAAGAAAAAGAAGAAGAAAAAGAAGAAGTCGATGACGAAGATGGCGTAGAAGTAGAAGAAGAAATAGAAGTAGAAGTAGAAGAATGAGAAGGAGAAGGAGAGGAAGAAAAAGAGAAGAAGAAGAAGGAGATGATGAAGAAGAAGAAGAAGAAGAAGAAGAAGAAGAAGAAGAAGAAGAAGAAGAAGAAGAAGACGAAGTAGAAGTAGAAGTAGAAGTAGAAGAAGAAGAAGAAGTAGAATAGAAGCAAAAGAAGAAGTAGAATAGAAGTAGAAGTAGAAGAAGTATAATAGAAGTAGAATAGAAGTAGAATAGAAGCAAAAGAAGAAGTAGAATAGAAGTAGAAGTAGAAGAAGTAGAATAGAAGTAGAAGGAGAAGAAGAAGAAGGAGAAGGAGAAGAACAACAAGAAGAAGAAGGCCGTGGAAAGAGAAGAGAAAGAGAGAGAGAGAGCTAAAGAGAGAGAGAGAGAGAGAGAGAGAGAGAGAGAGAGAGAGAGAGAGAGAGAGAGAGAGAGAGACAGAGACAGAGAGAGAAAGAGAGAGAGAGCTAGAGAGAGGGTGAGAGAGAAAGCGAGAGAAATGGAGTGATTGAATAAGAGTGAGTGAGAGTGAGTGAGTGAGAGAGAGAGAGTAGGGTGGGGTTCAGCAGGAAGGGAGGAGGGAAGCAGGGTTTGGAGTCATAACATTTTGACAGAGGATTAGAGAGAGAGGGGTGGTGGGATTTAAGAAAGTAAGAAGATGAAAACCAAAGACGTAAGTGTCAAAATGTGAGGTAATAATAGTCATAGCATTGTAATGCAATCCAAGTTTCCTGCATCTATATGTCTTTCTCAGGATGTCTGAGACAGGATATCTGTCTTTCTCAAAATGTCTGTCTTCAATGTGTCTGTCCTCCGACATCTCTTCCCCCATTCCAGAAAAAACACGCACATACACACACACGCGCGCACGCACACGCATATAGGTACAGTGTGTTATTCATATATTGTGCATACCTCATTGATTTAGGCATTGAAAATAAAAATATTAATAAACGCATATAAAGAAGTGTCACTATCAAACTAACTGACCTCATTAACCTAGAAGTAGAAGAACTAAGTTTAAAAATTATTAAAGGAAATTCTTTCTCTCTCCCTCTCTCCTTCTTCTCTCCTTCCAACCCCCCCTCTCTCTCTCTCTCTCTCTCTCTCTCTCTCTCTCTCTCTCTCTGACGGTCTGTCTGTCTGTGCGTGTGTGTCGGTCTACGCGTTTGTCATTGGCTAGATATTGAAAATAGGGAGAGATGGAGAGAGAGAGAGAGAGAGAGAGAGAGGGAGAGAGAGAGAGAGAGAGAGAGAGAGAGAGATATGTTTAATGTTGTGTTAATTAAATGTGTCCAGTGAGGAATTATCGTTCTGTTTTAAAGAGTTTGAAGAAGCTCGCATCTGTACTTTTTATGCCGTTGTGCACACATTCACAGACAGATCAGCTTCTTGAAAAGAGAAAGAAGAGAGATAGAGAGCGAGAGAGAGAGAAAGAGAGAGAGATAAAGACATATAAAGAGAGATAAAGAGAGAGATAAAGACATATAGAGATATAAAAAATGCTAGAGAAATAGAGAAAGAAAGAGAAAGAAAAAAAAGAGAAGAGATGAGAGAGAAACAGAGAAAGACAGAGAGATAGAGGGAGAGAGACAGAGAGAGAGGGAGAGAGTGGAAGGAGGAGGAGGAGGAGAAGAAGAAGCAGAAGAAGAAGAAGAAGAAGAAGAAGAAGAAGATGATGATGATGATGATGCTGATGATGATGATGATGATGATGATGATGATGATGATGATGATGATGATGATGATGATGATGATGATGATGATGATGATGATGATGAAGGAGAAGGAAAGGAAAAGGAGAAGAAGAAGAAGAAGAAGAAGAAGAAGAAGAAGAAGAAGAAGAAGAAGAAGAAGAAGAAGAAGAAGAAGAAGAAGAAGACTAAAGAGCTTAATAGGAAAAAAGGTTTTAGTCTCTAATATTCCTAGTCTTGCAACCTGTTCAAGAGAGAGAGAGAGAGAGAGAGAGAGAGAGAGAGAGAGGGGGGGGAAGGGTGGTGGTGGTGGAAGAAATGAATGGTGGGAGGGAGCAAGTAAAAGAGACAAGGGAAGAGTCATAGACGGTGATGACAGACAAACAACTGTAGGAGAGAGAGGGAGGGCGCCAGGCGGTCAGTCCACGGCGCCACTGTTGCACGCTTATTTGCTATACATCGCCGGACACAGTCAGCAGTACACAGTGTCCAGTAAAGCCCTTTCCCAATCCCCCTAAATCCACATCTCTCTCTCTCTCTCTCTCTCTCTCTCTCTCTCTCTCTCTCTCTCTCTCTCTCTCTCTTCCCTCTCTCTTACATTGGTTAAAAAAAATTCTTCTTTCTTCTTTCTACTCATTCTATTTGCTTCTTCTTATCCCTTTATTCCACACCCGCTGCTTAAGATTCACTTCTCTTGTCTCTTCTCATTAACCTCCGTTCTTTCAGTGCACAACGTCTGCGCTGACACCACCCCCCCCCCCCCTAAAAACTCCACGTACCCATCCTACACGTCCCCTCTACCCAATAATATCCTTCATCGCGCCTCCGTTCTCTCAATTCTTCTTAATTCCAGTCCATTCTTCTTCTTCTTCTTCTTCTTCTTCTTCCTTCTTCTCCACCCGGTACACATTGGTCGAAGGCTGCCAGAAGCATGCTTTAGTAGTCGCCTCAACAGGCGATAAAGCATGCTCTCATGCTTCAAAGCACTGCTTCCTATACGCTTCAAGCTCTATAGTGACGGAAAAAGCGCAATTTCACTGTAAATATATACAGAATGTTGCTCTACACCATTCCGCTCTTTCCGTCTCAAAAACCCATTTCCCTTGTTGGATTCTTAAATTGTATGAAACCAAGTGAGGACACTATCCGGCGTCAACAAACGGTTCAAAAACGTTCTCAAACGGTCCATAAATACAGTTTGACCTAATTCGTCCCTTGCAGAGGAGACGAAACTTACATTTTCTATTTTCATGAGTTCATTGGTCAATGCTCCTAGGGCTTGAAGCGTATAGGAAGCAGCGCTCTGAAGCATGAGAGCATGCTTTATGGCCTGTTGAGACGACTACTACAGCATGCTTCTAGTAGCCTTCGACCAATGTGTACCGGGTGTCTTCTCCTTCTTCTTCTTCTTCTCCTTCTTCTTCTTCTTCTTCTTCTTACCTTTACAAAACACACCTGCGCCTGTATCAGGAGAAGTTCATAAATAATTTATTATGAAAAAAAAAACAACTCCCCAAAATCGAGTGTATGTTTTCACCATTGCAGGATTTACTCTCTTGAAAACCTAATGAGATGCGTACAATAGTTCCGAACAGTTTATTTTGCAAGATTGCTTGTATTTACCTTTGATTTGATTCTGCGCTTTTGCTAGAGAAAGATGTGTATATGTTGATTATTTTCATCATTCGATATTGTTGCAGTAGCTTTGAGAATTTTCTGGAATTACGTCTTTATTGTCAATCGAATTTTTCAGATCTTTCCAACGATAGCTAGTCGAATTATGT
>CM072523.1:10981815-10986960 GCA_036898135.1 Oncomelania hupensis | reverse complement strand
ATACAGTATACATGGGCTTAATCTACATTATATATTATAAGTCAGTCTCCGCGCAGCGAAGAAGCTCACTAGCTGAATATAATTATTAGACCTGTATTGTTTGTTTTATACGTAAATAAATGTATAAACTATATATATTCTAATTAATAATATTTAGGCCTATACTTTATAATATTCGAATCTTTAAATTTCCGGAGGACGAGTAGGCTAAGCGAATTTTTTTTTAATATATAACTCAAGATCAGAGTTAAATTAACAGTTAGTTATTCATTGCTTACAGGTCCAGCGGACTGCAAAGAGCCGAATCAGGACCACAAAATCAAGACCACAACTTTGCTAGTAGTAGTAGTAGTAGTAGTAGTAGTAGTAGTAGTAGTAGCAGTAGTAGTAGTAGTAGTAGTAGTAGTAGTAGTAGTAGTAAAATCTTTAATTTATTTATTTGTTTTGTTTGTTTATTATTATTATTATTATTATTATTATTATTATTATTATTATTATTATTATTATTATTATTATTATTATTATTATTATTATTATTATTATTATTATTATTATTATTATTATTATTATTATTATTATTATTATTATTATTATTAATTAAAAAAAAAAATAGTGTGCTGCTGTGCGTGCTCAATGGTGTAAATATGGTCAGTGACGTTTTGTTTGTTTTTGCTGAAGTTGAGTGTAACCCGAAATATTCAGATGGTGTTACTGTTGTTTTTTTCTTATAGATTTACCAAAGTTTTCAGATGATTTATGGAAATTTCCGCCTGCCACGCAACATTTTTTTTAATACGAATGTAGCCGACTGCTGTTCGCTACTGGTGCGGTATTTCTATCCCTAAACCTTACTAGTCATGTAGTATGCTATCTTGACCGTTTTCGTGTAACGTGTTTAGCCGACGCGTCGTCTGCTACACGCACAGCCTTTGTTTAAACTTACTGCCAAATGCGACACCTTGTCAGAGCCGTACACTAGCCCCCTTTTATTTCTGTCCATCAAATAATTATTATGTAGCTAGCCTTAGATATTATTCTTATGGAATGTTGTATGAATTTAGTTTATATTAGAGTAGTTAAGGCCGAGATCGCTAGTCCCAGTGATGTAACCTGCGATAACACTGTGTTTGTAGCTTGTGTTAGTGTGTACATAGAGATTCATGATTTGTAAGAGTTACAGATAAGTCATGCATTTTATTTGTATATAGTTAGCCAGATTGGACATTAAGCTTTTAGAGCATGTAATACGTATGGGTTTTTGGTATGTCTTAAATGTATCATTTGTATCTTTTTGTGAACTTGTGCGCTTAAGGTCGTACTTTGAGTCGCGTATTTTCGAAGTTTATTATTTATCTGTACCTTGTATGAATAATTCATGTACATATTTGGGAAGCTTGTTTTATGCCCTTTCTGGTGATGTGTATTATGTTATGTTTTGATTTGTATTAGGCCAAAGGCGAGCGGGATTTGTAAATTGAAAATAACACAAACTTGGCCCACAGGCACTTACTTAAGGCTCCGCGAGTGGCTCGCGCATGTGCGTCTCCGCTAAGGCTGGCGCTGTATGATAAAAACCGACTGACCCCCCAGTTGGAGGGGCAGTGAGACGGCAGACACGGGCCGACACAGAATGTACATACTACTGTAAATGACTGTCTGTTCCGTGGCTCAAAATTATTCACTCAGAAATAAATGCTGGAAATAGAACCACATCTTCGATTGGTGTGCGAGTGTGAAAGAAAAGGAAAAGAGAGTCTTCTTCTTCTGTACTCCTACTACCAGCCTCCTCTAGAGCGCGCCGCTCTTCTTCCTACTTCTACCACCTACCCTCCACTCCGCTACATCGATCTGGCGCTGCGAGCAGGATCCCAGCTAACACGGAGCAGCAGTCATTGAAAGACCAAGACCAAGACTAACAACGGCGACCTCAAGAATTTTAACCAGAAGCCAAACAAGGATGGCGGAGCAGGACAGCAGTGTGCAACTCCCAGCTAGCACTGGACCGTCGGTTGCTGTGGCCACAGCTAACAACAGTCAACCTCCCTCCCAGGTGGACGGCAGCGGACCATCGAGTGACCGAGTGAGCGGCGTCCAAGACGTCAACGGCCCACCAGCCCTCACGCCACGCCTCTACGTGATGCCGCCTCCCAAGCTACCTTCTTTTTCGGGAGAGGACGGGCAGGACTTCGAAGATTTTCAAATGGAGGCCACCCGAATCCTGAAGAACTGTCACCTAGACACTGGCGCGGCGGTGGAGTGGCTGCTGCAAGCACTGACGGGGTGTGCCCGACAGGAAGTTCTGCGGAGAGCAGACACCGCTGTTACGGCAGACGGCATCATGGAAGTCCTGACTGCGGCGTTTAGCGACCAACGGGGCACGTCAACCCTCCTGACTTCCTTCCACAACAGGCGCCAAGGAGATCACTGCGTCTAGCACAGAAAACAGTCTCCGATACCTAGCCTCTGGTATGTACATAATGACACTGTAAAGTAGTATGGGAATGCTCTCAGATACGGACTTTTATTTTAATGAGACAACTAAACAATTCTGTGTAGATATGATTTTTTTTAATTGTCTGTGTAAATACTGTTTTTTTTTTGTGCTATTTTAATAATGTATCATGCGTTAGTTATGTCCATCGATTTTGAGCATTGTTGCTAAACATATGCAGTTTTGTAGAAATTAACATGTGTACGGTGTACGTGTAGAATAGAATAGATATTAGGGAAATAGTACTGTTTAGAGCTTTGATGTTTACGGCAGGATGTTTTGTAAAGGCAGGTAAACTGTACATGATTCGCATTTTGTTATGATGTTAAATATGGACCTTTTTGAGATACTGGACTCCCTGTCAAATACATAGTCAGTCATCCCATTAGGCGATGCCAAGTTCATATTTTAACGTTTTCTGGTTAGGTCAGATTCGTGTCGTAAAGGACGAGTCATAGGGATTGTTGTTGTTATCCTGACTTAAGATGTCGGATGGTTTCCACGGGCAAGTTAATGCCTTGGCCCAGGGATGCTATTCAAGTAGCAGCACATCTGCTCTTGAGTACAGTTTCTCAGCGCGGACGCTGAGTGGTTAAAAAGCCGGTGCGAATGTAGCCGACTGCTGTTCGCTACTGGTGCGGTATTTCTATCCCTAAACCTTACTAGTCATGTAGTATGCTATCTTGACCGTTTTCGTGTAACGTGTTTAGCCGACGCGTCGTCTGCTACACGCACAGCCTTTGTTTAAACTTACTGCCAAATGCGACACCTTGTCAGAGCCGTACACTAGCCCCCTTTTATTTCTGTCCATCAAATAATTATTATGTAGCTAGCCTTAGATATTATTCTTATGGAATGTTGTATGAATTTAGTTTATATTAGAGTAGTTAAGGCCGAGATCGCTAGTCCCAGTGATGTAACCTGCGATAACACTGTGTTTGTAGCTTGTGTTAGTGTGTACATAGAGATTCATGATTTGTAAGAGTTACAGATAAGTCATGCATTTTATTTGTATATAGTTAGCCAGATTGGACATTAAGCTTTTAGAGCATGTAATACGTATGGGTTTTTGGTATGTCTTAAATGTATCATTTGTATCTTTTTGTGAACTTGTGCGCTTAAGGTCGTACTTTGAGTCGCGTATTTTCGAAGTTTATTATTTATCTGTACCTTGTATGAATAATTCATGTACATATTTGGGAAGCTTGTTTTATGCCCTTTCTGGTGATGTGTATTATGTTATGTTTTGATTTGTATTAGGCCAAAGGCGAGCGGGATTTGTAAATTGAAAATAACACAAACTTGGCCCACAGGCACTTACTTAAGGCTCCGCGAGTGGCTCGCGCATGTGCGTCTCCGCTAAGGCTGGCGCTGTATGATAAAAACCGACTGACCCCCCAGTTGGAGGGGCAGTGAGACGGCAGACACGGGCCGACACAGAATGTACATACTACTGTAAATGACTGTCTGTTCCGTGGCTCAAAATTATTCACTCAGAAATAAATGCTGGAAATAGAACCACATCTTCGATTGGTGTGCGAGTGTGAAAGAAAAGGAAAAGAGAGTCTTCTTCTTCTGTACTCCTACTACCAGCCTCCTCTAGAGCGCGCCGCTCTTCTTCCTACTTCTACCACCTACCCTCCACTCCGCTACACGTGTTTCTCATTAAAATACATATCATTGAAATACATATAACAAATTTACTGTATCAATTAAAAAGAATAATATTAGTTAAATAAATAATTTCTTTGGTGTTTGCAATAAAAATGTCCAGAAGTCTTCTGTAGCACCTCATCTCCATGCTTTGTATTCTTCGTTGTAGATCTGCTGTGAGGGTCCATGTTTCGCAAGCATATAGGAAGATGGAGATGACAAGGGAGCGCAGCAGCCTTACCTTGGAATGTAGACTGATGGTCCTGTCTTTCCAAATTGGCTTCAACCTCGCCAGGGCAGCAGTTGTTTGTGCGATCCTGGAGAGGACTTCCTGTCGGGACCCATTGTCTGATACAATGGCTCCTAAATATTTGAAGCTATGCACTGTGTTGAGGGATTGGCCTTGGGCTTTGATGTCCGTGTTAATGCCATGGGTGTTGTTGGTAATCATTTTGGTCTTCTCTGCACTTATTTCCATTCAATAGGCTCTGCAGGTGGTGTCAAGCCTCAGTACCAGCCGTTCAAGTTCTTGTTCTTCTTCTCCAGCCAATCCATCAATGTCATCCGCAAAACGAAAGTTGGAGATTGCTCTTCCCCCTATGCTGACTGTGCCTTCGTGATCTGCAAGGGCATCTGACATGATGCGCTCTAGGAAGATGTTGAAGAGTGTTGGAGGGAGTAGACGTCCCTGACGCACACCGATTGTTGTTCTGAACCAGTTTCCGATGGCGCTGTTGTGGAGGACTGCACTGGTAGCCTTGTCATACAGGCTTTTGATGACTTCAACAATTTTAGGGCTGATGTTGTACACTCTCATGGTTGCCCACAGAGCTGCATGCCAGACTCCTTCAAACGCCTTTTTGATGTCTACAAACACATGATATAGATGTTGTTTTATGCTGTAGGTATTTCTCACAAATTATTCTGAGGTTGAAAATCTGTTCAGTGGTACTTCGCCCTGCCCTAAATCCTGCTTGCTCTTCGGCTATGTTTTGTTCAGC
>CM072523.1:10971815-10976815 GCA_036898135.1 Oncomelania hupensis | reverse complement strand
GGTAGGGGTGGGGTGTGGGGTCATTTTCATTCAATTCCGGGATGCCACCAACCCTAAACTACCAAGTAAGAGCTTCTAATGACAGTCCAAATATCAGTGAAGCAAGAGGATACAATATTGATAACTATATTGTATTGCAAAATACCTGAAAACAACACAGAAAAAAAGGTAAGTCGATCACTTAGGTTCTGGTAGAAAAAGTTGCACCATCAATCTATGATCACGTTAGTTAGTTAGTTATTAATTGCTTACAGGGTCCAGCGGACTGCAAAGAGCCGAATCAGGAGCACAAAATCAGGACAGCAACTTGGCTGAAAGAGGACTCGTCCTTGATCCGCATAAAAGATCTGCTGAAACAACCCTAGTGGTAACACTGAAGGCACTCCACCAGCCGGTCATTTTACAATAAAGGTACGCAGGGGACGCTGAGGCTATACTCTAATTTATCGAACCCGCGTTTACAAAAACAAAAATAGGGTACAAACATTATTATAAAATATAAACAAAACACATACATATAAAATGCCTACATTGCTAAATAATAATATAATAGGAAGCCCTGTGCCCGACCATATGGCAGAAAGCGTTCAATATTCCCAAGCTGACCCAACAGACCTCATACACAAATGAGGAGTTTTGGAAGAGTTTTCAAGAAAAAAAAGGTATGTGACTGGTCTAGCGAAGAAGAAGATAGTATAGTAGATTGATAGAACATAGTAGGAATGAGAAAGAAACAAAGGAGAAAGACAGCGACAGTGGGAATTTAAAGCACTAAATTTCCAGAAAGTGGGGATTTATACAGAAACCCCCCGTACTCCCACGTGGGGGGGCGGGATGGGGGTGGAGGAGGGTGTCTGGAAACGTAGATGACTACGAGATTACTGCAGATGACGACCAATGCGGTTTGTGGATTCTTGTTTGACTTACCTCTAGTCTTTGACTCCAAGTTATCATCTTATCATCTGTCCCTCTGATCGCCACAAAGTGAGAGGCTTGCTTCAGTTCCCTAGCCTCTCCAGCACCTACCTATGCATGTAATGACTTCAATGGTAGTTTGGTTATTTAACAAATTTGGAATTTATAAGCTGAATAGTGCTGTTGTCGCGTTTTTTGTTTTTGCTTTGCTGGCTTTTTTTGCAGTAGCCATCGTCGTCGTCGTCGTCATCATCATCATCATCATCATCATCATCATCATCATCATCATCACAATTGTATAGTAACGTAAAGACTTAGGTTCAGAGTCACAAATTGCCATAATGACAGTGTGGAACCCTACCACCTGATGATACAGACCTAATTATACACAACCCCAGCAGGACCCAAACGTGACGTACAGACGCAGGTACACATGCATAGAGGACGCATCGATATGTTCCATAGCTGCAGCACCAATGCAGATATGCACAGACAAAAGGACGCATTACCGCTGCAACACCCATGCATGACATGTAGCCACGCATTCACATACATAGAGGACGCATAGACATGTTCAATCGCTGCAGCACCCAAGCGTGAAGCACGGAGGCGAGCCAGACAGAACAGTATTGAGGGGCCGTACAACTGGCTACCTGCTTCCCTCCTCATCTCCCATCTCTATTCCCTGTAGACCACTCCCCTCCCCATCCACTGACTTCACAATCCACTTCTCCGTTGGACTCCCCAACCACCTATAACTTTCACTGTCACCTCTCCCCTTCCATGCACCCACTACCCTCCACTGGTCCTCTTGAACCAAACTCCGTGAATAGGGCTGTAACGAATACAAAGCTACGTGCAGACCATCTTCAGTGCATGTTATTGTTATAATAATGACGATTGCTTTAAATGGAGAGGTATAAGAACCATTTTAAAGCCAAGGGTCATATTATCTATCATCAATTCCAAGGCCGCCATAGTATGCTAGATGCCGTTTATAGGGTTAAATCCGGCACAGCTGTCAATCACATTTTATTTGATTTTATTTAGTATTTTTATCTGAGCAAGTCAACTGTCTGCATGATTTTGTTTGCCTGTTCAGCTGCACCTGTCAACTACATTGTGAAACAAGAATTGGAGTACTTAATGGTGTGGCTGCATGATCTTGTTTGCCTGTTCAGCTGCACCTGTCAACCACACCATGAAACAAGAATTGGAGTACTTAGTGGTGTGGCTGCATGATCTTGTTTGCCTGTTCAGCTGCACCTGTCAACCACACTATGAAACAAGAATTGGAGTATTTAATGGTGTGGCTGCATGATCTTGTTTGCCTGTTCAGCTGCACCTGTCAACCACACTATGAAACAAGAATTGGAGTACTTAGTGGTGTGGCTGCATGATCTTGTTTGCCTGTTTAGCTGCACCTGTCAACCACACTATGAAACAAGAATTGGAGTACTTAGTGGTGTGGCTGCTAGCTCAGTGGATAGAGAGCTGGTTTCCTAGGCCAAAGATCAAGGGTTGGAACCCCGCGTGGGACGAACTTTCGTGACTTAGGTACGAAACTTTTCAGTACACTGACGGTTTTCTCCGGGTACTCCGGTTTCCTCCCTCCTTTAAATAATGGTATTGGATGCAGTCAATCTAAAATTTTCACCAAAAAGAATTTGTTTCTATTCCGATTTTTGTAATAGCGATCTCTTCACAAAGCCGCGCTTTGAGTTTGATTAAAGAAAAGCGCGTGATAGCATCCTTTATTATCATTATTATCATTATTATCATTCTTGTTCTTCTTCTTCTTCTTGTTCTTCTTCTTCTTCTTCTTCTTCTCTTCTTCTTCTTCTTCTTCTTCTTCTTCTTCTTATTAATATTATTATTAGTCGTACTACTGTAACGATACGAATTTAAGGAACACCAAAACAACAAAACCCGCAGGAATGGAAAAGTCCACAATTTTAGGGAGATCGTAGGGCTTCCGCTGCTTCACTGGGACTCAAACGTGGGTCATCTCGGTGGCAGCCTAGCACGGACACATACCGCCAGGCTAGCGCAGTTGTCTGGGGTGTTACAGTGAGCGCATCAAGCAACAAGTGTGCACCTTGGAAGTCCTGAGTTGGATCCTGTTTTCAGCCAGCGCCTCGAGCAGGTCTTTGAAGTAGCACACGGCTTACAGGGCTATTATATAAAGACGATTCAATATTCAGCAGCAGGTTCTCCTCCCTGTCGGCTGCCCTGGAATCCCTTTAGTATTCGGTGTTGGGCTCTATAGCTCTCACCGGGACTTATCGTTAGTTATGTTCTTATCATTTTATTGTTAAAATTGTATTCTTGATATGGCTTGATGGACGTTGGCCCATCTGCCCCTTACCTGTACGCTGTAGGCGTATTATAACCTTTTAGATCCCATTATGGTATGGGTTGTGTTTTTTTATCTAACCTTTTACATTTCTTTTAGCAGGATGCATGGTCGCTGGCGGGGCGGAGGTTTCCCCTCCCTGTCAGTTGCCTTGGAATCCCTCTTTGTGTGTGGTGTTGGGCCTTATGAGCTCTCACCGAGACCCATGTATGTATTATGAACGTGTTGGTTCTCAAGGGACCTCCTTTTAACAAGGTTTTAATTAATGTGCGGGGCACATTTAGCTACGGCTTACCTGCCCTTTTTATTCTCTTATTATTTTTATTAATCTAGGGGCCTTGGGGTTCTGCCCAGTTGCCCTTTTTAAAACCACGCCTTATAAGCGTTTTTATAATCTTAATGTAATTGTTGTATGTACGAATGATGTCTGTAATACATGCCTTTACTTTTAATCTAGAGATTTTAGTTAGGTCCCATATATGCGCAAGTGTCCGGGGACTATAATCTAATAAACGAACGAACGATCACAGCAGCCAGTTTCGGAGTTGGCTGTATACCTGTGTGCCATTACAGCCCTGGCCCTTAAACCACCTGTATGCAGGTAGACGGAGAGGCCAAACACACCTGGCGACAGGGAGGGGGATGAGCGAGATCAGACACTTGATCGGCGACTCCCCCTAACTCCCCCAACCCCTTGAACCCCTCTACTTGAGGTTACCATCCCCTCCCTCTCCAACCTTCTTTTCTCTCTCTCTCTCTCTCTCTCTCTCTCTCTCTCTCTCTCTCTCTCTCTCTCTCTCGCTACACGCTCTACGTTTCTTCTTCTGTATGATCCCTTGCTTGAGACCGCACTGAACCCAGGTTGTAAGAGAGAGAGAGAGAGAGAGAGAGAGAGAGGAGGGGAAGGGGGCAGTTGGGGTGGTGTGTGTGTTCTTATAAAACTAGGCAGAATCACCGATGCCGGTTCTTAAGTTGTATGACTTATGTGTGTGCCGAAGGTGGTGATGTTGTTGTTGTTGTTGTTGATTTTCAGTTTTAACTACACAGTGATACAAATTGCGGTGCATTGTGCAGTGGCGTTGGACAATACGAGAAAGCGCCCTGCTTTTGGATTATATGACGTTCATCAAAAGGCTTGTGTAGGTCAAGTTTCTTTACATCTTTTAACATTTTTATTGCAGCTCCCTTCTCGCTCTTGGTGCCTATGGAATACCGCTTGTTGTGTTGCTGTTGTAATTATTATACTGTGGTTACGCGCTTTCTATTTATCTGTTTATTTTGTGGTGGATTAATAGGCCTACTAAGTATTTTGTGATGTATGGATTCACTATGTATTTGATTACCAATGTGGTTTGTGAAGACAAAAATGTAGTTTGTTGTACATTTTACTCACTAGTACTGCTTTCCATATTGTATAGTTGTGTGTGTACATAATTTTACAGTAAAGCGGTTTAAAACAAAACAACACCAACAACCCAAACCTTACAATATTTAGTACAACGTGTTAAACACGCACTTTCCCCTCAATAAAGCTTAAATCGCGGCGATCTAAAGAGACCTTAAAAATATTGATGGACTGTATCCAGTGCCATGTAATAAGGGAGAGAAAAAACGGAATATCCGGAGGAAACTGTGAGTAACCTGAAAAAAATCTAAAATAAATCATTATTATCCCCCGCCAGAGAATCGAACCCACAACCTTGGGCACTGAAAACTAACACTCTAACCA
>CM072523.1:10924315-10969315 GCA_036898135.1 Oncomelania hupensis | reverse complement strand
ATCCATCACTCCCTTTGTGCCCCCCCCCATCCTACCGCTACCTCACCCCAAGTTTTATTTATTTATTTGTTCTTATATAGCGCATTTTTAGCTCAAGATCTGCTCAAGGCGCTGGTTTAAAACAAGATCTAACTCAAGCGGCTCGAGTCGCCAGTTTGCTGGTGTACGCGCATCGTTTAGCGCCAAAGACAACTAATCATAATGCTGTGAGACCTGGGGTGGGTGTTTTAATGTAAACGGCACGTATTGATAAAAGAAGTAGAACATGAGCGTCATGATCTTTAATAGTCCGCGCGACGGGCCACGATGGGCTGCGGTCGTCACCGCGAGAAACAATCAGAGATCGCCAATGAAATGTTACCACTGTAAGGATTACGACACATACAGTCTCATTCAAATGCAGTCCTATTTACAAAAGATATCAGCAGTTTTCAATAAGGAAGATATTTTTCAACCGCCGCCGCGTACCACCCGTCATACCCGTCCCTGTCCCGCTTACTCTGCTCTTCGATAATCTCTCTCATGGAATCTGCGCAATGGGCATTTAAGCGTTTCAACCTGACCGCCACCTCCATCCCGATCCACAAAAATCTCTGCAGACATTCTGTACAAGTATGTCGGAATGTGAGAACTTGTAAATCGGTCTACTGTGAACAATAAGAAGAAGAAGAAGAAGAAGAAGAAAAGAAGAAGGAGAAGAAGAAGGAGAAGAAGAAGAAGAAGAAGAAGAAGAAGAAGAAGAAGAAAAAGAAGAAGAAGAAGAAAGAAAGAAGAGTGGGGATGACTTGAAAAATGAAGAGAAGATTATACGATCTGTTTTGATTGAAGAAGAAGAAATGGGAGGAAGAGGGAGGGAAGATGAGGTAGAGAAGGAGAAGAAGAAGAAGGAGAAGAAGAAGAAAGAAATAGAAGAAGAAGAAGAAGAAGAAGAAGAAGAAGAAGAAAGAAGAAGAAGAAGAAGAAGAAAGAAGAAGAAGAAGAAGAAGAAGAAGAAGAAGAAAAGAAGAAGAAGAAGAAGAAGAAGAAGGAAGAAGAAGAATGACACCAGGATGTATTTCTCATACGCGAGTCAGTTTGAATTTATGCTAGACTCAAATGCTAACCAGTTCTGTCCGTCCGTTAGTAATTGTTTGAAAAATAAGGATGTGCTCGTTGACTAATTCATTAATTGTATAAGCTGGTTGACTCTTTTAAGGCAAAGAGACATAACGGACTATCTCTTTCTCTTGTTATCTTATCTTAACTTATCTTGTCTTAACTTATCTTATCTTATCTTTATAATTGTCAAAATGGAGTGACTTTCCACCCACTTTGTAATTTTCGAGTGAGAAGACAAACAAACAAACAAACACCTCCCCCTCCCTCTCTCAAAAACAAACAAAAACAAATAAATAAATAAAATAAAATAATAAATTTAGATATAATGAGAATACACAAACACATCAATAATTAATACATTTTTGTGTAGTCTTGAGTAGGCCTACTCAGAAACAAATGACGTAGAAGCAGATGATTTCAACAAGAGCTGCTTGTCGTCTTTAGTGCAAATGTGGAGAAAGTTTAGTTGAGTGGCTATTCACACTTGAGTATGGCAACAGTATCTGGTACCCGCTTTTTAAGCAGCAGTCTGTCGCTTTAGAGACGGTATAGCGGAGAGCTACTCGGTTGCTTGATGGACTAACACATTTGAATTATGACGAAAGACCGCAAAGACTGAATCTTCCATCTTTGAAATTCAGAAGAATGATAGGAGACTTAACACAAGCATTTAAAATTATACATAAGGTTGATAATGTTAATACTAACAATTTTTTCTTCAAATTCAAACACATGAAAAAACAAAGAAATGCTACTAAAACATTTTTGTTAAACACTGCCGAACTAACGTACGTAAAAACTACCGGCACATGTTAAAAATGTTAATAACGTTAATGAATTTAAGATCCTCCTTGGACAGGTAACATTCTTACGGGCTACAAAATTCATATATGATGAGTGATCTACTGTACTGTGGTCACCTTAATTTAAACTTCCCAAGCAACTGCAATGCAACCCATAAAATATATATATTATATGGTTGTCGAAATTGAAAATATATGTATTATATGGTTGAAAATATATATATTATATGGTTGAAATTGAAAATATATATATTATATGGTTGACGAAATTGCCGTTAGGCTTACACAAGTTCGAACTGAACTGCACTGAACTGAACTGAATATACAATAAATAAGTAATAAATTAAATGTTAACGTAGTCTTTCTTTTTGCTTTCAGACTAAGAACTTATCAGCTGTGGGCCGTGCTTCTTCATCTGAGCAACTAATTCCTTCGTCAACATCATCGTCAACGTCATCATCGTCAGCAGCAGCAACCGGGCAGGATTCCTTGGCCTTTTTTGTAGTCCAAGCTGACTGCATCGGAGAGGATTGTGGATGAGTTAGCCTACCTGCAAGGCTGTTACCAACACAAACCGAACTTTTTTTTTTTAACTGCGATCGCTCAGAGAGGAGTTGGAATTTGAAAATGATATTGAAGTGATATCTTACAAATGCAGTCCAGTGCTTAATGGGATCTTCAGTACAAAGTCTATTCTATGAGGCGGATTGGACAACTTCAGCATTGATCAAGAACTTAGGATACTATCTCGCTTCAATCTAATCATCTTATAAGGGAGAGTGGTATAACAATATCGACACGCGCACAATAGTTGAAACTCCAAGCATACCACCTTCTCAACACACCATTCCAAAAACCCTTGTAATATACACTCCAGATCCTCCGCTGCCAGTTAATGTCAAGACGATTACTCATAGTGGAAGATGCGCTTAAGGCGCTTCCCTACATAGTGACGATGCGCCTCAAGAAGCTGAACCGGTGAGAAGAGAAAGGGACTCTCTACACTTCCATTAATTTACAACTTGTTTCTTCTGCTCATTCCTTGCGGCGGCGACCAAGTACTGCAGGTATCAAGACGATGATATTCGATATTTGTCTGTCTGTCTTTCGTTGTCTCTGGCTCTCTGTCGTGAGGGGTGGGGAGGGAGTGGTTGTGTAATACTGTTTACAGATGGTGACGAAGACGATGGTGTGTGTAAACTACTCCATGTATAACATAATAGATGTTAGCTTATATTTGGGCTGAATTTAATTGCATAACGTGTGTGTGTGTGCGTGGCTGTGTGGGTGTGTGTGCTTGTGTGTGATTTCCAATTTAATGTTAAAGGTTAATTCTGCACTTTGGTAATTTGTCAAGGGACAGACAGATTGGAAGCTTAGACTTCCTAATTAGTTTAACGTCTTAATCCCTAATTTAAAAATAAAATCTCTCTCTCTCTCTCTCTCTCTCTCTCTCTCTCTCTCTCTCTCTCTCTCTCTCTCTATAAGACGTCTGCATGCATGCATGCGTCAGACCGCTAGATCTATCTTCCTCTGTCGTTCATGCACCTTGCTGGCTTTCCCAGAGTTCTTAGCGCGCGATTTCAGTTTCGGCGCGCCATGGTCTAGGCGCCCCGCGGTCTGGGCAAGCGCCGTGAGAATATCTGCCAATAGGTCTGCGCTGCTTGCAATAATTACTTTCCTACCGTGCTAGCCTCTTCCACAGGTGTTGAAATCTTTCTATACTATCGATTCTGCAGTTATTAATTTATTTTAGGTATTTGGTTACTTTGCTAATTTTATTCTAAACAGCGTAAGCCCTTTTCACGTAAATGTAATAAAATCTAGTTAGTTAGTGGCTCAGTTAGTTATTTAGTTACGTAATTAGGTATTATTCATTCTCTGGGTCATAGCAAGTCTGATGTCGTTTCCCCACCCCACCACTCATCCTTAACCCCCCCACCCCCACTCCCAAACTGGTACACTCGACACTATGATAATAGAAATTATAAATCCACAATATCGAAGTATAAGCTCTCCGGTTGTGGTATAAACAGCATAAAGAGTCAATGGGACTTCTGTTTACGTCACATGGACTTTTATATCAATAATCAATAATAATAATAATAATAATAATAATAATAATAATAATAATAATAATAATAATAATAATGACAATAATAATAATAATAATAATAATAATAATAATAATAATAATAATAATAATAATAATAATAATAATAATAATAAATAACAATAATAATAATAATAATAATAATAATAATAATAATAATAATAATACGAGAACTTATGACGCGCACATATCTCACCACAAGGCGACTCAAGGCGCACTCATACACATTATTTGGCGTTAACAATTCAAGCACCCTGATATACACTTGCGCATAAATTACATGAAGGTGACAAGGCACCAACACAGATACACGGCATTCAAAAATAAGCCTGAGAAATGTTCAAATAATGATTTTTGTACATGGCCATTTACAACTTCTCTGATTTAGGCTTGCGGATGAGGTGGGTGGGGGGGAGGAGGAGGTGGTGTAGCGGGGCTCTGTAGTCTGAGGATTAGTTAGGGAAAACAAAAGTCTTGAGGCCAGAATTAAATGCTTCTAAAGACTTGTTGAGGAGAGGGGAGAGGTAGGGAGTTCCAGTTGTTGGGGGCTTGAAAAGGAAAGGAGCAGTTGGGCGTGCCGTTTAAAAGTTTTTATAGGTAAGAATTTGAGGTTGTCGTTGAGGAGCGAGTGTGGTCGGGCAGGTTGATAAGTGAGAGGGAATCAGAAAGATAGGTAGGACAAAGCTTGTTGAGGCATTTGGATGTTTCCCCATGGCAAATATACTGCAATGCATTGAGGGGCATGTCGGTCATGCTCCGCTGGGTTTTGTTTTTTTGTGTGTGCGCCTGTGCCTGTATTCTAAGGGAGACAAGTCACTTGCTACCTACAACTGACGACCTTATCATTGTTCAGGCACGACGCATAGATTGAAAATTCGCACATTTTAGAAAAAGTTTATGACTATATAAGAATATTGGCAAACAGGCATCTGTTCTATTTTATTCTTTTTTGTTTCTGTATGTTTTTTTTTTGTTTCTTCCCCATCATCATCATCATCATCATCATCATCATCATCATCATCATCATCATCATCATCATCATCATCATCATCATCATCATCATCATCATCATCATCATCATCATCATCATCATCATCATCATCATCATCATCATCATCATCAATCTCATCACCGTTTTGGCATTGTAGAGTATATGCGAATTCTATGCCTGTGTTTTACTCTTTCTCTCTCTCTCTCTCTCTCTCTCTCTCTCTCTCTCTCTCTCTCTCTCTCTCTCTCTCTCTCTCTCTCTCTCTCTCTCTCTCTCCTCTCCTCTCTCTCTCGTACTCGCCTCCCCTGGCGCCATCAGAAGGGCGATGGGGGTTGGGGGTTCAGGTGAGACAGGTAAGCAAAGGTGTGAGATAAGACACCAACAGGTAGAAAACGGCTAGATTACATTGGGGATCCCATTCCTCTTCATCTCGCAAGATTACAAACAGCCCCGACACTTCTATTCATCCCTTCCCCCCCCCCCCCCCAAAAAAAAAATCACTTTACCAACCACTACCATTCACCCACTTTTTCACACGTTTTTCCTCTCTCTCTTTATCTTTGTCTCTGTCTGTCTCTGTCTCCGTCTGTCTCTGTCTCCGTCTGTCAGTCTCTCTCTCTGTCTATGTCTGTCAGTCTCTCACTGTGTCTCTGTCTGTCAGTCTTTCTCTCTGTTCTCTGTCTGCCAGTCTCTCTCTGTCTCTCTGTCGCTGTCTGTCAGTCAGTGTCTCTCTGTCCTCTGTCTGTGTCTGTCAGTCTCTCTCCCTTTCTCTTTCCCTCATTCTGTTATTTTCTCATCTTGTTTATCGTTTTTATTTTCTTTCTACTTTTTTCGACTGTCGACTTTCCTGCCGTCTTTCTTTTTTAGAAGAAGAAGAAGAAGAAGAAGAAGAAGAAGATGAAGATAAGAAAGAAGAAAAAGAAGAAAAAAAAAGAAGTCGATGACGAAGATGGCGTAGAAGTAGAAGAAGAAATAGAAGTAGAAGTAGAAGAATGAGAAGGAGAAGGAGAGGAAGAAAAAGAGAAGAAGAAGAAGGAGATGATGAAGAAGAAGAAGAAGAAGAAGAAGAAGAAGAAGAAGAAGAAGAAGAAGAAGAAGAAGACGAAGAAGAAGAAGAAGTAGAAGTAGAAGAAGAAGAAGAAGTAGAATAGAAGCAGAAGAAGAAGTAGAATAGAAGTAGTGAAGTAGAAGTAGAAGCAAAAGAAGAAGTAGAATAGAAGTAGAAGTAGAAGAAGTAGAATAGAAGTAGAAGGAGAAGAAGAAGAAGGAGAAGAACAACAAGAAGAAGAAGGCCGTGGAAAGAGAAGAGAAAGAGAGAGAGAGAGCTAAAGAGAGAGAGAGAGAGAGAGAGAGAGAGAGAGAGAGAGAGAGAGAGAGAGAGAGAGAGAGAGAGAGAGAGACAGAGAGAGAAAGAGAGAGAGAGCTAGAGAGAGGGTGAGAGAGAAAGCGAGAGAAATGGAGTGATTGAATAAGAGTGAGTGAGAGTGAGTGAGTGAAGAGAGAGAGAGAGTAGGGTGGGGTTCAGCCGGAAGGGAGGAGGGCAGCAGGGTTTGGAGTCATAACATTTTGACAGAGGATTAGAGAGAGAGGCGTTGGTGGCATTTGAGAAAGTAAGAAGATGAAAACCAAAGACGAAAGTGTCAAAATGTGAGGTAATAATAGTCATAGCATTGTAATGCAATCCAAGTTTCCTGCATCTATCTGTCTTTCTCAGGATGTCTGAGACAGGATGTCTGTCTTTCTCAAGATGTCTGTCTTCAATGTGTCTGTCCTCCGACATCTCTTTCCCCCATTCCAGAAAAACACGCACACACAAACACGCGCGCACGCACACGCATATAGGTACAGTGTGTTATTCATATATTGTGAATACCTCAGTGATTTAGGCATTGAAAATAAAAATATTAATAAACGCATATAAAGAAGTGTCACTATCAAACTACTGACCACATTAACTAGAAGTAGAAGAACTAAGTTTAAAAATTATTAAAGGAAATTCTTTCTCTCTCCCTCTCTCCTTCTCTCTCCCTCCAACCCCCCTCTCTCTCTCTCTCTCTCTCTCTCTCTCTCTCTCTCTCTCTCTCTCTCTCTCTGACGGTCTGTCTGTCTGTGCGTGTGTGTTTCGGTCTACGCGTTTGTCATTGGCTAGATATTGAAAATAGGGAGAGATGGAGAGAGAGAGAGAGAGAGAGAGAGAGAGGGAGAGAGAGAGAGAGAGAGAGAGAGAGAGATATGTTTAATGTTGTGTTAATTAAATGTGTCCAGTGAGGAATTATCGTTCTGTTTTAAAGAGTTTGAAGAAGCTCGCATCTGTACTTTTTATGCCGTTGTGCACACATTCACAGACAGATCAGCTTCTTGAAAAGAGAAAGAAGAGAGAGAGAGCGAGAGAGAGAGAAAGAGAGAGAGATAAAGACATATAAAGAGAGATAAAGAGAGAGAGATAAAGACATATAGAGATATAAAAAATGCTAGAGAAATAGAGAAAGAAAGAGAAAGAAAAAAGAGAAGAGATGAGAGAGAAATAGAGAAAGACAGAGAGATAGAGGGAGAGAGACAGAGAGAGAGAGGGAGAGAGTGGAAGGAGGAGGAGGAGGAGAAGAAGAAGCAGAAGAAGAAGAAGAAGAAGAAGAAGAAGAAGATGATGATGATGATGATGCTGATGATGATGATGATGATGATGATGATGATGATGATGATGATGATGATGATGATGATGATGATGATGATGATGATGATGATGATGATGAAGGAGAAGGAAAGGGAAAAGGAGAAGAAGAAGAAGAAGAAGAAGAAGAAGAAGAAGAAGAAGAAGAAGAAGAAGAAGAAGAAGAAGAAGAAGAAGAAGACTAAAGAGCTTAATAGGAAAAAAGGTTTTAGTCTCTAATATTCCTAGTCTTGCAACCTGTTCAAGAGAGAGAGAGAGAGAGAGAAGAGAGAGAGGGGGGGGGGGCGGGTGGTGGTGGTGGAAGAAAGAATGGTGGGAGGGAGCAAGTAAAAGAGACAAGGGAAGAGTCATAGACGGTGATGACAGACAAACAACTGTAGGAGAGAGAGGGAGGGCGCCAGGCGGTCAGTCCACGGCGCCACTGCTGCACGCTTATTTGCTATACATCGCCGGACACAGTCAGCAGTACACAGTGTCCAGTAAAGCCCTTTCCCAATCCCCCTAAATCCACATCTCTCTCTCTCTCTCTCTCTCTCTCTCTCTCTCTCTCTCTCTCTCCCTCTCTCTCTTACATTGGTTAAAAAAAATTCTTCTTTCTTCTTTCTACTCATTCTATTTGCTTCTTCCATCCCTTTATTCCACACCCGCTGCTTAAGATTCACTTCTCTTGTCTCTTCTCATTAACCTCCGTTCTTTCAGTGCACAACGTCTGCGCTGACACCACCCCCCCTCTCCCTAAAAACTCCACGTACCCATCCTACAGTCCCCTCTACCCAATAATATCCTTCATCGCGCCTCCGTTCTCTCAATCCTTCTTAATTCCAGTCCATTCTTCTTCTTCTTCTCCACCCGGTACACATTGGTCGAAGGCTGCCAGAAGCATGCTTTAGTAGTCGCCTCAACAGGCGATAAAGCATGCTGTCATGCTTCAGAGCACTGCTTCCTATACGCTTCAAGCTCTATAGTGACGGAAAAAGCGCAATTTCACTGTAAATATATACAGAATGTTGCTCTACACCATTCCGCTCTTTCCGTCTCAAAAACCCATTTCCCTTGTTGGATTCTTAAATTGTATGAAACCAAGTGAGGACACTATCCGGCGTCAACAAACGGTTCAAAAACGTTCTCAAACGGTCCATAAATACAGTTTGATCTAATTCGTCTTGCAGAGGAGACGAAACTTACATTTTCTATTTTCATGAGTTCATTGGTCAATGCTCCTAGGGCTTGAAGCGTATAGGAAGCAGCGCTCTGAAGCATGAGAGCATGCTTTATGGCCTGTTGAGACGACTACTACAGCATGCTTCTAGTAGCCTTCGACCAATGTGTACCGGGTGTCTTCTCCTTCTTCTTCTTCTTCTCCTTCTTCTTCTTCTTCTTCTTCTTCTTACCTTTACAAAACACACCTGCGCCTGTATCAGGAGAAGTTCATAAATAATTTATTATGAAAAAAACAACTCCCCAAAATCGAGTGTATGTTTTCACCATTGCTGGATTTACTCTCTTGAAAACCTAATGAGATGCGTACAATAGTTCCGAACAGTTTATTTTGCAAGATTGCTTGTATTTACCTTTGATTTGATTCTGCGCTTTTGCTAGAGAAAGATGTGTATATGTTGATTATTTTCATCATTCGATATTGTTGCAGTAGCTTTGAGAATTTTCTGGAATTACGTCTTTATTGTCAATCGAATTTTTCAGATCTTTCCAACGATAGCTAGTCGAATTATGTAAACTCGTAAATGTTCTGTGACGTACGGAGTTTTATTTTGATTAAGTGTTATTACGTCTTTCTGGAATATTTTAAGCTTTACTGGATTGCAGAGAGGCTATATAAGTAATGCGCTGTCCGCTTGCGAGCAGTAATTTTCGGAAAGCGATCTTGTATGCATTTGTTGGTGTTTGATGGATAAAGTTGGAAAACTTTATACGACGACTCCTGCCTTGTTGCTGAGCGAACAGGCTGCGTGGATAAACGAATTCGAGTTATACATATCAAGATTCAAGCATCGAGGCCGAATCGACTATTGATAATATGCGTAACACCTGTATCCATTGCTGATATACCTGCTAGTCCTTTGCTTTGGGTCTGCTGGATTCGGGGTCAGCCTTATATTCCCACAGCTCCTGTTAAAAAAAAGTCTCTCTCCCCCCCCCCCACCTCCCCTCACCTGTTCCAAAAGCCTATGTTTCTACTCAGCTCGACGTGCCCAAAGTACCACAAAAACATTTAAAATGGCGTAGGTCAGTTTTTGTCTATGATCTTCTGACTTAGGTAGAGATTTCCTTACCCCCACCTCCCTCCGTCTCTCATCCTCTTCTTTGCTCCTCCTCGTCCTCCTCTCCTCAGTCTCTCCTCTCCCCCTCGTTCTTCTTTCTTCCGCCTCTTTCTTCTTCTTCTTCTTCTTCTTCTTCTTCTTCTTCTTCTTCTTCTTCTTCTTCTTCTTCTTCTTCTTCTTCTTCTTCTTCTTCTTCTTCTTCTTCTTCTTCTTCTTCCTCTTTATTCTTATTCTTCTTGATTCTTCTTTCTTCTTCTCATTTTCTTCTTCGTCTTCTTTCTTCGTCTTCTTTATCTTCTTCGTCTTCTTTGTCTGTTTCTACGTCAGCAAACTATTTTGTGATTGCTGGATATTACTGCCAGCGCCTTGAGAAGCTCTTTGAGCTTGAAAGTGCGCTATATAAGAGAAATCCCTTTCTTTCTTTCTTTCTTTGTTCTTCTTCGCCTGCTTCTGCCTATTCTTGCTGCCCGGCAGTTAATAGCATGCTAGTATGGCAAGTAATACATGCACGTCTATCTAGTGGTCAACTATACTATACTATACTATACTATACTATACTATACTATACTATACTATACTATACTATACTATACTATGCTATGCTATGCTATGCTATACTATACTATACGATACTATACTATACTATCCTATCCTATCCTATCCTGTCCCATAACCCGAAGGTCGTAGGGGCACCACAGATGATCGCTTAACCAGCATACTCCATCTTTCTCTGTCCTCAGCAGCCCTCATGGCTTCGCTCAGTGTCAAACCAGTCCATTCTCGAATGTTGTCCTCCCACCTCTTTTTCGGTCTCCCCCTTCTTCTACCTCCTTGCACTGTGCCTTGCAGAATGGTCTTTGCAGGGCCTGATGATCTGGTGACGTGGCCATACCATCGGAGTTTCCGTTTCTTCACCACTGTGAGCAGGTCATCGTGTTGTCCAATGGCTTGTGTGATGGTCTGGTGGACTTCAACGTTGGTGATGTGTTGGGTATAGGAAATGCACAGAAGTCTTCTGTAGCACCTCATCTCCATGCTTTGTATTCTTCGTTGGAGATCTGCTGTGAGGGTCCATGCTTCGTAGGCATATAGGAAGATGGAGATGACCAGAGAGCGCAGCAGTCTTACTTTGGAATGTAGACTGATGGTTCTGTCTTTCCAAATGGGCTTCAACCTTGTCAGGGCAGCAGTTGTTTGTGCGATCCTGGAGAGGACTTCCTGTCGAGACCCATTGTCTGACACAATGGCTCCTAAATATTTGAAGCTGTGCACTGTGTTGAGGGATTGGCCTTGTACTTTGATGTCCGTGTTGATGCCATTGGTGTTGTTGGTCATCATTTTGGTCTTCTCTGCACTTATTTCCATTCCATAAGCTCTGGAGGTGGTGTCAAGCCTCTGTACAAGCTGTTCAAGTTCTTGTTCCTCTCCAGCCAATCCATCAATATCATCCGCAAAACGAAGATTGGAGATTGCTCTGCCCCCTATGCTGACTGTGCCTTCGTGATCTGCAAGAGCATCTGACATGATGCGCTCTAGGAAGATGTTGAAGAGTGTTGGGGAGAGTAGGCATCCTTGACGCACACCGATTGTTGTTCTGAACCAGTTCCCGATGACGCTGTTATGGAGGACTGCACTGGTAGCCTTGTCATACAGGCTTTTGATGACTTCTATAATTTTAGGGCTGATGTTGTACACTTTCATGGTTGCCCATAGAGCTGCATGCCAGACTCGGTCAAATGCCTTCTTGAAGTCTATGAACACATGATATAGATGTTGTTGGTGCTGTAGGTATTTCTCACAGATTATTCTGAGGTTGAAAATCTGTTCAGTGGTACTTCGCCCAGCCATGAATCCTGCTTGTTCTTCAGCTATGATTTGTTCAGCTTGTGGTTTCAACCTGTTGAGTATTATTTTCAGGAGGACCTTGCTGGGATGGCTGATGAGGCTGATGGTGCGGTAATTTTCACACTCCTGAAGGTTACCTTTTTTGGGAAGAGTGATGACAAGCGACTGGGTCCATGGTGTAGGCCATTCCCCACTCTGCCAGATCTTGTTACAGATAATGGTGAGAGCATCAGTCATCGCTTCTCCTCCTGCTTGTAGCAGTTCCGCTGGTATGTTGTCCACTCCCGCTGACTTCCCTTTCTTCAGCGATTGCACTGCTGCCTCAACTTCTTCCCGGAGAATTGGGAGGATTTCTTCTTCTTCTCTGCTCTCGGGACATGCTAGAACTGATGGGTCTCCATTTGGTGTATGGTTGTAAAGGTCAGAGCAGTACTCTGTCCATCTGTCCAAGACTTCTTGTTCTTCTGTAAGGCAAATGCCAGACTTGCTTTGGATAGTGGAGACTTTGGGCTGTTTAACACTTGTCAGCCGCTTCACAGTCTGGTAGGCCTTCTTGCTGTTGTTCTTGTTCAGATTGTTCTCTATTTCCTGGCATTGATCTTCTATCCAGTTCTCCTTTGCTGTGCGCATGCCTTTTCGGATGTCATTGTTGATTTTTCGGTAGACATCAGCTCCCTGTGAGGTGTTCTTTTTCTTTTTTAACTCTCTTCGTTTATCACACAGATCCAAAAGTTCAGGTGTGATCCACGGCTTCTTCTTTGGTCGGTGCTTGCCAAGGATCTCAGTGGCGGCATCTGTTACAGCTGAGTTGAAGGTATTGGTCATGGTGTTGACATCTACTTCGCCTGCCCCAAAAATAAGCAGTGGTGCAAATTTCCCTCCAATTGTGGCCTGAAATATTTTTGCCACCTCCGGGTCTTGCAGTTTGTCCAGGTCGAACTTCAGCCTAGTGCACTTTGCTGTATTTACTCTCTTCAAATGGAGCCGGAAAGACATCATCACGAGATCGTGGTCACTTCCAATGTCTGCTCCTGGAAAAGTGCGTGTCCTGCCAATGTTGATGCTTGATCTGAAGCGTTTCTTGACCATGATGTAGTCGATCTGGTTGTGATGTTCCCCGCCGGGACTGTGCCATGTCCATCGTCTGGATTTTTTGTGGAGACCAAGCGTGTTTGCCAGTACCAGATTGTTGTATCTGGCAAACTCCAATAGCCTCAGACCCCTGTCATTTGTCTCGTTGTTGCAGTGGGGTCCGCATGTGTCTCCCCAGTTGTGGTGCGCATCTTGGCCAACCTTGGCATTCCAGTCGCCTTGCACTATGACTATGTCCTTCTTTGGCACTTGGTCAAGGGCCGCCTGTATATTTTCATAAAAATCCTCCACTTCGCTGTCTTCATAGTCTGATGTTGGAGCATAGGCCTGGATGATGGTAATGTTGAAAGGGGTTGCTCTCAGACGGATGGTAATGAGTCTACTGGTCTACCGTGTTCGTGCCTGTCATCTCTACCGCTGAAATAGAGCTTGTGGCCTTTGTCAGTCGTTGTTTCACCTAGGCCTTTCCAGCGCAGTTCGCTGATACCTAGAACAGAACGTTCCATCGATAGTGGTCCAGCTCGTGGGCCAGTTCTTCTAATTTTCCTTCCGCAGTTAGGGTCCTGACATTCCAGGTTCCTATGACGATGTTGTTTCTCGTGCGGATCTTGCTAATTTGTCCATCAGTAGCATACTTTTCACCTCCGTCCTGGTGGCCAACGGAAGGCGCGGTCCTTGTGTAGCCGGGCGACGACCGATCCGGCATGGAATTAGTGGATAGCCTCATCATGTGTTGTGTCTTGGGCAAAAAAAGACCTGGCAGGGCCCAATCCTCTCCAGGCTGTTGGCCACAGCCGAAATCCACGAATACAGTGTGGCTCGCCTTGGCCCTGAGCACGTGGTCGTTGAACCTGTAGTAACGTGAGGTTCCTCCGCCCTGGCCGGTGACTTCTGTGTAGAAGACTTTCGCCCAGTGATGCCGTGCTAACATCACCCCTGTTAGTCGCCTCTTACGACACGCCGGGAAACGTTGGGTCTATTCTATTTGCCCGAACCCACAGAGCAAACTATACTATACTGTACTAGTTCTAATTACACGATGTTTCCACAGCCCTATGCTACCACAATTCTTTTTGTGAACACAGAACCATGAGAGCATAACGCCGTGGGAACATAGAGCTGTGTCGGTAACTTAGAACCGTGGGAAGACAAAGACCTAAGAGAACAGAAACAGGCGCCCTTGAATTGCGCCCATAAACTAGAGTAAGAGGATAATCCCAGCGAGAAGGCTGGGGTGGCGACGAGCGTCGATGTGGCCCCAAGATTCTCGTAAAAGCAAGACATGTGTTATCCTAAACTGGCACTCTCGCCGTAACAGCACCGTTCAGTCAGTTTTACGTCCTACCTCAAACCCCTTCACACGTAGGCTACATGCAACACTTCACATTGATTGTAATTTACTTCAGCTGTATTGTAGCTTCTTCTTCTTCTTCTTCTTCTTCTTCTTCTTCTTGCTTCTCCTGCTCCCACTTCTTCTTTTTGTCGTCATCGTCCTCCTCCTCCTCCCCTCCTCCTCCTCCTCAGCGTTCAGCAGAGATTCCCTCAAGACGAAGAAAGTGATTTGAAGGCGATTATGAACAATACACCCGATACCATAATGACTGCGTTGTCACATTGTAACAACCGGGCATTAACAGCCTTTTTATGGGATGATCAACGATGATCAACGATGGACAACGATGAACATTTTCCACGCGATTAATGAGTGTTGGAGAGAATCTACAGACGGCGTTTACATTTTTCATTATCGGCGAACGAAAATTACCACATACGCTGAAGGTGGTAGATTCTTTCCTGAAATCGCGAAATTTGCAACCAAATTCTCTGCAAATTGTTGTTGTTGTTGTTATTGTTGTTGTTGTTTTTGTTGTTGCTTTGTCGTTGTTGTTGGTTTCCCGTCAGGCATTCAATATATTATTATTAAATAGTGGCCGATGCTATTTCAATGTTGAGCTGTCCGCCCTCTTTCATTACTGTGACAGGACCTCAAGACAAGAACTAAACTGTAATGATTGTTTAAACATGGCCTTCGCCAGATTTTCAATAGGACACATTGATCAACCAGAGAGAAGGTGAAGATAAAATGCGGCGATAGCTGTGATTAGGCTTAAATAATAGCTTTTATAATTAATGTCCAATCCGCACGAGATTGGTGGGTATATGCCCTCTTGATATACTTTTATCATGTTTTACTGGACCACTTACTGTTGTTATACTGTCCTTTATCGTTTTGTAACATTTTTATGTGGCACCACGTGTGAATTTCTCTGTGATTGAGATAATAAAGTGATCATATTCGTATTCGTATTCGTAAACCTAGGCGTAGTCTACTTCACACCATAAGATTTGGTACCTGAATAGAAATATACCTAAGAATACACCTGTGCATCTAGAGTGGACCTGTGTACCTAGGCAGCAACTGGGTAACTATGTACCTAGACTACACCTGTGTAGCAAAGCTGTATATGTGTACCTTTGCTGCATCTGTGTACCTAGGCTGCATCTGTGTACCTAGGCTGCATCTGTGTACCTAGGTTGTTTCCTGTGTACCTAAGCTGTACATGTGCACCTAGGCTGCACCTGTGTAACTAGGCTGTACCTGTGAACTAGGTTGCAACTGCGTCCCTAGGCTGTACATGTTTACCTAGGCTGAACCTGTTTACCTAGGTTGCATATGTGTACCTAGATTGTACATGTGTACCTAGGCTACAAAACGGTCCTGTGCACCTGTACCACCGAGGTAGGGATGACCAACGACTGGCGACAAGCCACGTGCCATAAAGTTGGCCTAGCAGTCAGGCGCGCGCCGTACCTAGTCCGGACCTAAATCAATTGACGGTCTCTCCAGCCCCCTCCGATGACGGAAGACTACTCAGCTACGTCGCTCTGTCTCGGCGGCCCTCGTGATTTACGAGCTCCGGCTAGCCGACACTGGCAGACTGAAGAGCCAGGCAAGGGAAACAATCCAGCGAGCGAATAGAAGGGAGACAATGATTGTAGAAACTCATTAGCCCTTTAAGAAGGGGAGGTAATTCCTGTCTTTCATGTCCACTTTACCCAACCGAAGCTCCCCCCCTCCTCCCTCCTCCTCTTACCCCCAACCTTTCCTCTCTTTCTCTCCTCTCTCTCCTCTCTTTCTCTCCTCTCTTGCTCTCTCTCCCTCTCTCCTCTCTCTCTCCCTCTCCCTCTCTCTCTCTCTCTCTCTCTCTCCCTCTCCCTCTCTCTCTCTCTCTCCCTCTCTCTCTCTCTCTCTCTCTCTCTCTCTGATGCCTTGCATTCTTTCGTCTTCTCGCTTTCTCGATAATAGGACGTCGTTGTAAATAATACTGCTATTAAAAAAAGTATTTGGTACATTTACTGTAGGAAACGAACACCACATGTAAAGTGGGCCCATTTCGTTCCTTTAGCTAAACGTGGAATCACACCTATCATCGCTGTTGCCAAACTCAACGACGAGTGTTTAAGAGTTCAAGAGATCCGCGTTCTATTTCCTTCAACACTTGTCCTTACCGTTGACGTCGCCGGTCATCGTTGTTCGCCATATTCATTGACCAGCTTTCAGTGCCCGATTTTTGGTTGCAGGGGCCGAGGTCTTATCAAATACGTAGCATCTTTACGCAATGCGTCGAGCCTACGAACAACGTAAACTCCGAAATGTGCTGGTCATGACGCTTGCGTAGGCTAAATTTAGCTGCGACGTTCTCCCCTCCTGTCGTAAACCTTTGCGTAACATGAACAAAGGCGGACAGATTATTCTTTCGTATGCTACTGAGGAGGAATTTCAAG
The DNA here is from genome assembly GCA_036898135.1 of Oncomelania hupensis. NCBI lineage: Eukaryota > Metazoa > Mollusca > Gastropoda > Littorinimorpha > Pomatiopsidae > Oncomelania > Oncomelania hupensis. The sequence goes on along the minus strand of CM072523.1, from coordinate 10,952,640 downwards.
TGCCAACGGATTCTTCGAGATAGAACCAATCCATTTGATGTATATGATGCTGTAAAACTGTTTGCAATATTTCGATTTCGGCGAGGAGACATCATTACTCTTGTAGATCTGTACATGCCGTAACTCAATTGGTAGAGCGTTCGCCTGGCACACCGATGACCCAGGTTCGAATCCCGTGGTGGGCGATATAAAATGTGGCCATTTTCAGTGTCATTTTAGCAGTATGATTGCTTTAGTGGTTCAGTGTTGATTCAGGTCCATACCCCTCTTTCCCTGGGATGGTTATCCCCGTCTACCATATCGCCAATGGTGGGTGTAGACGTTAAACCTCAATGTTCATTCATTCACATGATGTAGTACGAATGTTGTGACGATGCGTACGAACGATGTGTGTAAGCGCATTGAGTTGTTATTTTAATGAAAAATGCGTGGTATAAATGCAATTTATTATTATTATTATTATTATTATTATTATTATTATTATTATTATTATTATTATTATTATTATTATTATTATTATTATTATTTGTCCGGAGACGAGCTGGAACACCCACTCCCGAAGGGAAGTTCTCTGACGCCATTGATGCAAGTGTTGATCGCATTACGTTTTTTTCAATCAGGAGCATTTCAACGAACTATTGGAGACCGATTCAATGTGGACCGACGAACAGTAGGTAGAATTATTGCCCGATTCTCCTCAATTCTGTCTCGAAGGCTGGGGGAATATATACATTACGCTTCCAGCCACCCAAAGGGAAGCAGATGTTGTGATTGAGAGTTTTTACCAGTTAGCAGGTTTCCCAAACGTACTGGGCTGCATTGATTGCACACATGTTCAGATAATTGCACCTGTCATCAATGAATTTGAATATATGTCAACTGCAAAGGCAAGCACTCAATCAATGTACAACTCGTCTGCAAAGCAGAAATGCTCATCACAAACTGTGTTGTCCGCTGGCCGGGTTCAGTACATGACTCACGCATGTGTGTGTGTGTGTGTGTGTGTGTGTGTGAGAGAGAGAGAGAGAGAGAGAGAGAGAGAGAGAGAGAGAGAGAGAGAGAGAGAGAGAGAGAGAGAGAGAGAAGCATGCCTGTAATTCCTTCCAGAATATCCAACACAAAATCATGCCACCATAGTATCGCGGGAGGAGGTCCCCCACATGTCGGAGGGTGTTTTATTTTGTTCTGAAGGTGCTTCACAGCCTGCATCAAATCTGACCATTTCTTTTTCACTTGGGGAGTTTTTGTCTGTGTTGTCCCATGTGCGTTTACACGCATGGTTATTCCATTCCACAGGGTTTGCTTTGTTTTTGCCGTAATTTTGTTGCTGAGCTTGCTGAACAAGTCATCTGAGTGTTGCTTGATCAGGTCAAGCAAGCAGTAAACTTCTTCTGTAAAATTGGCGGATATTGGCTAGGATACTTCAGTTTTTCCTTCCATTTTTATCGTCTTCTATTTTTTCTCGTGACGTCACGAGAGAAGGAGAATACCGTGTTTTACCGGGTTTTCCCCAATTTGCGCCAAAAATATCCCAACTTTATTCTCTCCCCAGCGTTGGAGACATCGTTCATCGTTGCTCATCATACCCATTGAATGGCTTTCAGTTCCCGATGATTGCAATTACGTCTGCGAACGGCTTTAGGAAACTCAACACTAAACGGTGTTTTTGTGTGTTTTGTTGTGGTCCCTTTAAACTCTCAGCAGATGAAGAAGGCAACGGAGTACGGCAAATGTCAGATATCGAGTCACGGCTAATATTTCGGAGGTCGCAATATTTTATACTCCCAAATGACATTCCCTGCCAATCCTTCAACTGTTTAATCCCGTTCTAAATGGTGGTGGCAGAGGGCGAGATGATATGAGGTTAGGAGTGAAGTGGTTGTTGTAATATTGTACGGCATCCTATTCATTACACTTAGTTAGTCATTTGTTGATAGGGTCCAGCGTAATTGTACAATACATGTACTGCTTGCCTTGTGCAAGGGTAGCTAGAGGTACTGGATCTTCATTTTAGTGTATTGCAATATAGCCCTGGTTTTGATTTAACTGTGAAAATTGTGTTTGGTGTCATCGTCATCGTCGCAACTTCTTGTGTCGTTTTATGACGCAATGCTTAAAAAAAATAATAAGACGATGCAGTGACAATGATTTTTTTTAAAAATTTAAATATGATGAGGGCAAGGTTGTAACGTAATTTGTTTACGTTAAGGCCGCAATGATCATGACGCTGTTGGTACGATTTAATTAAATGTTGAGGGAAAGTTTTGACGTTTATTTGCTGATAATAATTTTATGGTCGCTGTGAAAATGAGGCTGTTGTTGTGATGTTGTGATGATGATGCCAACGTGGTGACATATTTGCTATGACGTCATGGTGGCTGTGACGTGTTTTAGGTCAGTGACATGGTGCTGCAGCCGCTGCGACCCGTCCTTGCTGTGCTGTGCTGTGCCCTGTGTCTAGTCACTGCAGCCTCCCTCACACGGGAAACGGGTAAGGTTCCCCAGCATCCGTCACAGTTTACATCACTCGCACCATCACACCCCAGGCATCTCAATTTTACCTGTGCCTGCCTTTCAACAGCGAATCCCCTCAGAGAGAACAGACCCTTACTCTGCCCTGCATGGTGATTGTGTTGGAAATAGTCTACATCACATTTACAGTTCAAAGGAGTCCAAGCCGAGAACGCTAATTCACGCATTCACATTCTCATTGAACAATAGAATTAGAAACCGCTCTTGGTCCCAGGACGAGGCTTAGACATTGTTCTTGCGATTAACAAATGCAAGCAATATTTACGTCGTTTGTTTCATTTCTTCTCCACAGACGCGTTCTGCACTTTGGGAGGACAGAGGCACAGAATGGGGGAGACGTGGCACCCTGTTTTACACCCAAGGGGAGAGGACCTTTGTGTGAACTGTACATGTTATGAGGTACACACAATTACTAACTGCCAATAATTCCAAAACCAAGACCTTTACAAAACGAACTCTTTGGCTACCACTGACAAATCTCCGTAGGTCATCTTGCCCCACAATGCCGTAAATAAAAGCATTGATAGGCTTTTTATGTAGGCTTATAATAATTATAATAAGTATAATTATTTTTTATTTTTATAGCTCAATAACAAACGAAAAGCTTTCCTTAAGCGCTCGTTACTAAGGTATTGATTGGTTCGTGATCTAATGCTTTGGGAATTGATAGATTTATTGATCGGGTTGATAATTGACCTTGACATGACATGACGATTGATTTATTGATTGATTGATTGATTATATGCTGTCTGTGGATGTTCTCTACAGGGTGGTAAAACACAGTGTGATAAAATCGATTGTCCAAGACCGGACTGTGATGAACCAAAGAGAGCGGAGGGCGAGTGTTGCCCCGTCTGTGATTGTAAGTGTTCGGTTGTTTTCTTATTGTTTCATTTCGTTTTAGCGTTTGAACTATGACAGTGAAGATCGTGTTTGAACTATTACAGTGAAGATCGTATTATTTCAACCAGCTTTTTAAAATGGTACCAGTTTATTGTGAACCTTCCCATTGTTCGTCAAGGACTTTCTTTTCTCAGATGGCTTTGCCCTGAAATTTATTTTTCGGGTCTTGCTTTGTCTTGCTAGCGCTTGAATACAAACGGTAATTTAATATAAGCGGTATTTTATTATAAATTGTACTATAATATTAGCAGTATTTTTATATAAGCGGATTTGAACTGTTCAACTATTTACTGTAGTTACGTTTTGTAGTTTTGTTATTTGTGCAGTATATGCTGTTAGGGTTGGCTTATTTGAGCGTATTTTGATGTAGCATAAACACTTTAAATTATATTTAGCGTTTCCTTCTCTGTCAGTCATCAGCAGACTGGTTTTTTAGACACCTGTTTGTTGAATATATATTTGTTCCATACATGTTAGAATAACATCTTGACATATTTAAACAATGCATACTGTGACAAGTAATCACTCGGGCGTGGGACTGTTTGTTTTTTAATTATATTGAATGATTTGTGGGTTTTTTTTAAAATAATGTTTAGTAGGTTTTGTCATTTTAATGTGATTGTTTTCCTTAAAAATCTCGATAGCTAAACGACCTAAACGACATGACATGACAGAAGCTTTAATTAACAAGATTGATGGCATTCTCACGTCCCTTGTCAAAGCATGCCCATTTTATAACTGTGATCGATGGTGTTTAAACTTGGCCAAACAGCTGCATTGCCTGTAACAATGACTCACGAAATTTAACATTTACCGTTGTTGCCGTTGTTGTTGTTGTTGTTGTTGTTGTTGTCGTATTGCCTATGGCAAATTACTGTTATGTTAACTCTGACAATCCCTGGTTTGCGTGGCAGTCGTGACAGATGAAAGTCTTTAATTAACTAATCTTTCTGTGTGACCCTGGTGACCTTGACGCCGTGTAACATTGACCTTGACCTTTTGTGACGTTTTGGTGAAGCTGCTTTTGACGAAATCTTTAGAGGGGGCTGGGGGGGGGGGAATATGGGGAGGAAGGGAGGGAAAGGGGGGGAAGTGGAAATGGAGTAGGTGAGGGGGAAGGGAGGTTAGTTAAGGTCTATGACCATCTGAAATTAACCGTTTTTAGGGGGTGACCTTGTAATTTTGACCTTGACCTTTGTGACCTTGTACCTAAGTGGTTGAAACTTTGCACGTGACACGCCACCCTCCATCTTATCAGATTTTGACAACATTCCTCCCACAGTTGGGAATGAGAGAACGGAGGAGGAGAAGGCGGAAAACCCGGGCTGCACCTACGACGGCAAACACTTCAGTGACGGCCAGACGTTCCCCTCCAACAACACGGGGCTGAGGCCCACACGCCACGACCAGTGCGTCACTTGCACCTGCTTGGTGAGTCATGTGACATCAGTCACGGGCAGTGATGAGTGTAGTTTTGATTACGTCACTAGAGTGACAGTAGGAAGTTCTTTTTTGGTGTCACGTAAAAGACGAGATGATGATGATGATGATGATGATGATGATGATGATGATGATCATCATCATCATCATCATCATCATCATCATCATCATCATCAGCAGCAGCAGCAGCAGCAGCAGCAGCAGCAAGAGCAGCAGCAGCAATATCGATAATCAAAAGCGATACCAAAGAAGAAAGTGTGCATTTTGTACGTGTGGCATCATGCGAATAACAATGTATTATTAAGTATGTAAAGTATTGTTCGAATAAATAAATGATTACGCGTTTGATTAGTAAATTGATTAACTGATATACTGATTTATTGATTAAATAATTTTTATTTTTATTGATTTATTTTTTGTTTGTTTGTTTTGTTTTGCAGAATGAGCAAGTGTTTTGTCACCTCAAGACCTGTTTACCCACCAAGTGTACTAAGTTCAAAAGCATTTCCTATGACTGTTGTCCAGTATGTGCAGGTGCGTGTCACAATGACGTCAGGTTTTTTTTTATTTTTAAAAGCGCATACTTCTTTCTTCGTCTTTTTTTTTTTCTTTTCGTGTTCTAATTCAGGCTACAAAAAAAAGTCTGTTTACATTAACATAGAAAAAATAAATTAGGGTCGGTAGGTCAACTTCTTCCCTTTTTTTATTTTATTTTATTTTTTAATTTTTTCCACCTTGGGTGCGATTATTTTGGGGGAAGGGAGGGGGGTCTTTTTTCAAATTTTTTTCCAGACGATCTAAAAAAAAGTTTAGGGTCGGGCCAACAAAATTAGGGTCGGTCGGGATACCGTAAACATAATTTTTGGGGGGCCTTAGTGGTAACAACACACACACGCACACACACTTTATATTTCAAAATACTCTTATAGTGGGGGGGGGGAGGAGGTGCGAGAGGGGGGGGATGAGGGGGCTGCGCGTGTATATATATTATATATGTGGTTGAGTGCGGGCGAGCGGGCGGGCGGTGGATGGGGGAATGGAGGGAAAAGATAGTCCACATATTTATTAAGTAGACTGTTTAATAAGCCTTAATCGGAAATGGGAGGTAACTTGTCTTCTGTTTTGTTGTTGGATACCTAGAGTTATCCGGGCGGTCGTCTCGCTTCGGAAAACTATGGAAACTACCCCGCGCTGCAAGCTTTTCTTCGGGAAAGGGGTGGGGAGTTGTTGCAGGGCAGTGCAAGGCTGAACTAGGATTGCAATTGAAATCAACCTTTTGGTTGATCCGGAAAGTTTGGGCCGAGCAGAAATTATTGGCGATAATCTGTATTCGTATGCCTAACTTTAGACAACTCTGGGCGCAACACGCAAGCAAGCCGGCCATAGTTGTTTGTTTTCCCTCCTATTTCCGAGCATGATCTATCGTTTAACATTGCTATTCATTGTGTAAAAAGCCCTTGTTTTTCTTTGCTTTGTTGATTTGTTTTATCTGCTTTGCTGCTTTTGCGCCAAAGCTTCTTCGAATCAGAAACATACAGTGTGTTAGGTTTAGGGTTAGTTACAGGGTTAGGGATTGAGCCATGAGGGCACATTTTACCAATAAAGCTAGAGAAATGGCATGACTTTTTCTTGAACTTTAGGCGTACTTTAGGTTCATTTTGGAGCTGGAAGTGATTTATTTTTCCCTTCTACAAGAAAATTCAAAGTTGTTTCGATTGCTTTTAGGCTTGGTGTATTCCTTCAACAGTAAAAAAGCTGTACGTCCATTCCAATTTCCTTACAAAGTAATAGAGTAAGGACATTTTGTACGCCCGAAAGCGACGCACAGGGAATGTTATAAAGATATTTTATTCTTGTCTTACCTTGCTCCTTCGGGTAAGGGTAGACTTTAAACCAAGGTCTAACCTGTGCACGCACGCATTCCATGGCACTCCTTGGCATGGACTTTAAAGATCCTGACACTGATGTCCTAGATTGTCCTGCTACACAAATATAGCCAGCAAGCATTAGTTCCCTTATCCTCGTATCCCCTATCCCCGTTCGCCCAACATTGCGCAGTCGTCTCGGCGTCAGACGACAACCCTTACGCAGCAAGTTGGCGCCTCGGTGGGCTTGACTTAGATTCTGAATAGGCCAGCGCCTTGAGCAGCTGTTGAGCTGAAAAGCGCGCTATGTAAGAAACGATGAATTTAATAAAATAAGTAAAAGATCAATGAAATCAATAAATAACCTACTCGTTCTAAAACATAGTGTCTACAATTTTTATAACTTTATACTTTATCAGTAGACGCTTGGTCCAATGATTCAGATTTTTCTTGAAAGGGAAATTTCTGTTTTGACTTGAGTTCGACAAATAGCTTGATACATTGTTTTAAGATTGACCCCGTACATTTCCACAAATGTTTGATTTGTGGAGTGCCGCTTGGTCTTGGTGGCTTGCTGCTGCTTACTGTTGCTGTTGTATATGTCATTGCAGACGATACGTTCCACACGGATCCATTTGTTCCTCTCATTCTTTCAGATCCCAAACAGGACAACCGGACTGACGCAGGTAAAGTACCACTTCTTAAACGTGTCTTTTAAATCATGTAAGGCTTTATTCTGGAACCTAACCAGCAGTATTAGTCGTACTTATAGCCTAATCAGAAATGGTTCCTACGACTGGCCCGTTACTCCACTCTGTCAGCATGCTCAGAACGGAAAATATGCTTGCCTGGTGTATGTATACAAGGTCTTATCCTTAAAATGTTATTTACGTACCTTGTTTATTTAAAATATGTTGTATTTTTTATTTTTTTATTTCATTTTACGTTTTTACCACCCACCCATCTCCACTTATTATTATTATTATTATTATTATTATTATTATTATTATTATTATTATTATTATTATTATTATTATTATTATTATTAATTTTAATTAACAGTTTAAGTATTGCAGTTGTTGTGAATATACTAACCGTTGAAAATAAAACCACCCTTTGTACCTAATCGTCTTCTATTTATTTACAGCTGTTGTATCAGTGTTTGGGTAGTTAAAACCTGCCATTTGCATTTTACGTGCAGCAAATTCGTACTTGATAATCTACTAACGTTTAACAGTGTGTGTGTGTGTGTGTGTGTATGGGTGTATGTATGTGCGTTTACGTACCGTAGGTTATGAGGTTGTGTGTAAGACTTTCTGACGGGGTTGTGAGGTACAAAATTTTATGAGGTACATTTTCCTATGACCCCACAGTGCCAACCTCAAAAACCACTTGCTGAGCTACCAAGCATATCGCCTATACATTTATCTCAACCACCTCACAAAACCGTTGGAGTGCCACCACCTACACACACACACGGATTTTTGTGTGTACCACACAATAATGCTAAAAATGTGCTTACCTCACAACGTGGGGTACCAGGGGAGATGTCATTCTTGATTAAAAACATTCGTCACTGCTCGGCAATTAGGCTATGTTAAAACTGCCCAAAGTCAGCATAACCTAATATTACGTGAAATATGCTATGCAGTGTATGTACCCCACAACGATGCTAAAAAATGCTTACCTCACAACGTAGGGTACGTAGGCATAGGTGTGTGTGTGTATGTGCATGTTTATTGTGGAAGTGGCCACACCGTATGATTCTTTTATAAACACCTGCTATACCCAGAAATACATGCCTTTGTGTCAAGCTCTAAACCATGCAGAACTCCGAACACAAATCCTAGTTTGGTGATTGGCTCTTTAGGGCTAGTGCATATGAAGTTTGTGTCTGGTCTGCAGCTCACTGGCCTATCACGGTGGCATAAGTGTTATATAGCGCACTTTCCAAAGAACTGCTCAGTTGCTACCTATGTAATTTACAGTGATGTTAGCCGTCAGCGTTATCACAAACTTTTGATCATAAACAAACATCACGAATTATCAGGCAGGCCTAAATATCTGCAAAAATCATATTCCCGCTACCATTGACATCCAGTGACATTCCCACTACCATTGATATCCAGTAATATCTCCAACTACCATAAGCCAGTCAAACTTATCTATACGTTGGATATTCATGAGAAGTTTTTGTGTTGAGCCTGTATCGGCCAGCGCCTTGAGCAGCTCTTGAGTTGGAAAAGCGTTAGACTTAGTTAGTTAGTTAGTTAGTTATATAGATTAACGTCCCCGGACACATAGCATATAGGGGACGATAGCGTTAGACTATATAAACACAATATTAAAAGCATCCACAACTGATCATCAGTTAAAAGTCAGTTATAGAATATTCTTATTTTGTTTTGATGTTATTCATGACCATTTTGCCACTACCCACCACACCGTGGATTCCTTTACAAATGTAGACATTTGTATAAGTTTATTTTATTTTATTTCTTCTTCAAACATGTCGTTGGCTGTTGTTATCCAATCCGAGCATCTTCATACCGACATTATCATTTTATACAGGGGAGACAACAAGTTTGTGTCAAACACGGACGGTAATTGCCTCCCCTAAATACGACTCTTTTTATACAGGTTTTGAATTATGTTGCAGACTGCTCGACGTCCATGGGCCATCACCCAAACGGCAGCAGTTGGAGTCCTGAGATCGGCACCTTTGGCATCGTCAAGTGCATTACCTGTACCTGCCTGGTCAGTATAATTATGACGACAGCGGCGAGAGTGGATAATGATTGTGCTGATGGTAGTAGTGGTGGTTGGCGATGGTAAGGAGAGGGAAGAAGAAGGAAGATAGTGGCGGTTGTGGTAATAATGATGGTGATGATGATGATGATGATGGCGACGGCGACTACGATGATAATGATTGGTGATGATGATTTATGACGATGACGATGATGATGATGATGATGATGATGATGATGATGATGATGATGATGATGATGATGATGATGATGATTATGTTGATGATTATTGACAATGATTGGTAGTAAACATTATGAAAATTATGATGGTGGTGATTACAATGAGGATGAAGACAAATAAATAAAATACAAGAAAAACCGATCGTACATAGCTGTTGCTCGTTTCGGCAGAATGGAAACGTGAACTGTACTCGCAAGAAGTGCTCGCCTGACGAAGACGGCCTTCCGTGCAACGGAGCGGATGGTTCATGTTGTAAAGAATGCTTGCCCAAAAGCCCGGGAGCCAATGGAGGGGATCTGTCTTCCTCTTCCTCCGCCCACGGGAGAGGCTCCAACGGCGTCATCATCTTCCCTTCGGAAGGCGGCAGGAAGGACAAGAAAAAGACTGGGAAGGACAAGAAATGCCGCGGAAAGAAGTGCAAGGGAAACAAGAAACAGACAGGGAAGAAGCGCGGCGGGAAAAGTAAGGGTGAATACACTACTGACTACTATTCTGACGTGGTGAAAAGTAAGGATGAATACACTACTGACTACTATTCAGACGTGGTGAAAAGTAAGGGTGAATACACTACTGACTAGTATTCTGAAGTGGTGAACAGTAAGGGTGAATTCACTACTGACTACTATTCTGACGTGGTGAAAAGTAAGGGTGAATTCACTACTGACTACTATTCTGACGTGGTGAAAAGTAAGGGTGAATACACTACTGACTACTATTCTGACGTGGTGAAAAGTAAGGGTGAATACACTACTGACTACTATTCTGACGTGGTGAACAGTAATGGTGAATACACTACTGACTACAATTTTGACGTGGTGAACAGTAATGGTGGATACACTACTGACTACTATTTTGACGTGGTGAAAAGTAAGGATGAATACACTACTGACTACTATTCAGACGTGGTGAAAAGTAAGGGTGAATACACTACTGACTAGTATTCTGAAGTGGTGAACAGTAAGGGTGAATTCACTACTGACTACTATTCTGACGTGGTGAAAAGTAAGGGTGAATTCACTACTGACTACTATTCTGTCGTGGTGAAAAGTAAGGGTGAATTCACTACTGACTACTATTCTGACGTGGTGAAAAGTAAGGGTGAATTCACTACTGACTACTATTCTGACGTGGTGAAAAGTAAGGAGGATTTAACTACTGACTACTATTCTGACATTGTGAAAAGTAAGGTGTCTTAACTACTGACTACTATTCTGACATGGTGAAAAGTAAGGTGTCTTAACTACTGACTACTATTCTGACATGGTGAAAAGTAAGGTGTCTTAACTACTGACTACTATTCTGACATGGTGAAAAGTAAGGAGGACTTAACTCCTGACTACTATTCTGACGTGGTGAAAAGTAAGGGGACTTAACTACTGACTACTATTCTGACGTGGTGAAAAGTAAGGGGGACTTAACAACTGACTACTATTCTGACGTGACGAAAAGTACGGGGGACTTAACTACTGACTACTATTCCGACGTGACGAAAAGTACGGGGGACTTAACTACTGACTACTATTCTGACGTGATGAAAAGTACGGGGGACTTAACTACTGACTATTACGCTGACGTGGTGGTTGAACCCTATTGAAAACTGCTTGTAGCTTTCGTAAACAGCGCTGCATTTGTGTGAAGCGGAAACGTATCGTGAACCTCACAGTAGTAGAATTTATTTCTGAGTTATGATCTCATCTCGCAATAACGAAGACCAGCCCATGATGGCCCATCGCCTGACACTAATGATTTATCTTATTATGTCTAATTATTATGTCTAATTATTATGTCGTCTTATGTCAACTGGCCTTACTCATGCAGTGTCAGGCAACGAGTCAATATCCAAATTGTACATCAAATTGACGAGACTTCCAATATTTGGCATTTCTGCACGCTTAATTTGTTCAAAAAATATTTAATATTTAAAAAATTCATTTTTTTGATTTCTTGATTATACTTATAGACTAGTTTCTTTGAACGTATTGACCAACTTGCACATGTTTTCATTCCTGTAAAACCCAGAACGAGGGAAAGGGCCTAGCAAGCCGACACGTCCCGCGTGCACTGACGCCGACGCCAAGGACGTCCACCCAGACCGGAAGGCCGACGTAACTCGAGTTGCTGACGTCATTGCCGAGCTGTGCCTGCCGCGAAGGACGGATCGCCTGGTGTACCGATCCACGGGAGATAACTTTGAGTTGCTGGCCTTTGACTTTCTGGACGACGAGAGTGTGGAGATGTTGCGATGGAACATCGTTGACGGTAGGCCTACGTCACTTGTTCCCTTTAATACGTCACTTCGTCCTGGTAAATATGTCATTTCTGGTGGTCCTCCTTGACTTTGTATTTTTCAAGTGGCGCTGAGTAGCTAGAATAAACGCAACTGTTATCGAGGTTAAACATCGTCGAACATGGCTACTAACTTGGATGAAACTATTGTTACGTCAGAAAGAAGGAAACGGTGCATATATCGCCACCCCATTGCATCCAGCTGTAAATGGGTAGGCGGTGGTTTTCATTTTAAAACCGGTAAAATGTAAAACAGCAAGAAAGAGAGAATTTGCACCGCCATTATGAAGCTGGCCCAGAGAATAAGGTGGTCTCAAATACCTCTCTCCTTACGATCGAATGGTTACAAGACAAAAACCATTAACCTTTCACTATCAATGTGTTAATGTATTTATTGCTCATTCTTTCAGGCAAGCAACAGGCGGCAGAGAGACAGCTGGTTGAAGCAGATCAGTTCCGAAAGGAAGCGAAATGCAGTCAGATCATCGGGGCCACCAACAAGCGTAAGTCTTTCAATGGCTGTTATGTTGAAACGTTAAAACCAGGACAACGGTATTCGGGAGTGCACTTAGCTCAGTGGTGTAGACAGTGAACTGGAATGTTAGGCAATAACATTGCAGCCTGCACAGGTAGGGGTTCAAATCCCGCGGAAGGCCTATATTTAACTGCAACTATATAAAATTAATTTAAAAAAACAATTGAGACACTGCGCCCTTTCTCCTTCAGATGAGAGTATAAACCGAGGTCTAGTCTGTGCACGCACGCAATCCGTCGCATGGACTTTAAAGATCCTAATGCTCATGTCCTAGACGGGTGGGTGCCGGTTACACAAATACAAAAAGCACGCAGTTGGGCCTTTCTCCCAATCCCCGGTCGCCCAGGATTGTACCCAGTTGTTTGGGCGTCAGACTTTGCGCCTAAAGGTTGCAAGTGGGCGCCTCGGGCGATTTGAGTTAAATCCTGTAGGGGCCAGCGCCTTGAACAGCTGTTGAGCTGGAAAAGCGCTATATAAAACGCTTATTAAATTAAATTTAAAAAAAATACTTAATCCGTTTACTCCCTGCTGATCTGAAAATGTCTCGCGTTGCGAAGTTAACAACGCGTTTTAAAATGACTGACATCATTCCAACCTCGCGATTTAGAGTAAAGGTCAATACATGCAGATTGAAGGAGGTTAAGTGTTGGTGTGTTTGTGTGGATGGGTTGGAGGGGTGTGGGGTGAGGAGGTGGTTGAGGTGGGGATCAATAAACGTCCATCCAAACTATTTTTTTGGCAAACCGATGTTTTGAGTTATATTGCAATGAAATAATAATCTGGGTCTTCCGAAATCTTCCTTAAGTTTTGGCATGAGAAGAGTTATGTTACATTGTTAGAAGATACGCTTAAATGAGAGGAACTTCAAATTTTTGAATGGAAGAAGAACTGGGACAGGAGGGGCAAGAGAGATATAGTCTATATTATTAGAAGTCATAATTGAAATTCAAATTCCTCCGAGTAAATTGTTCATTGTCTCCCTCTCCCCAGGTGGTTTCAAGAAACTGCTGAAGAAGGTGGACGGGAAGATGAAGAAATGCGAAGACAAGAAGCGGCATTGTACCACCAAGTCTTTGGACAAGATCCTCAAGAGAGACCGCCGTTTGAAACCCATCCCAACACAAGGGTTCTGCGGGGTGTGATTGGTGACGTCACTGTTACGTCAACATGACGTACGAACTGTGTGGCGACAGCTTCAAAGGTGCTTTTTAAAAAAAAAAACAACAATTACTACGCCCTACACTTTATCCATATACAGATATATATATTTTTTTAAACACGAAGAGGTGGAAAGGCTTTATTGCATGGCATTACCTTGAGCGTCATCTAGACACCATTCTGGCGTCACTGGACATTGTGATGTCAACAAGCGCGTATCATGACAGCTCTAGGTGCATTGTGACGTCAACAAGCGCGTATCCTGACAGCTCTAGGTACATTGTGACGTCAACAAGCACGTATCCTGACAGCTCTAGGTACATTGTGACGTCAACAAGCAAGTATCCTGACAGCTCTAGGTACATTGTGACGTCAGCAAGCAAGTATCATGACAGCTGAAAGTACACCGTGACGTTACGCTTACTAAGGAGAATTTCTATGACGCATTGTGACGTTGCATTTACGTATTTACTTATTGAGGACTCCATGGCGCTACCTGCTGTTGCTTAATATAATTATATGACAATAGGCTTCCATGGCATAGTACCGGATCACATGACGACATTGAGCGTGGCTCTAACCCTGTTCTCGCCAAGACTTATGGGAATAATATTTTACTGCAAAACGAGATCATGCTCTCAGAACTATTGGAGACGTCATGTCTTTTTTTTCTTCTTTTTTTTTTTTTTTTTTTAAATTTTAACAGTGACATGGAAAGTGGTTTTCGTTATCGTCGAGGTCAATGTCAAACCAACGACGTTGAATGACAATGTTTTCACGAGCTTCGACGTGCATTTTTTTTTCTTTTGTATTGTATTGTAGTTTGATGTGTGCGTCGTTGTTTTGTGTTTTTGTTTTGTTTAAAATGAAGTAATATTATGACAACATAAGTGACATCAGAAGGCGATCTAACTTTCTAAGCTTCAGTAATATTGTGTCCGTGCTGCTGATTAATGTTACATAAGTTACATAAGACAACTTCAGAGCCAGTTCGGGACGTTTTGCTCTGCATTGGACTCTTCTGCAAACTCGCATACAATGCAAAGTCTGCAAAAACTGTGTCCTGCTGTCCACGAGGATTTCAACCACTTGCTGAGAAAGCTGAAAATGACTCCAGAAACTGTGAAACTGAAACCACATTTTTGTTTGATACACTATGACACGATAATACCACATCATGACTTGGTAGACTTTTCGTATTACGATGGATGTAAAAGTAAGATGTAGATATATGGACGACTTTCTGTTGAGTTTTGCAATGGTTGCCTCATGAAATAGCGTCTCTTAATATTAATATTATTATTGTTGTTGTTATTTTTATTATTATTATCATTATTTTTTTTCTTTTATTATTATTATTATTATTATTATTATTATTATTATTATTATTATTATTATTATTATTATTAGGCCTATAACTATTGTTAATATTATTATTATTGTTATACTGCTACTACTACTACTACTACTACTACTACTACTACTACTACTACTACTACTACTACTTATTATTATTATTATTATTATTATTATTATTATTATTATTATTATTATTATTATTATTATTATTATTATTATTAAATATTATTAATATGTTTTTTTTTGCTGAGTCGCCTTCCAGGTGTACATTATTATTGATAATTTTGTTTTGTTTGACTTTGATGTCAGTTGCCCTGTGCTGTATTGAGCATGTCTCTGTCACATGGAGCAGTGCACTCTACAAGTTGACGTTGGATTGGAATGTCAATATAGGGCCTAAGCGTTGTTGTGAAAGGCCCAGTGCTGTGTTTTGAATTTCGTAAGAAGCGCTGAGTCAATACGGCCCATTGGAGAGCTGCGATATTCTTTAAAAGGCCATCGTCGTCCTAACAACCCCTCCTGTCCCTAACTGTTTTGTTGTTGTCGTTGTGATGATGATGATGATGATGATGATGATGATGATGATGATGATGATGATGATGATGATAATAATTTACGACGTTGACGACGACTACAATGATGATGATGATGATGATGATGATGATGATGATGATGATGATGATGATGATGATGATTTGTATATCACTGAAGGAGCTGTATCAAGGTCGAAGATATTATCGTCTGAAATTTCAAAGCTGCTACGGTGTGACTTACACTAGATAAAACAAACTAAAAACAAACATTTATTATTTGATGTTCTCAACTTGTTCTTCTTGTTCTTCATACCAGTGCATCGAGCAGGTCCTCACCTGAATAGTGCCTTATTTGAGAAATGTTGGAACATTGGCCATGTGTAATTCACGACTTTTTACCCTAACCCTCGAAAATTTACCTATCCTACTCTCTTGTTTTGCGTGGTGTGTTAATAATAATAATAATAATAATAATAATAATAATAATAATAATAATAATAATAATAATAATAATAATAATAAATATAATACAGGATGCTATCACGGTGTCACGTCGTCAAAGTTCCGGGTGTCTTACTTTAGCCAGGCGCCTTTGCGCATGCGCTAGGTCAAGTAGGGCCGGCTTTGTCACGATGTTCTTAGGCGTCGTAACCCTAACCCTAACCCCCCCCATAACCCTAACTTTAACCCTAACCCTAATCCTTACTAAGACTAGGATAGCACTGTGCGCATGCGTCGACTTGTGTCGACTTTCGACCAATGAGAATGCTCCCAGTCGCTCCCAGCCCAAATAAGATACTAGGAACTTTGACGTTGTCAAAGGGAGGGAAATCTGAATACTGTTTGTAGCTTAGATTCATTTTTATTTTATTAATGTGGCATTTTGGTTTCTTAAAATTCCGGCCTTTTTCTAGTCTGGATGCAGAATTTCCCTTAAAAACCCAGGATGACCTGGAATGCTGTTGTGCCCTGTGACACTTTATACCTAGGTTACAAATGCCCCATCCTCCATCCCACCCCTTTCCGCACTGTTCTCTACCCCAACCCCTCATTTCCTTATTTTTTTTTGTTTGATAAACAATTTTTTCAATGACCTTTATAATAAATACATTCTCAAATAAAATAAATAACTAAATAACTAATTAACTAAATAAATAAATAAATAAATAAATAACAGAGGTACGTTTCCAAATCGTCGATATTGACGGCTTTGCATTAAATGTAATATTTATTCAATTTATTAATTATGAGCTTTGTGTGTTGTAAACCCATTTGTTAAGTTTTGTTATTTTTATTTGGTTTAAATTGCTATCCTGCTTTCTTTCTTTCTTTTCTTTTTTTTTTTTTAAAAAGAAAGAAACAAAACGCTCACACAAATGTTTTAAACTCATATTTTGTTGTATCAAACTTGCATTATTTTTGTTAGTATTTGCTGTAGGCATAGTTACAAAATGTTGTTATTTATTCTCAAACCATCCACCTTTTGTCGGTAAAACCACCCATGTTCGTTGGTTTGTAAACCAATCATGTTTGCTGGTTTGTTTGGTAAAACCACCTTGTTTTGCTGGTTTTGTAAACCACCCAAGTTTGTTGTTTGTTGGTAAAAACCACCCATGTTTGCTGGTGTGTATACCGCCCTTGTTTGGCTGGTTTGTGTATGTGTTTGTTATTGCTGTAGAAGTGTTTGACAAAGGTTGACATGTTGGTACAGCGACACACTGATATAAATTGTTTGTTATTGCTGTAGAAGTGTTTGACAAAGGTTGACATGTTGGTACAGCGACACACTGATATAAATTGTTTGTTATTGCTGTAGAAGTGTTTGACAAAGGTTGACATGTTGGTACAGCGACACACTGATATAAATTGTTTGAAATCAAAACGGTTGTGACAGTTTTTTGGTGCTATTGTTGTGCTTTTTTTTTTGGCTTGTAAGTTGAACAGAAAACAAAATATGGGTGGAAAGGATGTATTTTTTCCCCTGCCCCATGCTGCCCACATTCTACCACATTCTCGCCCTTATTCTCTCCCCTCTCCCCCCCCCCCAACCCCCCCAGCCCTGTTATATCTCCTTTCCTCAAACCCCTAACTTTGTGGACTTAGTAATTGTCGATATGAACGTCATTTTTGTCTTTTATAATAATAATAATAATATTGTTGATGTCTGAGTCGATTTTACAAAGGGACTGTTGACATGAACACGGATAATGGTATTGTTAATATTGTAAGGAATTCTTGTAGGCGGTTGGAGACCCTAAATTATGTTAACATTTAGGTTTAGTTTGGTATTTTAAAAAAAACGTTGGGCGCTCGGTGGTGTTTAATCTTGATGAAGCAGGTGAAGCAAAAGACTGTATTATGGCCTAGAAATAAAACTGCCGTATCCTCAGTGTGATTACGTCACAGTGATATACGGCTGTGATGTTTCCCAGTGACGGTATGGGGCAAAGACGAACTTCCAGTATCGAATACCAACTGCGGATACCTGAGCGAGAGTATTGACTTGTTCAAAAATGGAATTCCGGTTGGAGGAACAACGAAGCTTAACGTCCTATTGCATCAGCGTTAAGGACGATCACCACGTCGCCACCCTGACAATAATGATTATCATCATCATATCAAAGGTTGTGGGGTTCCATAGTGGTATATCAGGTTGAGTATAAAGTCAAAATTTAACGGTGTTATGGCTGATATAGCCGTACTTACCGTACTTACTCTTCCCTAAGTTCATATATGCTATGTAACTTCAAACAGTATAGTTATAAAGAACACATGATTATTATTATGATCTGAAAGATGCAAAAACATGGTTATAATGTTAGTTTTGTAGCTGAATAATATTGGTATGAATTCGGATTTTCCGCAATGATGAACCTTTATATTTAGTTTGTTGCTGTTGAAATCTGAATTGTGAAAGAGTTTTGTAAATAAAGCTGGTCTCGCAGATTGAGAATCCTTAAGATTTCTGTTGTTTCATGGCTCAACTCAATGTTCACCCCTCTATCTGTCACTGGATTCTTGACTTTCTTCTAGACCGTCCTCAGACTCAACAACTCATTCTCTGCCTCTGTAACACTGAACACTGGCGCTCCACAAGGAGGCGTTCTCTCTCCACTACTCTTTACTCTGTTCACAAATGACTGTGTATCTGCAAGCCCGTTTGTGAAAATGTTGAAATTTTCCGATGACATCACCCTCGAAGGTCTGATCTCTGATATGGACGAGACTGCGTATCGGGACGAGGTTCGGAGAATGGTTGGCTGGTGCTCGGACAACGACCTGGAACTGAACGTCTCGAAGACAAAGGTCCCGGTATTGCCCCTTGTCATCAATGGGGAACCCGTTGAGCAGGTCGACTCGTTCAAATTTTTCGGTTCCGTCACCTCGAGCGACCTGAGTTGGAATAATAACACCACGTCTATTGTGAAAAAGTGCCAACAGCGTCTCCACTTTCTGAGACAGCTGCGAAAGTTCGGTATGTCTAGTAAAATTATGGCACAGTTCTATCGCGCGGTGATAGGGAGCATTTTGTGCTTCTCTATCACTGTCTGGTACGGCAGCACAACCGCGATAGAAAAGAAACAGCTCGAGCACATTGTTAAGACTGCCTCCAAAATAGCTGGTTGCGACTTTCCATCTGTCGCCTCCATTTTCCCAACGCGAATGAAACGGAAAACGGGAAAGATAGTCTGCGATCCATCACACACAGCAACAGCCTCTTCGAGCTTCTGCCCTCTGGCCGTCGGTTCCGTGCTTTATGAGCCAGAACTTCTCGATTCAGAAACAGTTTCTTCCCAGACGCTGTCCTCGGTACATCACCAACCATGGAATGATCTGTATAAACTGGAAACTCACATCCATTGCTTGATGTGTATCTTTGTGCAATAGGAATATGCTATGTTGTGTGTGTGTGTGTGTGTGTGTGTGTGTGTGAGCGCGTGTGTGTGTGTGGTGTGTTGTGGTTTGTGTAGATTTGGATGTGAAGCTTAACATTCTTAATCATTCTCATCATTTTATTTATTGCTGTTAAATTGTTTTACTGCTGCATTTTGTTTTATTTGCAGGGTGTGTGTGACTCCATAACTTTATATGACTGATGTATGTTTAACACTGTTTACCTATCCTTTAATGCTGTATCCATGTTGAATGCCATTGAAGCGTATGACACTATGAATGCATGTGTGACTGTGCAAGAAAGGATGTATTTCATTGTCGCCATGCCACACCAAAATCCTTGTAACGTTTTTACTTGGTGAATCCTATCCTATCCTATCCTGTCCCGTAACCCGGAGGTCGTAGGGGCACCACAAATGATCGTTTAACCAGCATACTTCATCTTTCTCTGTCCTCAGCAGCCCTGATGGCTTCGCTCAGTGTCAAACCAGTCCATTCTCGAATGTTGTCCTCCCACCTCTTTTTCGGTCTCCCTCTTCTTCTACCTCCTTGCACTGTGCCTTGCAGAATGGTCTTTGCAAGGCCTGATGATCTCGTGGCGTGGCCATACCATCGGAGTTTCCGTTTCTTCACCACTGTGAGCAGGTCATCGACTTGGTGAATAAATATTCTTATCTTATCTTAACTTATTTGTGTTTGGTTGATTGCATGGTTGGAATATCAAGCTCACATTTGAGTTGCTATGAATAAAATATTATTGGAAGAGTCGGACAAAGTACAGCAACAGCACAACTACTGCTTGAATGGAACAACAACAATAACAACAACAACAACAACAACAAGATACAAAATCAGTAACAATACAGAGACATCATCATTCTTCGGAAAAAACACCGCACGCGCGACACAGCTCAAGGGAGGTAACAAAGTAATTACAGAAATGTACTTTTCTTTAACACAGTTCTATCCCTTTAGCCTTGGCACTTGCACTCTTTTTGTAATAATAGAAAGTTTTAAAAAAATTAAAAATCCATCATCAAGAGTCAATGTTACAAAAGGAAAACATATTACGACTTTAGACGCTTTGCTGCTCAACTCGAAAACTAACTACGGCATTTGTTTTAAAAATCACGACACTAAACTAGTTTGCGACAGCAAGTTTCGATGATTGTTTACAGAGCTTTTCACGTGCGATTTTATTCGAATATTTTGTCAGTGTGTGTGTGTGTGTGTGTAAATAATGTGCATTATGCACGAAGGTACAACCAGTTTGGCCAGTACTAGTAGTAGTAGCAGTCGAGTGAAATAATGTAGATATTGCTGGTACTAGATCAATATTCGTTAGTTTGAATTTATCAAGGGGAAAACGAATATGTTTTCCAAGAACAATTTCACACGACCTCATTCCCACAAAATATGCTTGAGACTGCCAGTGCAGACGGTAAAAAATGTGGAAACGTTGTGTTGGTGCTTGGTAGCAGACGACAGTAATCGTAAGAAGTTCGCACATGTTTACTTGTGACCAAGGACACTGAACAAGTATGCTACGCATGCTTTCTGTAGGCCTAACCTTTCTACCATACTTTCTATAAGACTAATCTTTCCTACTTTCGATATTTCTGTATTGGGTTCACTCTATTTTCTTCTTTTCTCTCCATTTTTCCCTGTGACATAGATGCATAGTATAAAATATGTTTGTAAAGTGTACGATTCCATTTTGTTTAAAATAACAAATCCGAAACTGTGTGCTAGATTTACGTGCTGTGCCTGCAGTAATTGCTCAAACTGGTAATTAATTCTGGTTTCATGGTAGGTGGACAGCCTATTACAGTTTTAGATCTATATGAAATTCATGTTGAATATTGTGCACTTCAGTTGTTCTGTGTTTTGCTGCAAACCACCTCAGTCTCAATACACCCTTGATCACACACGTAAGCCTATACATAACAAGTAGACTTTATTTTCGTGCCTAACTTCGCCCCAAGCCCAAGGATTACTCAGTGATTTATAATACAGTTTACATACGTCACATAAATCCATAGCTCACAGCAATAGAACCAGTTGTAAGTCAATAGCTATGCATTAAAAATAGAAGCTTGTTTGGACTGTGACAATGTCTAAGAGTTTAGTAATAGTACTTTAGGAAAGACTTTTGCTCGTATAGGATCTTTGGAACTGCAAGTATTTAACATATTATTGGGTGTCAGTATACCATTCCTCAGTACTTGGTCTCGGGTATGCATCCATTGTAGAATTTGGTCTATGAGTTACGCAGTTTTGGTGTTATACTGTCATAAATCAATTCTATGGACACTGACTAAACAGGCACTTTTCCTATTTTATTATTTACTGTTCAGTAACAAACTTTGTTTTCTACAGTTCCATATATATATGGAGCTGTACAGTGTTTGAGTATTGTGATTAAAGAAGGAAAGATAATGGAAAAGCCTTATTCAACAAATCAACAAATGAAATAGACTAATTCATAATTGACAGCAGAAGTAAAGGTGAATGTATTATGTGTAAGTGCAAAAAGTTAGGAAACTTGTAAAACTGTCAGATTTGTTACTCACCTGTGTGCAGCAATGTGAGCCTTTGTATTCATGTTCCTCTTCTAAAAAAATAATGAATGATAGCCGGATAATTTTATATTTTAGTTCCAATTCGCTTGTTACGTTGTAGGCCTAGTAGTTGTTTTTGTGGGCATTCAGTCCATAGGCCTACATGACTGGAACGCATTGTGCTATTGTAGTGTATTGTGCTCAGCCAATGTCAGTTAATAAACCTAGTGTGTGCAAGTTTATTTTGGGATTTTATTTTGTTTTTCAGACCTTATTAAAAATTCGGAATACCACATCATTCTAACGCCGAGAAAATTCTAGAAAAGTATATTAACAAGGAACACAGCGTTTGAAGGAAAGAAGAGAGAGAGAGAGAGAGAGAGAGAGAGAGAGAGAGAGAGATTACACAACGTTTGAAGAAGAGAAAGAAAAGGGCAGAGAAATATAGACTCAATCAACGAATAGAACAAGAACAAGAAGGAGGCACTGTGGTCTAATGGTAGTGCTTCGGCTTGTGGATCTGAAGGTCCCGGGTTCGAGCCCTGGCCGGGCTATTGTGTTGTGTCCCTGGGAAAGACACTTTACTCCTGTTTTCCTACTCCTTCGGATGAGAGTATAAACCGAGGTCTAGTCTGTGTCGCATACATTCCATCATAACGGACTTTAAAGATCCTGACGCTCATGTCCTAGACGGGTGAGTGCCGGTAACAAGAACACACCCAGCATGCACTTGGTCCTTCTCCCCCATCCCGGGCTGCCCAGGATTGTGCTCATATGTCCGTGCGTCAGACCATGCGCCCAAAGGCTGCGGGTGGGCGTCTCGGGCGGTTTGAGTTAGATCCTGTATCGGCCAGCGCTTTGAATTCGTTGGGAAAAAGCGCTATATAAATATCCTTATCTATCTAGAAGAAGAAGAAGGAGAAGAAGAAAGAGAGGGGGAGAGGGAGAGAGAGGAAGAAACGAAGTCTGGGGTAAAAAGAGGAACAATGTTGAAGAAGCCTGCGGCGCCCGGACTTCGGGAGACTTCTATGATTGTGGAGACGGATGTGGACACAGGAGCGAAGCGAAAAGTGGTAAAAATGTCCGAACAAGAACCGGAGGTGTTCGAGTACGAACCCACAGAACTCCCGCCAGACCCTCAAGAAAAAAAAAAGGTGATTATAATAATTTTAGATTGTGTTGTTGTTTTTAAAACCCGACTATGAACTCTCATTCAAGTCGTCGTTACGGGGAATAGGAACAAACCGATGGCCTTTTGTTATTGGTTGAGTTGTTACATTGGTGGTGGTGTGGACGGCAGTGGTGGTGGTGGTGGTATTGTTGAGAGATTAAATCATTCATAAAAGATTTTGTTTTTAAAAGACACAGAATTTGACATTTTCAAACAACAGATATCTTTTTCAACTAATGACGCAAATTAAAATTTACGTCATTGTTTTAATGAACTATTCGAAACGTCAATTTGTTTGTTTGTCATTCTTTGATTCTTTAGTAAACATTGTAATCACTCAGTCTGCATTACTTCAAGAATCAGCGGCCATATTTTCAATCATGGTTGCTGTTATTGTTGTGTTTTGTTCGTTTGTTTGTTTAACTCTTTTCACTGAAATTATGTTAATTTAAGTTTTACTGTTGTTATTATTGTCGCTGTTTGTTGTTTTTGTTATTGTTGCTGTTTTTTTTTTTTTTTTTTTCTTCTTCTTCTTCTTCTTCTTCTTCTTCTTTGATGATGATGATGATGAGGAGGAGGAGGAGGAGGATGCGGATGATGATGATGATGATGAGGATGAGGATGATTACCCCTTGGGGTCATGAGCAATCTTGCCACTGTAGATTGTTCTAACCTATAAAGGGAAAAGTGAAAGCCCCAGTTGAAAACCTGTCTTGCCTTTGTAGGCATGACTGATTCACTGCGGCAACAGTACCCCCGTTGGAGTGCCGGGGGTTTCAGTATAAATAGTATCCCCACTTTCTGGAAATTTAGTGCTTTAAATTCCCACTGTCGCTGTCTTCCTCATTTGCTCTTTCCCATTCCTGATCTGTCCTATCACTCTGCTATACTATCTTCTTCTTCGCTAGATCAATGACCTACCTTTTTTCTTGAAAACTCTTCCTGGGCAAGACTCCTTGTTTGTGTATGAGGTCTGTTGGATCAGCTTGGGAGTGTTGGACGCTTTCTGCCGGGTGGTCACTAGGGCTTCCTATGATGTTATTATTTAGCACTATAGGCATGTTATATGTATGTGTTTTGTTGATGATTTATAATGATGTTTGTATTCTATTTTGTTTTTGTAACCGGGGGTTCGAGTGGTTGGGGTAAAG
The DNA here is from genome assembly GCA_036898135.1 of Oncomelania hupensis. Taxonomy (NCBI): domain Eukaryota; kingdom Metazoa; phylum Mollusca; class Gastropoda; order Littorinimorpha; family Pomatiopsidae; genus Oncomelania; species Oncomelania hupensis. The sequence goes on along the minus strand of CM072523.1, from coordinate 10,928,264 downwards.
CCTCAGCCGTCCCCTGCATGGGATGTCTTTATTGTAAAGTGACTGGCCGGTGGAGGGCATTCAATTTTCCCACTAGGGTTGTTTCGGGAGATCTTTTATGCGGATCGGGGGTTGTCCGGTCCTGATTTGGCTCGGAAGAGTCCGCTGGACCTAAAGCAACAATCAATCAATCAATCAATTAAAGAACCAGATGTTGTTGTTTCAAGCAATTGATTTTCTTGCTGTGTTTCAGAGTTTTGCGGAGTCTCCTGAACGAAGTAAGTGACATTTGGTCTTCCAGTTATGAATAATGACTGTAATGGTAATAAAGACCTGACGGTGCTAATAAGTGACAAGTGTCTAGCCTGGGTATGACGGCCTAATAGCGCCAAAACATCATAATTACAAATATCATGAAATAATTACAAATATTATGGAATAATCACAATTATCAAGGGATAATTACAATTATCATTGAAAAATGACAAATATCCTGTTTAATTTTCAGCTTTGGCTCTAGCAATCCGCCTGGAAATGCGTCAAAACCGAAAATTGTAATTATCACATAACATAATAATTACCATTTTTACGTATCATGCTTAATTCTGGCTAAGGCGGCTTACTAGCGCCAAAACTTGCATTAAAAGGTATCAGTGATAATGTTAATTAACACGTGTTCTGTGTCATTCTCATATATGGCTGCCTACTAGCGCCAAAACCTGATAATTACAAATATCATGGGATAATTACAAATATCAATTATATATTAACAATTAACACGTAAAAATTGTAATTATCAAGTGAAAATAAAAATGTTCGTTTTGGGGGCATTTCCATAGGCATTGCTAAAGCTAAAACTGAAAATTAAACATGATCACGCGAAGATAATTGTAATTTTTCAATGATAATTGTAATTATTTTCCGAAGGCATCAGCTCCCTGTGAGGCGTTCTTTTTTTTTTTCATCTTTCTTCGTTTGTCAAACAGATCCAAAAGTTCAGGTGTGATCCACGGTTTCTTCTTTGAACGGTGCTTACCAAGGATCTCAGTTGCGGCATCTGTCACAGCTGAGTTGAAGGTGGCGGTCATGGTGTTGAAATCTACCGTACTAGCTCTCAAAATGAGCAGTGGTGCAAATTTCCCCCCAATTGTAGCTTGCAGTATTTCTTTCACCTCAAAACTGAAAAATCGAAAAATCAACAATGATATCCGGAAGGCATGCGCCCAGCAAAGGAAAACTAGATAGAAGATCAATGAGAACAGTCTGAACAAGAACATCAGCAAGAAGGCCTACCAGACTGTGAAGCGGCTGACAGGTGTTAAACAGCCCAAGGTCTCCACGATCTAAAGCAAGTCTGGCATATACCTTACAGAAAAACAAGAAGTATTGGATAGATGGACAGAGGACTGCTCTGACCTTTACAACCACACACCAAACGGAGACCCATCAGTTCTAGCATGTTCCCAGAACAAAGAAGAAGAATAAGAAATCCTCCCAATTCTCCGAGAAGAATTTGAGGCAGCAGTGCAATCGCGGAAGAAAGGGGAGTCAGCGGGAATGGACAAATGCTTCAAGCAAGAGGAGAAGCGATGATCGACTCCCTCACCATTATCTTGTAAAAGATCTGGCAGAGTGGGGAGTGGCCTACATCATGGACCCAGTTGCTTGTCATCACTCTTCCCAAAAAGGGTAAACTTCAGGAATGTGAAATCACCGCACCATCAGCCATCTCATCAAGTTCCACCTGAAAATTATTCAACAAGTTGAAACCCCCAGCTGTACACATCATAGCCGAATAACAAGCAGGATTCAGGGCAGGATGAAGTACCGCAGAACAGATTTTCATCCTCAGAATAATCTGCGAGAAATACCTAAGGCATTAACAACATCTATCTCATGTGTTTGTAGACTCCAAGAAAGCGTTTGATCGAGTCTGGCTTGCAGCTATGTGGGCAACCATGAAAATGTACAACCTCAGCCATAACTTTATTGAAGTCATCAAAAGCCTGTATGACAAGGCTAACAGTACAGTCCTCCACAACAGCGCCATCGGGAACTGGTTCAGAACAGCAATCGGCGTGCGTCAAGGATGCCTATTAACTCTTCAACATCTTTCTTCATTTCAGATGCCATTGCAGATCACAAAGGCACAGTCAGCATGGGGATTAGAGCAATCTCCAACTTCCGTTTTGTGGATAACGTTGATGAATTGCCTGGATATGAACAAGAACTTGGACAGCTGGTACAGAACTTGACACCACCTCCAGAGCCTTTGGAATGGAATAAGTACAGAGAAGACCAAAAACACCAATGGCATCAGCACGGACATCCAAGCCCAATCCCTCAAACGGTTCATAGCTTCAAATATTTAAGAGCCATTGTATCGGACAGTGGGTCCCGACAGGAAGTCCTCTCTAGGATCGCACAAACAACTGCTGCCCTGACAAGGTCGAAGCCCATTTGGAAAGACAGAACCATCAGTCTACACTTTAAGGTAAGGCTGCAGCGGTCCCTTGTCATCTCCATCATCCTGTACACTTGCAAAACATAGACCCTCACAGAAGACCTACAACGAAAAATACAAAGCATGGAGATGAGATTCTAAAGAAGACTTCTGGGCATTCCCTATACCTAGCACATCACTAACAACGAAGTCCGACAGACCATCACACAAGCTGGACAACACGATGACATGCTCACATGTTGAAGAAACAGAATCTCCGATGGTATGGCCATGTCATCAGAGCATCAGGCCTTGCAAAGACCATTCTGCAAGGCACGGTGCAAGGAAGCAGAAGAAGAAGGAGACAGAAAAGTATGTGCGGGGCAACATTTGAGAATGGACTGGCATGACAATGAGCCATGAGGATTGTTGAGGACAGAAAGATGGAGTACACAATCATGTTAAGCGATCATCTGTGGTGCTCCAACGACTTCCAAGTTACGTAATAGGATAGAATAGGATTGCGATTATCCCTTGATAATTGTAATTATCCTATGATATTTGGAATTATCTCATGATATTTGGAATTATCAGGTGTTTGCGATAGGAAGGGTGTCGGATAGTGCAGTGGTTGGAGCACTCGCTACTGTGTCGAAAGTGAAGCACCGTCCGGTGCGGTTAGCACTTGGATGGGTGACCGCTAAGGTGTGAAGCGACAAACAACAACGCCCCCAGTTGACTCAACTGTGATTGAGTACCTACTCTCTTGAGGGTGGGGAAGGTAAAGCAGCGAGGGAGAGAGTTGGGCATCACCCTCATTACGCTGGCCCAAGATAAGTGTGATCTCCAACATCACGCTCCCCTACGGCCACAAGGCTATGGGACTACCTTTACCTTTTTTTTTTTACTGTGGATTACCAGTCTCCTTGTAAATCACACAGAACAGGTGTTAATTTCAATGATCTAATGATACTGGTAACTCTAGGTTTTGGCGCTAGAAGGCGTCATACACGGGAGGTCAATTTCAGTAGCGACCTTGTGATCCTTATAACATACTTTGGCTTCCTTCTATGGTCACTCTAGCAAGGTACATGTTCCTGGGCTTACAGAAGTGACGGACTCGGATCAAAAACAGTTAACACGTCCCTTGCCGCTTCATGTCTTTTACATTGTATACACTGTGTCTCTGTCTGTCATTCTCTCTGTCACGTGGGGTTTATGGTTGTTACTGGGCTCTGCACAATGGATGCGTAACCCTCACGCTTTATTCGATGGGAACCGCTAGTGAGTCACCCGCTGAATTACTTTAATAAATTTATTTGTTTAGCTCGGTCTGTGTTAAGGCTGGGGTACAGAGATAGATAGAAAAATGGTAAAAGATCACTGTCACACTAGCTTTCACACGGCTATGAATCATATGTAGTCCAGCCACTTGATAACAGTTAAAATCACACATTTATTTCTTCTACTCTATACAAGATTTTCGATGTACTAATCTACCTTAAAAAGTCTTAAGTCACTGCAAAT
>CM072523.1:10899315-10919315 GCA_036898135.1 Oncomelania hupensis | reverse complement strand
GTTAAACGATCATCTGTGGTGCCCCTACGACCTTCGGGTTACGGGACAGGATAGGATAGGAGGATGGAAGATACACAAAGACAAACACAAACATCTATTCGTTAAGGTTCGCATTAGATATCATATTCTCTTGATTACAATGATCATGAAGATGGAGATGACGACGACGATGGTGATGATGATGATGATGATGATGATGATGATGATGATGATGATGATGATGATGATGATGATGATGATGTTAGAATATATTATTTGTATTATTATTATTACAGAATATCGACACGTTAGAGCGGTTAGCGGGTTTGCCAGAGGACAAATTGGTGGAAGCGCACGGCTCCTATTACACGTCCCATTGTCAGATCTGTGAGAAACAGTACAGCTTCCAGTGGCTGGAAGGTTAGCACACAGATCAAAAAGGAACTGAGCTATATAAACACACACACACACACACACACACACCCACACACACACACACTGTGACGGTGGGTCTGTTGTTGCTGGGCTCTGCACAATGGAATGCTATTACCCACCCGTCTTTCGTCTGCGGGAATCGGCTAGTTAAATCGCCCTATGACTAATCTTAATACATTTATATTTTTGTCCGGTCTGTGTGAGGATGGGGTTACAGAGATATGGAGAAACATGTAAAGATTCACTGACACACTAGCTCTCATGAATCATAGGTAGTCCAGCCACTTGTTAACAATAAATATCACACATTTATTTCCTATTTATTTTTTCAAAGCCAAATTTGGAACGGACAGTACCATTCATCCAACTCATTCTGCCACTCCTTTCTCCATTAATGCTCTTTGACAAAGCGCTGTCTACTTTTCGGGCCTCTAATTCATCAGTAACAAGCTTAATGTCTGGAGATAGCTATCTAATTATCTAATCTATCTATTGACTGAAAGCCAGTTGCTTTGTGCTAGCATGCTGGATAGCACTCATGTGCTTGCGCACCACTTCCAGCTCCTGCCTTCTGGAAGGCGCTACCAAACACCAAGGGTCAGAACCCTCCGAACGAAAGACAGTTTTATTCCAAAGGCTGTCCCATTACTTAATAAATGACACGTGTGTGTGTGTGTGTGCGTGTATGTGAGTGTGTTTGTTTGCCCAAAATAATTTCACTTAACATTTGCTGTCGTTTAATGTTAGCATGCATAAGTGTAATTATATTCATATGTGACTGTGCATTTTTATCCTCATTGTCATTAGGATTGTTGTTATTATTATTGTGATGTTTATTCCTTGTTGATTGTAATTGTACACCACAATGTAATTTCTTGTAAAAGATAATAAAGTTGTCTTATCTTATTTTATCTTATCTTATCTTATCTTATCTTATCTTATCTTATCTTATCTTATCTTATCTTATCTTATCTTATCTTATCACTATATTAACTTAAATGTCCAAAACGTAATACAGCTAGGATTAACTCAACAGTCCAAATTCACTTCGAGTTGTTCGCTCCTTGATGGGTCTATGCTGCTACTGTTCTCGATATTTGCTACTGAGTCATCCTTGGGCTTTGTTCTGGTTTTGCCTAGTGTTCGTTTTCAGGAAGAGTGGACTACCGCACAGTCCTTATAGATCAGTGTTCGTGCACTTGTTCTAATGCACTTAACTGCAAAGTTGAGGTGCGGTGCTGCTTTCTCCTTGTCTTGTTTGTTGACTACTGAGCTGTTGGAGCTCAGTGCTCTCTGCTCAAGTGCAGGCCACGTGTCAGGGTTGACTCTCAGTGGGGGTCTATCACCCGCCGCGTACCAAGCCTGCTCATCTGCAAAACATAAGACGAGTTTCTGCAACGCCTTGCTTACAAATGGTGTGCAGAGCGTCTCACTGTTGGCAGAAACTGCCTTCAGCGAGATCGTCTTCACTTATACAGATACGAGACGAACAATCTTCTAAGTCCGCGGTCCACTGGAATCTCCAACATACTTCCTATATATATATACATCATGGCTAAAATAAACACAGGGAGAAGTAATTAATAATATACACTTTCTCCGTACAGCCACTGGTCTGCAATAATACGGATTTTAAAAACAACAGTTGGTCAGTAGGGGCTACCTCGTGGTCTCGAAAACCGGTCGCGTGGGTCAGCCACGTGGTCAAGCAAAGTTTTACTAACATTCACAATCATTAAACATGGCAAGACTTCACAAACATAATCCAATAATAATATCAATAAATTGCGGTGAAACAAAATATTGATCATTTACCTTTTTGACAATGTCAGGCTATGGCTATAATGCGATGAATGAACGTCACCTGCATAGTCTTCTGAGAGAGATCTTTCAGCGTGTGCGTCCTTCTCATGTGAGGTTTAAACAAAGACTCATCTACCTTAACAGTGAGGTCAGCGAATATACCACAATCCTTTGCGCTGGCGCAGGGGATGGCGGATGTAGGTCAGCGGGATTATGCTAAGGCCTTCCTAATGAAGATTTAGCCTACACATACTTAGAACAAATCCTAACTTCTGTCGTCTGCTAGACCTCGAAGTTTAGTTACAAAGGCCAATTAGGATGAACTTTTTTGGGCTTGAGGCCTTAGTTCCGGGTTCAAACTAGCCTCTCGTGACACACACACACAAACAAGGTATAAATAATCGTAATTTTGTAGCAAAGTATAGGTTCCTACAATCCGGAGTGGTCATTGTGCGTTTAGGTAGGTACAGATTCAGACTCTATTTTGTTTTCTAGTCTAGTCTCTCCATTTAGTTGTCAGGTTTTCTCAGTTTGAACTTCAGTAGGCTGAAGAAGGCAGTTCGAAGATGGAGAAAGTTTCCATTCAAGATAAGCTACACAGAAGCCGAGTCTAGAAACACCTACCGAAAATGCAAGTTCAGGTACTGCTATACAAGTTTAGGTACTGTTCTACAAGTTTAGATACTGTTACACAATTATCTGTATCAAGATCTGGCAGAGTGGGGAGTGGCCTCCACCATCGAACTGAGTGTAACAATTGTATTTTTTTAAAAGAAAAAAGGTACTGCTATACAAGTTTAGGTACTGCTATACAAGTTTAGGTACAGCTATACAAGTTTAGGTACTGCTATACAGAGACAGCACGAACAGACCAGCAAACGTACACGTTTGGCCATGCCAGTCAGACAAGTACACATATTGGAGGAGATAGAGCACCAGATTAGAAGATGCTCTATAGCCTACATGTATTTTGCTAACACGCGTCCTCAGGAGTTATATCGTCATCATCAAAATCAACAAAATGTCAAATGTAGGTCTACATAACTGTAGTGCAAAGGCCACAACAAGAGGTCTCGCCCTATACATGGACAAACTCCTCGCTTATTACACTATTAGAATTGTTAATTGTCCAGGCCAACTTGTTTAGGATCACTTCGTGCACAAAAAAACACTGATACTAATACCTATTTGTATTTTAGTTGTTTACGTTTTGCAGAGCAAGTGTTGACGAACCTGATTCCAATCTGTGACGAAGAGGATTGCGCCGGGGTTGTCAAACCTGGTGAGTTGGGGCCTTGTTGACTCACAGGTATTGCAATGTGACCCCTCCCATTTCATCCTTCCCCCTCCTTCCACCCATTCCCCCTTCCCTCCCCACCCCCCAAAAAATATTAAAAAATCTAGATTTTTGGAAATATGTGCTAGATAAATCCTAAATAGTACAAAAATGACATTACATTTATTTTTTTAAAATATTTTTTTGTCTGCCCGTCGCCTGGCGTCTGTGCGAAACTTGCAAGTGGATTAATATCCCAGAACCTATTTCAACTATCGCAGCCAAACTTGGTAAGATGATCAGTGAATGAATGACTTCACTTCAAGATCAAGGTCACAATGTCAACAAATGTTGGTAAAAAAATGACAAATTTTCACAAAATTTTAATTTTTTTTCGAAGTTATTAATATTGAACTTGGTGCATGATAGATATCAATGAGACACACATACTTTGCAAATTTGGTCTTCCTTATTCAGCGTTTCCCATTACGCACATATGTGCGTAATTCACGCATAAAAATCGGAAGATGACGCAAAGATTTTGATTAAGAGGGTCCCACGGACGCACACGTTGTTGCGCCCAGCGAAAGTGTCGTACCCAGAGCTGCCAACCACTACGGAATTTCCGTAGTTTACTCCGGAAATGAATACGCGGCAAATCGAAAATTTACTACGGAAAGTCAATTTTCGACGATAGTATTACAGTTTTAACGAGTTTTATTGAGCGCCTGTGCCTCCCGTAGCACCTCAAGGTCACGGTCATTCGGTTTACGTGCACGGAGTAATAGATCACGCTCCCAGTGCATGTTAGGAAATTCGACCAATCACCGTGAAGTGGTTTTGCAAACGGCCAATCGCTGCACAAAACCTCGACCTTTCTGTGACACTTTCGTTTCCGGGTCACTTCTACACTGCGAGAAGAAAAGTTTGTGTGCGGCTTATTTTGAATCCGTGATGCCAAAAAGAAAGAAAACTAGCGATGAAAGCCCAGAAAAAAAGAAGAGGACAGCAAATCAAGAGTACAGGAAAGAGTATTCTGAAAAATTTCCGTGCATCACTGCGTCATCGAGATCAAAACACAGCGTGTATTGTACAGTGTGCTTGGCAGATTTTAGCATACAACATAACGGCTTCCACGATGTGACGCGACACGTGAATGGCAATCGTCACAAAAGTCGTTGCCCTGATCCAGAAAAGTTAGTCCCTGTTCAGTCTGTAGCCACCTTCTTCCAGCCCGATATGGATCTCTCAATAATTCGTGCGGAAACACTCTTCACGACCTTCGTTGCAGAGCACAATTTGCCTGCGTCGGTAGCAGATCACTTCAGTAAGTTAGTGAAGGCAATGTTCCCGGACTCCCAAGTTGCCAAGAGCTTTGCATGTGAAAGTGCAAGGCTGTCACCAGATTGGGCCTTGCTAAAGACTAGACATGTTCCCAGAGAGAGAATAGAGCAAGTTCAGTAAATGTGGAGTATTGTATGAAGTGTGTCATCTTTCCTTGCAACTGTGCTTGTTTAGTAGTGTGTGTGTATATATGCATGTCTTCGTTAAAAAAAAAAAAAAGCGAGGACGTATGGCTACTGAAAATGTCATAAAACTACTGAAATTCAGAATTTTTGCTACTGAAAACTTTTTTTGGGGTTGGCAGCTCTGCGTACCCCCACGTTATCACAGTGGACATCGCTCACACACACACACACACACACACACATACGTTCAAAACTATAATAGTGGGTTTATGTTCAAAACAAGGCAAACTGGGTTCCATCCTTTCCCTTCATTACAGACCATTCCTATTCACTCAACGGATACAATAGCCTCTTGTAAGGTTATCTGTCACAACCGTTTTCATTTTTGACAAAAACAAAAGGAGAAATTGTGCTATGAAATAGTGGGTTCATTTGATACTAGTGGGTTTTTACACATGCATATTGGACATCTGGGTTTCTGTGGAAAAACTGGGTTTATCACACACACGGACACAACCAAAACGTATAAATGGCCAAGGTTGCATTTGCAAGATTTTCAGTACGTGTGTGCAGTACACTGACACTTTTAGTTTAATTCAACTAATGAAACAACTTTTACTATTGCTCAGAATTTCCTCTGATTTTGTTTTTATAATTTCAATTACAATATTTTCAGTTGGTATATAGGCTACTGTATAGAATTAGAGCTGTTATTGAAGGATAGACTTTTGCCATTTACTTTAAGAACTGGGCGGTAGCTCAGTGGTTAAAGCATTGAACTGAGAACCGAAAGGTCTGAGGTTGTTACAGTGTACCTCTGGATAGGTCAGTGCGTGACCCTGCTCATAGCTATCTTTCCGAACTTTTGACTGTCTATGTTCCTTCTCGGTCTCTCCGCTCCTCTGCAGATGAAAGGATGTTCCGTGTACCAGAATACCACAGGGTGAGACACGGAGGTAGAGCTTTCAGTTTCTTCTCCGTTCAGACCTGGAACTCGCTACCTCGGTCCGTCCGTCACAGTCCTTCACTAGCGTCTTTTAAAACGAACTTGAAGACGCATCTTTTTAGAGAGGCCTTTTCTTAGGCGCCATGAGTGAGTGTTGTTAGTTATTTTTGGTGTTGAGATGTATATATGGTTGCGTGTTATTGACCAATGTACGCATGTTGTGTTTACATTTGTTTGTGTAAAGCGCTTTGTGATTTTGGAAAGCGCTGTATAAATTGCCTGTTATTATTATTATTATATTATTTTCTCCCCATAGCCCAAAAAATAAATTATTAGCTGGTGTCAGTAAAAATCGAAAAGAAAAATTCGGCATTAAGCAAACATTCTTGTCATATTTACTTTGCTTACATTTACTTTGTATTGTATGGTTTTAAAGTTTTTTTTTATTTGAATCCAGATTGGAAGATCTGCAAAAAAAGAGATATCTTGTCGTTCTCAAATGTTAACTGTGGATAATTTTTTCATGTTCAATTTATTACTTTACTTCCAGATTTAAATCAAATCATTGAAGAAAAGGGAAGAAGGAGAAAGAAGAAAAAGTATGAGGAGTATGAAGAAGAATTAATAGAAAGAAGAAGAATGAGGAGAAGCGTGGAGAAAAAGCATAAAATCTCCAGAGGAAAAGAAAGAATGAGAAGGGTGGAAAAGTATACAAATCTTCATTGGAAAAGAATAGGAATGGAAAAATAAAAAAGCAGAGAACTGGTAATGTAAAGCAAACATATGAACAACATAACACAGACATAATTTGTTAACATTTTTATTTTGAAAGTGTCTAGTAGAACATAATTTGTATATATTATTATTACTTTTTTTATCAACTTCATTTAGTTAGGTTTTACATAAATTGTTTATGGTTTCCCGTTACGTTAATATATTCTGAATAAGGATCAATTGAGTGCAACCACTTATAATTAGTTTTTTTTTCCAGCACCTCAAAGGTTGCATAAAACCATGTGAAGAGCAGAATATTATTATATAGTCATTAGTCTTGAGATTGCTTTTTGATGAACAAGAACCCCGAGAAAAATAATTTGGTACTTTGCCAGATTAATCCACCACTTTCTCTTAAGTTTAAGACAGAAATCTACTACTTAACAAAACTGGCCTAAAAACTAGTCTACACAATACTGAGCAGTAAATTTCCATTACTTAATGACAAGTAGCACCTCAAACAGCTTTGAACATGATGAACACCATCAATCACTGGAAAGCCAAGTCCATATGACTCACATGCTCCTTATGGAACTCCCAATAAATAACACAAAAATGAGATGCCAGAAAAAAAAAGTTAAATGATTGAAACGGTGGGTTTAAAATGCAAAGTAATACAAGCTTTGATATTTCGATGCTCTTGACCTTGACCTCCAGCTATAAATGCACTCATGTACGATAAAATAAACTACAGCAAAAGATTTTATTATTTTGGACATCTCCAATGACCTTCACCTTGGAGCAAGGTTGACAAAATATGCATGTGCGTCTCATTGATACCTATCATGCATCAAACAATCTGAAGTTTAGTTAATATTAATAACTTAGGATTAACAAGAAATTTTGTGGAAAATTGACATAGCTTGACTAACATTTGTTGAACCTGTGACCTTGACCTTGAAGTGTAGTCATTCAATCACTGATAATTTTCGAGGTCTCGTGTAATTAGCCACTTTAAAGTTTTGCACAGATGGAAGGCAGACAGACAGACAACATTTAAACATGCAATTTTTTACTATTTAGGACTCATCTTGAATAGATTTGCAAACAAATTTGAATATATATTCTATATCTAAACGATTCATGGCACTTGGTTCACACCCTGGAGAACGGGGTAGCACTGATGGCAGCAACAAAGCTGATGATGGGGATGTTGTATGCATTTCGGTCTGCTGGCTTTGACGCCTTTTTCTAGCTTGTTTCTTGACTGAACCTTCCGATGAATTAGAGTCTTTAGAATCCTCATGCTGCTCTTCAGCCCTCCTGCGAACAAGTAGCAGCATCAGAACACAGGGTTTAAACAACAGAACAAATACAGCGGCATAAGAACAAACCAAGGTATGAGGATGGTCAAAGGGTGGGGTGGTGGGCCTGGGGTGGCAGAAGGGAATGGAAGTTGAAAAGAGTAGAGGCTTGAACTGGCTCAACTACAAAAAGGGATTGACTGACAATACTGTCTACTGATTCATCAATGAAATATTATATTCTGGACATTAATTTTCTTGTACATGAATGTACTACTCACCCTCTTTAAAGTGTAAAAGAAACAAGCAAAACACATCTAAAGTTTAGGGGGTAGAGGTTGGGGAAAAAAGGGCACAAAAGCCCGGAGGAAGTGGGACAGCATTTTTTTCCCACTAACCACTTCGACACACTAGCTACTAGCAACCAAGTTATAAAATAGTTATAGAAGCTCTTATGCTTACTACTCAGTAAATAATAATAAATAATAATACAGGATGCTATGTACGCGCTTTTCCCCAAGGCTCAAAGCGCGGCGATCTATACCAACATACACGCTCACCTGTCTCATTTACCCTCTCACACACCAAATACACATACATCACTCAATCAGGTGGTGTAGAGGCAGAGAGATCGCTATTAGAAGACGGAAGAAAATCGAATTTTTTATTTTTGAAATTTTTATATTGACTGCATCCTGTACCATTATTGAAGGGAGGGAGGAAACCGGAGTGCCCGGAGAAAACCCTCGGTGGCCTCAATAGTCTCGTACTTAAGTCACATACGTTCGCCCCTTGTGGGAATCGAACCCGCGACCTTCGGCATAGGAAACCGGCGACTTATCCACTGCGCCACGAGGCCACCCCATGAAAGCACAAGTACAAAGGTTCCTCAACATGCCTGCTTTTTAAAATCCAAAGCATACCTATATAACCTGAAAAGCCCAGAGCGAATTGTGTACATTATAATCAGAATGTAATCTGCATTTCATGTGCCCCATTAACAACTGTAAAATTGAGCTAAAACTTTGATCTTATTCAACAAGGATGTCTAGCTCTGCCATGTACACTAATGTTCCCCCCCCCCATTCTCCTCCCTCATCCAAGCTCTCCTCACCTCCCCATTTGCAATGTAGAAACAATATACCACCAACAAAATTTGTGTTAGCAGGTCACAGTTTGATCTGAGGCGTGGAGCTGCCAGTTTTGCTGTGGCACCGATTTTATACAGCAATCAATGTGTGTTTTTTTCAAAGCAAACAACAATATTATAAAATTCAATAAGTACTGACACACACCAGCTGTCACCTGATGAGTACAATGAAGGCGATGAAGATGTTGATGGTGATGGAGTGGGACGTCTTCCTTCCAAACGCCTCCTGGGTCGTCGTCGGACTACAGCGACTTCTCCGCAACCGGATAAACTCGAGGCATAACAGGATGTTCTGGGAAAAAAAGGAATAATAGAATTTATTAAAATAATTATGCTTACTCAGAATTACAGCTAACAATTTGGGAAATGGAGTAGATGCAGATCTGAAAATGGTGCTCTAGCTATTAATGTGGACCCCACTGCAACAACGAGACAAATGACAGGGGTCTGAGACTCTTGGAGTTTGCCAGATACAACAATTTGATACTGGCAAACACGCTTGGTCTCCACAAAAAATCCAGACGATGGACATGGCACAGTCCCGGCGGGGAGCATCACAACCAGATCGACTACATCATGGTCAAAAAACGCTGCGCCTACAACGAAGAATACAAAGCATGGAGATGAGGTGCTACAGAAGACTTCTGGGCATTTCCTATACCCAGCACATCACCAACGACGAAGTCCGACAGACCATTACACAAGCCATTGGACAACACGATGACCTGCTCACAGTGGTGAAAAAACGTAAACTCCGATGGTATGGCCACGTCACCAGATCATCAGGTCTTGCAAAGACCATCCTGCAAGGCACAGTGCAAAGAGGTAGAAGAAGGGGGAGACCGAGAAAGAGATGGGAGGACAACATTCGAGAATGGACTTGTTTGACACTGAGCAAAACCATCAGGGTTGCTGAGGACAGGGAAAGATGGAGTACGCTGATGAAACTAAAATCTGTGGTGCCCCTACGACCTCCGAGTTACGGGATAGGATAGGATAGGATAGGAACTATTAATGTTACACTATCAATGTGTTGAATGACAGCATGAGATCTAACGGTTACTCAATCTTAAATGTGTAGGCAGCACAAGCTGAATGATTACAAAAATATGACCATGCTAAAAACAGTCTAGGACTAATACTTATATAGCGCTTTTCCAGCTCAAGAGCAGCTCAAGGCGCTGGCCGATACAGGATCTAACTCAAGCCGCCCAAGGCGCCAACTTACTAAAATTGTTATTCTGCAAAAATATTTTTTAACATTTATTTAATCAATCTACATATGAATAAAATAACACATCAATACCTCCCTTATTTACTTCTTGTACTATCTTCACTGACCGTCTTTTTTGTAAATGAGGAAAAATGCAAGTTTTGAAAACCCCAGTGTGAACAAAGGAGACATACATTTCTCATGGTAACTGTTTCAATGTTCAAGAGACTTCACAAGACTCTTCATTAATATCACATACAAGGACGCTTAAAATGCAGCAAATTTATTTTTGTGTTCTTCAAAAAGTAACAAACAAAAATGTAGACCCTGTGTTGACAATCGACCACAACATCCACACGAAAATTGATATGATTTTAAAAGTACAAAAGCACACCGAAAAAGCTTGAAATTTTAACAAGGGAACATTTTAAAGCCACATCCTAGAAGCACAAAATATAGATTAAAGAACTATTTACAGAGACAGGAGGACAAAATACAACTGAATAAAACGAAAAAACACATACCTCCATCTTGCCAGCCAACACGTAGCGTGTGGCGTTCCGAGTTACTTCCCCTGACAGTGCGTGTATTCGACTGGTTGACAAGCGAGAACACACATCGCGGAGTGTTAACTGGCTCAAACTCAAAGTTGACTCAACCGCAATTGTGGGTCTCTCGCTCAGACATTGTGTATACACTTTTTTTGTTATTCCTATTGCAAAGCCGGTTTTAAAAAAACTGAGTTTCAGATTTTGGAACCCAGTATTTTTTTAAACCCAGTTGCACGTAAGTGTAACCTATGCATAAACCCACTGTTATGGTTAGGTACGTACACACACACACACACACACACACACACACACACACCGGCATAGAGTTCTTGTGCTGTTTATTGACTGGTCAGCTGATATTGCACTATAAGACATTGTATAAGCACTACACTTTATCTTATTGACTTTAGTCACATTTGTATGCACACATGGAAGGGACCCTCAGAATTTTTAAAAGGACCCTCAAAATTTTCAACAGAGGGTCCCTTGGACCCCTTGATTTGAAGCTTGTGGGAAACACTGCTTATTCCAAGGTCAAGGTCAGTGGAGCTGTCCAAATTCGGTTAGTATATGTACTTTGATGTGATCTTGACCCTAAAGTATGAGAGATATAAAGTCCAAACTTGTTGTATTTAAAGATGATAGATTGATATTTCATTTAATATATTCCGTTTTTACGTTGATCTTGAAGGTCAAGGTCAAGGTCATTTTAGGCCTTGTAAAAACATACAAAAAATAGGTCATTGTACAGTAGAATGGTGGTATATTTAACCCAATTAATGTGATCATACATGCATGAGAGGTCACGTAAAGGTCAAGGTCACTACAGGTCAAGGTCATCCCAAGGTCATTTGTTTTGGCCTAATACAACTTTTGCAGTAGTTTATTTGATAGTACATGAGTGTATTTGAAGCCGGAGATCCGTGTCATCTCAAGGTTAAAACTTACAAAGATAAAAGTCGGTATTACTGTGCATGTTAATGCCACTATTTCTTTTTTTTCTTTTTTTTTGTGGGCCCTTATTTTCATGTGAAATATTGGAAGTTCCAGAAGGAGCATGCGAGTCATATGGGCTGTGCTCTTCTTGTTTGTTTGTTTGGTTTTTTGGTGTTTTTTTTTTAATTGGGATGGGAGAGGGAGGGGGATGGAGGAAGGGGTCACATTTTTTGGTTTATTATAAACACAATTATAATATCTAGGGCACAAGCATTCCGTCAACGCAAATTCCTTGCTATGTTTATGATATTAAATCCTTTTGACAAGCTTGTTATTAAAGCAAAGTGTTGGGTTCGCCCCACTAATGTTATTTATTTATTTAGACTAGCAGGGTGGTTAACTGGTCAAATGCTGGCCTGGCATGCTGGAGATCCTGCGTTCGCATCTCAGTTGTGACCAGGGAATATCTCTCCCTCGTCCTTGTCCTGTGTCCTACATGTCAACTTTTCTTGTGTAAACGGGAACAATGGATCATCTTGTGTTGATTGTATCCTGCATCTCACAGCAGTCGACTGTCCGCATAAATGATTCTCTTTAAACGATGGCTTCCTTTACCCGAGGTCGACCTATTTGGGCCGGTAAAAGAACTTGGTTTGGCGTGTTACAAGGGCAGATGACATGCTCAAATAAAGGAATGCATTAAAAATGCATTAAAGTTTAGATCATTCACCGTGGCTCAGTTGTCCACGGCGTGTGGCTTTGCTCTTGATATAAAAAAATTGGTGTGATGGGCGCCTTGAGTTGGGCTTGATCTGTTTTTAGGGAAAGCTGTGCCTTAAACAGCATTTGTGAGCTGGCATAGGCACTATATAAAAAAGAGAGCATTTCATGTTTTAGTGATGAGCTTTATGTGGCAAGCTGCATTGTTACGTCGTTTACTGATTTATATTTTCAGACATAGTATTGTTTGGAGAGAATCTGGACACAGGCTTTGGAACTAAGATGGATGAGGTAGGTCAGAATCTCTTACATTCTTCGCATTTTATTAATATTGATTTAAAAAAAAATAATAATTTGTTTGAATTAATGAATTAATTTTTGTTGTGGGTGGGATGGTGGAAGAGATTGCTAAAAAAAACTAGAAATAGGGGCATGGTCAATTGAACTTACTGGGATCGAGCGGCTTGAGTTAGATCCTGTATCGACCAGCGCCTTGAGCAGCTTTTGAACTGGAAAAGCGCTAAATAAGTGATCAAGATTAAGAAGAAATAAGCAGGTAAATACTGCCTAAATGCTAAAATGAGCAGTAATGTGGTATTCTTTTCCAGTTATTTATTTTTTATTTACTTAAATATATTTATTTATAATTTTACTGTTTCATTCGTTTTTCAATTAAAAAAAAAATAATTTTTTATATTTATTTATATAATTTTTTTGTATATTTGACTTTTAGGACACGTTGAAATGCGATTTGCTCATTGTCCTTGGGACAGCACTGGCAGTGCAACCGTTTGCATCTCTCACTGGGAAGTAAGTGGCAGATTAATAATAATTAATTAAAAATAATCTAATGGCTCGCATATTCATTATATGAGCAATGGTGTAGACACACGTCATAGCTACTGGCAGTATCACGGTTATTTATCGCTATCATCTTGCCGTTTAAGAGGCGATACAGAGCAAGGACGACAATTTGATGAGGAGGTGTCGAATACAAGTTGTTTCCCTTGAGAAAGTGGAATTCCCTTCCCTCCCACATCCGCAACATACAATCAACACAGGCATTCAAAAAGGCCCTCAAAACCCAACTCTTCAAACTGCATTATTCAGACTGATTTATATCCCGCTGCCATTCTCTCCTCTTTTGTCTCTGTCTGATCCGTAAATGTACACACGGCTGTAAATATTTATACTTTTTTTCTTCCTGGGTCTAACCGGGCATATTAATAGCTGTGAATAGGTTTTTGCTATTCTATTTCTGCCTTTTTTGTCATTTATGTACATAGTTGTAAATAGTTCTTACCTTTACTGTTCCGTCTTTTGGTGTATCGTAGCAAAAGCGATGTTTGATCGAGTGCATGTATTTTTATGTAATGACTATGTAAAGCGTGGTGAGTCTGGTCATAGGATGGAGTACCCGCTATATAAAAATCCGTTATTATTATTATTATTATTATTAAAGATGTTTTTTGATGCCCATTTGAGACTTTGAAATTGGTTCAACGAGTCTACTAATTGATTGATTGAGTTATTAATATATTTATTTATCTACAGGGTTCGAGTCAGCACACCTCGTGTATATATTAACATGGATAGAGGAAAAACATCCAAGGTAATGCAACATGCTCGCGTAGATACGCGGATAAATGTACGTGCATGCAGGCACACGCACACACATACACACACTCGCACACACACTCGAGCCAAGCACATACACATATACACACGCACGTCCACAGGCAAATTTCGAGGCATGGTAGTAATGAAGAAAATTACTTTCGGAATTGCTTTCAGAGAGAGAGATAGTACATATTAGTATTTATATAGAATGTAACTATTATTAGTTAATGAGTTTTTCTTGTTAAATGTGTTGTGTATTGACGTAAGCGCCTAGAATGAAGTCTAGATTAGGCAGATAATAATATAAACCGAAGTCTAGTCTGTGCACGCATGCATTCCATTTCATGGACTTTAAAGATCCTGACGCTCATGTCCTAGACGGGTGAGTGCCGGATACACAAAAACACCCAGCACGCACTAGGTACCTTTTCCCCATCACTGGTCGCCCAGGATTGTGCTCAGTCATCTGGGCGTCAGACTGTACAACCTAAGGTTACAAATGGGGTTCCGGGCGGCTTGAGTCGGACTCTGTATCACCTTGAGCAGCTCTTTAGCTGGAAAAGCCTTATATAAAATTGATTTTACAAATAATTAATAATAATAGTAATAATAATAATAATAATAATAATAATAATAATAATAATAATAGTAATAATAATAATAATAATAATAATAATAATAATAATAATAATAATAATAATAATAGCTGAATATAGTACAGCAGAATAGCTTAGAACTGGGCTACTCTGGCGGCTTGAGTGAAAACCTGTATGGACTAGCGCCTTGAGCAGCTCGTGAGCTGGAAAAAGCGCTATGTAAAAAAGATTAAATAAATAAATAAATAACTGAATATTAGGGAATAGGAACACGACACGTCAATAAAGCAGCATCAGTAGAATGTCTGTTGCATAACATTGCTATGTATTAAAAAGGTGAATGGTGTGACGTTGTCTGTTGAATAACATTGATTGGTGTGTGTTGTCTATTTAATAACATTGAATGGTGTATGTTGTCTATTTAATAAAATTGAATGGTGTATGTTGTCTGTTTAATAACATTGAATGGTGTATGTTGTCTATTTAATAACATTGAATGGTGTATGTTGTCTATTTAATAACATTGAATGGTGTATGTTGTCTATTTAATAACATTGAATGGAGCGAGGTCCTCTATTGAATAACATTAAATGGTGTGTAATGTATCTGGAATAAAATGAAATGGTGTGTATTGTCTTTTGAATAACATTGGCGGGTGTGTATTGTCTATTGAATAACATTGAATGGTGTGATGTTGTTTATTCAGAAGCATCCAATGGCTGACATAGTCTTTGGAGCAAGCTTTGACTTCGACTCTAAAGATAATTACAGGTGTGTATTGTTGACTGATTGGGTTGTTTTTGTTGTTGTGGTTATAGTTGTGTGGTGGTGATCGTGATTCTTGTCTTTTTTTTTAAAATTCTGCCTCTTCTTCCTTCTTTCTTTTCCCTTCTTCCTTTTTGTTCTTCCTCTCTCCTTCTTCTTCTTCTTTTTCTTCTTCTTAGTCTTCTTCTTAGTCATCATCATCATCATCATCATCATCATCATCATCATCATCATCATCATCATCACCATCATCATCATCATCATCATTATCATCAATTTACAACTGTTTCTTTAATGCTGCACCAACGTCTTGTTACGTTTGTAAAAACGAAATTAATCTGTGTGTGTGTGTTCGTGTGTGTGTGTGTGTGTGTACATGTGTGTGCGTTAAGATTTGCAACTGTTTCTTTAATGTTGCACAAACATCTTGTCGTTACGAATTGTGAAAACTTAATAGATCAGATCTCTCTCTGTCTCTCTGTCTCTCTCTGTCTCTGTCTCTCTCTCTCTCTGTCTCTTTCTCTCTCTGTCTCTGTCTCTCTTTCTCTCTCTCTCTCTCTCTCTCTCTCTCTCTCTCTCTCTCTCTCTCTCTCTCTCTCTCTCTCTCTCTCTCTCTCTCTCTCTTTTGTTAGCCACCGGTATTGTGATCCGCTGTAGAAGGGTGTTGGAGAGAAGGACATTCAGGGTTGGTGTGGTCAGACTGTGGGACTGTGTTGCTTTTATTACAACGGTGTTTATTGCTTAACGCGTTTGAGTGTAGCAGTAAAGATATCCAAATGTGTGTAGGGACGTTTTCAAGGAAGCCAAGTGCGATGATGCTGTGTATGAAATGGCCGACATCATTGGCTGGGGGGTAAGTAGGGAAATATGTGTTTCCTTTCTTCCCACCTTCCTTCATTCATTTATTTCCCTGCTTCATTCTTTTCTCCCTTCTTTCTATCCTTCCTTCCTCCCATCCATCCTTTCTGAATTTCTCTGTGATTGAAATAATAAAGCGATCGTATTCATATTGAACTATTTGTATTAATTTATTTCCCTGCTTCATTTTTTTCTCCCTTCTCTCTATCATTTCTTCCTTCTATTCTTCCTTGCCTCCCTTTTCCCCCTTACCTCTTTCTTTATATCATTCTTTCCTTTATGTCTTTCTTTCATTTCTACTTCTTTCTATCATTCTGTTTTCACTGGAACTTTGCATGTTCCAGATGTTCGTAAATATTGACACGAGCGAATTCTGCTGTGTTCCACAGTGCATGTTTGATTGCAACTATGTCGTGCGCAATCACACACTGCGGCATATAATATTACACACGCCATTTTCGTTGCCACCATTGCTGTGTTTGTATATTCAGCATCCATACAAAATATACAGACACATCAAACATGTGTAGTTCACCATCTTGACTCAGGTGAAAGGGACACTCGTCAAAACAGGATTGTTTTGTTTGGAGTAATATGTAATACTACTAATAACAAAAAATAACGATAATTATTATATTATATGACAGGGTACAATTAATATATTTAAGCGAAGACAAGTTGTTATTGGGTTATCAGCAATAGTATATTTCATCTTTATAGTATGACTTTTATTCAGCATATTATAATGTGCGTGGTCTGCAAATAGAATTTGAGGCGCGGTAACGTAGTGGTTAGAGCGCACGCACCTGTTTAGACCTTAAGCAAGGTCAAGTCTTATTTGGGTGGGTCCACTGAGCGACAGAAAGAAGACAAGAGTCGCAGTGCACACACACGCCATCAAGCTGTGAATTTGTGCCTGCTTCTGTTGAGAACTTGGGAAGACAAGACAGCTAGAGGGAGAGAGAAAATAGAAACCGTCCTCACGAAATGGACCCTGAGAAAAGGGGAGGTCTTTATCGCCCGACAACTGAAAGTCTGTATGAAGATTTTACACAGACACACGTGCACCTATGCACACACACACGCACAAACACACACAAACATTCTCTCTCTTTCTTTCTGTCTCTGACTGTCTCTCTCTGTGTCACACACACGCAAACACACACGCGCGCGCACACAAACACACACAACAAACCAAACACTTATAAGATAATGTGCTGTTCTTCCTCAGGCGGAACTTCGAGAGCTGGTGGCCAAGGAACACGCGCGTATCGACAAAAGAGACAAAGCCAGGGGAAAACAAATAGCTACCCCCATCACCGACTTCTTCTCCGACTATGACCCGTCATCCTCTGCCTCACAGGCTCTGTCCGACAGTCCCACTTCACCGCCTGAAAAAGGCAAGGCTACAGCAGCCAAAACACTCTGGGTCTCTCCAACGAAGAAAGGGCGCAACAAAAATGTGACATCCGGTTACAGGAGTACTTCTTCCGGTGGCGCGGCTGCGACTTCCGGCAGCAAGGGTTCTCAGCCAGCAGCGTCGGGGACGACGTCTGCCGCTGCTCCTTCCAAAGCAGCCACTGCCACAAACAAAGGGGCCCCCACGAAGAATAGCGACGTGACGGCAGCAGCGGGTGGCAAGTCCCCCAGAAGTTCTGTGACCAGCAGCAGCAGCAGCAGCAATCCTATCACCTCCACCTCCAGCACCAGCAGCCAGCCCAGTGCAGTGGCAAATGGCACAGCGGCTAGTGGCAAGGCTAGCAGAACTGCCAGTGGTGATGGCGGCAAAGAAACTCCCCGAAGAAGGGCCGCCTCTTCAGGGGCCAGTTCTCAGTTCTCCAAGCCTCGACAACCTGCTTCCTCCTCAGCCAGGAAAAAGTGAGCGCGTGGGACCTTCATCTCGTTTAGCCGCTGACTACTTTGTGGTGCAACAGTGGACTGGGAAGAGCTTCACAAACTTGGCCTCTTATTCACAACGTGACAATCTCGTGTTACTGAAAACGATTTGGTTTGGCCTCCACGAATTTTTTTGTTGTGTAACACCCCCATCAACCACACCCACCCACCAGGGAAAGAACGCGTGTGAGGAAAATAATCTTGATCTGCTCCTGACTTTTTTTTATGGTGCCCAAGAAGACGTTTTGTGTTAAGATATTTACTCGGCCTGCCAAATACTTCCCTCCCTCGCCCTCCCCCTTCCGCCCCTCTCCCCCAAAGGAATAATGAGTACTTAGGAAATAGCATCACATGTTCAGCTTACAAGATTCTTTGGCATCAGATGCTTTTAGAGACTTTTCCTTGGCATTATTTTGAGAAAAAAAAAGTGAAAATTGAGCGCGAACGGAAGAGGAAGAACCACGTGCCAGCCAAAGAGCTTTTCCCGGTGACGTTCCGGGTATAGACCATGTTCACACAATGGGACCAATGGCGATCGAGATCGCACTCATAAATAAGCAATCAAAACCATTGAGAAGGAAACAACTTTTTGCACAATGGGAAACAAGCGAAATGTGCACAACTGTTTGTCTTCAACTTCCCTTTATGGATAAAAATTTATTTTGCAAGAAATACCTGTAAATCTAGATCTGATGAATAATTTGTAAAAAAAAATACTTTGGAGGTACATGAAATTGTGTTGTGAGTGAGAATTCGTATAGTTGTTTTTTCTCTTCTTTTTTCTCCTTTTCTCCCTCCTTTTTTTTTTTTTTTTTTTTTTTGGATTGCCAGAGGGGTGTGCACGTGCACAAGGGAACACCCTCAAAATCCGCCCCTAAATTCATGAGACCTCATAAATGATCAGTAAATGAATGACTACACTTCAAGGTCAAGGCCACAAAGTCAACAAATGTTAGTAAAAAAACTACAATTTTTCACAAAATTCCACTTTTTTTCTTCTAATTAATATTGAATTTATGATTCTTTGATGCATGAGACATGCATACTGTGCAAATTTTGTCAACCTCACTCCAAAGTAAAGGTCACTGGCGCTGTCCAAAGTCGGTTAGTATAGGTACTTTGAAGTGATCTTGACCCTAAAATATGAGATAAATAAATTTGAAACTTGTGTTTAGAGAGGATAGATTGATTTGATCTTCATATAATTATGTTCCGCTTTAGCGTTGATCTTGAAGGTCAGGTCATTTGAGACCTTGCAAAAACATACAAAAAATAAGTCATCGTACAACAGAATGGCTGACTGTGAAGTGTGTGTGTGTGTGTGTGTGTCAGAGAGAGAGAGAGATTGAGAGGAGAGGTAGAGAGACAGTCAGAGAGAGAGAGATTGAGAGGAGAGGTAGAGAGACAGTCAGACAGAGAGAGAGAGAGAGAGAGAGAGAGAGAGAGAGAGAGAGAGAGAGAGAGAGAGAGAGAGAGAGAGAGAGAGAGATTCTGAAAGACTTCGATTTCTTGACCTTGTTCATTTTTTAAAACATAACATAGGCAAATGATTCTACAGGCATTTTGAAATGATAAACCGCCATCATATCCCATTATAATTACGTAAACAAAAATCAATCTGAAAATCACTTTATAATAACGGTGATGATGACGATGATGAGGAAGAAGATGAGGAGGATGATGACGACGACGGCGAATCGTTAGCGCTGTTCTCCATGCATGAGTCAGTCACTCTCCTAATACAATGTCATCTTCAAGTTTTGAAGGTG
>CM072523.1:10866815-10894315 GCA_036898135.1 Oncomelania hupensis | reverse complement strand
ATAAAAACGGTTAAAAGCAGTGTAATCGTAGAGACAAGGTGGTGAGGGAGAGGAAATGGGGAGGGGATATTATATATCTATATGAACAAAGCTGATGACACATTTTATATAATATTTATACAGTTTTCATAACAATATAATGTGTTGATTGTCTCGTCTATCTGCATGGACAGACACAATAAACGTACAATTTGCTCTCTCTCTCTCTCTCTCTCTCTCTCTCTCTCTCTCTCTCTCTCTCTCTCTCTCTCTCTCTCTCTCTCTCTGTTATGTTTTTGTGTTGTGTGTCAGTGAGTGTGTTTTTGCGGTCCCCCGGAGCTGTGACTCAACCTTGATACGAACATCATTCTAGGTTTATGAGAAACACAGCTTACCATCTGATCAGAATTACAGACCCCGTAATACAAGCTGCTTGTCAAGTCTACAGTTTCGCATTCCATGGGCTCAGTGTGGCCCTGGCATTTCCATTCTCAGAATGCACTTGACCGTTGACAAGGAAGGGGACAGAATCAATGAATAATTAATTGTCTGCCCTTTGCTGAAGGGAAACGATGTGCCCGAAATCTAGGCTTTCTCTGGGGCAGGCTTCGTGTAACACCTTTTTTTCCCTCAACAATATTGGATGGATAAATTCTGAATAGTTCTAGGCGTTCGACAGTGCGCTTGATGCAGTCAGTTAGCGTCTCGGTGCTTGAGTTAGAATCTGTTGATCGAGGTCAGCGCCTGGAACAGATCTTTTGTCTGTACGCTGTACTATTACTATAACTACTCAGCATGTTACATAAACTATCCCTGAGCCCTTACTACGGCTCCTACAACATTAAATCACCCAATGTGGAGACAAAGCTTCCAACGAAAGCACACCCGGCACACAGTGTCACTAAACTCTGTATCGCTGAACAGTATCTCAGTTACAAGATGGGCAACTCTGTGCCGCGAGTAGGCTTATGTCTCTACAGCATACGCAGTGCGTTGTTTTGTTTTTGCTTCCATATTTCAGATAAACCGCCATTGAAGCTGGAGAGCTCGTCGGTTTACGGTAATGGAAAAATTGTCCTTAGTTAAACACCGTGCCTTGTCGGTGTGGCGAGGGTCGTTATGTGTGATAGAGAACTTTGTTGCTATCGGACCATGTGGTGTTGTGCCGTGTGACATTACCATCATCACACTGGATGGAGCTGGAGGCAGGAAGCTCGTGTCTGGGCCTCAGTCCCACACCACGTGACCCAGACTCGCCGAGTATCCCCCTCACATTTCGAAGCGAGTCTCGGCTTTGCTCAGTATTTCAGTCCTTTACAGATGTAAGGCACACAGAATTTCAGAGACTGCCGGGGACCGTTTTTGTCGTTTGAAGCTTACATTATTCAAGTCCAATCCAATGAAGTCACACACACACACACACATACGCACACACACACACACACACACACACACACAGAGTTGGCAAGCACACGGCTAAACAAAGAATGCACATATAGACCTACACACAAGACCATTGTCAACTACGTGCGACATTGCATTATCGGTTGATGAACGTAATTTAACATTCTCAGTGCCTTTGGGGACAGTTTTGAGCTTTCCTTTATTCAGTTCTCAAGGCCAGAGGAGCAACTCCGCAGAATGTTCACACCAATCTCAGGAAACAAAAAATAAAAATACAAAATGTTTTCAGTTTTAATGTGATTAAAAAATACCACCAGATGTTCAATTTTCACATTCTGTGTTTAAAAGATGTCTGGATCAGAACTCCTTTTTTCCCCAAGGCTTTTGATCAGCACAGAGTTAACAAAACAAGCGATTGCTAAAAGCACAAAGCATGCTGATCTTAAAGGAAATAAAATTACCAAACTGGATGAAAAAAAGAAATGAGGAAGAAACAGTGTAATAAAACGAATTGAAGAAACTAGGTCAACTTCTGAATGGGTAAAGAAGACACCAAATTTGCTAACACTGCACAATTTGTTTTTATTTTATGTTTCTTTTGACTATCAATAGGCCTACCAGTCTTCTTCGTTTATCGTTTCTTCTTTCCTTTGTTGCGACCAGCGACAATTGTCAAGTCCTGATCTAAGCCACTCTGCTTATCGTCAAATTGTAAAAATCAAGGCGAAAATCCAAGTCAACATAACACCTCTCCTTTCGCTATTTCTTCTAGTGTTAAGCCCCTTAAAGTCACTGTCATCGTCGCTTTCACCGATAATTGAACACCATGTCTTCCTCCATCATCTTTGCGACACCCAAAATGGGGCCCAAAACTTTCTGATTTAAGAAAAGTCACCGTGAAAAGACTATTGCCTGTACAAATGTGGCGATTTTTCCATCATGTAAACAGGAAAAGGAAGTACGCCCGGTAAAATTTTAAAAGCGATGCATTGTGGTTCTCAGTTGCTAGAAAATTTCGACGTGGTAGACTAGTTTGCAGGACTGAACGGGCCTTGCGAGGAAACAAAGGCACTGAACATGCGGGACTGAACGGATTTTGCGAGTGGCAAAGACTAACAAAAACAATAATGAGAAAGGAAAAAAGAAGTTTGATGTATATTTAATAATTAACACAAACAGTAGGTCTACGTGGCATCACTTAGGTACGTAAAAAAACCTGCACACATTGCCTTTACAGAAGGACATCACAATACGAGAATCGAACTTCATGCTTCCTTTTAATTTATATAAGCGTTCACGGTTGAATCATATTACGGGGCATTGGTCTATAGAAATATTGTATAATAGTAATATAAGTAAGCTTATATACAAATAAACAAGTGTAAATATAAGTATAAATATCGTATACTCTGATGTGTAGATGGAATCTGAACGCTTTCACAACTAAATATAATAGTAAGCTTAATGATTAGAAATATAAAATGATAACCCTCTTCATCCTATATGAGTTTTGCTTATCGTCCTTCCTCTTCTGTTCATCTGCTCAAACGTGTTCAGAACTCCGCTGCTTGTCTGATTCTTAAAAAGAAAGAAATCTGATAATATAACACCACTCCTACATTATTCCACTGGCCTCCTGTATCTCAGGGGCTTACCTACAAAATCTATACTTTCTGTTTCAAGTGCCTCCATGGATTAGCCCCTTCCTACCTCACCCAGAACATTCACTTCTACAAGCCATCTAGAAATCTTCGTTCTTCCTCCGATACCAGCATGCTACAAATAACCCGCTACAAACTCTCCTCTGCAGGCTGTCGATTCTTCTCAGTGCTTGATCCTTCAACTTGGAACTCTCTTCCTCTCTCTTTTCGCAGCTCTCAGAAAAAAACTAATCTCGTCCTTAAACATGTCTGATCTCGTCTCCCATCACCAGCATCATTCCTTCTTTTCCACCGCCGTCACATCGCACGCCCCCAACTCCCTCCTCACCCCTTTGCTGCTTTCCTCCTCTCCCCCTCCTCTTCTTTTATAGTTTATCTCTAAATATTCTTTTTCATGTTTGTATTATGTCTTGGCATAGTTTATTAGTGTTTCGTTTTTGTTTCACTTCTTTTCGTATGTATTTTGATGTTAACGTTAAGTATAAATGCGTGAGAACTGCGCTTTGAACTGATGTCATTAGGAAAAAACGCTGGATAAATAACCTTATATATATATATATCTATATTTATATATATGAAACCGCTTTTTCCATCTGTCACAGTCGGACTTCAAGCCCCGGCTCTGCTCGCGGCAATTTCCCTCTACTCGCCCGCTGACCAAGCGACCCAAGCCCCGCCCCGCGGAATAGTCCCACGTGACCCTGGGACTGGACCCTGGAACAGTTAGACCCAAGTTCGTTAGTCTACTCCTGCAAGCCCGAGAGAACACACTGCCCCCGAGACACGTCAGCATCCACGTTGCGACCGCTGAGCTCCGCCAGTATTCTTGTGTTTCAACCCGTTCCTTGGTCAAGGTAAGAGTGGTGACTTATTTCATATCATTTAGCTTCCCATCACCCGTCGATTTCCCCACGTGTTCGTATGTCTTGTAGATATTTACGTCCATGCCTGTGGTTTGTCTTGATGTATTGCTTGTGATATGCATTTTGCTTCATGTACCCATTATCTGTAGTTTGATTGTTGCTCATGCCATGCTTGTATTTATACATGTATATCCCCCTGTCGAGATTCTTGTATAACCCCCCCCCCCTGCCATGTTGCCCTGTTACTTAGACTAAAGTACCCCAGTTAATCCCCCTTGCACATAATCGCCATTGCCCTGTAGTTATCCCTTTTGCCTCTCCCCTGATCCTATTGTGTAAATATCCACCCCTGCTGTCCATGACCCCATCTTAGGCGCCGAAACTCTTATACTCTATCGGCCGCTGCTAAATTCCACCAAACCCTAATAGCCATTGTTGATATTGTTGGACAGTTAGAATGCACCGGTCAGTCTTGACCGGCGCTTCCAAATTCGAACATCTGACTGGCATGCGAGCTGAATGGCGTGGCATCCAGAGTATGGATGCCCCTCTGATACTGAGCCAATACTCCATTGCAGAACGGGCCCTTATACCGGGCTACTGCGAGACTCAGACCCGCTGCGTGCAACCCATATCCTCCGGTTGTCACTGTGAAGCGTGAGAGAAATACAGCCCAACCGGCAAGTACCGATGACCGGTTGTACCACGAGCCACCGATTGCTCAACAAACCCGACCCAGTGACCTGGGCTGGACAACTGACGTACTGACCAATTGCGCAACCGCCATCCAGTCTACTGAGGCTCCAACTGCCTACTTACCCCCCAGTTAAGTGTGCACTCTGCGCACACCACAATTCTGCGGATATCTGGCTCCCCACGCTAAAGCAACCAGATACCCCGTTGCCACATGATGATAGCCGTCCACAATCGCCCCTGTTGACTTTAAATATTTAAACCAGAACTTCTCCCAGATACTCAGTACGATAACAGACTATCCCTCGTGACTCAGTCGTAAGCCTACCCACTACGTCTGACCTACAGCAATATAATAAATTGTCTAATATTGTAATATACCACCCGTCTTCCCTTGTTCATAGTTTCCATTAGTTTAGTTTGTACTCTTCTCGTCTGTCCTTATAACCTTCTATAATTCTTTAGCACTCTCAGCGTTATTCCCCTGAACGTCACCGCAAGTCGGCCTAGGACAAGGGAGGCGACACAGCGCGGAGGAATAATTGCTAACCCTCATCCCCCCAAACCTTTATATTCGTGACACCATCTGAAAAACCCAGTTGCCTTCTTGGATTCTGAAATTGTATGAAACCAAGTGAGGACACTATCCGGCGTCAACAAACGGTTCGAAAGCATTCTCAAACGGTTCGTAAAAGACAGTTGACCTAGAAACAAATACAGCTTGACCTAATTCGTCGCCTAGAGGAGACGAAACTTATTTTTCCTTGCATTTTCAAAGTTACCTTGGATCTGGTAACATGCGCAGGTTCCCAGATACCAAACTGTGTCCCCAGATAACCGTACAAAAACAAATATCCCTTGTTTCTGGGGACATTTATAAGGATATATATATATATATAGAGAGAGAGAGAGAGAGAGAGAGAGAGAGAGAGAGAGAGAGAGAGAGAGAGAGAGAGAGAGAGAGACGGTTTAATATAAATTCTTTATTACTGTTTTCTCTTTATATCTACCTGACAAAAACTATCCAGTGACGGACATTGGGGCGGGAGCTAATCATGTGAACGTTTCACTCTAAAGCAACAGGTGCCATTGTGTAAGTGGGGGGGGGGGGGGAGAAGGGGGAGAAGGGGGAGAGGAAATTGGGTGAAAGCGGGAGAAAGAGAGAGAGACTTTAGCCGTTTATTACAATTACAACATGTTACAAGGATAATAATTTTACAGATTATTCTTACAATTTGAATTAGTCCTTGTTTCAGGCACCCATGCAAACATAATACAATTATAAAATTATTTAAACCTGCCACATTTTATTTATATACTAATTCAACTACAACAATTTTAAAACAAGGATTTTAACATATATAAATGTCATCTAAACATTATAGAATTATAGCATAGACCAGCGCCTTGAGCAGCTCTTGAGCTGTAAAAGCGCTATATAAGATTGTTATGATAACAACAGTATAATATTAGACTTGTGTGAGTGCGTCTTGGTCGACGGGGGGTCGAATTCTGACTTCAGCAAACTAATGTGTGATTGCTGGATATTACGGGCCAGCGCTTTGAAAAGCTCTATGAGCTTGTAAGTGCGCTATATAAGATAAATATCTTTTTTTAGAGAGAGAGAGAGAGAGAGAGAGAGAGAGAAACATAACTACAGCTAAGTCGGATGTTATGTGGATGGTGGTGATGGCGATGATGATGATGATGATGATGGGAAGGCTGTACCTGTACATTCATATTCATGCTGCCTCCTAGCGAACTGTCACTGAGGACTTTGGGCAGCCCGAGGTTGAAATTGGCGCTTCCACCGATGGAGTAGCCTTTCTGGTAGCTCACCGAGATGGTCGCCTTTCTCGTTTTGTCGAATCTGTACACCGATGACTAGTCCATCATCATCATCATCATCATCATCATCATCATCATCATCATCATCATCATCATCATCATCATCATCATCATCATCATCATCATCATCATCATCATCATCATCGTCGTCGTCGTCATCGTCTTTGTCGTCGTCATCGTCGTACCACTACTGCTGCTAATGCTCCTGCTACAACTAATGGAAGAAGAACAACAACAAGACCCTGCTGCTGATGGTGATAAAGAAGACGTTGTATGTAGTTTATAGTAGGTTAAGGTGAAAGTTGTCCCGCAGGAGAGAGGAGTGATTTATCTCCCTTTTGTCAGGACCAGCTTTATGAGGTATTACAGCAGTAATGATTACAAAGTTCATTACTTGAAGTTGTAGGTTTGGTCTTTGTCGGTGTCGTTGTTAAAGATCGTCTCCAGCCCCGTGTGCTCTGGACTGGTCTGGTCTCTATACGCTAGTTGTTTTCCTTTCAGCAGGCTCTGCACATACACACATAAGTGCACGAAGACTTTATAACAACAAAATACATAAAATCACACAAATTTAAATGTTATTTTTCTATAAATGGAATAAAACGTGCTATCAATGAAAATTAACATTAATTTACAATAATGTAGGCCTAAATGTTGAATATATTTTTGTCTTCGCTGAAATCGGGCTCGTATTGCAAGCCGAAAATTGTATTTGATGATTGTATTGATTGTAATGTCTTACTGTTACAGCGTGGTTACGACGGTTACTGATTGTTATTATAGCTACAATGACAGCGACAACGGCCGGTGGTTTCTGTATAAATAGTATCCCACTTTCTGAAAATGTAGTGCTTTACATTCCCACTTTCGCTGTCTTTTTAAATGAGTCCTTTCTCATTCCTACTCTGTTCTATCGATCTACTATACTGTCTTCTTCTTCGCTAGACCAGTCACCTACCTTTCTTGAAAACTCTTCCGGGACAAAACTCCTCATTTGTGTGTGAGCTCTATTGTATCAGCTAGGGAATATTGGACGCTTTCTGCCAAATGGACTAGGGCTTCCTATGATATTATTATTTAGCAATGTAAACATTTTATATGTATGTTTTTGTTGATATTTTATAATGATGTGTGTATTCTATTTTGTTTTTGTAAACGGGGGTTCGATAAATTAGGGCATAGCCTCAGCGTCCCCTGCGTGGGATGCCTTTATTCTAAAGTGACCGGCTTGTGGAGTGCCTTCAGTGTTATCACTGGGGTTGTTTCAGCAGATCTTTTATGCGGATCAGGGGTGAGTCCTCTTTCAGGCAAGTGGTGGTCTTGATTTTGTGGTCCTGATTCGGCTTTTTGCAGTCCGCTGGATCCTGTAAGCAATGAATAACTAAACCTAAAGGCGCCGACGATGTTGATGGTGAAGCAATGACAAAACATACTTTACTGGTCTGCGGCTCTGCGCCAGCGTCCACGGCGGCAGCGGGTCTCTTCTTGGTTTTGTAGATCTGCTCTCCCTCTTGTTCAAAGTGGTAGTAGTTCATGGGAACTTCGATCTTGTACTGTTTACGCTTCAGGAACTTTCTTCGGCATCTGCATACCAACCATCCAGTAAGTCAGTGAATGAACAAACCAATCAATAGCAGAGGTGCAGACATGAACCCTTCCGCCCACCCCACCCCTCCTCCCCACATCACAACATCCCCCACCTCCACCCGACATCCACGGTGGTCCAGAATAGTCCTGAGTGCTCTGGGAGATGAGGCGCTACAGAAGACTTCTGGGTATTTTCTATACACAGCACCTCACCAACGACGAAGTCCGACAGACGACTATCACACCAGCCAATGGACAACCACGATGACTTGCCCAAAGTGGTGAAGAAACGCACACTCCGATGGTATTGCCACATCACCAGAGCATCAGCCCTTGGCACGGCGCGGCGCAAGGAGGCAGAAGAAGAGGGAGACAGAAAAAGAAGTGGGAAGACAACGTTCGAGAATGGACTGGCTTGACACTGAGTAAAGCCACGAGGGCTGCTGAGGACAGAAAAAGAAAAAGAGTACGCTGGTTAAACGGTCATCGGTGGTGCCCCAACGACTTCCGAAATTATAGAATAGGATAGGTCTGGACGTCAGACGATGCGCCTAAATGTACACCTCGGGCGGTTTCATTAGATCCTTTACGGCCAGCACCTTGAGCAGATCTTGAGCTTGAAAAGCGCTATATAAGACCGATGAAATAAATAAATACACACATCCAAACTGACATACATGGAAACACGTGTACAGCTATACACACAATATGATGGTGTTTTTTTTAAAAATCTCTTCGCTCCTAACCGATCTCAATCCCTATAATGTCCCTATAATCAAACGCGCATCAGACAACTGTACCGAGATTGTGAGATACCCTGATCGACGTACATTTCTTCTGAGCCTGTCACCCACCCTTTTACACCACGAAGCTCGAGGGGCCTGGTAGCTCAGTTGGTAGAGCGTCTTACTAGCAACCGAAAGGTACCTGGTTCGAATCCCGGATTGGCCAATGTGTGACCATATTATTTTGCTCTTAGGCCTACCATCAATTGGTTCGCTGGTGTCA
Source organism: Oncomelania hupensis (assembly GCA_036898135.1). Taxonomy (NCBI): domain Eukaryota; kingdom Metazoa; phylum Mollusca; class Gastropoda; order Littorinimorpha; family Pomatiopsidae; genus Oncomelania; species Oncomelania hupensis. Next base: position 10,885,272 of record CM072523.1, on the reverse strand, counting down.
GAATAATGTGACCAGTAATCGCCTATACGCTTCGGTGTCGTGTGACTATAAGCTAGTTACCACGTAGCAGTTAAGACTGGCCGAGGTTAACGCTCGCCTCATCCCAATTTCTGCCATTGGTTACAAACAGATTGGTTGTTTTTTTTAAGTATTCTGTCATCGCATACCCCGTCCCGAACTGAAAATGAAGGGGCGATTTAAGGTTGCAACTATCCGGCGTAACAAGTAGGCTTTAGGGACCAGCAGCATGCAGAGTTTGGAGGAGAGATGAACGTAACAAGTAGGCTTTACGGACCAGCAGCATGCAGAGTTTGGAGGAGAGGTCAACGTAACAAGTAGGCTTTACGGACCAGCAGCATGCAGAGTTTGGAGGAGAGGTCAACGTAACAAGTAGGCTTTACGGACCAGCAGCATGCAGAGTTTGGAGGAGAGGTCAACGTAACAAGTAGGCTTTACGGACCAGCAGCATGCAGAGTTTGGAGGAGAGGTCAACGTAACAAGTAGGCTTTACGGACCAGCAGCATGCAGAGTTTGGAGGAGAGGTCAACGTAACAAGTAGGCTTTACGGACCAGCAGCATGCAGAGTTTGGAGGAGAGGTCAACGTGAGCCTCGGCCAATCACAGTTACGCGGTGTGCTGCCCTTTTTCCACACAATGACCGGGGTCTTTAACGAGCTGCTCAGGCGACACGTGGATTGGAGGCACGGTGGCCTAATGGTAGAACTTTGGCTTGCCGATCTGAAGGTCCCGGGTTCGAGCCAAGGCCGGGGCATTGTGTTGTGTCCTTGGGAAAGACACTTTACCCCCGTTTCCTACTCCCTCGGATGAGCGTATAAACCGAGGTCTAGTCTGTGTGTCGCATACATTCCATCATAGCGGACTTTAAAGATCCTGACGCTCATGTCCTAGACGCGTGAGTGCCGGTGACAAGAACACACCCAGCGTGCACCTAGGTCCTTCTCCCCCATCCATGGCTGCCCTGGATTGTGCTCAGTTGTCTGGAGCGTTATTACGATACGCCCAAAGGCTGCAAGTTGGCGCCCCGGTCGGCTTGAATTAGAACCTGTATCGGCCAGCGCCTTGAGTCGCCAAGTACGGCGAAATATGTGCGCTATACAAATTCTCAATAATAATAATAATAATAATAATAATAATAATAATAATAATAATAATAATAATAATAATAATAATAATTAAATAATAATGATACGTGAACCGCCGGTTAAAGAGTCGTCACAAAAAAGCCCACTCCCATTCCAGAGAGAGAGACAGAGACAGAGAGACAGAGAAACAAAGACAGAGAGAGACACACACAGAGAGAAACACAAAGAGAGACAGAGAGACACATAGAGACAGAGAGAGACAGACAGAGAGACAGACAGAGAGAGACACACACAGAGACAGAGAGACACAGACCGAGAGACAGACAGACAGAGACGAGTTTGCACACCCAGATCTGCATGCCAAGGAGCGATTTACCACTGTACTACCCAAGTTTGGAGGTTGTGTGGTGCGGGGTAGATAGGAACAATGTGTGGTTTTGTAGAAAATAATAAGCTTGCTTACTTGCCGAAGCAGTGTATAAAGGCTTGCCACGCCTCGTCCGCCAGCACTTGCTTCACATCAACGATTAAAGGCTTTTCTTCTTTCTGCTTCGGCGCTGGGCACGAACACCCGAAGCACCCAGACATGATGGCTGCTGGTCAAGCCGCTTCTGGTCCGATGATCGATGGCAACAGCAGTGTTTGCGGTGTGTTTCTTCACTCAGGCTTACATGTAGTAGCTACCTCGCGGAGGTGGTTCTGTTGACAGAGATTTTACACAATTTTAGCTAACGATGAAAAGAGGAACATCCTTCACTGCAATTCTCTCTGTCTTGCACTAACACTTCTACGCGCGTTTGTGTGGGCATGTAGAAACGACGTTACTCTGACATACACTTGAAACTCTACATAGTTTGTTTTGACCTTTTTTGATTGCCCCGTTATTTTGACGTCAACATAGTGCCCAGTAGAGTTACAGCTGTTTTAGGGTTAGGTTAAGGGTTAGGTTTGGGTTGGGGTTAGGGATAGCTTCAAAAAAATTGAAAATGTCAAAGAAATGGAAAGTGTGTCAAAATAATCGGTTTTTTTTCACAACAGTCATCAGAACGTCGTTTCTACAAAAATGTGTGTGTGTGTGTGGGCATGTAGAAACGACGTTACAGTGACACACTCATGAAACTGCACATGGTTTCTTTTGACTTTTTTGGAAAGCTGCCCTATTTTGACGTCAAAATAGGGTTCCGGTAGAGTTACAGCTGTTTTAGGCTTAGGGTTAGGTTAAGGGTTAGGGTTAGGGTTAGAGATAGGTTCAAAAATTTGAAAATGTCAAAATAATGTCAAGAAAATGAAAAGTGTGTCAAAATAATCCCTGTTTTTTTCACAACAGTCATCAGAATGTCGTTTTTACAAAAATGTGTGTGTGTGTGGGTGTGCGTGTGTGTGTGTGTGTGTGTTGGTGTGTGTGTGTGTGTGTGTGTTGTTTTTGTTGTTGTTGTTTTTATTTTTTCCAGTGACACTTCTGTTCATTATTTTGCTGTAACCTGTTCAGTCATAATAGAGAGAGATGCGGGAACATCTCTTTTCTCTGGTCCAGTTTCAGAGCCCATCTCCCTTCCGTCGCTGCTTTGCCTGCCTTTACTTCCCGGTTTTAACTAAAGGCTTGTTTGTATTCCCATTTAAGGTGGTGTTGGGTGTAATGTCACTTTAAAAACTACATCATCAGCAACAACAGCAGCATCAACACCAACAACACCAACAGTTTATATAGGTATGGACTTTATCGTTTAACATTGCGCTTTTCCAGCTCAAGAGCTGCTTAAGGCGCGCTGGCCGATACAGGATCTAACTCCAGGACGCCCACTTGCAGCCTTTGGGCGCATAGTCTGAGGCCAGTTCACTGAGCACAATCCTGGGCAACCGGGGATGGGGAGAAGGGACCTAGTGCGTGCTGGGTGTGTTTGTGTAGTCGGCGCTCACCGATCTAGGACATGGGCGTCAGGATCTTTAACGTCCATGCGATGGAATGCGTGATTGCACAGACTAGACCTCGGTTTATACTCTCATCCGAAGAAGTAGGGGCACAGTGTCTCAGGGTAAAACATTGATTTGGTTGAACCGTTTAATAACCATGACGCAAGCTACCATGAATTTGATTTAAACTTGTATTTTGAGGAGGTAAAGTGTTTGATGATGGGAGTGAGCGGAAAGAAAGGCCAACTAACGGCTGTCCTATTTTGCCGACTAGTGGACAACAGAAACTGGCTGTAGCAATACGCAGTAATACGAATCTTCCCCCCCCTCCCCCCTTCCCGTCCAGCTTTCCTCATCCAGAGTCTAATCCTGTAATGTATACTATTTTTTTAAAGTGCGAAATGAGAACAAGTGGTGTTTAAATGTCATCCGATAGATCCCAACCTGCAATATGGTTTTGGACACAGCAGTTGTAGTGTAAGCTTAAAGTAGACATATTTCTGTAGCAGCACACCAATATTCAAAAGCTAAACTTTGACAGCGCTGCCGCTCTCTTAGTGTAAAATAAGGTTTTGTAAACGCGTCTTCGTTGTATTTGTTAGCCATCCTGACCAGACAGCGGTATCTACTCTGGGAGGATCTTCAGGGGTCGCTGGGCTGGCGAGACACAGAAAACTTGCCTCATGTGCCACCACAAGGCTGCGAATGTGAAATGTACAACAACCATCGCTGTATTATGGTGTTGCCGCTGAAACTATACTGTTACACTCGATATGATGTTGGTGTTTTTCTTTATCAGTATCCGATTCAGCCCCAATGCTGAATTCCTGATAAGGTGTAACTCAGATTCGTTTATTCATGCAGCCTGCTCAAACAGCATACAAGTCACAAAGTCGACGTATGAAGTTTTCCACTTTTATTCAGCACACATCAACAACTGCATACAATTCTTAACTCAACTTAACAACTTTCAACAACTATCAACAACAACACTATCCTATTTTTGAAACAGCGCGGCACTTAAATAGTCTCTTGATACTCCCGAATAACCTGGATCAATCTCGTTTGACGCAATTTAACCAATCGCTTCTAACTTCGTCATTACTGTCTTACGTCATACATATTTTCTTCTCCTTCCGGAACGTCTTCTTGCTTCGACATGTATCGGGAAATTTCTATCGAGAGTAAACACGCAGATCCAGAAAATTCTACAACAATATCGACTAACGAAAATTATCAACGTTAAACAAAGCCTCTCCTAACAACAATGCAAACTCAAATCAAAGGTAAATAAACTCCATTATTGAATACTTTGCAAAACGAAACGATTAGATCTATCGTGCGCGCTTCCGACGTACTACCATTCGCGTTTCAACGTAACATAACCCCCCACTCAAGAAGAAATTTACCCAATTTCTTTCAACAACGTTGAAACGTAATGCACAAACAAAGTTCAGAATTAAAACTTATTTCAGACTGTCTGAACACTGTCAATGTTCTCAGCTCATTCACATAGAGTCAATGGTTTTCATCTTCAAATCTGCCTGGATATTGTCAATGTTCACAGTTTATCTACACGGTCAATGTTTTTTTTACTCACACACTCTGCTGAGGAAGTCCGCACCAACATTGTCTGATCCTTTGATAGATTCTACTCGCATGTTAAAGTTCTGCAAGTACATAGCCCGTCTCATGATGCGACTGTTCACAAACTTGGCAGAGTTCAAGTAAGTTAGCGGCTTGTGATCAGTCTGTCGCACGAACTTCACTCCTTGAAGGTACAGTTCGAACTTCCGGATTCCCCATATGATGGCAAGGCACTCTTTCTCCATGGTCGAGTAATTTTTCTCAGCCCTGGACAGCTTCTTGCTGGCGTAACTGACCGGAAATAGTTTCCCTTCGTGTTCTTGCATCAGTATGGCGCCGATGCCTTCGTCCGCTGCGTCTGTCCTTAAGACGAATTCCTTGGAAGTATCGGGCAGTCGTAGCACCGGATCCTTCGAAAGGAGGTCGCGCACAGTCTGGTATGCCCTCTCCTGAGACGGTCCCCACTGCACTTGGTTTGGACAGCCTTTCCGCACCAGGTCCGACAAGGGTGCTGTGATGGCGGAGTAGTTTGGTACAAACTCCCTGTAATATCCAGCCAACCCCAGGAAAGATCGCACCTGCTTCTTCGTTTGGGGACGTGGTGCGTTCAGAATCTTGGTGACGTTTTCCAGCAGAAGCCCCTTTTGTCCTTCTTTCAGCGAATGGCCGATAAAGTCGACGTTGTCAGTCCCCAAAATGCACTTACTGGGTCTCACGGTCAGGTTAGCTTCTGTTAGACGGTGAAACAGCTCCCTCAAGGTCTGCAGATGCTCTTCCCAGGTGCGGGTGTGGACTAGCAAGTCGTCCCAGTAACACACGACGTTGTCCATACCTTTGAGCATCTTCCTCATTCCTCTCTTCAGGGTAGCTCCGCTGTTGACCATGCCAAAGGGCATCCTTAGGCACTCGTACGTCCCATCAGGAGTTATGAAAGCAGTCTTTGGTATGTCCTGTTGACACACGGGGACTTGCCAATAACCCTTGCTGAGGTCAATCTTTGAGAAGATTCTACTCCCCGATAATTGGCGGAAGAGGTCTGCTGCGGTAGGCATCGGCTCAGGGTCGAAGACGGTGATCTTATTAACCTTCCTGTAGTCGATGCATACTCGGTTGCTCCCGTCCTTCTTCTTCACGACCACGACAGGGGACGCGTAGGGGGAACTGGACTCCCTGATGATGCCCATCTTCAGCATCTCATCGATGTCTTTCTTCAAGGATTCACGGGCCTTGAAAGGGATCGGGAAGGGTTTTGATCGAACGGGAATATTTGAAGTGAGGTGGACTTCATGTTCGACCAAGGTCGTAGAGCCTGGGACATCGCTGAAGCTATGGGGAAACTCGCCCATAAGGTCCTTGAGCTCCAACTTTTGACCTTCCGTCAAGCTCGGTCCTAGCTTAACATCATTGATGCCTTCTTTGCTGTGGAAGTCTCCTAGTTCCAACAGTTCCTCGCTGTCAAAGCTGTTGTCGATCTCAGCTGCTGTTGCTGCCTGCACAGTCTCTGATGGCCTTTCCACGTACAGCTTAAGGAGGTTGGCGTGGTATATCTTGGAATGCTGGCCGACCTTCACCTTGTAGTCGTTGATTCCCACCACGGTCTCCACTTCGTACGGGCCTTTCCACTGCATCAGCAACTTATTGTGGTCGGTAGGTAGCAGCACCAGCACTTTGTTGCCAGGTTTAAACTTCCTGTTCACAGCCCTACGATCATAATAGTGCTTTCAACAGTCCTGGGACTTCTTCAAGTTTTCTCTGGCTATCTCGAGAGTCTGCTCCAGCTTCTCCCGTAGCTCAAACACGTACTGGTAGCTGTTCTTCACCTCTGGGGTGTCTACTTCTTTCGTCCACAGTTCTTTTAGGATGTGCATCGGCCCTCGGATGGTTCTTCCGTACAGCAGCTCGAACGGAGAAAAGCCGGTGGACTCCTGCGGTACTTCTCTGTAGGCGAAAAGTAAGGCGTTGATATAGCGATGCCATTGTCTGGGCTGCTCGCTGCACAGTTTCTTCAGGGTGGACTTCAGCGTAGCATTGAACTTCTCGACAAGCCCGTTGCACATCGGATGGTAGGGTGTCGTAGTCAAATGCCGGATGCTCAGCAGTCTGTTGACCTCCTTCATGCAGTCAAAGACGAACTGCGTCCCGAGGTCTGTCAGAATTTCTTCAGGCACTCCAAGTCTACTGAACATGTCTACCAGTGCCTCTGCTACAGTTTCAGTGTCAATCTTCTTCAGAGGCACTGCTTCTGGGTACCGAGTCGCATAGTCCACTAAAGTCAGTACCCACCGATGACCTTCTTCACTCGGAGGTCTTATTTCGCCGATTAAGTCTAAGGCCACCCTCTTGAAAGGTCGGTCGATCAGAGGCATCCTCTGCATAGGCACTTTCGGGACCCTTCCTCGAGGTATGGTCTTCTGGCAAATGTCACACGATCGGCAGAAACGGCTGACGTCCGCATGAAGTCCTGGCCAGTAGAATACCGCCTGGATTCTATCCGACGTCTTCTTGATACCCAGGTGACCTCCCATGATTGAGTCATGCGCTACTTCCATCACCTGGCGCCTTAGGGGTAACGGTACCAAGACTTGACGTAGTGGTTTCCCTCCGTTGACCCTCGGGTGCTGGAAGATTCGGTACAGGATCTTGGCCTTCACCTCAAAATAGACCGTACCACTGCCTTTGGTCACGTGGTCTTGGCGGTTCCTGTACTTGTTTAAAGTGCTATCAGCTTCCTGGAGCTGGATCAGCTTATCTCTGTCCACGATGGCAGCTTTGGAGTTGTCGGCGACCTTCAGTGGCGTAGACATCTTGTCTCTCTTGGCCTGGGCCCTGGTAGTAACAGCACTGACGATCTCTGGTCGGCAGGGCTGAGCCGGAGTAACCACATTGTCCCGTAGCAGCTCTGTAAGGTCTCCATCGGGAAACGGCAATGGATCCTCCTCCACAACTTCGACGCGTTGGGTTGAGGCAGGACTCCACTCTGGATCAGGGTCGTCGGGTCGTCTCGCGCCGTCGATATTCCCGATCATCAAATCATACAGCGGCTTCTTCAGGCAAACCGCTTCGACTTCGCCTATGTAGAAAGGGGTGTTGACATGAATCTTCGCAACTGGCGCTTTCAAACATTTGCTGTCGGCCATAAGTGTCCATTTTGAATCGCCAGTGAACTGTTCTTTAGCGATTAGGTCTTCTCTGACGATGACCCCACTACAGCCAGAGTCTCTTAAGACAGTCACTTCATGATTTCCGACGCGTCCCTTTGAAACAGGCATGTTCTGGACGGTCACAGCTGCGCTGGCGACGACGGGGATGGATTTTCCGTTGGCAAGGAGAAGTTGGCCATCGGTCATGCACTCTTGCACGTCCGCAGGGGTAGCTGTGCGCTCGGTCTCACTCGGAAGAATGACGCTCCCGCCGCACACCTGATGGTCAGATCTACTGGTTTGCCGTTGATTGGAGAACCGCCTCTGCCGGTTGCCCGCCGCTGCGTTGTCCGTACTGCTCCGCTGTCCGCTACTTTTGTTTTGAGGACAATTAGCCGCCCTGTGGTCTGTAGCGTTGCAGGTGAAACAGCCTCTTGAATGCCCTTCCCTGGGAGGAGGCGTGGAGTCCGTCTGTCTCTGGCTCGTCTGGCTCCCTTGGATCTGGTTCCCATGGTTTGCAGTCTTCTGAAAATGTTTCGTCGCGCTGGGTGGCCCCAGGGTTTTCCCATGAGCGATAAGATATCTTTCAGCAGCCTCAGTCACATCTTTAAGCGTCTGCAGCTTTTGTTCTTCTAAGTGGGTCGCTAGGTCCTTGTGACAGGCATTGAGAAATTGTTCCTTCACGATCAGGTCATGGAGACTGTCGTAAGACTTCCTTTCGCCTGATAACTCCACCCACTTGTGTAGATATGACGACAGGCGCTCCACAAACTGCTTTGGCGTCTCGTCTGACTTAGGCCGGCATTCACGGAAGCGTTTACGGTAGCCCTTCTCTGTAAAGTTGTAGCACTGCAACAGGGCCTCTTTCAAGACGTCGTAGTTTTTGGCGTCATCGTTCGACAGTCTGGTGTAAACTTCGAGAGCTTGCCCCGTCAGAAGTGCACTCAGTCGAATTGCCCAGTCTTGAGGTTGCCAGTTAGAGCTTTCAGCGAACCTTTCGAATCTCGCCAGATAACTGTCAATCTGGTCCTTCCCGTCGACGAAAGCTGGCAATTTTGGAGCCGTATGGTCGTTGGTGACTTGTGGCGCATGCTGATTGTTTTGGATACGCGCCAACTCTAGCTGGTACTGACGCTCGCCTTCAAGACGCTTCAGCTCGAACTCTCTTTCTTCTCGGCGTCGCTGCTCCTCTATTTCTCTTTCTTCACGACGTCGTTGCTCTTCTTTTTCTTGCCGCTGCTGTTCAATTTCTAGACGCTTCTGTTCTAGTTCTAGTTCTTTTTCTAGACGCTTCTCTTCTAATTCTCGTTCTTGTATTCTCTCCTGGGATTTGACATACTCCGTCAGCTGCTTGCCTTTTAGATTCAATTCAATCCCTCTCTGCCAGAAGTCAGCCATCTTGATGCTTCTGGAAAGTTCTTGACTGGAGAGTTCTTTTTTTCTGGAAAGTTCTTGACTGTGCTGTACCTTTCTAGACTGTTCTAGAACAGCACACTTTCTGCGGTAGCGCTGATGCTTGTCACTAGTCGCCTTCGCTGACGCAGGCCCCGCTGTCCTCGTCGTATGCGACGCTGCACCACGCTGGTGTTGATGTATATGCTCCTGTGCTGAAGTAGACGCGACGTCCGCTCGCCGCTCTCTGTAACACTGGCGATGTAGCTCCGAGACTGTCCCTCGACGTAGTCTTACGGCAGCCATGTAGTCCCGATCTGTTGTTCGCTCACGAAGCAACTCTTCAGCGACTACACGCCCTTGCAGTCAACCCGAACCTATCGGTGATGTAGTCCCAGTATGTTGGCCCCTCTCGACGCAACTCGTTGGCGGCTACCCTCGATGACTGCCTCTCGTAACGTTGACTCGCTTGTTGTAGCAGTTGAACCCTTGGCTATGGCGTGAATCGCGGCTTGACCCCCAAAATGTTACACTCGATATGATGTTGGTGTTTTTCTTTATCAGTATCCGATTCAGCCCCAATGCTGAATTCCTGATAAGGTGTAACTCAGATTCGTTTATTCAAGCAGCCTGCTCAAACAGCATACAAGTCACAAAGTCGACGTATGAAGTTTTCCACTTTTATTCAGCACACATCAACAACTGCATACAATTCTTAACTCAACTTAACAACTTTCAACAACTATCAACAACAACACTATCCTATTTTTGAAACAGCGCGGCACTTAAATAGTCTCTTGATACTCCCGAATAACCTGGATCAATCTCGTTTGACGCAATTTAACCAATCGCTTCTAACTTCGTCATTACTGTCTTACGTCATACATATTTTCTTCTCCTTCCGGAACGTCTTCTTGCTTCGACATGTATCGGGAAATTTCTATCGAGAGTAAACACGCAGATCCAGAAAATTCTACAACAATATCGACTAACGAAAATTATCAACGTTAAACAAAGCCTCTCCTAACAACAATGCAAACTCAAATCAAAGGTAAATAAACTCCATTATTGAATACTTTGCAAAACGAAACGATTAGATCTATCGTGCGCGCTTCCGACGTACTACCATTCGCGTTTCAACGTAACATATACCCAGTAATAATAATTGACCATTATACGGCAGTCACACAGTACAGCTGTACTGTTACAGTTGTCTGTGTGTAACCTCATGGGTGATATGGTTTACATTTTTTTACTACGTTGTGTGTGTGTGAGAGAGAGAGAGAGAGAGAGAGAGAGAGAGAGAGAGAGAGAGAGTGAAAAAGAGAAAGAAGAGAAGATAAGAATTGTATTTAACAAGGGTTAAAGAATAAGAGTTGGGTGCACTTCCTTCATCCCCCATGTAACAGCAGAAATAGTGATGACAAAATGTAGTAAATTAGCTTAGCGCAAAATAGATATCATCGAATGAAACTTGACGTTAATTCAGTTACCTAAACACATGTTAAATTAACCTCTTCCAGACAGTCACGCAGACGAGTCTCCAGATAACATCTGACAGACTTAGCGATCCAAGACTAGTTAGCTTACTTGAGCCAAAACTGACCAGAACGTTGTTCCCGTTAACTAGCTTACTCCACAATGACCAGAGTCACTGAAACACTAAGTAGCCTAGGCTCCGCTTATCACGATTGCATCTATCCTACATTCTACCTCTGACACTCCAATTCAAGGATAATTATACGTGTCTGATAAATAGGGCAGGTGTGGGAAATATTCAAATGAAAACGAATAATCCCGTATAGGCGAGATTAACTAAAACGAGAGTTAAACAATTGGTCAGAAGACTACTAGGAACCCCTGCATGTCCTTGGTGGCCCAACCTTAGCTAGTCAGTCGAATACGAACTACGAAGCTGCGAGGGTCAAACCAAGGAACAAACTGCAGTGTCCGCCTATCTCCACCTCATCGAGAGAGTGCTAGAGACTACAACAGACGGTTTCACGAATCCCAGAGTCTAGAAGTAAGATAACATTAGTAGTTTTGATATATGTATGTTTATTTTATATTGATTGCCATGTATTAATAATATGTTCATGATATATATAGTTACAAAAACAGATGTTTCTGAGACAGTATGCATGTGGATTGATGTATCTTAGCCTTAAGATTCGGATCGAATTGTGCATATGGGAACCTTGCAGGTGTCTGATGCTATGGACACTTTGCAGAGGAGACCTCACACTTATATCTAACGAGAATATTGTAGCCAGAGTTCTGATTTCTACAGGTCAGCTCTGGGACGGTTTGTGGGGACAAACGCATGACGCTTGCTCCCGTGGTACAGAAGGAGAACAACCAAGATTCTACCTCTCCACGTCCGAACCTCGCAGCTACACGACTCACCCGCTCAACCTGAGAGGCAAGACTTCTCAGAAGGACTCCATCATGCGCCCACGTGCAGTAGATAAGTCGCCCACGAATGCAAACTGAGTTCTACCCTCGAGAAAATAGTCAACCACTTGAATATACTCACGTAGCATAGGATGAAGAAGACCTGCTGACAAACTTTCCCAGCACATCGAACTCTTAAAATTATTAATTTACCTGTTTAATGAAGTACATGCAAAAGTTGTGTTGAATATATAAAACAAGAAATTTCATACATACGACTGGTGTCATTCTATTTGTATTGTTGTGTAGCTATTAGTTTTCTTCTTTCGAGACATAATAATCTAGTCTTTTGATTAATAATCAGCGTTTCTCAAGTTGAGCCAAAAGATACTAAAAAGCCCGAGAACAAATATAAATTGTATGTGACCAAGCACCGTGATCAGTCTCTCACATAGCTCTGGATTTCTGGTAAAAGAACGATCGATAGTGGTAGCCCATCGCCCATCTATCAATAAGTCTTACCCCCTAGTAAGATAAACGTATTTTCCCCAGAATATCATCACACCCCACCCCAACCCTTTTTCTACATCTTGCCCTTGGGGCTCGTAACAATAATCATTAAGCCAAGTCAAGTCAAATAATTTTATTGCCAAGATAAAACACAAGGAATATGTCTCAGAATCGAGATAACACGCACGCACACACACACAAACACGCACACATTAAATATAACAAAATATCGTTTGAACAATAACAATTAAGCAAGGTCATCAGTAGATAAAATATTATGTATTTTAAAAATCAAATAAAATGAATGTTGTTAATATCGTTCCAGAAATCATTAAAGTTTTCGTTTAAATGTTAAATAAATTTTTTATTTGTTTTAAGAGACTTGTTCTAGATGATTTCAAGAAGAGAGAGAGAGAGAGAGAGGGGGGGGGGGGTTGGTTTTGTAGCAGCCGACTAATTGGTCTAATATGCCATCACATCATCCGTCAAAAGCGGCCAGAGCCTAATGAGTTTAAAAGCTTTCAAAACAGCTCGCTTATTGCAACGAGTTAATAATAATTATGATCACAGAGGAACGGAAGTTTTTAATAGAATATACAATCGTTTTCAGAGAAAGACTATCTCTCTTTTTACAATTTCTTTGTGAAGTTAAATAGTCTACTATTAAATAAATCAACATCTTTCTCTCTCTCTCTCTCTCTCTCTCCCTCTCTCTCTCTCTCTCTCTCTCTCTTTTTGTTATTGTTCCAAGATGTGAATATTAGGCTATAATCTTGAGTTGTATTAAATAGTTATTGTTAAAGCCCCAAGGGCAAGATGTAAAAAAGCGCATCCAGCGTCTGAGCTCTGGGGCTACAGAGAACACAAACAAATTGAGAAGGTTCATTTGTACGCTTGCAAACTGTTCATGAATGTGCCTATCCTATCCTATCCTGTCCCATAACCCGAAGGTCGTAGGGGCACCACAGATGATCGTTTAACCAGCATACTCCATCTTTCTCTGTCCTCAGCAGCCCTCATGGCTTCGCTAAGTGTCAAACCAGTCCATTCTCCAATGTTGTCCTCCCACCTCTTTTTCGGTCTCCCCCTTCTTCTACCTCCTTGCACTGTGCCTTGCAGAATGGTCTTTGCAAGGCCTGATGATCTGGTGACGTGGCCATACCATCGGAGTTTCCGTTTCTTCACCACTGTGAGCAAGTCATCGTGTTGTCCAATGGCTTGTGTGATGGTCTGTCGGACTTCGTCGTTGGTGATGTGTTGGGTATAGGAAATGCACAGAAGTCTTCTGTAGCACCTCATCTCCATGCTTTGTATTCTTCGTTGGAGATCTGCTGTGAGGGTCCATGCTTCGCAAGCATATAGGAAGATGGAGATGCTTGCGAAGCATGGACCCTCACAGCAGATCTCCAACGAAGAATACAAAGCATGGAGATGAGGTGCTACAGAAGACTTCTGTGCCTATGAGAACTCCAAATGACATGATTTACGGCGATTTAGGCCGTTACCCTTTACTCATTGAATCCGCCGCTAGATGCATTCATTACTGGTTCAAGTCCTGAAACAAGCAGATTGTCGCTACTCTAAGATGGCATATTTATCACTGCTAGGTATGCATGATAGAGGGCACCAAAATTGGGTGACGAAGATAAAGTCGCTGCTATGTGGATGTGGCTTTGGTCTTGTATGGCTGTTTGGTGGTGTGGAAGACGAAAAGCGGCTGCTATGTGACTTTAAAGAGCGCTTAAGAGGAAATTATTGCCAACAGTGGTTTACCCATTTGCAGGACAGTGCACGTTTTGATGTCTACCATAGCTTTAAGGACTGCATTGGGAGAGAAATATATGTAGATACAATTAAAGTGTCCCTGTACAGAACTGCATTTGCCAGATTCAGACTAGGTGTGTCTCCTTTCAATGCACATAGCCATCGGTACTCTCAGAATGAGGACAGTAGAACGTGTCCATTTTTGTCTTGGCGTCATTGAAGATGAAGTGCATGTTGTCTTCCATTGCCCAGTCTATACTGATATCAGACAACGTTACATTCAACAGGTTGATAATGTAGGGAGTCATGCTGTGATATGCAATTTGCTAAAAAGTCAAGAAGAGTCAGAAATGGTTAGATTAGGGAAATTCTTGTTCTTGGCGTGGCAGGCTTGGCAGTCACGCATAATAACTTAAAGACCAGATGTTATTAGTTAGTACTGACGACTTGAAAGCTATTATTATTTCAGATTATAACGGATTGGAACACACGTGACTTTATGAACAAAACCAGAATTAATAAATGTGACATTCCCCTTGAAAGAAAGTCAAAGCTCCAAACATATTGTAAAGGCTGTGAGTTTGACTTAAGTGTTTGAAATTAATGTTGGTAATCTAGCAAGCGAATGCGTGTAATATGCAATTTTGATGGAAGTGTACAGTAATCTCTATTTTCTATTGGCTAGTATTTGTTAGTACTAATATTTAACTCGTTGTACTTTTTGCAATGATCACTCTTGTGTTCTGCATTAAAGTTCTGAAGTCTGAAGTCTCTTTGTTATTGTTCCATGATGTGAATATTATAACCTTGAGTTGTATTTAATAGTTATTGTTAAAGCCCCAAGGGCAAGATGTAAAAAAGCGCATCCAGCGCTTATTCTTTTACCCTTGCAAAATAAAATTGTATCTTATCTTATCTTCTCTCTCTCTCTCTCTCTCTCTCTCTCTCTCTCTCTCTCTCTCTCTCTCTCTCTCTCTCTCTCTCTCTCTCTCTCCCTCTTTCTTCTCTCCTCCCTCTTCTCTGTTTTCTCTTAGGGTTGGATGGTGGGATGGAGGTATGTGTATTTAGGTGCACCCATATTCGTAGTTATTTCTTACCATAGTTAAAGTAGATGTTAATTCCAAATTAATTTTATGGTCATTACTGTGTTAGTTCTGAATTGTTTATTAAGGACTTGCTGTATTAGGTTTCCAATTCTCTCTCTCTGTCTCTATCTCTCTCTCTCCCTCCCTCCCTTCATCCCATCAGCCAGGACCGGTCCCTCCCTCGGCATGATGTTTAACCTACAACAGTTGCGACGGTAAATCATTCGGGACGAGTAAACGCGCGTGGAGTGCACGTGCCTCTCGTGCTCATTATTTGGTGCTCTGGGAATGCTGACACGCCAGTCAGGGGGAGAATACCCAGACAAACATTGCTTCCATCCTTTAGCTCACTCACACTCTCGTTTGACAAAGTTCCTACTGGGTAGGGGTCCGCATTTGCGGTCAGTTCACCGCTGCGGTCAACTACACTGACTTGAACTTTCGACACGATATTTCTCCGTCTGTGAGGTCCATACCCACTTATTAACAAATGAACTGATTAGAACGAATGGCGCAATGTTGGTTTTTTTTTTGGTGCTACTATGCTATTATAGTTGACCTAACGTTTTTCTTGGAGGTTCTTGTGGCTGCTTTGCGAGGAAGACTTTTTTTCTTTGGTGGTTTTCAGGTTGGCTACATTGCAATATATTTTATTAATCGATGTTGTATCCTCGTCTTCAACGGACTGTCATCTGAAACTATTTTTTTAGTAGTTTAGGGTGGTTTTAACTTCCCCCTCCCCCTCTTTCTTTCTTTATTTCTCTCTCTCTCTCACTCTCCTACATAAAGGAAATCACTTGACTGACCACAAATGCGGACCCCACCCTTAGTTAATTAAGTTCACCCACATTATTTTTCTAACTGAAAATTAGCCAAAACTCACTGTAATGCATCTAGACATTTAAATTAAGGCAATGTCTAATGTTGCATTAAAAACAAAGTTGTGTGTGATGTTGATAATGTTGTTGTCGTCGTTTTGAATAGCGCAATCCTCCACCTCGGTAGACACACTCATTGCGCATGTGGGGGAGAAAAAGGGATCCAAAACAAAAACAAAACGGCCATCAGATTTAAAAAAAAAAAAAAAAAAACAAATTACAGTTCCGAAATTTATGTAGGCAATTACCATGGGGTAAAGTACATGTATATCAACTAAAAGTTCAATCAAGAACTGTTCGCAGTTGCGGATCCCTCTCCCCACGTGTATTGAGCATGACTGTGTCATGGGGTCCCGCACCTTATAAGACAGAAATCATCATCGATCATCATAATCAATCATCAATCATCATCATCATCATCATCATCATCATCATCATCATCATCATCATCATCATCATCATCATCATCATCACCATCACCATCACCATTAAACCTGTTCTAAAAGCATTTTATTTCTTGAGTTAAAATTTACAACAGCAAAAATGTTAAGTACAGGGGTCTGCAACAGTTTGCAGACTATGACTATTCATGGATTTCAACGTTAAGGTACTGGCTTGCATCGTCCATCTTTCGTGTACAGCTCATACCCAGGTTACTCCACCTCCACCTCCCCGTCGATCCCCACTTTGTGGAAATGTAGTGTTTTAAATTACTACTATTTCTGTCATTCTAATTTGTTCTCTCTCGTTCCTAATCTATTCTATCAATCTACCACCTTCTTCGCTAGACCAGTCACCTATCTTTTTTTCTTGAAAACTCTCCCAAAACTTCTCAGTTGTGTATTGGGTCTGTTGGGTCAGCTTAAGTAATTGGGTATATTGGACGCTTTCTGCCAAATGGTCACTAGGGCTTTCTATGGTATTATTATTTAGCAATGTAAGCATTTTATATGTACATGTATGTACATTTATTAATATTTATAATGATTTTTATATTCTATTTTGTTTTGGTAAACGGGGTTTCGAGTACAGCCTCAGCGTTCCCTGCATGGGATGCCTTTATTGTAAAGTGCCTTCAGTGTTACCATTAGGGTTGTTTCAGCAGATCTTTTATACGGATCAGGGGTGGACCCTCTCTCAATAAAATTGTGGTCATGATTCGGCTCTTTGCAGTCCGCTGGACCCTATAAACAAGGACTAACTAGCTATATACCCACGTTACCATAACATGCTCAGGGCAGCTTGCTTTACACGCCACGTACTGCAGACAGACACGGTCATAAAATGAGACATCCCTTACTTCCGAGCAGCGGTGGAGCTATATAATATTGCTAATGGTCCTACACAAACGGCACGTGCCTGCAATGTCTGTACGACGTCTGGAATGGATTAACCTTTTGTAGTTGTTTACAGTACCATTACACAAACACTCTCCGGTTACAAATACAGAGAGGGAGAGAGAGAGAGAGAGAGAGAGAGAGAGAGAGAGAGAGAGAGAGAGAGAGAAGATAAGATAAGATAAGATAACAATTTTATTTAACAAGGGTAAAAGATTAAGCACTAGGTGTGCTTTTTCACATCCTGCCCTAGGGACTTGTAACAATAGCAATTAGTATAACAAAATAACTTCAAGAGAGAGAGAGAGAGAGAGAGAGAGAGAGAGAGAGAGAGAGAGAGAGAGAGATTCATCATCATCATCATCATCATCATCATCATCATCATCATCATCATCATCATCATCATCATCCTTCCCCTCAGCCTGTCCGTCATCTTAGTCAACTGACTCATCAGTCATCATATTTAATGTCATCTTTCTTATATAGCGCTTTTTCTGGTTCAAGAGCTGCTCAAGGCGCTGGCCGATACAGGATCTGACACAAGCCGCCCGAGGCGCCTACTTGCAACATCATAAGCACAATTATCCTCATGGCTATATTTCTTCTTCTCCCCAGCTCCCTTCTATACCTCATCGTCATAATCACCACCACCATCGTCCTCTTCGTCCTTCTCATCATCATAATTTAGGGTGAAAGCAGCCAAGCCGTTACAAAGACATCCTCAATACCATTATCCTGCTTCTGCTTCTTTTTAAAACCTTTTCTCTCTTCTCATTATCATTATAATTACCCCCCCCCCCCCCAATCCACTCCGTCTCATCATCATCATCATCATCATCATCATCATCATCATCATCATCATCATCATCATCATCATCATCAGCATGTACAAGAGTCAAGCACGCGAGCAATCGCAAAGGCAAACAAACTGACAATGTGCGACATAAATTAACTTCCCCACCCAACATCGATTACATTGAATAGTCATACCTGGAAAAGTTGCTTCCCTTAGTTAAGTAGCTCGCTTAGTATAGTTGCAGCTTTTAACAGATTTTAAAGATCGGGAAAGAAGAACAAACTCTCCATTCCTTCCCCGGTTCCTCCTTTTTCCCTACCTCCCTACCCCTTCCACCTCCCCCTCCCACTGTTTGATCGATCGTATTTGCTTTACAAAGGTAGTTTGAAAGAGCAAAGAAGTTTCTGCAGTAGCAGCCACGAACAAGCTTACCATACCCTGAGAGCGCTGCTATGGACCATTGAGGACCCCCTGCTCTTACTCTTATAATAATAATAATAATAATAATAATAATAATAATAATAATAATAATAATAATAATAATAATAATAATAATAATT
>CM072523.1:10724315-10861815 GCA_036898135.1 Oncomelania hupensis | reverse complement strand
TTGGAATGGAAATAAGTGCAGAGAATACCAAATTGATGACCAACACCAAAGGTATCGACACGGACATCAAAGTCCAATGCCAATCCCTCAACACGGTGCGTAGCTTCAAATATTTAGGAGCCATTTTATCAGGCAATGAGTTCCGAGAGTAAGTTTTCTCCAGGATTGCGCAAAAAACTGCTGCCCTGACAATGTTGAAGCCCATTTGGAAAGATAGGACAATCAGTCTACACTCCAAGGTAAGGCTGCTGCGCTCCCTTATCATCTCCTTCTTTGTTACAATCGTTGTTGTTTTTTTAATCAGTAGTTGATTCAGCCCCGATGCTTGAATCCTGATAAGTGTAACTCGGATTCGTTTGTCCACGCAACCTGTTCACTCAGCAACAAGGCAGGAGTCGTCGTATGAAGTTTTTCAACTTTATTCAGCATACATCAACAACTGCATACAATCGCTTTTTCCACTTTCGTACAACACAGTGCATCAATTATATAGTTTTTTTCTATACTCCAGATAACGTTAGAATGTTCCAGTGTGACGCAATTATAACCAGTCAGAATAAACTTCGTCATCTGGACTATCTTACGTCATATAACTTCACCTATGCCAGAATAATCTCAGCTATCTGTAGATCTATCTAGACGCTTCGATCGATAGTAAACAAGCAATCCCAGAAAATGTTCCAATAATAATCGACCAACGAAAATTATCAACATTATACCAAGCTTCTTCTAACAACAATGCAAAATCAAATTAAAGGTAAATACACTCTGTTATTGAATGCTTTGCAAAACAAAACGATCGGATCTATCGTGCGCGTCTCACACGTACTATCGTGCACGTTTCAACGTAAATTCTTCTTATACGCTTTGGAAACATGGACCCTCACAGCAGACCTAAAACGAATAAAACAAAGCATTGAGCTGATGTGCTACAGATTTTTGGGCAATTTCTATACCCAACACATCACCAACGACGAAGTCCGACTGACTATCACACAAGCCATTGGACAACACGATGACATGCTCACAGTGGTGAAGAAACGGAAACTCCGATGGAATGTCCACGTCACCAGAGCATCAGGCCTTGCAAAGACCATCCTGCAAGGCACGTTGTAAGGGGGGAGAAAAATAGGCAGAGAGAAAAAGAGGTGGGAGGACAACATTCGAGAATGGACTGGTTTGGTTTGACACTGAGGGTTGCTGAGGACAGAGAAAGATGGAGACGCTAGTTAAACGATCACCTGTGGTGCCCCAACGACTTTCGAGTTACGGGATAGAATACGGTAGGATAGGTCTTGCACTTCTAGACTTTGTTTCTTTTATCTGCTATATCTTCTTTTATCTGTCATTGTTTCTGTAACAAATGCACCTCAATCCAAATTCGTTTATCGGCTTGAGTGAGTGTCTGGTTCATTCCAAATCAAACCAAACGTGTTTTTGCATGAAGTAAGCTTACTAACGATTTGCAGAACTTAAAACTTGAACAAAATATCCTCCCCCCTCCCCCACTCCCACAAACACTGGAGCAATGTCTTAAATGATTAGATTCATAACATATCTGCTTGCCCGTGATTCATCATGCAATTGACCTACATAGGATTGAGGAAGCCACTATTACACTTTGATAGACAGTGAGTGTACTTTAACCTTTCGTATTCTGACGGCATTTACTCTCCCCCCGTTTTCCTCTATGGTTGCCGTCACTATGGATGCAGGGGCCTATGAGGAAACAAATCCTGAGTGAGAAGCTGACCTCTATTGAAATAATGATGACAGAAGTATTTTAGTAAAAGAGTCAACGATAGAAAAAAAAAAAGAACGTTTTTGACCTCGTAATAATGTTTTAACCTTCTATTTAGGTTTAGTAGAATATTTGGGTTTTCTTTTAAAATTTGATTTAAAAAAATCTTCTTTGAAATAACGACGAAAAAGATCTTTAGTAGGAATTCTGGATGTCGGATGTCTTTATGTTGTGAGATCCAGACAAGTCAGTCGTCAAAAGCCAGTCAGAGAAGGTCATCCCGATAAAAGATGACGATATTTCTGAAAACTAGAAACACTGGGAAAATTAGAGGTTTAGACTCCATGTAAAAAAAAAAAAAAAAAAAAAAAAAGGTAGTCCCATAGCCTTTTGGCCGTAGGGGAGCGTGATGTTGGAGATCACACTTATCTTGGGCCAGCGTAATGAGGGTGATGCCCATCTCTCTCCCTCGCTGCTTTACCTTCCCCACCCTTAAGAGAATAGGTACTCAGTCACAGTTGAATCAACTGGGGGCGTTGTTATTTGTCGCTTCACGTTTTGCGGTCCAAGTGCTAACTGCACTGGACGGTGCTTAACTTGCGACACAGTAGCGAGTGCTCCAACCACTGCGCTATCCGACATCCCGGACTCCATGTACATTCGCTTATAACAAAACGCTACGTGAAGCAGATGCATCTTTAGTTGCAATGATGTAACCAAAGATCTTTAATGATGTAACTCAGGAGTTTTTATGTTATGAGATCCAAACAAATAAATCATCAAACTACAAACAAAGGTCATCAAGACAGAAAATGTCGATTAAAAAATAAAATCACGAACCCGGCAGCATCGATGGATTTACTTTGCTTTGTCCTCTTGCGTCATTTCATTCCTTATATTCATAAAATATATAGCTTTTATGAGTTTTGTCCCCAATTAAATGTATTTCTTTTGTTTAGTATTCCATTTCTTATGGATTGGAACAGGAAGTTCTATTGTAAACAAAACCATTATGACAGACTTGAATTCAGTTTTGATACCATAGAATTTTAACAAAATAATACAGGAAGTACAATGGAAACCAAAACCATATAATTATAACCTGAACTGAAAATTAAGGTCATAATTAACATGTAAATGATAGACACTGTTTTCTTTTTCCTCTTCCTAAAATTGTTTTTCATGAAAATTAACCTGGCTACATGACTAAATGCAGGACCGAATTGTTTTCCGATATAATAAATAATCCAGGGATTTTATTATTATTTTGTTTCGTTAAATTTACAAGAAAGCGGTTCATTCGTTTATTATTTATATGAAAAGGTTTCGACAATGGAAGCATTAACTGGACGCATTTTTTAAACTAATGTTCTCAAGTTTACAGAACAGTTGAGACAACAGAAAGTTATACAAATATGGAGCTAAGGATTTATCGTTATTTCAGTATTTCTCCAAGAAGTCAAATGATCGCAAATATAAATGTAGGCAGGGGGTATTCGAATGCGAAAGATAACATGGCGTGTGTTTGTCCTGCCGACCTGTGTGCATAAATTATTGAAAGTTGAAAGAAACCAACATGGTTTTGTGCAGTAAATGGACCGAACAAGCACGTTTACGTTGAAAAATATGGGGAAAAAATCACTTACTTTGTTTTTTTGTGTGTGAGAATTATCCTTGAAATTGCACGAAAGAAGAAAAAGGTGATGTTTTCACTGAAAAAAGCTGTTCAATATGACTGGAGAAGTGATAAGCAAGAGAGCAAGCAGGCAATACTGTGCGAGAGAGAGAGAGCAGCTTCTAACCTTCGTTACTCGCGCAGCAGCGTACGGGGAGCGTGACGTCACGGCATACAAGACTTTCCATTGGTTAATATTGTGTAGGTCTGACTAGGGGTAACCAAAGAGCTTAATTATAGTAATAAGCTCTTTGGGGTAACTTAAACTCGACCTGTTAGAAGGCTTAAACGATTGTTACAAGTTGCAGGACAGGTCGTACTCCCAATCAGCTCCAAGCCTAAGCAACACGTTTAAGTTTTCAAAAGAGAGGCTGACCTTCTTCTGAACGAAATGTGTTTAAATTAAAGTTTAAAATAAAATAAAGGTAATACATTATATAATAGAAAATAAAGTTTATAAATCAGTAGAATTGTATTTTTAAAAAAGAAAGAAAGAAATAGAAAAATAGACTAAACAAATTGTAAAAAGAAAGGGAAATAGACAACAACACAAATCTGTTTGAAGGGTTTTCCCTAAAATGTGCATCGTTAATTATTACATTAAACACCAATGATAATGCGTCTCTGGGTGTTCCAACCAACATTACATTACATTATATGGTTATTGCTTTAGGTCCAGCGGACTCTTCTGAGCCAAATCAGGACCATTATTTCCAACCAACAGCCAAAATTTGATTTTTTTTTCCATTTCTGGTTTGACAGGGAGTGATCTCCCCTGTTTAACCGTACACCAATACCATAGCCGTGTGACCTCTGACCCTTTTTTTTTTCTAAAATGGGCTTTGGTAGATGATTAATTAATTTATTTATTTTAGCTCAAGGGAGGTGACTGAGCGCTTGCTATTAATAGACACAGCAATTACCAAAGTTTTTGATTTGAAAAGTAACTATACTTTCCAAAGAGTTGTTTTTTAAAGCTTTTTTTCAGTGGGACAACACTCACTGTGAATGTTAAAAGGATCTGTGGAGGTCGACGGGGCGCTGTAAAAGTGAGTGCTTGTACCGTCCTGAATGAAAGAAATTAGCTCACAGTTTCGGACTGCTCGACAAAACAAATATAGACCATGTTGAAGAGAACGCCACAGTTGATGATATTGATAATATTTTGTTTTATACACTGGAAAAAGAAGGAGAAGAATAAAGTTACGTTTTAAAAAAAATGAAGTAAAGTGGGAGAAAAGATTGACAGCACATAGCCTACTGCTTGTCAATTAGTTACTTCGCTGAAAGAGGACTCACCCCTGATCCGCATAAGAGATCTGACAAAACAACCCTAGTGGTAACACTGAAGGCACTCCACCAGCCAGTCACTTTACAATAAAGACGTCCCACACAGGGGACGCTGAGGCTATACTCTAATTTATCGAACCCCCGTTTACAAAAACAAAATAGAATATAAACATCATTATAAAGTATCAACAAAACACATACATATAAAATGCCTACATTGCTAAATAATAATACCATAGGAAGCCTTAGTGACCATTTGGCAGAAAGCGTCCAATATTCCCAAGCTGATCCAATGGCATGCAGCTCTTTGTGCAACAATGAAAGTGTACAACATCAGCCCTAAAATTATTGAAGTCATCAAAAGCCTGTATGACAAGGCTACCAGTGCAGTCCTCCATAATAGCTCCATCGGGAACTATACTACTCAAAATAATTGAAGGGCCACTCTCATATTTCATTTAGTTTAATTATTTTTTGCTGCTATCAATAATATCGCTTACATTGCTTATTTCAAAACTTATCCTGTGCAGTAACATTCAAGGCAATCTTATTCTGCCAAGTAATCACATGTGTAAATTTTGAACTTTCTGCACTGAGTTGAAAAACAAACCCAATTAAAAAAAAAAAAGACCCTAATTTATTGTTGTCTTGCTAATAAAGCAAAATTTTCAACATTAAAAAGTGATTTGCACGCGAAAGGCTTGCATTTTCTGAGTTCAGTTCAACAATCGGCGCTTTTTTCTGGGTATAAATGGCAGCGCTTTTGCTGCTTTTCTAACCATGCCCCCAAGGCGACGATTGACTGATGCCGATAGAGGCAGAGCTATTGCATGGCTTCAGGAAGGGGTGGGGGTGAGAGAAGTTGGCAGGCGGCTGGGAGTGTCCCACTCCGTTGTCCAAAGGCTGCGGGAGCGCTTTAACAACACTGGAAGCGTCCAAGAACCAAGAAGGTCCGGACGCCCCCGCGTTACCACTGCAAGATAAGACCATTTCATCACCCTGTCAGCTCTGAGGATGAGGTCCGCAACAGCAAACACCATCTGAAGACAGCTTCACGCAGCCAGCAATGTTAACGTCAGCGACCAGACATTTCGCAACCGTCTACACGAGGCAAACCTGCGATCAAGACGACCAGCAGTACGGCCTTTGCTCAACCCAGCTCACCGTGCAGCGCGTTTGGCCTTGGCTCGGCGTCATTTGGTGTGGACTATGCAACATTGGTCAAGGGTGCTCTTTACAGACGAGTCTCGGTTCTCCTTGTCTTTCAACGACCGTCGAGTGAATGTTTGGAGGCGTCCACGGGAGCGTTTTGCTGATGCGACGGTGCGCGAGCATGACCGCTTTGGTGGTGGATCTGTCATGATGTGGGGTGGCTTCGCATTAAACTTCAGAATACCTCTTCTCCAAATTCATGGCAACTTAAACGGTATTGGCTACAGGGATGACGTCCTACAACCTAGGGTTCTCCCAGCTCTGCGGGCCATTAAGGAAGGTGCCATACTACAGGACGATAATGCCAGACCCCACCGAGCGCTTATCGTCAATGACTTCCTGCAGCAACAGCACGTCATAAGGATGGATTGGCCGGCTCGATCACCCGATTTGAACCCCATAGAACATCTGTGGGATGTCTTGAGTCGACAGACACGGGCAAACCTCCCTCCAGGAGCTAACCTTGAAGTTCTGGCCCAAGTTCTCCAGCAAGAGTGGTTGGCCATCCCAAGAAACATCCTCCATAACCTGATACGGTCCATGAGACAACGATGCCAAGACTGCATTGATGCAAACGGTGGCCACACCCGATACTGACTCTATAGATTTTTGGTTTCTAAAGTTTTGATTTTGCAAATGAGGGGTATGTCCAGTTAAATTGAATTTACTCGAATTTTAAGCGACTGATGTCTAAAATCTTTTTTTGTTATTGATGCAAAATGATTGCAATAAAATATAATATTGAATTCGTGTTTCTGATTTAAAGAGAGACCCATATGTCCAAGTGGCCCTTGTATTATTTTGAGTAGCATAGTTCAAAACAACAATCGGTGTGCGTCAAGGATGCCAGGCTACTCTCTCCAACAATCTTCAACATCTTCCTAGAGCGCATCATGTCAGATGCCCTTGCAGATCACGAAGGCACAGTCAGCATAGGGGGTAGAGCAATCTCCAATCTTCGTTTTGCGGATGACATTGATGGGTTAGTTGGAGAGGAACAAGAACTTGAACAGCTGGTACAGAGGCTTGACACCACCTCCAGAGCCTTTAGAGAGCCTTTAGAAAGGAAATAAGTGTAGAGAAGACCAAAATGATGACCAACAACACCAATGGCATCAACACGGACATCAAAGTCCAAGGCCAATCCCTCATCACCGTGCATTAGCTTCAAATATTTAGGAGCCATAGTATCAGACAATGGGTCCCGACAAGAAGTCCTCTCCAGGATCGCACAAATAACTGCTGCCCTGACAAGGTTGAAGCCCATTTGGAAAGACAGGACCATCAGTCTACATTCCAAAGTAAGACTGCTGCGATCCCTTGTCATCTCCATCTTCCTATATGCTTGCGAAGCATGGACCCCCACAGCAGATCTACAACGAAGAATACAAAGCATGGAGATGAGGTGCTACAGAAGACTTCTGGGCATTTCCTATACCCAACACATCACCAACGACGAAGTCCGACAGACCATCACAAAAGCCATTGGACAACACGATGACCTGCTCACAGTGGTGAAGAAACGGAAACTCCGATGGTATGGCCACGCCACCAGATCATCAGGCCTTGCAAAGACCATTCTGCAAGGCACAGTGCAAGGAGGTAGAAGAAGAGGGAGACCGAAAAAGAGGTGGGAGGACAACATCCGAGAATGGACTGGTTTGACTCTGAGCGAAGCCATCAGGGTTGCTGAGGACAGAGAAAGATGGAGTATGCTGGTTAAACGATCGTCTGTGGTGCCCCTACGACCTCCGAGTTACGGGACAGGATAGGATAGGATAGGATCCAATAGACCTCACACACAAACGAGGGATTTTGTCCCGGAAGAGTTTTTTTTAAAAAAAAAAGGTATGTGACTGGACTAGCGAAGAAGAAGTAGATTGATAGAACAGAGTAGGAATGAGAAAGAACAAAGGAGAAAGACAGCGACAGTAGGAATTTAAAGCACTAAATTGCCAGAAAGTGGGGATACTGTTTATACTGAAACCCTTCGGCACCGCCACGGGGAGGGGGGGGAGGGGGCGGGGGCTTGTCAATTAAAACAAATTAGTGGGTGATGTATGACGTTGGCTGTAGCACAATCATTTAGGCCTAATAGTTGTATTGCGCGACAGCATGAAGACCAACGCAAAACCTGTCGCGTCACAGCGGTGAGTGCTGCCCTTGCCACAACACATCGTCCGTCAGTCATCACACCAAATTCTGGCCTTGCCTTCATTCAAAGGTCTCCTCGTACTCGCACGTTCTGATCATCATCATCGCCACCATCATCGCCACCACCACCATCATCATCATCATCATCATCATCATCATCATCATCATCATCATCATCATCATCATCATCATCATCATCATCATCATCATCACCGACGACGATCGAGATGCTGTAATGACTAATTAGGCTGTTAAAGATTGTTGACTGGATTCCCACCCGCCCTCACTCCGCCCCCATGTCCTTCAATCCTGGCACTTGCAGCGGGTGTAGATTCAGAGTCATGACGCAAGGAACAGCGGAAGGAGGCAGGCACAGGGGAAGACAAAATAAAGAACTGGACAGAGGACGTCACCACATGGACAGCGCTGGACATGTCATGCCTCCTGATAACAGCAACAGACAATATAAAAAACAACTTCGATTATCTTTAAAATAGAAATATAAGACTAAGTTTATAAAGAGAATCCGGAATTTAAAGAGTTCTGATCCTAAAGTACTTTAGAAAATTATCCACGGATGTGTTAGTGAAAAGACGGAAAAAACTTCAAAAACTTACTGCGAGGTTTTCTTACAACATTTTCAAAAGCTTAGTAAACCATTCGATGTTAATAATGATGATCCAGACTCCTCACTTCTAATGAGTCCGATGATCAGCCTGAATACTGTGACTCTTATTTAAATGGTCGATTTACTGAAAGGGAAGTAAAATATGTACTTAAAGGTCTACATAATAATAAACCATGTGGATTAGATAGTCTAACTAATTAATTATTAAAGGCTGCTTCAACTAGACTTCTTCCCCTATTCTTAAAATTCATGAACTTAATTTTAGTGTCAAGTAAGGTGCCAGAGAAATGGACAATATGTGTAATTAAACAGATTTACAAGAACAAAGGGGATGACAGCGATCCAAACAATTAAAGAGGTATTAAAATCTTGAGTTGTTACTAGTTTACTTAATAACAGATTGACTACCTTTTTAAAATTTAAGATATACATTAGGGAGTGAACAAGCAGGGTTTACATCAGGACATAGCGTGATGGACCATATTTTTACAGTACAAGCTATTATTGATTTATTTCTCTTTAACATAAAAAAGATTGTAATCTGTTTTTGTTGATTATCAAAAGGCTTTTGGTCTTGTGACGTCATCATGGATAGAAGATCAATGCCAGGAAATAGAGAACAGTCTGAACAAGAAGAAGGCCTATCAGACTGTGAAGCGGCTGAGCTGACAGTGTTAAACAGATTAATGTCTCCACGATCTAAAGCAAGTCTGGCAGAAGAACAAGAAGTCTTGGATAGATGGACAGAGTACTGCTCTGACCTTTACAACCACATTCCAAACGGAGACCCATCAGTTCTAGCATGTCCAGAGAACAGAGAAGAAGAAGAAATCCTCCCAATTCTCCGAGAAGAAGTTGAGGCAGCAGTGCAATCGCTGAAGAAGGGGAGTGGACAACATACCCGCGGAATTGTTTCAAGCAGGAGGAGAAGCTATGATTGGCGCTCTCATCATTATTTGTAAAAAGATCTGGCAGAGTGGGGAGTGGCCTACACCATGGATCCAGTCGCGTGTCACCACGCTTACCAAAAATGGTAATCTTTAGGATTGTGAAAATGACTGCACCATCAGCCACCCCAGGACCCACCAAAGTCCTCCTGAAAATAATACTCAACAGGTTGAACCCCCGAGATGAACAAATCATAATGGAAGAACAAGCAGGATTCAGGGCAGGGCACAGATTTTCAACCTCATTATAATCTGCAAGAAATACCTACAGCACCAACAACATCTATTTCACATGGTTGTAGACTTCAAGAAAGCGTTTGACCGAGTCTGGCATGCAGCTCTGTGGGCAACCATGTAAGTATACAACATCAGTCCTAACATTATTGAAGTCATCAAAAACCTCTATGACAAGGCTTCCAGTGCAGTCCTCCAATACAGCGCCACTAAGAACTGGTTCAGAACAATCGGCGTGCGTCAAGGATGCCTACACTCTCAAACACTCTTCAACATCTTCCTGGAGCGCATTATGTCAGATGCCCTTGCAGATCACGAAGGCACAGTCAGCATATGGAGTAGAGCAATCTCCAACCTCCGTTTTGCGGATGACATTGATGGATTGGCTGGAGATTAACAAAAAATTGAACAGCTGGTACACAAATTTGACACCACCTCCAGAGCCTTTGGAAAGGAAATAAGTGCAGAGAAGACCAAAATGATGACCAACAATACCAATGGCATCAACACGGACATCAAAGTCCAAGGCCAATCCCTCATCACCGTGCATAGCTTCAAATATTTAGGAGCCATTGGATCAGGCAATGGGTCTCGACAGAAAGTCTTCTCCAGGATTGCACAAACAACTGCTGCCCTGACAAGGTTGAAGCCCATTTGGAAAGACAGGACCATCGGTCTACACTTGAAAGGGAAGGCTGCTACGCTCCCTTGTCATCTCCATCTTCCTATACGCTTGCAAAACATGGACCCTCATAGCAGATCTACTGAGAAGAATACAAAGCATGGAGGTGAGGTGCTACAGAAGACTTCTGAGCATTTCCGATACCCAGCACATTACCAACGACCAAGTCCGACAGACCATCACAAAAGCCATTTGACAACAAGATGAAATGCTCACAGTGGGGAAGAAACGAAAACTCCGATGGTATGGCCGGCCACGTCACCAGAGCATCGGGCCTTGCAAAGACCATCCTGCAAGGCACGATGCAAGGAGGCAGAAAAAGAGGGAGATAGAAAAAGAGGTGGGAGGACAACATTCGAGAATGAACTGGCTTGACACTGAGCGAAGCCATGCGGGTTGCTGAAGACAGAGAAAGATGGAGTACGGTGGTTAAACGATCATATGTGGTGCCCCAACGACTATCGAGTTACGGGCATGGACAGGATAGGATAGGACAATTAGTCATACTCATATCTATACCAAAAGAGTTAAATACTATAGAAATTCACAATTGTTAGATAATGAATTAGAAATTCATCATGCATCATTGCTGCCCTGGCGAGGTTGAAGCCAATTTGGAAAGACAGGACCGTCAGCCTACATTCCAAGGTAAGGCTGCTGCGCTCCCTTGTCATCTCCATTTTCCTATACGCTTGCGAAACATGGACCCTCACAGGAGATCTACAAGGAAGAATACAAAGCATGGAGATGAGGTGCTACAGAAGACTTCTGGGCATTTCCTATGCCCAGCACAAGTCCGACAGACCATCACACAAACCATTGGACAACACGATGACCTGGACAACACGATGACCTGCTCACAGTGGTGAAGAAACGAAAACTCCGATGGTATGGCCACGTCACCAGATCATCAGGTCTTGCAAAGACCATCCTGCAAGGCACAGTGCAAGGAGGTAGAAGAAGAGGGAGACCGAAACAGAGGTAGGAGGACAACATTCGAGAATGGACTGGTTTAACACTGAGCGAAACCATCAAGGTTGCTGAGGACAGAGAAAGATGGAGTACGCTGGTTAAACGATCATCTGTAGTGCCCCTACGACCTCCGAGTTACGGGATAGGATAGGATACGAATTAGAAATAAGCTATTAATTGTAGAGACAATTTAAAGAAAAGTCGCAAAGAAAGTGAATATAAAAAACCCAGAGAAATGCTGTAACTTCACACAAGAGAAAGAAAATGAAAATATTACAAGATCACATCATCATCATCATCTTGCCATGTCCAGCTTCACCAGGCTCAGCTCCTCATACAAACACATCTCTGTAACACTATCACAAGTCAATTATAATTACATCTAGCTGCAACACCAACACACCTCTCACTGCTCTTAAGCTCAGATTCCAAGTGTACAAGAACAATGAACTGTGACAAATGACACAGCATAGAAGCTCCCATTGTTTGGTTAATATCTCCACAGGGGCGGATCAGAGTAAATGCCCGGAGGGGGGCACTGCCATTTTAAAAAATTATTTATCCGGTATACAGATTCGTGCTGGCACTCAAACACAGTAAAAGAAAGGTTGACATGAGTGTGGTTTGTGTGTGTGTGTGTGTGTGTGTGTGTGTGTGTGAGAGAGAGAGAGATAGAGAGAGAGAGAGAGAGAGAGAGAGAGAGAGAGAGAGAGAGAGAGAGAGAGAGAGAGAGAGAGAGAGAGAGAGAGAGAGAGAGAGAGCAACACGTGTGTGTTTCGTGTGAAATTAGAAATTAGTTGTGAGAAAAAAAAAAGAAAAAAAAAGGTTGACACATTGGCCCGGTTCCATGTCACTTCAGCGCCAGCACTTCAGCACCAGAACTTCAGCGCCATACACTTCAGCGCGAGGATACTTCAGCGCCGTACATTGTAGCGCCGTACATTATAGCGTTAGAGGAAGACAGTGGATGTGGCGCCACACGTTTTGAGCCAAATGAAAATGACAGCCGGTGACTTCTAAACCCTGATAAGCTTCCCTGAATGCCGAGAAGGCAGCACTTTCAAAACCTGTCATCAATGTTGTGGGTGCAAGTCCTGGTCGGAGTGTCTCCAAAGCTTGGAGAAGACGGTTGTACGTGGCACGTGACTTGCTTGGGTGCAGGGCAAAAGCTACTGGAATTGTCTGTTCCAAGTAAAGAACATGAATTGTGTAGATTTGGCTGAAGATCCCAGGGGCAGTCTTAAAGGCGCCATCAGCAAACCAGTCTCCTTGTTGACACAGCAGCTGCAGACCACCGGGTGTGGCAAAAAGAAGGATCAACTCAACTCCGTCTGAATATCAATCACACCACTCACAACACCTCTCTCTCTCTCTGTCTCTCTCTCTGAATAAAACTCAAACCCGATTTCAACTCAACTCCGTCTGAATATCAATCACACCACTCACAACACCCCCCCCCTCTCTCTCTCTCTCTCTGAATATAACTCAAACCACTCATTCAGAACTGATCTGTAACTCACGAAGTGATCTCTCTCTCTCTCTCTCTCTCTCTCTCTCTCTCTCTCTCTCTCTCTCTCTCTCTCTCTCTCTCTCTCTCTCTGTGACGCCAATAGTTTTACCCCCTCCCCCGACATTCCCTCCTTTTCCCCTATCATGGCGCCTGAGATGTACGGCGCTGAAGTCTCCTGGCGCTAAAGTGTACGGCGCTGATATCCCCCGTGCTGAAATGTACGGCGCTAAAAAGTACGGTGCTGAAAAGACGCCGCGCTGAAATGGTGGCGCTGAAAGGTATGGCGCTGTAGTGCTGGCGCTAAAGTGACGTGTCACCCATTGGCCCACAGCTAGAACACTTACTTTCTCAGGCGTTCAGCATATTGCGAGGTTGAAGAGCCATGATGGTGCGGTATCTTCCCGCTAACCGTTCTACGACATCGTCAATGTCCACTGTGATGTGTCGGTGAGCCCTCATTAGTGCGAACCCGTTGAGCCTGGTCTCAACCATCGTTGATCTCAGATAGGATTTCAGCGTCCTGATGCCGCTGATAATTCTTTCACATGTAGCTGTTGTGATCGGAAGAGTGCACAAAAGGGTCAGTAGCACGTGAATGTTCGGGAAAAAATCCACATTGCATGCTCTGAGAGTCTTGGCCACAGTATCAGGAACGGCCCCTGCATCAGCGCTCTCCCACTTGTGCATCCATCGGATGTACCCGGTGTTCAGCTCATGAAAACTTGGCAGATCTGCTTGCCATAGACTGGCGAGTCGCTCGATACCCTCGGGTACCTTCCGAAAACCTGCCACTGGCCCGTTCCTGCCTTGCACGATGCACGAGGGTACAAGACCAAGCCCGTCAACAGCAATTTCAGAGCCGGTGGTGAAGCGAGAGTCCAGCTGGGCGATGAGGTGATCCCAAAACGGGATACCTATGGACCTGCGGAAGTAATCTTCAGTTGTCTCTGCTGACGGGTTACTCCGACATGTCTGTCGTTCTGCACCCCTTGGTCTGCGCAGATCAGAGTCGGCTGTTGCTGCCATCAGACTTGCTTTCTGAAACCAGCTGCTGAAGGTTGCAATGACGTCATCCCTGAATCCCTTAACTGTTGTCTTCACTGCGCTTATTTCTCCGTACGCAGCCACAACATCCTTTGCTTTTTGCTGAAGTTTCAAAGTCAGTGGACGGAGAACTTGCAGGCATTTTC
Source organism: Oncomelania hupensis (assembly GCA_036898135.1). Classification (NCBI taxonomy): domain Eukaryota; kingdom Metazoa; phylum Mollusca; class Gastropoda; order Littorinimorpha; family Pomatiopsidae; genus Oncomelania; species Oncomelania hupensis. Next base: position 10,847,580 of record CM072523.1, on the reverse strand, counting down.
TGGTGACGACAAAAAGCAACCAGAAAGTCACCCGACTGGAAAGCGTGCAAAAACCCTCCAGCTTTGGTGAGCGTTTCACTGTCCCAATCTGTGTTTTCCTGCACCATCTGGCCAAAGCAGTCATAGACCACAGGGAAGAGTTCGGCGAAAGTTTCAAAGGCAGAGTGCCTCTCGACTCACCGTGTTTTACACAGGTCGACCAGTTTTCTCCTCTTGCTTTCTGCTTGGGCTGACTCCACCACATGTTCAAACTTTCTCTGTCGTTTTGGAGAAAGAGAGAAGAACAGGGACAGGGACACTTCTTTCAGGACTCCAAATATGTTCTTCACTTCTAGAATTCTGCAGGCATAAACAACACAAAGATTCAAGCAACGAGATGCGCAGTGGAAGTACAGCCTGCTTGTTAAGTTCTTGAATGCGTGCCTGGACCCCCTTGAACTTGCCTGACATGTTTGATGCCCCATCATGCCCTTGTCCTCTGATTTTGCCGATCTCAAGACCCCAAGAAGTGAGACTTTGGACAATGTTGTCTGCTATGATGCTCCCCGTGATGCCTTCGCACTCGATAAACGCAATGAAGTCTTCGCGGATTTCTTGTTCGTCTGGGTCGACATATCTTAAGACAAGATAGTATCATCAACGCATCCGCTCACGTGCACCGAGGGTCAATGAGAGGACCTAAAGGTGGGGGAGGTGGGCACTTTTTTCTTTGTGACGCAATCTTACGCTTTGTGACTCACTCATGTGCCCGAGGGTCAATGAGGACCCTGAACAGGTGGATGGACTAGTGGGGAAGGGGGGCACGCTTTTCTTCTGTCCACCTTTTAAAATTTTTGTATTATTATTATTTGTGTGTGTGTGTGTGTGTGTGTGTGTGTGTGTTTCCCCTTTTTTTCTTCTCATTTTTTCTTTTCGTTTTCTTTTTCTTCCCCCCTTTTTTTCTTCCCCCCTTTTTTTTTTTGGGTCGCCCATGGGGGTGGGGGGTGGGGGGGGCACGTGCCCACTGTGCCCCCCCCCTCCCTCGTCCGCCACTGCTCCACTGGGGTAAATATGTCCAAGCCACCGCAACAAAAGAAACCCATACCAGTAATTTTGTCTGCATCTTCAGAACCAATTTCTGTGGGGGATTCCACTGCACAGCCTCAACTGAAGGGCAATCGTTCATTGTTACTTATCAGTACAACTTATGTTAATCTGATGAATAAAAATTGATGCAACAACAACAACAAGGGCAATCGTAAATATGAAAAAAGGCACTGCACACAGCTATTTAATATAAAGTTGATCCAATTGTCTGAATATAAAAAAATCCCTTAAAATGATCTATGCACTCTTTTATGCCATTGTAACACAAATGCACAGTAAATGGTAGTTATACAGAAAGGGCTTATGGTAGTTATATAGAAAGGGATTATTAATTAGAAATTTCATTACCTCTTCCAAAGTTAGTCTACCTTTTCATATACAATTCTAATTATCAACCTTTTAACAATGATCTACAATTCACCTATTTTATAATAACTTATTGATTTTATTTTATATTCACTTATTTAATCGTTCTTATATACTGCTTTTCCAGCTAAAGATCTGCTCAATACACTGGGCGATACAGGATCCAGGGGTTTCTTGAGGTATGTGCGTATGTAATAACCTCCCTTGATAGTTTACTTCCCTTGCTGACTCCGACTTTATTTTCAGTCAAATTTAGAATACACTTAGTTTATTCAAAGTGTACTAAGCTAAAAAGATATAATTTTGAAACACAACAGTTTGTAATAAACTAGTTTATGTTCTGCTAAATATGTGACCAAAAATGTAAAATATATTAACTATGTTAAATGCAATAATTTTGAAACACAACCAGTTTGTAATAAACTAGTTTATGTTCTGCTAAATATGTGACCACTCTGAAAATCCTTACGGGAAGAGAGGGGACTATAAACTGATAAACATAAACATAACCAATGATGGTCCCCTATATGCACTGTGTCCGGGGAAGGTAATTTACCAAATGCGAAAAATGACCAATGATGATGATAATCATTATTGTCAGGGTGGCGACGTGGTGATCGTCCTTAACGCTGATACAATAGGACGTTAAGCTTCGTTGTTCCTCCTCCTCCTCCTCCAAAAATGTAAAATATATTAATTATGTTAAATGCAAAAATTGTCAATTTATTGTGGTTCATTTTTACATCATTTATTAATTAACTTTAGTTTCAACATAGATTCAAATCCATTTATTGAAGACATTATTTGTCAAGAAGTTCAACAACTTCTAATTTAATAAATTCATATTTGTTATTTTATTATTTTGAAAGCGTTGACTTGAGTTCTTATTGTAATAGTATGAAAGAGATCAACTTTATGCATTTGCATAGTGGAGATCATGGATTTGTGTTGAAAAGCTATTAAATAATAACATCAAAACTGAAAACAGTAATTAATATCGGTATTAAATTGTTTTACTCTGACACATACACAAAGACAGAAGAGATAGAAAACAAACTGGGAAAAAAAAGACATAAAAAAAGAATTGTATAGAAAGTTTTTTTTTTAAAAGAGGAAGATAGAAAGTATAGATAAATAAATAAAGAGGAAGATAGAAGAGAGAAAGAGAGAGAGAGAGAGAGAGAGAGAGAGAGAGAGAGAGAGAGAGAGAGAGAGAGAGAGAGCCTCTTCTGACTATGACCATGTTTAGTGTTTACGTCATCATCACTGACCTCATGTTTTTTGGTTTTTTTTTTCATCACTGAAGAAGGGCGTAGCCCGAAAGTCTTTGATTTTATATTTTCTTGGTGTTTTTTGTGTATTTTGTTTCTGATTTCTAAAAGAGGAAGATAGGAAAGAAAGAAGAAAACAACTAATTGAAAAAACAAAAACAAAGAAGAAAAACAGAAAATAAAACATTGGAAAGAAGAAAGAATGTAAGAAAACATGTCAACCTGAATTTGCAAGTAGTTTATAATATCAGAAAGATCATTATCACACAAGGAAACAGTTCCACTTCTATTCTAGTCTTTGAACCTTGCATGTTCACATTTGTCCTGTGAGTTGGCGCACTGAATAAATAGAATAGACCCAAGTTTACCGGCGTGTTGTAAGAGGCGACTAACAAGGGTGATATCAGCACGGCATGACTGGGCGAAAGTCTTCTATACAGAAGTCTCTCCCAACTCTCTTCATCATCTTCCTAGAGCGCATCATGTCATATGCCCTTGCAGATCACAAAGGCAAAGTCAGCATAGGGAGTAGAACAATCTCCAACCTCTGTTTTGCAATCTCCAACCTCTGTTTTGCGGATCATATTGATGGATTGGTTGGAACAAGAACTTGAACAGCTGGTACAGAGGCTTGACACCATCTCCAGAGCCTATGGAATGGAAATAAGAGCAGGTAAGACCAACATGATGACAAACAACACCAATGGCATCAACACAGACATCAAAGTCCAAGGCCAATCCCTCAACACAGCATAGCTTCAAAAATATAGGAGCCATTGTGTCAGACACAGAATCGCACAAACAGTTGCTGCCCTAACAAGGTTGAAGCCCATTTGGAAAGACAGGACCATCAGTCTACACTCCAAGGTAAGGCTGCTGCAATCCCTTGTCATCTCCATCTTCCTATACGCTTGCAAAACATGGACCCTTACAGCAGGTCTACAATGAAGAATACAAAGCATGGAGATGAGGTGCAACGGAAGACTTCTGGGCATTTCCTATACCCAGCACATCACCAACGACCAAGTCTGACAGACCATCACACAAGCCATTAGACAACACGATGAAATGCTCGCTGTGTTGAGGAACATAAACCTTGATGGTATGGCCACGTCACCAGGGCATCATGCTTTGCAAAGACCACCCTGCACGGCACGGTGTAAGGAGGCAGAAGAAGAGGGAGACAGAAATAGAGGTGGGAGGACAACATTTGAGAATAAACTGGCTTGACACTGAGTGAAGCCAAAAGGGTTTCTGAGGACAGAGAAAGATGGCGTACGCTGGTTAAATGATCATCTATGGTGCCCCAACGACTGTTGAGTTATGGGAAAACATTTTGACAATTTATTCAGAATATTATTACAGAGCATTATTATACAAAGCATTGTCTTGTGATTAAGATATAACATTGAAACCAACAGGCGCATGAAGAAAATGAACTCGCAAACACTCATCCTACACACACAACATTCTCTCTCTCTCTCTTCCCTTGTCCTCCCCACACACACATACACATGTTCTAACATTGGCACTGACCTGTGTATGACTAGATAAGTATGTGTTAATAATTATAGACAATAACTGTATACTATAAAAAAGATAATACTGTATACATGTCACAAGTAGCCCATGTATACCTCAACACAATAAAAATAATTATCATCACACACACAATTTTTCTGCATTAACCCAAACTTTCTTTCTCATACACAATTTTCTTCAATATATATTGCACACACACACACACACAAAATAAAGCTTTTTCTTCTACCTTTCCACACATATTTAGCGAGTGTTGTGGCCAAGTGGGCTAAGGCGGGACTAACTTGCCTTGTCCACAGGCCAGAAAGCAATGGCGCCTGACAGGTGTGGGTTCAATCCAGCATCTGGGTGTTATGTTTCTCCGAATATTATTTACTTTCGACTCGGGCAACGTCTCGGGGGTTTTCTCCGGGTACTCCGGTTTGCTCCCCCAGCAAAATGTCAAAATCACAACTAATGTTAGGTAGGTTGGGTTTGGGCGCGCCACAGGCTGCGACTACGCTTTCCCCAGGGGAGGCGGCCCAGAATTTCCCTATAAAAAAATGGACAATAAGGTAAATAAAATAAAATAAAATAAAAATAAAAATAAAATATTTACACTCACGCTCATGCATGCACACTCTCTTACTCGCACATGTGCATAAATATACTGTCACACAAATGCGTACTTCTCTCCCAGAAATGCAGGCAGTGCATGCGCTGCATACCCAAACATTCTCTCTCTCTATTTCCACAGGGGCATTAGAAACGTCGGGCGAATCCCTGATGGCGCAACTGTAGATATCACACAACCTTGGTATTATAAATAAGAGGGGACCAGCTAAAAGCTCTCCAAGTCTCGAAGTAGCAATGTGCATGAGTTCACAACAAACTTACCCAAATAAATGTGACAACAAATGCATAAAAAGAAGAACTGATAGCACAGCACTACACTCTTTGCCCCACTTAAGTGACAAAATAGGACTTTTTTGAATAAGCCGTAATAACTCTATTTGGCCTTGAAACACCCTTACACCAATCTATTAATAACAGGAATAAACACGATTATGGATTTAATCCCACGTTCAAAGAGATCATTATCTCAATGGCAAGTTTAAAACATGACCTCTCTCTCTCAGGTTGTAAGATTAGGCTTTTGAACCTAAAACCTTTACCTTGCTAAATGTTCCAATGTTCAATGTTCTCACACACAAACCCCCAGCCATTAATTATATACTTTACAACACACAACCTACAAACAACAAAACAAGTACATTGGATCATCAGTCATGAACTTAACATTGTGATTTCACCAGCATTGATCCAACAGAAATACTGGCAGATGGCCACAAATAAAATGTATCAGAGATTCATGTAATAAGATTATATATTAGTTGCTTATGATCACGTTTTACACTGCAAGTCTTTCACTCACAACAGGTCACCCAGTTGGCCCGAACGACCACTTGGTCATCCATTTTATTATGTTTCTTTTCACCAATTGGGCTTTTGACCTGGTATCGGAATTCATTTTCCAGTTATTGTTTTAATATTGCTTTATTGACCTCTGTTCATAAGTACGGCTGGGTGTACTGTCAGTGTGATTATGCTCGTGTGAAGGATGGGGTGGCGGGCATTGTCAGTTAACTGAATGTGACGGAGACAAATTTCCCTTTGCCCGGCCACGTCATAAAACCAACGCCAGGATGGGGGAGAGAGAGGACAGAGGTGTGGGGTGGGGGGTGCGTGGAGTGGGGTGAGGGGTGCGTGTGTCACATCGTGTGCAGAAGATCTTTGGGCATGTTGGCGACGACGCAGCCGAACGTGGACATGACTGTTGGGAGTTCGATCCCCTCGCTCCAGTAGGTTTTGTCCTTTTCGTGTCGCAGCCAGCACATGCCTGCCATCCAGCTCTTGTCGTCCTCACCACCCACGATCAGCAACGTGTCTCCGTACTTTACTATGCCTGCAAACGCCACAAACATCTACATTAGTAACTGCAAGCTCTCTATCTATCTATCTATCTATCTATCTATCTATCTATCTATCTATCTATCTATCTATCTATCTATCTATCTATCTATCTATCTATCTATCTATCTATATCTATATAAACATTCGAGAATGGACTGGCTTGATACTGAGCGAAGCCATGAGGGTTGCTGAGAACAGAGAAAGATGGAACACGCTGTTTAAACGATCATCTGTGGTGCCCAATGACCTTTGAGTTACGGGATAGGATAGAATATATAGATATATCTATAGGTTTATGGCAATTCGCCTCCCTTGTTTTATTCCTTGCTCCTTAATGGCTGTTGGACGGTACTATCCAGTTTGAGAGAATTTATTAAACTAAAAATGTTTATAATGTCATGTGATGTACAAATGTATGAAGAGGTTGTTTTTGGATCTGAAAATAAAATACCGTGGTCACTAATTGTCATCTCTGCATTTTGTAAAATCTGCCTAAATATTCCTAAATATAGCTAGACTGCTCCTGCCTCTATTCCTAGATATAGCTAGACTGCCCCTGCCTCTATTCCTAGATATAGCTAGACTGCCCCTGCCTCTATTCCTAGATATAGCTAGACTGCCCCTGCCTCTATTCCTAGATATAGCTAGACTGCCCATGCCTCTGCCTACAACCAAGTTTATTTATTTGAATATTAAGATACATGAAGCAGAAGTAAATAGCATTGTCAATATGTGCCTGTGTTTGTGAACGTAGCCAGTGAGTCTTGGGAGACTGGTGTTAGATCCCATCTACAGCCAGTGAGTCTTGGGAGACTGGTGTTAGATCCCATCTACAGCCAGTGAGCCTTGGGAGACTGGTGTTAGATCCCATCTACAGCCAGTGAGCCTTGGGAGACTGGTGTTAGATCCCATCTACAGCCAGTGAGCCTTGGGAGACTGGTGTTAGATCCCATCTACAGCCAGTGAGTCTTGGGAGACTGGTGTTAGATCCCATCTACAGCCAGTGAGTCTTGGGAGACTGGTGTTAGATCCCATCTACAGCCAGTGAGTCTTGGGAGACTGGTGTTAGATCCCATCTACAGCCAGCGAGTCTTGGGAGACTGGTGTTAGATCCCATCTACAGCTAGCAACATGAGCAGCTCTCTGAGCTGTTAAAGCGCTATATAACAACAATTCAGTACAACCAAACAGTGGCCGACATACCAGCACCGCAGAGAGGGTTGGGCAAGGGAGGTCCGAAGCTCCAGGTCTCTGTGCTAGGGTCAAACACCTCCACTGTAGCCACACAGTGCTCAGGCAGGTACTCCTTGTGCCAACGATCACTTACTGCTGAATTGCCGCCTGTACAAATGGAGCAAATATACACGGAAGGTAATCATCAAGGGAATTTGAATGCTATAAAAGATCCTTACTTACCCTTCTTTTCATCCCCGGTTCAGTGTCGTTGACTGATTGACCATTGTCGGCTCTTGAAACAGTTTGACCTCAAGATTTTAAGCCATTTGATCTTCTACAACAACTTGCTACATTTACTTACAAGTTTTTGTTTTTTAAATTATTTTTTTGCTATTTGTGTTTTACTACACAACAGATGTTTAAGGTGGGGCTTTTTAACTACATAAAAATACATTTAACAACAAAAGCATTAAGCATTTTTTTTTCAATATGCCGCAAAGAAATGCCTTAAACAGTTGTGTGTGTGTGTGTGTGTTTATCTATCTATCTATCTATCTATCTATCTATCTATCTATCTATCTATCTATCTTGAATCATCAACATCATCATCATTGTCATCATAACCACCAACATCATAACCAACATCATCATCCGCCATCATTGTCATCATCACCAAACTTTGTCGATAAGAATATATCCAGGGCCTCTCACCAATGATCCAGATTTTGTCCTGGTACACCACAGAACCGGCAAGCATGCGTGGTGTGTCCAGTGGTGCCAGCTCTGTCCACGTGTCTTCCATTGGATCATACCTGACAAGGTCAAGGTCACACACATATACACAAAAGCACTGAGCATGCCATGTCATTCTGTAATCTCGTCATCATCATCATCTACTTTCCTTGTAATTTATGGGGACAATAAATATATCTTGAATCACCAACATCATCACCATTGTCATCACCACCACCATCATCATTACCCCCATCATCATCACCAACATCATCTTCATCACCAACATCATCACCACTGTCTTCATCACCAACATCATAATCATCACCATCTTCATCACCAACATCATCATCACCATTGTCTTCATCACCAACATCATCACCAACATCATCATCATCACCATCATCATCACCAACATCATCATCATCACAGAAAAAAATAACCCAAACTTAGCTTTACTTGTTTTGCCTGCCTGATGAAGACCTCAGCTCCACACCTTGTCTTGTATTGTTTGGTGCAGACGTTTTCCACATTAGCATTGTTTCCCTTGATTTATCCCTTTGTTTGTCGTCACAAAGGTGGACTAACCTGTAACAGCTCTTGCAGACCAGGTCCACGTCCTCCCCGCCCATGATGTACAACTTTCCCCGGTAGCTCAGTGCTGACATGAAGCGCAGCGGCCGGGGAGTGGGGGCCACCAAGGTCCAGGTATTGGTGTGTGGGTCGTACTTCTCCACACTGCTCAAAATCTCCGTCCCGTCCTGCCCGCCCACCGCATAGGCGTAACTGAAACACAAGCATAGGCGTAACTGAAACACAAGCATAGAGGCGTAACTGAAACACAAGCATAGGTGTAACTGAAACACAAGCATAGGCGTAACTGAAACACAAGTATAGGCGTAACTGAAACACAAGCATAAGCGTAACTGAAACATAAGCATAGGCGTAACTGAAACACAAGCATAGGCGTAACTGAAACACAAGCATAGGCGTAACTGAAACACAAGTATAGGCGTAACTGAAACACAAGCATAGAGGCGTAACTGAAACATAAGCATACGCTTCATCATATACAAAACAGCCTACCTTAGTGTCCGATGGCTTCCAATTTATAAATTGTATTTCGTATCAAGTTTATATGTGCTATATAGTGTCCAACAACCTACTATGATTTTAATAATTAGTATCGGTGAAGAAGATCAACATTAATATCTACACCCACCATCGGCGATAAGGCAGATGGGGCTAGCTGTCCCAGGGAAAGGGAGTGGGGACCTAAATCAACCCTCAACCTCCACAGCAATCATTCTACCAAGATGGACAGCCAAAAATAGACTTTTATCTTGCCCAGCATGGGATTTGAACAGAGGTCTTCGATAAGCCAGGCCAACACTCTTACCTCTGAGCTGCAGTGGTGAGCAATTGAAGGCAATGCCGTGCTCGGTTCGATTCACTTTTCTTTGGTTTTCATTACTACAGACTTGTTGGAGCTGAAGAGGGAATGTTTCCGAGTAAGATGTCAATGAAGACTGGGTACATTTTATTGTGCTGATGCAGTGTGAAATGCTAACATTTATCTGCTGTTGTTTACTGGCCGTTCCGATGCTGGACAAAACGTGGCCAACCATTCCCTGCTGTTTTTCAGTTGCCCTCGTTTGGGCAACTGTATTCCCATGTCTGGGTCTCTTTGTTTGCCACCGGAAGATTCTACACCTATCTTTTTGAATTATGACAGTCTTCAAATGTTGTGGAAAAGACAATGATGCCTCACATAGTGTGTGTCTCCAGGGACAAGCAGTGTTTTAACTGGAAGTTGATTAAGGAATTCAAAACTGTTCTGAAATTTGCTAAGTGTTTTGGCAACACTGTATAATATTTTGGTCTGCAGATAAGATACGATAATACACGATAAGATGAGGTGAGATCAGATAAGACAAGATCACATATGGTATTTTCCAAAGGTAAAAGAGTAAGCCATGGTTGCACTTGTGTACATTGTCCATGTAATAACAATTAATTATATTTAAAAAAACTGTTTGAAAGCAGTTGTTGGATGGTGAACTGCTATACTGCTGAATAAATTTGGGGAGAAATACTACCACAAATGCTCCGCCTTGCATCCGAAAGAATAGCTTATATACCGAAGCAGCCCTTTTTGTACAGAAGCTATAGTACTACAAAACAATACTATACATGTTTATTGTCTAATAAAAAAAAGGAAAAGACATTTGTATAACATACCCATCCACAATAACCAGCGCAAACTGTGAGCGTGACATGTGCATTTTGGCCTTCGGAATCCATGTAGCAGAAGTCTGGTCAAACAGATACAGGTTGTTGGAAATGCCCTCGGTCGTCACTGACCCACGATAATTGATCTTACGTAATGCTCCCCCTGCCATATAGATCTGGTTGTCGCCTGTGATTGCCACAGCTGAAAAAAAGAATTATCAGTTTAAAATAATTTGTGACCCAATTTATCGAATCACCAATAATGACAAAATATTAACTTTTAATAATTATATTCATTTGTTGTAAACCAGTTTATAATGATACATGTGTCATCTCTGTAATCCAAACAATGGTGAAAATATGCCTAATTCAAACAGATGCCTATTGGAGTGGCTATTTCAAGACAAGAGGTTTCTTGAGTTATGTGCATATGTAATAATCTCCCTTGATCGTTCACCTCTCTTGCTGACTGCAACTTTATTTTCATCAAAATTGGTTCATGCAATAGGACGTTAAGCTTGTTTTCCTTCCTTCTTCCCCAGAGAAAGGGGGCTGCTGCGACTTGTCCATTACTTTATGATAGACCTTCCTTTTTAACCAATAAAAATATAGCTTTGCCGACTGCCACCCCTTTTCAGAACCTCTGGCTACTTTAAAATTTTAAATTCTTTCTTAATAAAAAAATATTTTAAAATAATTGTTCAAATTCTGCCTTTACGGTGACCTCCCCTCATCCATTTGAGACTATAGGGTCAAACCTAGTCTGGCTCTTTTTTTAACTTAAAAAAAAAAATTATCCTTATCAAATTTTAAAATTAGGATGTAAAGCTCTGCTTTGCTTTGCTGCTCAATCCTCTGTTTATTACCATAAATTTAAAATTTCATCACTTGACAGGACTCTATTAAACTTCTTATTGTAATGATCTAAAGCCATAGATCTTACATATTAGCCTACTTTTCAGATCACAGATTAGTGTTGAAGATCAAGTAAATAAAAATTGTAAAAAACATTATTAAAAAAAGTACTTTGATCTTGCAGAGTCAAAGTTTTTTTGCATGGCTACCTAAGAAACATTTGAAGTATAATTGTTTTTAAAATGTAACATGATTTAGAATTTTTGTGAAATTGTATAGCACAGAGTAGGCCTAGTAGCCAAAGCAAAACTAGCTCCTTTGAGGTGTTCACATGTTGTAGCTAATCAGATCGCGAATACTTCAAGCGCATGCACAAATCATTTAGTGGAGGCCAAAACAAGGTCTGGCTCGATTGGAATCTGACAAGGCAAAAATCAAACATGTATAAAAAATCTGATACACTGCCATGATGTAGCTTGCACAGTCAAGTACTAACTAAACATTAAGATGGCCCTGCCTGATGGCTAATGCATTAGCAAGCCTAGAACACAGCCACAAGGGTCACTCAAGCTGTCTAGGGATGTAATTCCTTTGTGAACTGTGCTATTTCCTGCAACTGCGGGCATTTACGTATGACTATGCCACGGTTACAAAACTATGAATTTGGAGGTTGTTTTTGAAACGCTGTTGCAGAAAAGTGGCTCACCCAACTTCCCTTTAAGTATTAAGGAATCAAAAATGTGCATCAAAGTGAAAACTCCACAACTTTAGCGGGGCGTTTGGCTGGTTTGAATTTTCACCAAGACAGGCTGTTTCGCATTTGTTAAAAGTGTAAACCTTCATAAAAAGATTTTGCACAGGGGAATCAGTTGGTCCTTAGGAAGTCCATAACAAATTTCTGGGGATGGATGAGTGGGGGGTGTCACGTTGCGGTCTCGCCAACAGCCTGGTTGTTGACTGGTAATAAAAAGAGGGTTTTGTCAGCAAGGAGTCTGACCTTGATGTTGATTCCCTCGGCAATGTGGTTGATGTAGACATAGGTACAGGGTGGGGAACAACTCATTGAGAAAACTCTGAAAAATGTGCACGTTTTTAAGCCATACCAAGAGTGGCATAGTAACAGTGCAGTAAATGTATAGTGAACTGAACCAACCAAATATGAAAGAAAAGTAATAATTATTAGAAAAAGCTTGAACAAACACAGGAGCACACACACACACTTGTGTTTTATGACAATAAAAGTTCCATTTATTGGCAATGGTCCCCTCTTCAAAAATATCCCCGCGCTGAACTATTCTGGACACACACGCCATGATAACAGCCGAAAACGCGTTCAACACCATTTCGCCCGCTCTAAGCAAGTCGCGTTTATGTGGTCGTAAGAATCAACAAGAGCGGGCGGGGAGATGTTGCACGCATTCAGTTCTAGCGGGCCCGTTCTAGCAATGAGAAAGTAAAAGGTGGACACGGATGGGTACGTGTAATAATAGGTCTACTGGATTCGGAAACGGACAAATTTTTTTTCCTCTGAACTCTTTTTTTTTCCCTCTGAAATGGCTGCCGATTTCCTCTGAAATCAGCGGATCCGAGGAGAGTTCCCCACCCTGATAGGTAAAAGAGATAATGCTCCAGACAAGCGAGACAGTAAAATAAAAAATAAAAAAATAACAAATGCAACATACCTGGTGTGTACAGGCTCTGTGGCAGCTTGCAAATATGCACCACCTCTCCGTTGCGTGGCATCAACATCTCCATGCTGTTGTATTTCTTGGTGGGGTCCTCGGTGTAAGGGTTGGAGACGATCATCACACCACGCTCATAGGGCATCCCTCGACGCGGCATCAAGTTCAAATCCACCTCCGACTGTCGATTGCGCAACATGTGGTGGTAGCGGATCTGGTCTAAGGTGCGGCTGACGTCAGGGTCTTGCCGAAGCATCTGGATAGCGTTAGAGGAGTTAACATGAACCTGATTCATTAACAATGATTAGTGATTTCAAAACCGCATTGCCTACTAGTACTTAGTTAGTTATTCATTGCTTAGTACAGAGTCCAGCAGACGGCAAAGAGCCGAATCAGGACGACTAATCAAGACCACAATTTGGCTGAAAGAGGACTCACCCCTGATCCGCATAAAAGATCTGCTGAAACAACCCCAGTGGTATCACTGAAGGCACTCCACCAGCCGATCACTGTACAATAAAGGCATCCCACGCAGGGGATGCTGAGGCTATACTCTAATTTATCGAACCCCCGTTTACAAAAACAAAATAGAATATAAACAGCATTATAAAATATCAGCAAAACACATATGCTTACACTGCTAAATAATAATATCATAGGAAGCCATAGTGACCATTTGGCAGAAAGCGTCCAATATTCTCAAGCTGATCCAACAGACCTCACCTACAAATGGAGAGGTTTTGTCCCGGAAGAGTTTTCAAGAAAAAAGGTATGTGGTTGGTCTGGCGAAGAAGAAGATAGTATAGTAGATTGATAGAACAGAGTAGGAATGAGAAAGAACAAATGAGAAAGACAGCGACAGTGGGAATTTAAAGCACTAAATTTCCAGAAAGTGGAGATACTATTTATACTAAAATTCCGGTACTCATATGAGGGGAATGGCATACTAGTATGGAGAGTTGCACCGTGAAAGTGATGGTTTTTCAATGTTGGAGTGCTGCCACAGAAAATCGTCAACTTTACACACGGCCCAAACCCTTAATATAGGTTGGGGTCCATCAGGTGACGTTTACAGTGATTTGAATCTATAAACCACAATCAAAATAGATTCAAATTTATCAAAAACAAACAATTCCAAAGTAAAACTAAATAAATCAAGACTAAGGAGGAGGGAGGGTGGATGAAGAGGAGGAACAGTAAGAGGAGAAGAAGACCATGTAAAATGAGGATGGGCAGGACGAAGGGGGTGGAACGAAGAACAAGAAGAACAAGAAGAAGAAGAAGAAAGAAAGAAAGAATGAATTAATGAATGAGGAGAAGAAGAAGAACAAAGAAGAAAATAAAACAATGAATGAAAGAAAGAAAATGAAGAAAGAAAAAGAGCAACAAGTAGAAAGAAATTACTTACAGGCTTGTGGTCAATTTTATCACAGAAGTAGTAAGAGCTGATGTTAGCAAATCGCACGCACTTCATAATCTCCCCAACGTGTTTGAAGCGCGTGGTGCAGTCGAAGTTCAACCATTCCATGCAGGCTTCGTACACTGTTTCCTCAGCCGACACATTGAGGTTGTCATCGCGTCCGCTGGAAGGGCCAGAAACTCCTGCTGTCGGCACAGCGTCGAGAACCTAAGAATATAAATATACACCATTGCCATATTGTTTCTCTCATACCACACTACTCTCTCTGCCTTTTCTACACACACACCTACACATGCATACACACACTGACACATGCATACAAACACACTTACACAAAAAAAAAATTCTCACTTGCTGTTGATGATTTCTTTGGCCTTGAAAGCTAGGACGTCACATTCGTGGGCCCGAGCGAAGAAGTAAATACCGATGCAGTTGTTGACAGTCACGTGGCTCATCATGAACGAGGCACAACCTTGACAACAAATAAAACAATACAACAGTACAGCACCTCACATTTTATAAGAATAGTAACAACAAAAACAATAACAATAACAAAAATAATAACAAAAATACTACTACTACTAGTACTAATTATAATAATGGTTGCTATATACACCTTTGTCCCCACATCACCAAGCAGCCTGAAAGCAGGGCGATCTGTAACAAATTACACGCTCACATGTTTGACATGATCTCACATACATAGCAAACACAGGCCTATTACTCAAAGATATGGTGTCAAGGCAGGAAAATTGCTACTAGAAGATGGAAAGGAAATTGAACTTTGATTTTGACATTTTTGATAGACTGCATCCAATACCATTATTGACAGGGAAGGAGGAAACTGGAGTACTGGAAGTAAACCCTCAGTGACCTGAAAAGTCTGGAGCCAAAGTCACACAAGTTTGTCTTGAGTACTGGAAGTAAACCCTCAGTGACCTGAAAAGTCTGGAGCCAAAGTCACACAAGTTTGTCTGAAAAGTCTGGAGCCAAAGTCACACAAGTTTGTCTTGAGTACTGGAAGTAAACCCTCAGTGACCTGAAAAGTCTGGAGCCAAAGTCACACAATTTTGTCTGAAAAGTCTGGAGCCAAAGTCACACAAGTTTGTCTTGAGTACTGGAAGTAAACCCTCAGTGACCTGAAAAGTCTGGAGCCAAAGTCACACAAGTTTGTCTGAAAAGTCTGGAGCCAAAGTCACACAAGTTTGTCTTGAGTACTGGAAGTAAACCCTCAGTGACCTGAAAAGTCTGGAGCCAAAGTCACACAAGTTTGTCTGAAAAGTCTGGAGCCAAAGTCACACAAGTTTGTCTTGAGTACTGGAAGTAAACCCTCAGTGACCTGAAAAGTCTGGAGCCAAAGTCACACAAGTTTGTCTGAAAAGTCTGGAGCCAAAGTCACACAAGTTTGTCTTGAGTACTGGAAGTAAACCCTCAGTGACCTGAAAAGTCTGGAGCCAAAGTCACACAAGTTTGTCTGAAAAGTCTGGAGCCAAAGTCACACAAGTTTGTCTTGAGTACTGGAAGTAAACCCTCAGTGACCTGAAAAGTCTGGAGCCAAAGTCACACAAGTTTGTCTGAAAAGTCTGGAGCCAAAGTCACACAAGTTTGTCTTGAGTACTGGAAGTAAACCCTCAGTGACCTGAAAAGTCTGGTGCCAAAGTCTCACAAGTTTGTCTTCGGCATAGGAAACCACAACTAGCCATCTGCGTCACCAGGACAACCATCATGGAAAACGTGGATGACATTAGATACATCACCATGCTTGATCACAGCAGCAGACAAACCCAAATGGCAAAAACCTCTCATCCTCCCTCATGTCTCCCCAACTACCAGGCAGGCTGAGGGAATAGTTAATATTGAAGGTGATGATGATGATGATGATGATAATGATGATGATGATGATGATAATTTTGATGATGTTGATGATAAAGACAGTGATTATTACATGTATTATCAACAGTCGATTCAGCCCTGATGCTTGTATCTCGATACGTGTAACGTGAATTCGTTTATACAAGAAGCCTGTTCACTCATAACTTTATTCAGCAAACACCAACATACAAGATTGCTTTCCTAAAATTACCCCTTGCAAGCAGACAGTCATTATAGTTTCTCAACCATCTATACGACTATAGTAGCTTAGAACATTCCAAAATTACGCAAGAACACCAATCAAAATAAAACTCATCACAGGAACTACGTATTGTCTTACGTCAGAGAACTTTCCGCAGTTTAGAAGAATTGCTTAGCTATTACGAGACAGATCTGGAAACTTCAATCGATAATAAACAAGTAATTTCAGAAATTTTTTTAATGATACTCTAACAATATTGACCGATGCAAATTACCAACATTATACAAAGCTTTTTCTAGCAACAGCGCAGAATCAAAGCAAAGGTAAACACGCTCTCATTGCATGCTTGGCAAAATAAAATGATCAGAACTATCATGTGCGTCTCAATCGTAACAGTGATGATGATGATAATGATGTCAAACACAATCTTGGGTTGAACGGAAAGTTTTTGAAAAAGATTTAGATATAACTCTAAAAGATCAAGACTGTTGCTGAGTATGTACTAGGTCATCATCATCATCATACTTATGATGATGATGATGACCTAGTCTTGTATAGCGGAGATATCCAAGGAAAAAGTTCATGCTCTTCACGCTTCAAAAGAGACGAGAGAGTGGCCATAAGATGGTGTCTCCTTTTCTTTTCTTTTTTTTTTTTTTTTCTTTCTTTAAAGCTCAATTTTTCTATTTACAGGTAAGACCAGTGAGGGCTGATCAGTTTAATTTGAGGCTTTGAACAAAAAAGACTTGGGTCCTTCTTGAAGCCAACTGAACAACTGGCATTCCTTCAAAGCGAGGGGGAAGGAGGAATTGCTGAAACAGAAGAAACCTCTGTGAACCGCCATACCTTCACGCAAGGCGATGAGCTGGAAGAGGTTGGCAGCAGACAGGAGGTTCTGCACAGTGTCCTCTGTCAGCAACACACGGCCGGTGTAGATGTAGTCTAGGACGAGGGACAAGGTGGAGCTCTCCATATCTTTGAGAGTTATTTTTTCCTGAAAGGGGAAAAAAAGCAATTAAACGTTTACATGACATGATTTTTTTGTCCCACTCCCCCTTCATCTCCTCCTTCGAGCACCATCTTTATGGAATAAATGTCCTCACTCAATAAAACAAAACATTCAAATCATTTACAACAATGCTTTTTAATCATATTTTAAATTCATACTTAACCCCAAAAAAAGTGTTCTACACTTTTGCCATCATATGGTGCTTATTTCCTGTAAACAAAATACAGTATTATAATGTTGTTATCATATCAATCTTATATAGCGCTTTTACAGCTCAAGAGCTGCTCAAGGTGTTAGTCAATGTTATAATACTGTAACATTTAGATGGCATTTTAAAATTGTTGTACTTGAATATATATATAACGGAAAGAACGGAATTTTACTATAAGGGTTTGGGTAAGGGTTAGTTGCAGATCTACCCCTAGCCCTTGCCCTAACCCTTTTCTCTACAAAATTGCACTTTTTCTGTCTCAAAAACCAATTTGCCTTCTCGGATTCTTAAATTGTATGAAACCAAGTGAGGACACTATCCTGGGTCAACAAACTTTAACCAAAAGAGGCAAGTTCAATACTGAATATCATACCTGTTGACTTTCGGCAAGCCCACCAGAAAACATGGCCATGAAGTACGGTGATGACACAGCAAGGACATTGCGATGGCATGGAAACTCTGTGCTCCCAACACACAGCACCACATCCACAAACTCTTGATTTTTGTACAGCTTAGAAAAACCTGCACAAACACAATGATTTTCTCATTTTAAAAATGTGTGTTTAAATCAAAAGTAATTGTAAAATACTTGTATGTAAAGTCAAAATAAAGTAACTGCTTCAAAAACTTGTTCGAACTGATTTTGTGTACATATGCAGTGTTAATTAGAGATCCTTCGTGGCCAGTCATTTTCGTTTTGTTTCTTTTTTATTTCATGGAAAGCGTGAGAGAGCATGCTGGGAGGAGGAGGAAGAAGGTAAAGAGGTGTGGGGTTCCCCTATGCCATTCATGCATGATTGCCATAGTGGGCTGATTTTTGCTTCATTTGAAGTCTCAAAACGAGTTTAGATACTTGTCGTAACATCTAAAATGGTTGTGAAAGGACTCTTTCACATGATGATGATGATAATGATGTTGGTGATGATGATGATGATAATGATAATGAATGTTTCTTAGTCTTACACAGACAGGCAATTTTCACGACAGCAGCTATACAATTTTGTAACGCCCCAGATAGCCAATAGAGGAATCCTGAAGGAATGTATGCATTACCGATCCTGTCACCTGCCTACTGGACAGAATAACCAGCTTCTTTAACATGCTACTGAAGTGATATAAGAGAGGTGAACAAGGTCATCTGAGAAAATCAACTCCTGAGAGAAACAATATCATCACAATCTCGATGCAAACCATGTTTATGGCAGGGGATAGTTGTATTCAGTGAGTGTGTGTTCTCCCAAGAAACTATTCCTGATGTGATCAAACGAATTACCGTTAAGAAGGTTGTGCGGTCGCATTTCATCGCTGAAAACGTCCTCTCCTGGTGGTGAAAACTCTTCACTGGTCTGAGTGACCGAATCAACAAGTTGATTGGCCTCCATTGTCATGTCATCCGCCATGCTGAAGGTTTAGCTGATTCAAATTGAAGTCCTGGAGAAAAAAAAAACAACAGATAAAATGTAAAAAAAAAAAAAAAAAAAGCAGTTTATTATTGTTTTACATAGTTTTAAAATATTTAAAGTGTACACTGGGCAGCAAATAAAGCACTGTAGTGTAAGTAATTGTACCTGACCTCTGTAACCTTTTTTGCAGCGTGACTGCAGTGTAAAAAACTATACGTCTACTGGAGTTGTAGGTATTTCTCATTAAAAATAAAATGCCACCTTCCCAAAATGACTACGACATCATTTAATTTTGGCATAAAATGATACTTGATAGATGTTCTGGATTCCTGTCAGTGTCAGTGTCAGTGATGATATATATAGTAAGTATTTTATTAGTATGATGGATCAGCCAATGCGACCTGGGGTGTGTGCAGCATGAAATCCATAGTTAAAAATTAAAAACCTAAAAAAAGCAATTGGTCTTCTTGCTGGACTAGAACTTAGTAGAAGAACTTATAAAGGAGCAGCTTAGGCATGATGTATTTTTACATATTGTTAAAACTAAAGCTGGTTAAAAATATTGTGAACGCCCGTTCGTAAACAATTTCACGAAGCAACAAACATAATGCCTTTGCAGTGTTAGAGTTTAGGGAGAAACAAAATCTACACCTGAGAAAGCTCACTTAGTCATATACTCGATATAGTGGCTTCATTATTTAACCTACAGAAATTTGAAAAAAAAGAATTCAAAGGTCGACAGTCGCCGAATCGGCCTCTTGACAAAGAGAAATTCTCCAATTTCGTATAGTGATCCATTTACAGAACAAAACTGCACAACTGGTTTGCTAAACCATGGACGCGCGAATAAACTTACGGTCTTGATCACATTTTGATTAGAATAGTCAATAGAAGTATCCAACTATCTATTTTCAGAATCCCGGAAGTGAACTGACATAATGAAGCGCACGCGCGAATCTTAATCGGGAACTCCCGTACCATAGACACAACAATTTTGCCCGTAGCATGCGAGGACTTGCAGTGTTACTGTCTCGTTATTATAGATATAAAGACAGCATCATAGGAGATTACCCGCAAATATACAGCTTATTTTGTTTCGCTATTATTTTGAAGCTTAATGGACAAAATCGACGACACGTCGAACCATGTTTGATCGAACTTTGAAACCGGAAGTACTTCTACCGGAAGGTCAACAAACATGGAGATCTAGGAAATATTGCAGGTGTGCAAAACATTTGCATGATCATGCATGATTACTGTTCAGGTACGAATCGGATATGAAACATTTTGACAAAGCTAAATGGTGTGAGTTTGTAGCGGCTAGTTGCAACTTTCAAAGAAACTTTTTAATTTAAAAAAACTGCAACACGCATACATTCGCTTGATTTATTTTATTTATAAATCAAATCACAAAATTAATCGTATCAATGACTGAGCTGAGTAGTTTAGGAATTCGTAAGTTGTTTTCAGTTCAATTCAATTTTTATTCTTCAGAAAACTGGACACTCCGAAAGTACAAAGAATACTTACATAACATTTCTTTTGTGACTGGAATTTGTTACATCCTTGAATTCGCATTGAGTACTCGTACTGATATCTTTGTCCAATGTACTTTCTTCCAAGTTTGGGTTGTTTAAAAACATACATGTATGCATGTATAACATGTGCGTGTAAATATGATCTCTTGCTATTTGCCTTTCATTTTTGCAGAGCTTACTTACAATTTCACTTTGAACTGGAATTCTTCACCCTAGAGTGGGAGTAATTACCTTGTGATTGTTCCCTTCAACTTGAAGTTCCAGTCTCAGGGCAGTAACATAGAAGGAAACATTCACTGATTAGAGGACGACTTCAATTGAACGTCACAGCAATGGCACCTCTGTGTTATGCAGTCTGGCTGTTTTTCTTCAGTGCTTTGTTCTTGTTTGCATCCACTTTTGCAAGTAAGGATTGATGAAGTCAGTTATGAATAACTGTACTAAGCATACTGAATTTGTTCAGTTTTGTAATTAAGCTGAGAATGATATTGATAGTCTATACACTTTCCTGTAAGCATCTGAGGAAGTCAGTTGTTAATAACTGTTCTAGGCACACTGATTTGGTTCAGTCTTACAATTATGCTGATAACCTATACCCTTTCTTTTTCAGTGTTTTGCATTTGGAACACACTTCTTCTTAGAGTGCGGGGGGTTTACATAAATAGTATCCCCACTTTCTGGTAATGTAGTGCTTTAAATTCCCACTGTCGCTGTCTTTCTCCTTTGTTCTTTCTCATTCCTACTCTGTTCTATCAATCTGCTATAGTATCTTCTTCTTCTCTAGACTAGTCACCTACCTTTTTTTCTTGAAAACTCTTCCAATGCAGACCATTGTAAATAAATATAAAAGATGGGACGTTCAGAAAGGCTCCACGGCCTACATCTGTCCCTACTACTACTACTACTACTACTACTAAAACTCCTTATTTGTGTATGAGTTCTGTTAGGTCAGCTTGGGAATATTGGACGCTTTCTGCCAAATGGTCACTAGGACTTCCTATAATATTATTTAGCAATGTAGGCATCTTATATATATATGTGTTTTGTTGATATTTTATAATGGTGTTTATATTCTATTTTGTTTTTTAAACTGGGGTTCGATAAATTATAGTACAGCCTCAAGCGTCCCCTGCTTGGGATGCCTTTATCGTAAAGTGACTGGCTGGTGGAGTGCCTTCAGTGTTACCACTAGTGTTGTTTCAGCAGATCTTTTATACGGATCAGGAGTGAGTCCTCTTTCAACCAAGTTGTGGTCTTGATTTTTTTGTCCTGATTTGGCTCTTTGCAGTTTTCTGAACCCTGTAAGCAATGAATAAGCAAGCAATGAATAACTAACTACATAATTAAATGTGCCTTCACTACTTTAGACTCGTAACGTTCCTTCAAATTGTGTTGATGGAATTGTGCATAGTCATAGTTTGTGTTTTCATGTTGTATTTCTGCATGTTTTGACTTGAAGTATGAAGGCGGTATTTTTATTTATCACTTATTCATTGTTCCTAGATGTTCTGATGGTTACTATCCAGTGCTGCATTACAATTGTATTGTTTTAACCCCTTATTGCGTTTCTTGTCACTGTACAGATTTAGCAGTAAAGTATTCAAAATGTGTATTTGGTTTAAGGCAAAAGGAGAGAGAGCAGAGAGAGAGAGAGAGAGAGAGAGAGAGAGAGAGAGAGAGAGAGAGAGAGAGAGAGAGAGAGAGAGAAAGTGATGAAAACGAGTGTCATTGCCTGACTGCATGTGAGAGAGAGACTCAGAGAGAGGTGTTATTTTTTAAGATAACTTTTTTGAGTTTTGGTTTTATTCAGTTAATTCTTTCCCTTCTAATAATAATAAATGATTTGTCATTTGTATAGCTCTTTTCCTCCATTAAAAATTAAAGTATTTGGGGACAAATAGGTTAAAAAAAGTAAAAATAGCAAAAAATATTCATATTAATCTTCTTTATAAAATTATTACAAGCGCCTTAAGCTATTTTTTGCTTAATCTGACATAAATAATTATGATGATGTTAAGGATGATGATGATCTGAAGAACAACGGTCAATGCCATTAATTATGCTACGATCTGTAAATTCTCACATATCATGTATACTGAAAAAAAAAATTATTAAATAAATATTTTTAAAAAAAATACTAAGCTGGTTGTGCTATATTATTTTATCATTCTTTTCCAGATATCAATAAGTAAAAAACATGTTTTTGTTTTTGCTGCTCAGATTCAGATGAAATGTCGTTACCGGCATGGAAGAGGGAGCTGCTGCATGTTCGCTGGTGGAAAGGTCACTATTCGTTCAACCGCGTCAGTCACCCTTGCAAGCTGACCGTTCGCAGTGTGCAATACGAGGATGCCGGAGGGGTCTCAGTCACCTTTACTGCAGACAGCACGGTCATAGATATGAATGGTATGTGTTAATCTTCTCTTTCTATAATATGTGTGTGTGGATGCGTGTAAGCATTTAGAGCAAACTATCAGTTTAAATTTGCTCTTTATAAAATAAACGTTTCAAATTATTATTATTAGGTGTGGGTTGTTTGTTCGGTGTACATGTAAATCTGTGGATGTCATTGTCTGCTTTGCAATGTGGTTTGGTTTACAGAGTTGCACCATTTTAAAAAGCAAGGGGTTTTCCTGCCTCCAATGAAAATTGTTTAGGATTTTCATGCCTCCATTTGAAAGGATATTCATACCTCCAAAACATTTAACATGGGGTATTGTTCTGTGCTTGTTAATATATATTTATCTATAATAAATTGTCTCAAAATGGCTAACACCATACAGCAGCTTTAAAGAGCAAGGAAGGAAACAAGCCAAGGGAGGCAAGTTGCTTTGAACATCAAGTTATCAAAGGTGGACAAAATTGCAACATATTGGTCTTAAGGGTGTCGGATAGCGTAGTGGTTGGAGCACTCGCTACTGTGTTGCAAGTTAAGCGCCGTCCAGTGCGATTAGCACTTGGATTGGTGACCGCAAAACGTGAAGCTACAAATAACAACGCCCTGTGATGATATTCTGGGGAAGATACGTTTATCTTACTAGGGGGTAAGACTTATTGATAGATGGGCGATGCGCTACCACTATCGATCGTTCTTTTACCAGAAGTCCTAAAGTGGTGTGAGAGACAGATCACGGCACTTTGGTCACATAAAATTTATATTTGTTCTCGGGAATTTTAGTATCATTTGGCTCAACTTGAGAACCGGTGATGACTAATCAAAAGACTAGATTATTATGTCTCAAGAGAAGAAAACTACTAACTACACAACAATACAAATAGAATGACACCAGTCGTATGTATGTAATTTCACTTTTTATATATTCAACACAAACTTTAACATTTCTGCATTAATCGGTAAATTAATAAGTAATATAGTTCCAAGTGCTGGGAAAATGTTTTAACAGGTTTCCTTCGTCATTTGCTACCTGCGGTTACGATTTTCACGGTTCGTAAGTTTCAAAGGTTCTAGTTTCTCGAGGGTATGACTCAGTTCTTGGGGGGGACTTAGCTAAGGTAAGTCGGGCCGCTCTTGAAGCTGTGGGGTTTGGACGTGGTCAGGTAGAATCGCTGTAGTTCTCCTTGGTTCCACGGGAGCGACGGTCAGGCGTTCGTCTCCACAAACGTGATCCCAGGTCCGACCTGGAAAAGTCGGAGCTCTGGCTACAGTATTCTCGTTAGCTATAAGTGTGCGGTCTCCTCTGCAAAGTGTCCATAGCATCAGACACCTGCAGGGTTCCCATATGCACAATTCAATTAGAATCTTACGGCTAAGGTACATCAAACCACCTGCATACTGTCTCAGAAACAATAATCTGTTTCTGTAACTATATATCAAAAACATATTATTTATACATGGCAATCAATATACAATAAACATACACATATCAAAACTATTAGTGTTATCTTACTTGTAGACTCTGGGACTCGTGAAATCGTCTTTTACGTCTCTAGCACCCTCTTGATGAGATGGAGATAGACGAACACTGCAGTTTGTTCCTTTGGTCGACCCTCACAGCTTAACAGTTCTTTTGCGACTGACTAGCTGAGATTTGGTCCCCAAAGGTATGCAAAAGTTCCCAATAGTCTTCTGACCAATCGTTTTTAGCTCTAGTTTTCGTTAATCCCGCATCTACAGGAATATGGTTCTAATTTGAATAGTTCCTCCCCTTCTCTCTTGTCACTGGACACGCATAATTACTTTTCAAGTGGTGTATCAGGGATAGAGTGAAGAACAGATGCCATAACGATAAGCGGTGCCTGCCCAATACGGGTGACATCATCTTGGTAACTTTTGGCTGGAGTGAGCTACTTAGTGTCTCATGGCGAAGACAACGCTATGGTTAGTTTTTGACTGAAAGTATGCTATTTAGAATTCTTGGTCGCCAAGCCTGTTGATGGTATCGGTAGCTATTGGCGGTGTGACTGTTTCAAGGAAGTTAATTTGCCATGTGTGGGCTGCTTGTTGGCTAACTATTGTATTAACGTCCAGTTTCGTTCGATGGTATCTCTGTTTCGCTAAGCTAATTTCCTCCATGTTTGTCGTCAGTATTTCTGCTGTCACACGCCCCCAGTTGACTCAACTGTGACTTGAGTACCTACTCTCTTAAGGGTGGGGAAGGTAAAGCAGCGAGGGAGAGAGATGGGCATCACCCTCATTACGCTGGCCCAAGATAAGTGTGATCTCCAACATCACGCTCCACTACGGCCACAAAGCTATGGGTCTACCTTTACCTTTTTTTAAATTGGTCTTCAATTTCATATGCTTCTACATGATCTTAAAGAGCTCTTAACGGCACTTAGTGTAGTCTAAGCATTCAAGGACAAACTTCCTCTGATGAGACCTTTGGTAAACGTATCAGGAGAACCAGGCCTAGTGAATGCAATTGTACTGCATTTGAGCTCTTTAAGCTCGTGTAGAAGCACGTGGAATTAAAAGCAAAGAATTGTATGTCACACTTTTTGTCCACCTTTGAGAACAGGATCATTACCTCTCTTGATATAAGCCATCATGGAAGTTTTAAAAAATGTCACTGCAGTCATGCTGGCTTGTCTGTTTAGTATTTCAATTTTGATATACATTTTAATTTAAAATATCATATTTCTCTTGTTTTTTTTTTTGGCAACAGTGAATGGCAGGCATTAATGAAGTGCCCATGCTAGCACCCTCACCAGCGGAATGTTTACCAAATGATACCCTATGCACATTTTCTGTGCATTTTCATGGCCCTTTGTATGTGCTATATGTGGACATCCCTTCAGCAGACAGGCTGGGGAACTCTCCTTGAATCCGCGATTTTCCGAGAAAAGGTACCATCACTCCCGAGAAAATGAAATAGATTTTTTAGATTTTTTTAAAGATTTTAATGCTTTATTGTCCCTTTTTATCGGGAATTTATAGAGGTCCAAGAAAAAAAAATCTCTCCGAGAAAAAAAAAAAATCACAAAACGCAATCTTTCCGAGTCTAAGTCTTGATCCATGTCCGTGTCCAGCTTTTTTTTCGCATCACTAAAAGTGCCGCCTGTGCCCGCTATTGTTACATCGAATTCACTGCCCAATAGGGCTTACTAGCATCACTTGACTACAGCGGGTGAAGGCGATGTTGAACGTTTGGCGGTTCACGTGAAGTTCAGTCCTTTGTTAGTTTATAATCACTATAATATCATGGTCAAGTCGTGTGTTTCACGTATTATTAACCGCGGAGACCCTTTTGAAGAAGGGGAAATCAATAACAAGTGGAAATGGGAATGGCTTGAAAAGATGGCGAAAGTGTAACTGCACTCCATGTCATGGGTAACTACTACTACTACTTATACTACTACTAATGATAATGTCCTTATGAACACATGATGAATATTATGAAAAACATCCACGTTTATCTCTCACAAAAAAGCATTCTTTTTGGGTGTACATGCTATGAAACGTTCAGCTTCTGGGGGGCTTCGCCACTGGACCTGACCAGGGGCCTTACTGCGGACCCTGGACCCCGGCCGGATTTAAGAGATTTTTGCTTTCGACTGTTCCCCAGCCTGAGCAGATTTAATTACTTGGTTAACCCTCATTTGAGGGCTTTGTATGATTTGGTATTTTCACTGGAGGCAGAGGATGTGTCTTAGGCGGCAAGTGAGATCTTGAGCTGGGACAATACTATTTAAGAACAATATTATTTAAGAACAGTACTATTTAAGAACAATACTATTTAAGAACAGTACTATTTAAGAACAATACTATTTAAGAACAATACTAAATTAATATAATAATATTATGTCATCATTTTTATCTTTTTATGATCCTATCTTTTTGCAGCATATTCTTCAGACGACATTCGCATCGTGTTCAGGGAAGAGACCAAGTTTAACGGCAGTGACCATTTTTATGACAACTTTGAGTTTTTGGTGGAGATGCTTCCCCAAGGCCAGTTGTTGGTCATAGTAGGCAACATCACCAGGCCTGCCAACAACTTCAGCGCCATTCGTTTCCAGCCTGATGCTACATGTATGTTTACCAATTTTTGTTTGTAATGCCTTCCAGTAGTAGTAGTAGTGTGGGAACAATATAGGTCGTGAAGCCTTTCTAAGTGCTCATTCCTTGATTTCGTGTTTTTAGCTGATTGGATTTGTGGACCTATCAGTTGCCATGTATCCCTTTTTTAAATATGTGTGTATTTGTGTTGTGTGTGTGTTTTATGTATGTGTATTGTGTGTGTGTGTTTTGTGCGTGTGTGTTGTGTGTGTGTGTGTGACCACTAGCGCCCCAATCATGGTTCAGCATGGAGTTCTGGGCTTTGCAAATGAACATCATCAACATCATATATTCCATTTTGTAAAACGTGCAATAGGGTAGCTGTATTGTGATGAGAGTTCGGATATTGGGAGGCACTGTGGTCTAATGGTAGTGCTTCGGCTTGCGGATCTGAAGGTCCCGGGTTCGAGCCCTGGCCGGGCCATTGTGTTGTGTCCCTGGGAAAGACACTTTACTCCTGTTTTCCTACTCCTTCGGATGAGAGTATAAACCGAGGTCTAGTCTGTGTCGCATACATTCCATCATAACGGACTTTAAAGATCCTGACGCTCATGTCCTAGACGGGTGAGTGCCGGTGACAAGAACACACCCAGCATGCACCTAGGTCCTTCTCCCCCATCCCTGGCTGCCCAGGATTGTGCTCAGTTGTCCGGGCGTCAGACCATGCGCCCAAAGGCTGCGGGTGGGCGTCTCGGGCGGCTTGAGTTAGATCCTGTATCGGCCAGCGCCTTGAGCAGCTCTTGAGCTGGAAAAGCGCTATATAAGAACGATTAAATAAATAAAATAAATATTGGTCATAGCCTGACTGTAGGTGGAGAATGTTCAATCCCATGGATTGCAGGATTGTAAAGTTGTCTCGGTGGACAAAATCAGATTGTAAAGTTGTCTCGGTGGACTAGATCAGATTGCGCTTTATCCACCTAGGTCAGATCGTTGTTGTTTTCTTGTTTCCATGTTGGAATCGAGGCAACAAGAAGGCAACAATATGTTTGTAACAAAAAGGGTTATTTCAAGAATTGTGTTTATGCATGCGTGAAAATCTGCCTGTCTCACAACTTCTCTAACTCGAAACAGTAAACTATGTTGCCACACCCTCTATTAAACCGTAAACACGAATCTACAAGACAGCACAAGTACAGAAAATTCACAAAAATCAAAAGAGAATAAATGCAATTGTGTCTACTCATGTAATTTCATAGAATAAATCCGTTTAGAGCATAAATATACACACCACTCACAAATAACATAAATCCCAGTCACCATCACGTCGCCAGAGAGAAAAAGAAAGGAAAGTTGTAAATAGTCTCACAGGGGTTATGTTTCGATTATCTATGAATGTTCTCTGCCTACACCACCTCCTCATTCCCCTTCCTTCGTCTTCTTCTTTTTCTACCGCCTTCTCCATCTCCTTCTTTCTTCTTCTTCTTCTTTCTTCTTCGTTTCCTTCTTTCTTCTTTCTTCTTCTTCTTCGTCTACTTCTGCTCCTGCTGCTGATGCTGCTGCCTTGTCCTCTTATTCTCTTCGGCTTCTTCTGCTGTGGCTGTTGCGGTTTTCTCGGCTTCTTCTTATTCTTCATATGCTTCTTCTTCTTCTGCTGCTGCGGCTACTGCTTCCTATTCTTATTATTCTTCTTTATTCTTCTTTGGCTGCTTCTCTCTTTTTGCCGCTGCTGCTGCTGTTTTACTCTTATCTTTCTCTATTCTTTATTCTTCTTCTATCTTCTTCTTTCTTCTTGAGGCCCCCAGCAAGCGACTCCTGCAGACAAAGGAGTTTACCACAACTAAGTTTCTTGATACATAACTTTCCTTCAGACCATTACATATACCCCTCTTTTCTCTCGGGACCAGTGCAGCAATTCAATTCAAATTTTATCCATGTCGAATACAGTTCACAACATAAGCAAATTCTCCAACTAATTATAACAACAGATTATTACGTCAATGACACCAATTAATTTCATTCATACAAATAAATGTAATGCTATACACTGCAATTGAAGTTTCAACTTCAAATCAAATTATGATCCGAATTCAATTCATTATTAAAAGATTACAGTGAACCACTATGTTTATCTCTTCCCTACTCCATACTTCACACTATATCAAACTTATTTATTATTAATTTTATTAAATAACAAATACAATATAATCATTTAATAATACTATTGCATTTATAATACAACATTTCAAATAATAAACAATATATACCTGCAGACACAGCTGCGAGAAGTCCAGAACCTATCCTATCATATCCTATCACATCCCATAACTCAAAGGTCGTAGGGGCACCACAAATGATCGTTTAACCAACGTACTCCATCTTTCTCTGTCCTCTGCAACCCTCATGGCTTCACTCAGTGCCAAGCCAGTCCATTCTCGAATGTTGTCCTCCCACCTCTTTTTCTGTCTGTCTCTTCTTATGCCTCCTTGCATCTTGCCTTGCAGGATGGTCTTTGCAAGGCCTGATGCTCTGGTTACATGGCCATACCATCGCAGTTTCCATTTCTTCACCACTGTGAGCATGTCATCGTATTGCCCAATGGTTTGTGTGATGGTCTGTCGGAGTTTTGTGCTGGGTATGCGAAATTCCCAGAAGTCTTCTGTAGCACCTCATCAGCAGACCCAGCTGCGAGAAGTCCAGAACACCCAATCCTTAGTATAGTCAAAAAAAGAATAAATATATTTTTTTGAATGTACATTGGTGAACTTTCATGTGACCAGCACAACCAATCAGAATTTAGTTCTCATTAAAAAATTATACCAATATCTCCTCACACGAAACAAACGAATAATAATATAAAGTCATCAGACCAAATTCTATGAAATTGGTCTGTGACAATGTTATATGTTCAATCGGTGTCACGTGGGTTTTATGGGTTTTGGGGCTCTGCACAATGGAATGATGTAAACCTCACGCTTTATCCTATGGGAACTGCTAGTTAGTCACCCGGTGGATTACTTTAATAAATTTATTTGTTTAGCTCGGTCTGTGTAAAGGCTGGGGTACAGAGATAGATAGAAAAATGGTAAAAGATTACTGTCACACTAGCTTTCACACGGCTATGAATCATATGTAGTCCAGCCACTTGATAACAGTTAAAACATCACACATTTATTTCTTCTACTCTATACAAGATTTTCTAAGTACTAATCAACCTTAAACGTTAAATAGTCACTGTGAATAATTCGATCGCCGATAGTCTATGCAGCTAATTGTTCATCCTTGGGCACTGGATGTTATAGTTCATGAGAAGTGGACTACTGTGGTCCTGTAGCTCTCAGTTTTTTGTGCACACACGTTTATAGACTTAACTGTCAGTCTGGCGTGCTGTGCTGTGGTCGGTTTCCTGACAACGGTGTTGTCTTGTTCTTGTTTCTTCCCTGTGGGTAGACTGGTGGGCTTTCCTCGCACGATGCTGGGGATACCGCTGCAGCCAACTAATGCGTCGACGTGGTTTCGTCTGAGGCTGTGTTGGGCGCACTACAGAACGCCTGTTCGTCTGTAACATATGAGACGAAATTCTGCACAACCTTGAATGATAGGTGTGTGCAGAGCGTCTCACTGAAGGTCGTAATAGCCCTCAGTGATTAACTCCACATCTACATATATAAGCGACGAACATTCTGCTAAGTCCGTGGTCCACTGGAATCTCCACTCTAATTTCCTATACATCCATACATATAAAACATGGCTACTTATACACATCAAGAATTAATAATATTATACACATTCATTTGTACAGTCACTGGTCTGTAAGCATACATATAAGTTAAACAACAGTGGTTCCGTACATAATTCAAGATGGCGTTGGCCGGTCGTCTTTTTGCCTCGTGGTCAGCTACGCCACGTGTCAGGCAAAGTCGGGCTAACAATTCAATTCTATGCATATCAAATTCCACAAACATAATTCAACAATAATATAATACATCACAATGAAACAGAAATATGTTCATTTACCTTCGTGACAATATCAGGCTATGGCTACTTGAGTGAATTCGGATTTTCACAAGTACTGCGTCCTAGTCTTTGCCTTAGAGAACTACTGCTCCTTTGTAGCTATGTAGCTGTTATCTCTTCCTCGGTTTAAACACGACTCCCGGTCTGTGTCTCTATTCGAACTAGTCAAACCTGGTTGGGTCTATTCTAGCTGTGTTCCCATTGGCGGATAAGTGACTAGCCTATCGTAATTACGATGATGTCATTGCCTGAGCTCTTACCGTCCACTACCCCTGTGTGTAGGCGGCAGTATGCTATTGCTACGCTTGATTACTTCCGTCGTCTGCTGCTGGCTAACAATGAAATTCTAAGATTACATAGGCTAACCAAGCTAAATATTAAAATAAGCAGAGTAAAACTGGTCCGTCCGTCACAATCGGTATTTTGAGATTGTATTCTGGTGACGCAGTCCACTTAAATAACATTACATTTTCCGCTGCCTCTGAGTGTTCCCTCTTCAATGGCCTAAATGTTGGTATGTTTTACCTTTTTTTATTTTTAGGTTAACGTTGTTGTGTTTTGTTATGTTACAGCTTCCGGTACAAACTACGCTCAGTCCAGCAGCCAATCTATAGGAATTGCAGTCGGCGTTTCCATCTTTCTTTTCATCGCCTGCACAATCGCCGGCATCATCATCTTGCGATGGGCGTTAAAAAAAGGCTATCTCCGACACGTGGCGACGTCGTACAAATTCTTTCGTAACCCTGACACCCCAGTTTCTTTCGACAATTCCGAGCAAGGCAGTGGCCCTGACGACGTGCAGGTCCATATCTGAATTGCACAACTGTGAAACCTATCATCGCTTGCTAGGCTGCTTGTTGTCAGTTCATATTCCACCCACTACCCCTCCGCTCTATACCTCTGTTATAGAAATGTGTGAAATGTTAATAAGGGAAAGCAACTGTATATGATTGTCTGGTTGATGATGAAGGATATGCCTGTTGTAATGCTGGAGGTCTTTTGTAAGGATCCTGATGCCCATGTCTTACACGGGCGAGTGCCAGCTACGCAAATAAACATGCAGCATGCACTAGGTCCCTTCTTCCCCATCCCTGCTCAGCCAGGATTGTGCTCAGTCATCGGGGCGTCGGACGATGCACTTAAAGCCTAAGCTTAACTGGGCGAGACAAACCCGAACCTTTTCTCGGCGAACCAAAGGTAAAAAATGCGGTTTCATTCTTAATTGGGTCTTCCCGAGACCAGCCGAGACGAGACAGGAGATCGGGCGTCACAGCGAGCTCTTTCGTTTCTGAACTGGGTCTATTTTTAGCTGCGTCGAAACTGACATACCGTGACAAAGTTATGTTAGCAACAATGGCGGCCTTCGATCGTGAATTGAAAACTAAAGACGATTTTGGCGTTGTTCTAGCGCTGTATGTCCTAAGCGAGAATGAAGGGGCAGCAGAAAGAGAAAGAAAGCAAAAGGCAACACTTCCCTATGTGTTGCAAAGGCACCAGCAATGTGCATTTCATGCACTGGTGCAAGAGTTGGCTGAACAGCTCAGTGGCTATTCAATGATTTATTATTTTTACTGATTCAGTATTTTCACTGTTCTCTAGTCTAAATTAAGTTTGTATTTGGTGCACCTACTTTTTTTAAGTGTTGTAGTATTTCTTTAGATCAGTTGACAGTTGTCATTGACATTGATAGATTTTTCAGCAAATCAAAATAGTGTCTCGGGCAGGTTTGCTGTGCACGAACGGCAAGACGAAAGGCCGGCCCGCGACACGGCGAGACACGTCTCGATGTTCTCGCCGATCCTGTCTCGGATTGCTCGCCGAGCCTAGTTAAGGGCAAGGATGGTTCGGGTGTCTCGCCGAGACATGGTTCGGGTTTGTCTCGCGCATTTAAGCTAGGGCTTTAGGCAGTAAGTATGTGCCTCAGGTAGCTTGAGTGAGGCCCTGCATCGGCCAACGCTTTGGGCCACTCTTGAGTGAGACGCTGCATCGGCCAGCGCTTTGGGCCACTCTTGAGTGAGACCCTGCATCGGCCAGCGCTTTGGGCCACTCTTGAGTGAGATGCTGCATCGGCCAGCGCTTTGGGCCACTCTTGAGTGAGACGCTGCATCGGCCAGCGCTTTGGGCCACTCTTGAGTGAGACGCTGCATCGGCCAGCGCTTTGGGCCACTCTTGAGTGAGACGCTGCATCGGCCAGCGCTTTGGGCCACTCTTGAGTGAGACGCTGCTTCGGCCAGCGCTTTGGGCCACTCTTGAGTGAGACGCTGCATCGGCCAGCGCTTTGGGCCACTCTTGAGTGAGACGCTGGGTCGGCCAGCGCTTTGGGCCACTCTTGAGTGAGACACTGCATCGGCCAGCTCTTTGGGACACTCTTGAACAGGAAAAGCGCTCTATAAGAGCGATAAAATTAGGATGGGATTAAAGAAAAAAAGATTAGAACGCTGCTAAGTGATGATTCTGGTTAAAATTGTTTCTATGGCTTATTTCAGTTACAAGAAAACAGTCTTATGGCATAAATATACACTTTTTGTTGTATTTAGTCATTGTAGATGCAAAATTGTTACCTTGTGGCTCAGGTTGTTTAAAGGGGCATACCTTGATTGTCTTTGATCTGATGCTCAGGTTGATGTCTTGTGGAAAGCCGCGCTGACTGCTTGTATACACTAGTACTGTTCACTTTTTGTCCAAAAGCCTTTGCTGTCAGTCCATAGGAGTCTGTTTCTTGCTTAGGCAATTTTCATTTCTGCTTTCACATGTATTGTGTTTTGAGATCATTGAAACTTATAAAGTTTTAAGTTATATATATCCTCAGTTCCACAGTACCATGAAGAAAAAAAACAATGGCAATAGTTGCACAGAGATTTATTTTTAAAGCATTGGGTGGTTGATTTGCCTTTAAACTTTTAGAAGCAGGCAGAACCCTTTGGTTCTGAGTTATTTTGCGCATAGAAAAATGTAATGGTAAAACTCTGAAGTTAGATCCAGATTAAAGTTGCCTATACACGATAAATAGGCTGTGAGGTTTAGGTCAGGTTTGGGCTAGCAGTTGAGCTAGATTTGGGGTTGGGGCTAATAATGGGAAATTCTAACAGGTTTAGGGTTTGAGCTGATTGCACACTCTAGCCTTCATTTTTGATTTTCTTTCAATCCCTAAACATATGTGTAATATTTGTGGAGATATGTCTGTTTTCTATATCATTGTGAAGGTAGCAATCCAAATTTAGTCTTTCAAGAATCCCCAAACCCTAACGAGAAACGTCTGCATTCTTTCTGTAATTTGTTGTGATACTGCTAGGCTCTTTTGCATGAGGAGAATGTTTCTGATAGCCCTGACCAGGCTTTCATGGTCGACTGGTCTATAAACAAAGTGAAAATGGCTGGACTTTTGCCAGATATCATTGCTTGAAGACAATGTACATTTTTGTCTTTTGCGGCATCCTAGAATCTCTTGTATACTTTTTTTTGGCTTTTTTGTAGTGTAGCTTGCTGCTTTTTTGCTCGACATGTCATATTCCATTTTCTTGGAAGAACAATATCAAACATAGAGAACATATCACACGTTTTATTATTTATTTATTGTAATCTTTGATGCTAAAATATTGTGTAATGGTTTGATTTGTCTTGATGGATGTGTGCCTTTGGACTTATGTGATATTTTGTATTGGTTACAAACATACATATCAACAGTTGGTTAACTTTTTGTTGTTGTTTCAAAGTTGGTTTTGTTATAATTGCTCATATAATTATGTATTGGTATCATGACATTCCACATGATGTTTTGATATTTAAATGTTACTGTAGATTTTTAAAAGAATATGTTGAATTATGAGATTATAATATAATGTGAACATTAGGGCATATGATGTTGTGATATTTAAATGTTACTATAAAAAAAAGAAAAAATATAAATTATGAGATTATAATATAATGTGAACATTATGGCTTTAATAAAACAAAGTACAGGTTTGCTGAGCCTGCTGAGTTATACCCCCAAATTCAACCTTAGTCATACTTCAGAAATAGTATATATTTGTCTACACTGCAGGCTCGGCTATGCTTTGTCTTTTTCTGTCATGCTGTATTGGAGAGTTGTCGCAAGTGATGGAATTCTATTGGTTATTTCTAGGATTCCTGAAACCTAATACTTAAAAAATATGTCTCCTTCCCAAAGATCACATTGGAAAAGTTGTTTCTGGCCATGGAAAACAAACCTAATGAGAAGACTAAAAATAATAATCTTCTGTACGTAGAAATGTTGTTGTTGTTGCAGTCTCCCTTTCATTTTCCGTGTTCACATTCCTCACTTCTAAAACTGCAGATTCATAGTTGTGCATTACATTGGCGAATAAAGAGAAAATGTGTTAAATCTGCAGACAACTTTTCCCTAGCACCCCGATCAACTTCCCCACCACCTATCCCTTTTGATTCTTTGAAACTTCCCCACCACCTATCCCTTTTGCTTTTTTGAAACTTCCCCACCACCTATCCCTTTTGCTTCTTTGAAACTTCCCCACCACCTATCCCTTTTGCTTCTTTGGACATTTAAACTTCCCCACCACATATCCCTTTTGCTTCTTTGGACATTGAAACTTCCCCACCACATATCCCTTTTGCTTCTTTCAAACTTCCCCACCACCTATCCCTTTTGCGTTTTTGGACATTGAAACTTCCCCACCACCTATCCCTTTTGCTTCTTTGGACATTGAAACTTCCCCATCACCTATCCCTTTTGCTTCTTTGGACGTTGAAGGAACGTATGACTTGTATCGCCACACTTTACTTCCCCAATCACTATAAAGTGGAAAAGGGCCAGGTTCTACTAGTGGGCCTTCCCCTTGGCACTGCACAAAAAACTGAGTGTCGAAGATCTCTTGAGTATAGGTTGTTTAAAGGGGCATGCCTTGACTGTCTTTGATCTGATGTTCAGGTTGATATCAGCGTCATGTTTAGGGGAAAGCCGAGCTGACTGCTTGTATACACTAGTACTGTTCACTCTTTGTCCAAAAGCCTTTGCTGTCAGTCCATAGGAGTCTGTTTCTTGCTTAGGCAATTTTCATTTTTGCTTTCACATGTATTGGGTTTTGACATCTTTTAAACGCTTTTAGCAATGCATTTATTCATTTACATATTTGTGTATGCAGAATGTATATCGTTGCTTTGGCTTTAATATTGCAACCCTCAAATAATTCTGCAGTACGCCATGTTTACATTTGTTTATTTAATTTCAGAATTAAGTTCATTATATTTTGGTATGGTAAACATTATTATATGCTTGTTGATTATAACAATTGTTTTTATTGTTTTGTTTGACCTTTGCCATATGTTGCTCTTGGGGTAAAAATGTAATTACTCCATAACCTCTGTATGAATCAAAATTGACTTAAATTGTAATGCTTGTAAAACTTACTGGTTTTATTTTTTTAATAACTGTAAAAAAAATAATACACAAGTTCCAAAGTAATTGAAGTAAATACATCTTTTTATTAAATGTTTTATAAAGACATTTTAGGTCAAAATATAGCTTTGACATACATCGAAGGTTAATGGCTTCTTTCTACGTTACGGCTTTCCTTATCTATTAATCAGCTATGTGTACAAATCTGCTTTTCAGTTCCGGAATCTCACATCGAATGTTGAGGAAGACGATGAAGATGACTATGATTATCCAAATGCTCAACTCCTCCGATAGCATGGAATGTGTTGGGTGTTTTGTTTTTATAAGGAAAGGGATATAAGAAGATACTGGGTAGAGAAGGGAGGGGGAGGTAATGATGATGACCAACAGATACAAAATTCATCTTTTTGGGATTATATTTGTCACCAATATGAGTGAAAGATATGTTGTCTTCTCAGCTAAAAAAGAGGGAGAGTTATATTTGATTGTGAGAGACAGGTACCAATTAAGCATAATAAAATATTTATTCAGAGTGGAGACTGTAAGCATGAGGCCTTACTAAGTTACTACCATATAACAAACAATTGTATTATGCAGAAAATAAGATATATATATATATATATATATATATATATATATATATATATATATATATATATATATATATATATATATATATATATATATATATATATATATATACTCTTATACGCATCGGAATGTGTCAACATTTTACTTTGTGACGGAAAGAGCGCTATTTAAGGGGAAGGGTTCGGGGAAGGGTTAGTTGCAGTTCTATCACTAGCCCTTGCCCTAACTCTTTCTGTCCCAATAACACATCTGCCTTCTTGGATTCTTAAATTGTATGAAACCAAGTGAGGACGCTATCCGGCGTCAATAAACGGTTCGAAAATATTCCCAAACGGTTCGCAAAAGTCTCCTGACCTAGATACAACTAAGCGTGACCTAATTCGTCGCCTAGAGGGGACGAAAGTTCCTTTTTTCTCAAGTTTCTTTAAGTACTTCGCGGCCTCCCGTAATGCGGCAACTTGCGATGTTGACACTTTCCGGGAGGCCGTATCACAACTGCCGTTGTACTAACGGTTGTGCAGGTTGACACATTCCGGTAAATATGAGACTATATATATATATATATATATATATATATATATATATATATATATATATATATATATATATATATATATATATATATATATATATATATATATATATATATATATATATTTGTTTGACTATATATATTACTGCTTTTGCAGACAGCTAGTTGCTTTTGATGTAGATTCTGTGGTAGATTTTGTATTGCACATTTCTCTACATATATGTGGTGCAAAATAGTCCTGTTTTTCATTCTCAACACATGATTTGGGTCTTTAAACATATCTTGTCCGTGAAATGTTGTAATGTACAAATATATGTAGTACTGATTTTTTCATTCTTGATGCCTAATTTGGTTCTGAAATATACATATCTCGTCCGTTCCACCCAGTATATTGAAGTACTTTTTTTTCTTCTCCACATTATAATATGTTAATGTGTTTTCACACAGGGATGGTTGTGTTATAAGTCGGGTATATATCTTTACACACAGGTATGCCGAAATGTCAATGTTGTTATTCTTATTGTTGTTTCTGCTGACTGTGTATGTGGGTGTGTAAGTGCGTGAGCATATGTTATACTGCATGATCTTTAAAAAAAAAATAATAAAAAATCTAAGATGCCATTATTATTGTAAGTGTACATATATATTCTAGTATTAGTCCTCTGTGTGTAGTAGGTATACTTGTGTGTGTGAGTGTATAGTACAGGTTTTAGTTGTAATGAATGAATGAATGAAGGACAATTTCTACAGCGCATACAAACTTCCACACCGAGGCCTGCTCTCAGCTCTTTTTAGGGAGAGGAGGGAGCATGGGGGAAAAAATGGATATAGACATTACAGGGATTTGAAAACTAAACTAAATTCAAGACAAGCAATTGGTACGTGAATAAAAGAGACATAAAGAGAAAAACACAGTTGGACAAAATGAATGAATGGAGAAGAAAAACAGTGAAGTCAATACCAAAATAAAAATATATCACACACGCAAACACGCACACACACACACACAGTGCAGTGTCAGCTTGGCAGATAGCTGATGAAATGGCAGAAATCAGAAGTAGCGTGTTTTCAAGCCGGATCTAAAGGATTGTATGGCTTTTGTAAATTTGTTACAATTACTTACCTTTGTTGTTAGATGCCGTTCGTTTTACTTCCCCCGTTGGGGTGCCGGGGGTTTCAGTATAAATAGTAACCCCACTTTCTGGAAATGTAGTGCTTTAAATTTCCACTGTCGCTGTCTTTCTCATTTGCTCTTTCTCATTCCTGCTCTGTTCTATCAATCTGCTATACGATCGTCTTCTTCGCTAGACCAGTTTCCTACCTTTTTTCTTGAAAACTCTTCCGGGACAAGACTCCTTGTTTGTGTATGAGGTCTGTTGGATCAGCTTGGGAATATTGGACGCTTTCTGCCAGGTGGTCACTAGGGCTTCCTATGATGTTATTATTTAGCAATGTAGGTATTTTATATGTATGTGTTTTGTTTGCTTTAAATTCCCACTGTCGCTGTCTTTCTCATTTGCTCTTTCTCATTCCTGCTCTGTTCTATCAATCTGCTATACTATCGTCTTCTTCGCTAGACCAGTCTCCTACCTTTTTTCTTGAAAACTCTTCCGGGACAAGACTCCTTGTTTGTGTATGAGGTCTGTTGGATCAGCTTGGGAATGTTGGACGCTTTCTGCCAGGTGGTCCCTGGGGCTTCCTATGATGTTATTATTTAGCAATGTAGGCATTTTATATGTATGTGTTTTGTTGTTAATTTATAATGATGTTTGTATTCTATTTTGTTTTTGTAAACTGGGGTTCGATAAGTTGGGGTGAAGCCTCAGCCGTCCCCTGCGTGGGATGTCTTTATTGTAAAGTGACTGGCTGGTGGAGGGCATTCAGTTTTCCCACTAGGGTTGTTTCAGCAGATCTTTTATGCGGATTGGGGGTTGTCCGGTCCTGATTTGGCTCGGAAGAGTCCGCTGGACCTAAAGCAACAATTATGTAATGTAATGTGTTTTGTTGATAATTTATAATGATGTTTGTATTCTATTTTGTTTTTGTAAACGGGGGTTTGATAAGTTGGGGTGAAGCCTCAGCCGTCCCCTGCGTGGGATGTCTTTATTGTAAAGTGACTGGCTGGTGGAGAGCTTTCGGTTTTACCACTAGGGTTGTTTCAGCAGATCTTTTATGCAGATTGGAGGTTGTCCGGTCCTGATTTGGCTCGGAAGAGTCCGCTGGACCTAAAGCAATAATAATGTAATGTAATGCCATGTGAAATGGCCACACCACGCCAGCCTTCTCTCCTCTTCACAGTGACAAGGTGGTTCTTGAGGGCCTGCAAGTGACGGGAACAGGTTTTTTACGTGGTCATTCATCTTGCGTTCATGCTAGGGATAAGCATCAGTCAACGATAGCATTTCATTCCAAGTGCCTGGATGCGTTTTTCCAATTCTGATGTTAATTTCCAGCAGAATGGCCTAGACCAGAAACATGAAGAGTTTTACCTTGGTACAGAAATAAATATGTATACTCTTTCTGATCTTGTTCAAGCCTGAAAAGGTTGACATGATCACTGCCAGTGTGGTTTTGACCTCTGTGGAGGCCCGGATCTGGCGTCCTTTGTTATGATGGAGACCAGGAGACCAGATACTTAAACGATTCCAACTAATCCAGCTTCTCCCAGTTCATGGAGATGGTATTGGTGTTGCTGTGACTGTTCACCAGCGCCTTGCCCTTTTCTGAGCTAATCTCCACGCCATAAGCACCTGCTCAGTCAACAAGCCAGTGTGTCAGGTCTTGGAATTTCTGATCGTTACCTCCATTAGGTCATTGTCATCAGTGAAGCGCAGGTTGCACAATGGTCTTATTCAATGGAGATGGCAGTTTTGGAAGTTCTGGTGGGTTTCTTCCTTGATGTTTTCCAGGAATAGGTTGAAGAAGAGATCGAGGAGACAGTATGCCACCTTGGCGAACACCCACTGTGGTCTGGAAGGCTTCTCCAGTCTATCTATTAAGCAGACTGCACTGCTGGCATTGTTGTAAAGTGCTTTGATTGCTTAGGCCAAGCCTTCTTCAATATTAAAGCGCCGCAGGACATGCCACAAACCTTTGTGCCAAACTCTATCAGAGGCCTTTTTAAAATAGATGAAGGTAATAGTGGTATAGGTACTTTTGGTATTGTAGGTGTTTTTCAATTATAATACGGCAGTTGCAGATTTCTTCAATTGTGCTCCTTCCTGGTCTGTAACCTGCCTCTCTAGTGAAGCACAAATTTTCTAAGCAAATGTTGTTGAAAACTGGAAATGTGCAATAGCCAAAGCACTAATTATCTAAGCAAATGTTGTTGAAAACTGGAAATGTGCAATAGCCAAAGCATTAATTATCTAAGCAAATGTTGTTGAAAACTGGAAATGTGCAATAGCCAAAGACTTTAGTTTTATTCACCAGTAGGTAGGAAGTGGAATGAATCCTACACCATTGACAAGACAAGACTAGACAAGGTAGGAAGTAAGGTTTGTTAGTCAATCAGATTCAGTTAACAAATAAATGTAAAAAATCCCTGAAGTTGAATGTCTACACTGACTTATGGCAAAATGGCAGAAAAAAGGGGAGGGTACGGATGGAGATTCTATTTTGTTTTTGTAAACTGGGGGACCATAAATTACAGTACTGTACAGCCTCAGCTTCCCTTGCATGGGATACCTTTGTTGTCAAGTGACCTGCTGGTGGAGTGTTTTTGTAAACTGGGATCCCATAAATTACAGCACAGCCTCAGCTTCCCTTGCATGGGATGCCTTTATTGTCAAGTGACCTGCTGGTGGAGCTGAAGTGCCTTATTCAGTGTTACTATTAGGGTTGTTTCAGCAGATCTTTTGTACAAAACTGGGGTGAGTCCTCTTTCAACCAAGTTGTGGCTCTGATTGGACTGTTTGCAATCCGCTGGACCCTATATGAACAATGACTAAGTAAGTAGCTAACTAAATCCACCACAGCAATCCTACTGCTAAGATGCTGGACCCTAAAAACAATGACTAAGTAGCTAACTAAATCCACCACAGCAATCCTACTGCTAAGATGGCCAGTGAAAATGGCCATGTTCTATCTTGCCCACCATGGGATTGGAACCAGGATCATCATTGTGCTCGGTGAATGCTGTACCACTGAGCTATGGTGGTGGGTCAGTTTTGTTGTTAATAGAGGAAGACTTAAGTTTGTTCTTAATGTGCCAGTTTGTTGTTAATAGAGGAAGACTTAAGTTTGTTCTTAATGTGTCAGTTTTGTTGTTAATAGAGGAAGACTTAAGTTTGTTCTTAATGTGCCAGTTTTGTACCCCCGTTGGGGTGCCGGGGGTTTCAGTATAAATAGTATCCCCACTTTCTGGAAATTTAGTGCTTTAAATTCCCACTGTCGCTGTCTTTCTCATTTGCTCTTTCTTATTCCTACTCTGTTCTATCAATCTGCTATACTATCTTCTTCTTTGCTAGACCAGTCACCTACCTTTTTTCTTGAAAACTCTTCCGGGACAAGACTCCTTATGTGTATATGAGGTCTGTTCTTCTTCTTCTTCTTCTTCTTCTTCTTCTTCTTCTTCTTCTTCTTCGATGTGGGCAGCCAACTTCAATATATTGAAGAAACTTGCTGCGCTGGATTTGGGGGCTGCTGATCCGGAAATACTGTACGACGACTATAATCATAGATAGTGATGTTTAAAGATGTTTGTCGTGCTTATAGCTGTATAATAGGTTCTGAGGAATAGAAGGGGAGGGAGGGTGTTGGAGGTGCAGTTGGGTTTTATTGGAGGAGCTGCACAATGCTAGCCTGAAATGAGGCCAGGGTCGTTGAGGAGACAACCTCTTCAGGCAAGGAATTCCACTCAGCGATAGTGCGGGCGAAGAAAGACTTTTGTCGGTAATCAGTTCTGTTAGAGGGGATGTCGTAGGAGTGTTGGTTGTACAAGCGGGCGCTTCTCTTAGGGCGGGCACTTGGCTTCGGAGAGCACCTGCTGTTGATGTGGGTGAGTCCATGTTGGATCAGCTTGGGAATACTGGACGCTTTCTGCCAGGTGGTCACTAGGGCTTCCTATGATGTTATTATTTAGCAATGTAGGCATTTTATATGTATGTGTTTTGTTGATAATTTATAATGATGTTTGTATTCTATTTTGTTTTTGAAAACGGGGGTTCGATAAATTAGAGTACAGCCTCAGCGTCCCCTGCTTGGGATGTCTTTATTGTAAAGTGACTGGGTGGTGGAGAGCTTTCAGTTCTACCACTAGGGTTGTTTCAACATATCTTTTATGCGGATCAGGGGTTGTCTGGTCCTGATTTGGCTCGGAAGAATCCGCTGGACCTAAAGCAACAATCATGTAATGTAATGTAATGTCAGTTTTGTTGTTAATAGAGGAAGACTTAAGTTTGTTCCTAATGTGCCAGTTTGTTGTTAA
The DNA here is from genome assembly GCA_036898135.1 of Oncomelania hupensis. Classification (NCBI taxonomy): domain Eukaryota; kingdom Metazoa; phylum Mollusca; class Gastropoda; order Littorinimorpha; family Pomatiopsidae; genus Oncomelania; species Oncomelania hupensis. Next base: position 10,804,610 of record CM072523.1, on the reverse strand, counting down.
TAGAGGAAGACTTAAGTTTGTTCTTAATGTGCCAGTTTGTTGTTAATAGAGGAAGACTTAAGTTTGTTCTTAATGTGCCAGTTTGTTGACGAAACGAAAACTTCAACTTGGCCTTGAATGTCAAATGGTTAATGTAATGACATTCACCTTAATCTTTGTCAAATCTGGCATGTGTGCGTGTGTGTATGTGTGCATGTGTGTGTGTGTGCGTTATTACTATTATTTACTTGTTTTGAAGAATGTGAATACAAGTTTTGATGAATCAGATATATTTCTCTCGGTAATCATTACTGTTAAAGATGATGTAAAAGAAAAGTTATTGTTTTTGTATTCAATGCTTGTACAATGTACTGTCCAAGAACTGGTTGTGTAATGGCCTCTGTGAATAAATAAAAGTATATTTTTAATATAATAAGTATATGAATTATGGTGGTTTTATTTCTTTTGTTTATGTATCACAACCACCCCCATCACCTTGAGTACTACTACTACTACTACTACTACTACTACTACTACTACTACTACTACTACTACTACTACTACTACTACTACTACTACTTTCCCCCATAGGGGTGACGGGGCTTTCAGTATAAATAGTATGGAAATTTGGTGCTTTAAATTCCCACTGTCGCTGTCTTTCTCATTTGTTCTTTCTCATTCCTGCTCTGTTCTATCAATCTGCTATACTGTCTTCTTCTTCGCTAGACTAATCACCTACCCTTTTTCTTGAAAACTCTTCCGGGACAAGACTCCTTATTTGTGTGTGAGGTCTGTTGGATCAGCTTGGGAATATTGGATGCTTTCTGCCAGGTGGTCTCTAGGGCTTCCTATAATATTATTTAGCAATGCAGGCATTTTATATGTATGTGTTTTGTTGATATTGTATAATGATGTTTGTATTCTATTTTGTTTTTGTAAACGGGGGTTCGATAAATTAGAGTATAGCCTCAGCCGTCCCCTGCGTGGGATGTCTTTATTAACCACGTTGGGGTGCCGGGAGTTTCAGTATAAATAGTATCCCCACTTTCTGGAAATTTAATGCTTTAAATTCCAACTGTCGCTGTCTTTCTCATTTGTTCTTTCTCATTACTGTTCTGTTCTATCAATCTGCTATACTGTCTTCTTCTTCGCTAGACTAATCACCTACCTTTTTTCTTGAAAACTCTTTCAGGACAAGACTCCTAATTATTTGTGTGTCTGGTCTTTTGGATCAGCTTGGGAATATTGGACGCTTTCTGCCAGATGGTCACGAGGGCTTCCTATGATATTATTATTTAGCAATGTAGGCATTTTATATGTATGTGTTTTGCTGATATTGTATAATGATGTTTGTATTCTATTTTGTTTTTGTAAATGGAGGTTCGATAAATTAGAGTACAGCCCCAGCGTCCCCTGCGTGGGATGTCTTTATTGTAAAGTGACTGGCTGGTGGAGAGCTTTCAGTTTTACCATTAGGGTTGTTTCAGCAGATGTTTTGTGCGGATCAGGGGTTGTCCGGTCCTGATTTGGCTCGGAAGAGTCCGCTGGACCTAAAGCAATAATCATGTAATGTAATGTAATGTCTTTATTGTAAAGTGACTGGCTGGTGGAGAGCATTCAGTTTTACCACTAGGGTTGTTTCAGCAGATCTTTTATGCAGATCGGGGGTTGTTCGGTCCTGATTTGGCTCGGTAGAGTCCGCTGGACTTAAAGCAATAATCATGTAGTGTTGTAGTGTTCGATAAATTAGAGTATAGCCTCACCGTCCCCTGCGTGGGATATCTTTATTGTAAAGTGGCCGGCTGGTGGAGTGCCTTCGGTGTTACCACTAGGGTTGTTTCAGCAGATATTTTATGCGGATCAGGTACGAGTCCTCTTTCAGCGAAGTTGTGGTCTTGATTTTGTGGTCCTGATTCGGCTCTTTGCAGTCTGCTGGACCCTGTAAGCATTGAATAACTACCTACCTACCTACTACTACTACTACTACTACTACTACTACTACTACTACTACTACTATTACTACTACTACATGGGTGCATGTGGGATCCAAAAAATCTGCCTGAATTTTTGTTCATAAAATTAGTTGTAAGTTCCTAGATTCTGCATAGAATCTATATTTTCTCCTGGCAGTGCCTGCCAGATGGAAATTTAGCACTTTAAATTCCCACTGTCGCTGTCTTTCTCTTTTGTTCTGTCTCATTCCTATACTGTGTCCTATCAATCTACTACATGTATATCTTCTTCGCTAGACCAGTCACCTAGCTTTTTTCTTGAAAACTTTCCCACTTCTCATTTGTGTATGGGGTCTGTTGGGTCAGCTTGGGGATATTTGACGCCTTCTGCCAAATGGTCACTATATATGGCTTTCTATGGTATTATTATTTAGCAGTGTAGGCAATTTATATGTATGTGTTTTGTTAATATTTTATAATGATGTTTATATTCTATTTTGTTTTTGTAAATGGGGGTTTGATAAATTAGACTTAAAGCCTCAGTGTCCCCTGCATAAGATGCCTTTAAGTTTATTGTAAAGTGGCCAGTTGGTGGAGTGCCTTCAGTGTTACCAATATGGTTGTGTCAGCAGATCTTTTATACGGATCTAGGGCGAGTCCTCTTTCAACATAGCTATGGTCATGATTTTGTGTCCTGATTCGGCTCTTTGCAGTCCGCTGGACCCTATAAACAATGAATAACTAACTGCCATAACACATATCAAACAGCAGCAATCTTGCCACTGTAGATTGTTCAAACCTATAAAGGGAAAAGTGAAAGCCACAGTTGAAAACCTGTCTTTCCTTTGTAGGCAAGACAAATTCACTGCGGCAACAGTACCCCCGTTGGAGTGCCGGGGGTTTTCAGTATAAATAGTATCCCCACTTTATGGAAATTTAGTGCTTTAAATTCCCACTGTCGCTGTCTTCCTCATTTACTCTTTCCCATTCCTGCTCTGTCCTATCACTCTGCTATACTATCTTCTTCTTCGCTAGATCAATGACCTACCTTTTTTCTTGAAAACTCTTCCTGGACAAGACTCCTTGTTTGTGTATGAGGTCTGTTGGATCAGCTTGGGAGTGTTGGATGCTTTCTGCCGGATGGTCACTAGGGCTTCCTATGATTGTATTAGTTAGCAATATAGGCATTTTATATGTATGTGTTTTGTTGATGATTTATAATGATGTTTGTATTCTATTTTGTTTTTGTAACCGGGGGTTCGCGTAGTTGAGGTCAACCCTCAGCCGTCCCCCGCGTGGGATGTCTTTATTGTAAAGTGACTGGCCGGTGGAGGGCATTCAATTTTTCCACTGGGGTTGTTTCAGCAGATCTTTTATGCGGATCGGGGGTTGTCCGGTCCTGATTTGGCTCGGAAGAGTCCGCTGGACCTAAAGCAACAATAAATCAATCAATCAATCAACATATCAAACAGCAGGAATTCTGGATTCTTGCATAGCCACTTGCACCCATAGTAATTGGTAATAGTAATACATGTAATAGTAAGTTGGGGACAAAACAGGCCATCAAGCCTTGTTAAACGTCCCTTCTCCTTCAAACTTTACTTCCAGTCTACATCAATGAACCTAATAGATTGACACGCTGAAACGCTTAAATTTTTTTTTAAAATATAAATTGCTGCTATTTGTGTGTGTGTTTGTGCTGTACACATGGTGTGTGTGGGTGTGTTTGTGTGCGCTTTGATCTCTGCAAGGGAAAGCACCTTATAAATAAATAAATAATAAATAAATAATAATAATATAAACATGCTACTATTACTGCACACAAACAGAGACAACACACACACTCACACAAACTACTTGTTTAGAAGCATTGTTATGACTTTCATGAAACACCACATACCTTGTGTTGACAATGGGTCATATTTCGTCCCATTTTTTTAAGTACTTCTAAGTCTTCTAACAGTAACCCTAATTCTAACGGAACACTCTTTTGATGTCAGCATATAAGGTCCATCAAAAAAACTTATGTAGATTCTCAAGTGTATGTCACAAGAACGCCGTCTGAACATAAGCACACATACACACACACACACACACACACCCAAACAATGAAACTGGAATGGCAAGGTTTTATTTTGTCAAATGTTTCACCATCATGTATGTTCACAAAAAGCCACGATACAAGAACAACTTTCTTACATTGATTTATGTAAAATGTCATATACTATTTAATGTTATTTCTCTTCACAAACAGAAAAGGAACATGTAACCCATGAAAAATACTTCATATTGATGCCATAGTATCACATGATATTATAATAATATGGCTTAGATCACTGATAAAAAATAAACATGACTTTTTTTCTTTGTCCATATATTGCAAAATAAAGCAGCAGGGTAGGTTTATTGAGTTATAAACAAATGTCAAAATTTTAGGGCAATAAAGTTAAAATTTTAAATGCTATTGTATACTTTACAAAGTCAAAGATAATATTTATTTGTATGATGTAAACATTGCTCATACATTTATGGTAAGCAGCAGTTAGTGTATATATTAATATTTCAATAAAAGTTAGCAATTTTTAGAGTTGTAAGAAACAAAATCAGCAGAGGATATATATAGGTTATATTCAATACTGAATAGTGACTGAGTGCAGTGCAACAAACAATTTCTCACAGCCTGTTACTATGGCAAACCCATAAGGTTAAGAAATTTGCTTAACCAGGGCAGAGAATACTGCATACTGCATAAAGTATTCTAACTTGACTGTTAGCTATTACCGTTTTAAGCCAGGTATACCAATTTATAATGGAAACATTATTGCCTGATTGGGCTTTTATATTTACTGTGTGCAGCATGCAGAATCCTAACAATACATCATGCAGAATCCTCACAAGACATATGCATACAGTTTGCAGAATCTTAATAATACTTTACAGTGCCCAGTCATCTTTTCCTACACCAATTCTTGCTTTCATGAGATAAAATGCAAATTGATATTAAAAAAAAAGAGCACATCCCTGCAGGCAGCCTACACACCACTGCAGGCAGTCTACACACTATTGCAGGCTGTTTACACATAACTGCAGGCTGTATACACACTACTGCAGGCAAGGGTAAAGAATTGTGATACTACGGTGTCCACGTCTTTTTTTTGCATCAAATCTTGCATTGATAAAATTCTGAAGTCTAAACGTCAGCTAGCTCAATTCTACAATTGTGAATAATCCAACAAAATATGTCAGCGCAACTAAAAATAAATAAACTGTTGCTTTTATGTACATAATGTATCAATATCACAGACAATGTAAAATAAGAATTTCGCAGCAGCAAAATGTAGTCAGTACCATCCCATCCAAAGGGTACAACTTCATTATTATTTATTTCATTAACATCTACTCACAACTGTAATATTCCGCAATGCAAAAGGGTACTTTAGCCTCTAGAAATGCTAACTCTTTGCACAGACCAAATCATGTTCTGAATGAATCAACATATGAAGTTTTAACATCCACATCTACCGTTGGTACTGGCAAACGGAAATGTCCCAACTTTCTAAGGTACAATTCAAACGGAAGAAAGTACTTGTTGAAAAAAACAAACTGTATGCCTTGAAACATAGACACAATGAAACAAATACATGTATGAGCGTGTTGGCACAGTACTGCATGCTGACACAAACACACACAAAGAACAGGCAGGCCACAGATAAACATGTACACATTCACTTCTTCTTCTTTCCTTTCTTTCCTTTCTTTCCCTTTCCCTTCTTCTTCTTCTTTGCGAACGGACCGAATCCTTTGCGCACCATAACGCCTCTCCACCAGGCTTGCAACTGAAAACAGACAGACAGACGAGCCTATAAAATAACAGGCTTTAAGATCACAAAACATATGGACGAGCCTATCAAATAACAGGCTTTTAGATCACAGCACAGACAGACAGATGAGCCTATCAAATAACAGGCTTTAAGATCACAGCACAGACAGATGAGCCTATCAAATAACAGGCTTTAAGATCACAGCACAGACAGATGAGCCTATCAAATAACAGGCTTTTAGATCACAGCACAGACAGACAGATGAGCCTATCAAATAACAGGCTTTAAGATCACAGCACAGACAGATGAGCCTATCAAATAACAGGCTTTTAGATCACAGCACAGACAGACAGATGAGCCTATCAAATAACAGGCTTTTAGATCACAGCACAGGATGGCATGGCATACAGACTATAAACTGTTACCCTTCAACAGAAGTCATCTGTTGAATGTATGTTTGTTTTGTTTTGAACTTATGCTAACAGAATCATAGAACTTTATTATCTCAATGAGAGAAATTCATGCATGAATTTGCCGTCGGTTACAAATACATAAAATCTAAGCAAATCTTTTGTTTTTGTTGTAGCCCATTAAGTCTTATAAGCATCTGTGCATACACTACTGCTTTATTCATGTAAAAACTGCAAATCAGTGGAGTTATAATGTTTAACCCTAAACTTTTATAATGAAATAAGAACAAAATAAAAAACAGATAATAGATCGAGTCTTTTTTTTTTTATTTTTAAGGAAGGCAAGGAAAATGTGAAATCTTGAAATGTAAACGCCTTGTTGGCTGCTTAATCATAATAACTGAGTTGAATGGATTGTAACTGAATTGGGTTTAAAATCAATTGACTTGAATTCATTTGAATTGGATCTGAACTGAATGAGGCCTACCCTGATGCAGGCTTTCAGTTCAATGACTTCCTGCTCCAGTTTCCTGCGTGCCTTCTCCTTCTCGATGCGATCCTCCACCACCACTTGTTCGTACTCTTTGTACTGCAAATGGAGGACAGGCAGTGTTCATTTTGGAGTAGAAGATATAAGTAAGGGTCAAACTGACCCCTTGAAACAGAAAATCAATGGGCCCTGTGGAGATTAGCATTTGGGGGCCAAAGAGACAACCAACAGATGTCAATCTGATAAATCATTTTAAAGTACTTCTACAAGTCAAACTGCTCATAACAATAGACTGAAAGTGCATAGACATAGTTTGAAACTAAGCATGGCAATATGTTAAACAATATGGCAAAAAAATGTCCATTATGTTTGGATGTATGTGACTTGCACCACAGCTGCCAATGACAAAACACAAAACAGATAAAAACAGGCTGTTCATGGCAACACCGACAGAAATAGTGCCAAACACTATAACTGTCAGATTGCAAAGTTTGTGTCATTCCCATAGAAACAAAGTAAACACTGCACGCACACTATCGGAACAATGGGGAAGTAAACGTACACACAAAACCTATAACACTGTACAGTACAACAACAGCATAAATAAATAAATGAATACATAAAACATGTTGCTTACAGGTTGCTGCACTTTCAGTCTGATTTAGGAATAAGGTGTGTCTATGTCTAATATTAAATTTAAACTAGAAGGGCACAGCCCATATATGAATCAAATGCTCCTTATGAATCCCAATATTTAACATGAAAATGAGCGCCCAGGAAAAACTAAATAAAATGGTGACATTAACATGCCAAGTAATTTTGACTTAGATCTTTCGATCTATGCTCTTGACCTTGAGATGACATTGACCTCTAGCTGGCTCCAAATACACTCAAAAAGTACTATCAAATAAAGTACAGCAATATATATTATGCCACACAAAAAAGGTGACCTTAGGATGACCTTGACCTTCAATGACCTTGACATTGGGATGACCTTGACACTCATGTGATCTCTCATGCATGTTTGATCAAATAACCCAAAAAACCAATACTATGAGTTAAATAAACGGCCATTCCACGGTATGAATGGTGACCTATTTTTTGCAAAGCCTCAAATGACCTTGACTTTCAAGATCAACGCAAAAACAGAATAGATACGAAAGATCAATCTATCATCTCTAAATACAACAAGTTTGGACTTAATATCTCTCATAGTTTAGGGTCAAGATCATTTCAAAGTACCTATACAAACCGACTTTCGATAGCTCCAGTGATCTTGACCTGGGAGGTTGAAGACTAATTTTCATAGCATGTGTGTCTCATTGCTATCGATCATGTTTCCAAAAATCAAAAGTTCAATATTAATAACCTAGAAAAAAAAGTGAAATTTTGTGAAAAATTGTCACTTTTTTTTACTAACATCTGATGACCCTGTGACCTTGATCTTGAAGTAAAGTCATTCATTCACTGATCATTTTCGAGGTCTCATGGGTATACACCATCTTACAAAGTTTGATTGTGATAGTTGTGAGTCCTTGCCTACTTTAAAGTTTTTGCACAGATAGACGGTGGACGGCTGACTGACAGCCGAACGATGTAAATTTTTTGGGATACCATTTTTGGAATATTTATGACTCAGAGATTTGGGTAAATCTGAAAAAAATTGGAGTGGAAGGGAGGAGGGGGGTGGATGAGAGAGGGGAGGGGGAGAGGGTGTGTACATAGACTCACACTGCTATGCATGTGAGTCAAAAATGCATAAATAAAAGTGCCACAAGCTTAAGTACCAGTTTGGTGAGTTCTTGCAGCCTCTCTAGGTCCTTGGCCTTGGAGGCCTTCAGGACGTCTAGCTCATGCTGCTTTGCGTCCTTGTCCTTCTCAAACTTCTCCATCCAATACTCCTGCTTCTTTGTAAGGTCCTGCTCACACAAACATACTGCATGCCTGAAAACACACATTTTCCACAACAGTGTACGTCTGTCCTTAAATCTTGCCCCTGAACCTTCCTTGGCACGTACAACCACAGTTACTGCATGTGTGCTTGTTTGTGTTGTGTGGTGGAGTGTAAATAAAAAATAATACTCAACAGGTTGAAACCACAAGCTGAACAATTCATAGCTGAAGAACAAGCAGGATTCATGGCAGGGCGAAGTACCACTGAACAGATTTTCAACCTCAGAATAATCTGTGAAAAATACCTACAGCACCAACAACATCTATATCATGTGTTCATAGACTTCAAGAAGGCATTTGACCGAGTCTGGCATGCAGCTCTATGGGCAACCATGAAAGTGTACAACATCAGCCCGAAAATTATAGAAGTCATCAAAAGCCTGTATGACAAGGCTACCAGTGCAGTCCTCCATAACAGCGTCATCGGGAACTGGTTCAGAACAACAATCGGTGTGCGTCAAGGATGCCTACTCTCTCCAACACTCTTCAACATCTTCCTAGAGCGCATCATGTCAGATGCTCTTGCAGATCACGAAGGCACTTGAACAGCTTGTACAGAGGCTTGACACCACCTCCAGAGCTTATGGAATGGAAATAAGTGCAGAGAAGACCAAAATGATGACCAACAACACCAATGGCATCAACACGGACATCAAAGTACAAGGCCAATCCCTCAACACAGTGCACAGCTTCAAATATTTAGGAGCCATTGTGTCAGACAATGGGTCTCGACAGGAAGTCCTCTCCAGGATCGCACAAACAACTGCTGCCCTGACAAGGTTGAAGCCCATTTGGAAAGACAGAACCATCAGTCTACATTCCAAAGTAAGACTGCTGCGCTCTCTGGTCATCTCCATCTTCCTATATGCTTGCGAAGCATGGACCCTCACAGCAGATCTCCAACGAAGAATACAAAGCATGGAGATGAGGTGCTACAGAAGACTTCTGGGCATTTCCTATACCCAACACATCACCAACGACGAAGTCCGACAGACCATCACACAAGCCATTGGACAACACGATGACCTGCTCACAGTGGTGAAGAAACGGAAACTTCGATGGTATGGCCATGTCACCAGATCATCAGGCCTTGCAAAGACCATTCTGCAAGGCACAGTGCAAGGAGGTAGAAGAAGAGGGAGACCGAAAAAGAGGTGGGAGGACAACATTCAAGAATGGACTGGTTTGACACTGAGCGAAGCCATCAGGGCTGCTGAGGACAGAGAAAGATGGAGTATGCTGGTTAAACGATCATCTGTGGTGCCCCTACGACCTCCGGGTTACGGGACAGGATAGGATAGGATATTATTATTATTATTATTATTATTATTATTATTATTATTATTATTTGTATGTACAATATGTATTTATCATTTTTATATAGCACTTTTCTAGCCGACGAGCTGCTCAAGGTGCTGGCCAAAACAAGATTTAAAGCCTACAGAGGGGCCCACTTGCGGCCCTTAGAAGCATTGAATACCTTACCATAATAATAACCACAATGCTTGGGAAACAAGTTGGCTTTGGTTCTCAAGGGGAGATAACTTCCTACAATGATTTTTAAATTTCTGTAATGATTTGTTGTACAGTGATTCATTTCCTTCCATTTGACAACAGCACCCAAAACTTCTGGGGAAGTACAGGCCTAAGTAAACATGGAGTCAATAGGGGTGGTTCCACTGTCCAGGCTGGGTGTTTGACAGGGCGCTTGTAAGCAGCAAGTTTGCATCTTAGATCCTGATTTTGGCACATGCCTTAATGAGCATTGATGAGTATTAGATGATCTTTTAACCAACGTACTCCATCTTTCTATATCCTCAGCACCCTCATGGCTTCGCTCAGTGTCAAGCCAGTCCATTCTCAAATGTTCTCCTCCCATCTTTTTTTTTCTGCCTTCTTCTTCTTCTGCCTCCTTGCACCATGCCTTGCAGGATGGTCTTTGCCTCCTTGCACCATGCCTTGCAGGATGGTCTTTGCAAGGCCTGATGCTCCGGTGACGTGAGCATACCATCGGAGTTAACGTTTCTTCACCACTGTCAGCATGACATTGTGTTGTCCGATGGCTTATGTAATAATCTGTCGGACTTCGTCAATGGTGATGTGCTGCTTATGGGAAATGCCTGAAGTCTTCTGTAGCATCTCATCTCCATGCTTTTCATTCTTTGTTGTAGGTCTGCTGTAAGTGTCCATGTTTTGCAAGTGTATAGGAAGATGGAGATGACAAGGGAGCACAGCAGCCTTACCTTGGAGTGTATATAGACTGATGGTCCTATCCTTCCAAATTATACAATATCTCCTAAATATTTGAAGCTATGCATTGTGTTGAGGGATTGGCCTTGGACTTTGATGTCCATGTTAACGCCAAAATTGGTGTTGTTGGTCATCATTTTGGTCTTCTCTGCACTTATTTCCATTCCAAAGATTCTGGAGGTGGTGTCAAGCCTCTGTACCAGCTGTTCAAGTTCTTATTCCTCTGCAGCCAATCCATCAATTGTCATCTCCAAAACGGAGGTTGGAGATTGCTCTACCCACTATGTTGACTGTGCCTTGGTGATCTGCAAGGGCATCTGACATGATGCGCTCCAGGAAGATGTTGAAGAGCGTTGGAGAGAGTAGGCATCCTTGATGCACGCCGACTGTTGTTTTGAACCAGTTCCCGATGGCGCTGTTGTGGAGGACTGCACTGGTAGACTTGTCATGTAGGTTTTTGATGACTTCAATAATGTTAGGGCTGATGTTGTACATTCCCATGGTTGCCCACAGATCGAGCTGCATGCCAGACTTGGTAAAAAGTTTTCTTGAAGTTCAAACACATGATATAGATGTTGTTGGTGCTGTAGGTATTTCTCGCAGATTATTCTGAGGTTGAAAATCTGCTCAGTGGTACTTCGCCCTGCCCTGAATCCTGCTTGTTCTTCAGCTATGATTTGTTCAGCTTGGGGTTTCAACCTGTTGAATATTATTTGCAGGAGGAATTTGCTGGGATGGCTGATGAGGCTAATGATGCGGTAATTTTCACACTCCTGAAGGTTACCCTTTTTGGGAAGAGTGATGGCAAGGGACTGGGTCCATGGTATAGGCCACTTCCCACTCTGCCAGATCTTGTTACAGATAATGGTCAGGGCATCAATCATCGCTTGACCTCCTGCTTGAAGCAATTCTGTGGGTACGTTGTCCACTCCCGCAGTTTTCCCCTTCTTTAGAAATTGGATGGTTGCCTCAACTTCTCGGAGAATTGAGATGATTTTTTCTTGTCTGTTCGGTGACATGCTAAACTGATGGGTTTCTATTTGGCGTGTGGTTGTAAAGGTCAGAGCAGTACTTTGTCCATCTATCCAAGACTTCTTGTTCTTCTGTAAGGCAAATGCCAGACTTGCTTTAAATCATGGAGACCTTGGGCTGTTTGTCAGCCGCTTCACAGTCTGGTAGGCCTTCTTGCTGTTATTCTTATTCAGACTGTTCTCTATTTCCTGGCATTGATCTTATATCCAGGTTTTCTTTGCTGTGCGCATGCATTTTCAGATGTCATTGTTGATTTTTTTTGGTAAGTGTTACGTTTGAGATGCGATAGATCCAAAGCATGCAATAACAGAGTGTATTTACCTTTGATTTGATTTTGTGTTATTGCTAGAATATGCTTTGTATAATGTTCATAATTTTTGTCAGTCAATATTGCTGAGAATTTTCTAGAATTACTTGTTTACTATTGACCGAAGCTTCGCGATAAATCTAGTAATAACTGGGCAATTCTTTTATCATAAATAAGGTTATATTATGTAAGACAGTGCATAGTTCCGGTGACGAGTTTTATTTTGATTGGGTGTTATTGCGTCATGCTGGAATGTTCCAACTTTCTCTCGATTGCAGAGAGACTATATCAGTAACGCACTGTCTGCTTGTAGAAGTGATTGATAGTGAGAGATTTGTGATGATTTTTGATGATCATCTTTGAAGTGATTTTTGGAAAGCGATCTTGTATGCAGTTGTTGATGTATGCTGAATAAACTCCAACTTCATACGACAACTCCTGCCTTGTTGCTGGGTGAACAGGTTGCGTGGATAAACAAATCTGAGTTACACTTATCAAGATTCAAGCATCGGGGCTGAATCAACCATTGATAAAATAACAACCATGTAACAGTAAGCATCGGCTCCCTGTGAGGTGTTCTCTTTCTTTTTCATCTCTCTTCGTTTATCACACAGGTCCAAAAGTTCAGGTGTGATCCACGGTTTCTTATTTGTGCGGTGCTTGCCAAGGATCTCAGTGGCGGCATCTGTCACAACTGAGTTGAAGGTGGTGGTCATGGTGTTGAAATCTTACTTCATCTGCTCCAAAAAGGAGCAGTGGTGCAAATTTCCCTCCAATTGTGACTTAGAATATTTCTGCCACCTCCTGGTCTTGCAGTTTGTCAAGGTCGAACTTCAGTCTGGTACACACACACAAACACACACACAAAATAAGCAACCCAACAACAAACACTTACCGCAGTGTGAGCTCGGAGATAAGACTCAATTTCTGCATTAGCCCTGTTTTCTGTGTCGATCTTGTTCTGAAGTTTCTGTTGAACAAAAACGCAATTCAAAATATTAATTGTTAAATATTTGAAGTAGATGTTGTGGTAATTTCAATGACTCTAGACACATGTGGAAATAGACGATGCTCGCAAATACGAGGGGAAACAACTTTGGCCGGCTTTCCTGCATGTTGTGCCCAGAGTTGTGTAACGTTAGGGGGACATTCTTTGCAAACGAACACAGTTTCTCGCCTATTATTTCTGCTCTGTCCTCCATCAAACCTTCCGGATCAACCAAAAGGTTGATTTTAGTTGCAATCCTGTCTAACTCTGCTAGTCCAGCCCTGCATCCACCACCCCCCTTTCCTGAAAAAAAGCTTGCAGCTCAGGGTAGCTTTCATACTGTTCTGAGACGAGATGTCCGCCAGGATAACTCTAGGTAACTCAAAACAATACAAAAAGACAAAACAAGTTACCTCCCATTTGTGAAGCCTATTGAGTGTGTCTCATTACTTATCAATCAATCAATCAATCAATCAATCAATCAATCAATCAATCAATCAATCAATCAATCAGTATGTTATTTCAATATAAAAATGTGACCTTTCTGTATTTTGAGGAACATGTAAACTAAAATATCAACAACGAAATTTTGTAAGTAGCTGTTGGAGTAATTTGAATGAATCTAAATACATAAGTGTAACAATCAAGTTTTAGATTTTTTTTTAAAAATCGAATGTGTTGTATGGTCAGCAAAATTGTTCTGATAGAATGATATCCCTTTCTAAAGTCTAGATGTGCTGAAAGGACTGAGCATCATATGAAGCCAAAAGATGCAGCAGAGCCTGAATGGAGTTAAACATACCTCAATTTCGTCCTTATGTTCTTTCTCGGACAGCATGCACTTCTTCTGGGTCTGCGCCACCGCCACTTGAGCACATTTCTGGATGTATTTGCCTTCCATGCTGCTCTTGGCCTGGTACAACCAACCACACAGCATGATGTACAAAGATATGACCCCGGCATGTGAATAACTGACATAGGCCTTTTACTAGAAAGGTTACCTTCCTCCCTGTTGATTACCTCGAAGCTAAGAATGATGCACACAGTACTTCGATCTTGCCTATGATTCCAATGTTCAACTTTGGGAGAATAATCCCGTAACTCATAGTGAAGTCATTGGAGCTCCACTGTGAGGAGCTGTGCTCTGGTCTGCTCCACCTTCCGCAGTCATGACCCAGGGCGTGGGTTTATCCAAATACATGGTTTTTCTGTCCATTCCTCAATGTTTTGCTCCATCTTCGCTTCAGTCTGCCTCTGTCTTTTCCCATTGACAGTTCCTTGGAGGATAGTCTTTACCAGACAAATGGATCTTAATTGTAACATATGTACTAGTGTAGTTTTCTTTTTAATATTTTAAAACTTTTTTTTTTTTACAACTGTGGGTGCTATTTGCTAACTCAGGGTTAAAAATAACTAGTAATCTACAGTGAACTTTACCACACCCTTCAGTTGGTTACAATCTAATTTTGATCAAGTGACCTACTCCACTTACTTTGTTTAGATATAATTTTGATCAAATGATGCACTCACCTTCTCAAAGATTTAAACTTTAAAGAATGTGTTTAAAAATTGTAAAAAAAAAAAATTGAATAAACCGTATATTATAAGCCATTTCAGAAGATATACTCAGAGGGCTGAGCGAATGTTGAACGTAACGGTTTACAGCTCAGATTATATGGTACATGAATGGATAACTAACTAACCAAATAAATAAGAATCAATAAATAAATTTCAAAACTGAAGCTATAGCAAGCTACCTTCATTTCCTGCAGCTGGTCCTTGAGATGGGAGATCATCTCGTTACGTTGCTGCAGCTCCATTTCCTTCTCCACCCTCACATCCTGAATCTGCTTCTGTAGCTGCTTCACCCTCTTACGCCCATCCTCCTCCCTGTAGAGCACACGAAGCAAAACACATGTACATACAACCGCATATAGTGTTAGTGTTGTGCCAATGGTTTGGACATTGCTACAAGTCCAGTTACAGGTGGAAAAAGGTCTGACTGCAAGTTTGTAACAGAAAGATTTTTCGTAACTTTTTGGGCATTGGGGAGAGAGGTGTTCACAACTTCCCTTTTCTCTGGGCTAGCTTAATGGGACGGTTCCCATCTCCTTTCCCTCGCTGCTGGTTCAAAACAGAGCCGGGTAGCCATTCACAAGTGGGGGCAATGGGGTGTGCTGCAAGCTTGGGTTGAAAGCTCTACATAAGATCGAACCATTCATATAGTACTGTACTCACTTTTGGATGGTGTTCTGCAGACCTGCCTTGCGCTGTTTTGCTGTGTTCACTGCCTGCATCAAAGTCTCGAAACTTCGATTCTGTGCCAGTTCTGCCATGGTGCCCATCATCACCAGCTCCAGAAAACCCCTGCATACACACACAAGCCAACGCTATATATAACATCACAAAAAAGGAATATATATTAGCTGGATTATTAGCTTAATCATAGGTAAAGATACAGATTTTCCCACAACCCTTTGTGCAGCTCAGAGAGAGAGAGAAGACTATTTAACAATTGCCATAATTAGCAGTTTTAGTAGCAGATGAGGAGGAAACTTCTGTCAATGGTGGTGTGTATGGCCATGGATTGGGAGACATCCGGGACTTATTCTGCTCTTTGATCTAATGACAACCTTTGTGTAGTGGTGTCAGCCATTTTCTTCAGTCGCGATGTCAAGGATGCAACAGCACGTTCTGATTGGTCCGAAGTTATGATTTCAGCGCAGGAATTAGAACATGTTCTATCCCTCTTAATCTATGATGGATTTGCATCAGATTGTATCTTAAGCTTGTTGTACAACTTATTGCAGCGTGTGACCAGGCAAATCTTATGAGAATTGCAGAGTTGCCAACTCCCCAAAAAGTTTTCAGTAGTAAAAATTCTGAATTTTAGTAGTTTTATGACATTTTCCGTAGCCAAACGTCCTCGCATTTTTTTTTAAAACGAAGACATGCATACACAGACTGCAACGAAGGTCGTGAAGAGTGTTTCCGCACAAATTACTGAGAGATCCATATCGGGCTTGAAGAAGGTGGCTACCGACTGAACAGGGACTAACTTTTCTGGATCAGGGCAATGACTTTTGGGACGATTGCCATTCACGTGTCGCGTCACATCGTGGAAGCCGCCATGTTGAATGCTAAAATCTGCCAATCACGCAGTGATGCACGGAAATTTTTCAGAATACTCATACCTTTACTCTTGATTTGCTGTCCTCTTCTTTTTTTCTGGGCTTTCATCGCTAGTTTTCTTTCTTTTTGGCATTATGGATTCAAAATACGCCGGCCACAAAGTTTTCTTCTCGCGCTGTAGAACGTAACCCGGAAACGAAAGTGTCACAGAAAGGTCGAGGTTTTGTGCACCGATTGGCCGTTTGCAAAACCACTTTACGGTGATTGGTCGAATTTCCTAACAGGCACTGGGAGCGTGATCTATTACACTGTGCACGTAAACCGAATGACCGTGACTTTTAGGTGCTACGGGAGGCACAGGCGCTCAATAAAACTCGTTAAAACTAATACTATCGTCAAAAATTGACTTTCCGTAGTAAATTTTCGATTTGCGTAGCTCTGTAGCCGCGTATTCATTTTTGGAGTAAACTACGGAAATTCTGTAGTGGTTGGCAACCCTGGAATTGGTATGTCTGACTGGGGCTTAACCTTGCCTATCAAAACAATTCTAGCATGTTCCCAAACCATTACGCTACTGCGCATGCCTTGTTTATTTCAAGTTGTGTGTATTGAACTTCAGTTCAAGTCACGCCAGTCAGCGTAACAGTGCTGCACAAAACCAGCTGGATGGCTTGCAAGAAAGCTTGAAAACAATTTAGTTTTCTTCTAATCAAATTCATTACAACTGTGAGAAAAAACAAGGCAACAATTAGGCAAGTAGGTGTCAAAATACTATAGCACTTTGGTGTATTATAAACATACAGAATGAAAAATGAACTGAGATGTCTGGACAAATCTGGTAAGCATTCCTGGTTTTCATATTATTTACCGGTATATATAGTATCAATTTAAACCAAAATTCTTGGAATTGTGAGTATGAATATTATGTAACGAAAGAAAGTGAGAGGGATGGAGAAACTAGAGAAGGAGAAAGGAGAGAGGGAGAGAGAGAAGCTTTGAAACTTTTTTTTTATTAGGGATAAAGATTTTAGACTCATTCATAAGTCTAATCTTCCAAGCTGTCCCTTAACAAATTAACATAGTAAATATACCTTTAAAATTAACTTAGAAATCATAGAAGTCACACACACACATACACTCACACACATGCACACACAATCACACCAACATCTTTATCATTATCTTTAAACAATGTTAGGCAACCACCCCCCTCCCTATCCCTCACCCTCATAATAATAATAAAAATAATAATCATAATACTAATGATAATAATCATAATAATAATAATAACAATTATAATAATAATAATAATTATTATTATTATTATTATTATTATTATTATTATTACTACTACTACTACTAACACCACCATCACCACCATTATCATCACTATTATTATTATAACAAGAATATCATACTACTAAGTACTACTACTACTACTACTACTACTACTACTACTACTACTACTACTACTACTACTACTAAATGAATAAATAAATAAATATATAATAAATAATAAAAATAATTGCATGAAAAACAGTGTTATCATATAAAAATATATCACTTTTATAATTAATTTTGCAGATGGCTACATAGGTTATTTTTGAAAGAAAATATTGTGTTGCAATGATTACACTCCAGAGGGAGAGATCAGTTCCATACATTAGATAGGCTATTTGTGTATAAATCAATGCGAGGGAGGGGTAGTTTATAATTATAAAGTCTATGCCCATCAACTGGCTTAGTAAAAAATATATCAAGATATGCAGGTGTTTCTCCATGTGTGACTTTGAACATAAGGATAGCTGTATTAAATATAAATTGTTTTTTGAAGTGGTAGTATTTGGAGTTATTTGTATTTCTAATTACTTGTAATATCTGTATTTATATTATAAGACTTATATAGTATGTTGATTGCTCTTTTATAAAGACTGTTTAGCGATTTAATGTGCGCGTCACTTGCATTACATCAAATAGTTGATGCATAATTAAAATGAGACATACAGTGGGCATAGAAAAAAGATTTTAATGCACCAACCGTAACAAAACATCTAAGGTTATTTAGAAAGAAAAGGTATTTAGAATTTGTTTACAGATATGGTTAATGTGTGACCGCCAGCTAAAATCATCATCAATGATTATGCCTAGCACTTTATGTTTATGAACTTGATCAATATTGTATGACCTTAAGTTTAGATTAAGGCAAAAAGATCCATTTTGAATCATCAGCAAATAGGTCAAGGTTAACATTTTGTGTGTGTGTGTGTGTGTGTGTGTGAGAGAGAGAGAGAGAGAGAGAGAGAGGAGAGAGAGAGGGAGGGAGGGGGGGAATAGCCAAACAAACAACTGAACATGTCAGAACATGCCGAAACGTTTTTCTCTTACCTGTCCTCTTGGATTTTCTGAATGTTGTCTGAGGTAAGAGGGTTCTGTCGGAGGGAACGCCCAAAGACATGAGTGGAGTTTTTCAGATCATCACCCACATTGCTGATGCCCTGCTCCGCATCCCTCAACTTGGCCAAGTTCTTGGTCTTGGATCGCATGTCTGTTTTGCTTGCTACAGCAGCCTGGAACTTTTCCTCTAATCGCAGCTGTCCATCCACCAGCTGGTCAATCTCATGGCGCACAATCTATATATATGGATGGAGAAACAAGTATGGCTATGTTAAAACTGTTTCTGTCTGTGGCTGTGGTACCTCATATATTCTAAAACTATTCATACCAGTTTTACTACTTCAATAAGAGTATAAACCGAGGTCTAGTCTGTGCACACATGGACTTTAAAGACCTGATGTTTAGGTCCTAGAGGGTTGATTACTGGCTACAAGAATACAGCCAGCAAGCATTAGATCAATTCTCCCCCATCACCAGTCGCTCAGCATTGTGTTGTTGTCTGGGCATCAGACAATGTGCCAAAGGCAGAAATAAGCACTTCAGGCACCTTCAATTACATCCTGTACTGCACAGCACCTTGAGCAGCTTTTAAGCTGGACAAGCACTATATTATAACGCCAAGAACAATATATATTTTAACAACTAAGGTACACACATTTATTTACAAGAAAAAAAGAAGAAAAAAGTCCTGCCAAAACGTACCTCTATCAGTAATTATATATTTAGCAAATGTTCAGATTGAGTCACTCTCAGAAAGGAGTATACACTTGAGAATTTCTAAGGGGTCATTAACATTATTTTATTACTATAGGTCAGGTCATCAGCCACGCATGCGCATAAATCTCATCATTGATTTTGAATGGTAAATGCTTTTGTAAGAAGCACAGCCAGAAAGTTGAATGCGTGTGTATAGCAGAAATGCCATGTCTTACAGCAGAAGTTAATAGTAAATATGTCAAACTGACACACTGTGTCATAATGCTAAGCAGTGCATTAGGCTTGATTTGTATGCATCTCACACACATATGTATGCAGAATAATTATCATGTGTGACTGTAAATATATACACATAAATATGGCAGGTAAACTGCATAATGATTATCAAGTGTGACTGTAAATATATACAAATAGCAGGTAAACTGCATGGAGTTATAATAATTGCACATGAACAACAACAGAAATGTGAACAAACAAACAAACAAAATAAAACAAAAACAACCCAAAAAAAAGGTTTAAAAGAAAATGTATGTTTAATACTATAAGTGAGTATAAGAGGGTACAGTTGAAAACAAATATAAAATTGGAACCTCAGCTGCGTCTGCACGAAATTCAAAGGAGCCTGGCATAATACGCCCCAAGATGGCCAGCTGATCCACACAGTCTTCAAATACTGTCGCCACATGGATGGCATTCACGGGCCCCAACAGCTGGTCATCCATCTACATCAATGAAACACCAATAAGTAATTATGACACATCATGTACATAGGATCAAAGCTGGTCATCCATCTACAACAATGAAACGCCAATAAGTAATTATGACACATCATGTACATAAGATCAATATTATATTGGACAAACACATTTTCTATGCCATATGATTTATGTAGAGAGGAACATCTTTTCTACAGATGATGTATATAGGTTATAACTTGCTGCCCACACACCCATGCATATATACTACAAACAGGGCATTAGAAATATATATATTTAGAGAGAGAGTGAGAGAGAGAGAGAGGGAGAGAGAGAGAGAGAGAAATAAAAAATCAACAGCTTTACAAAAAAATTAATGTAATTAGCTTTAAAATGGCACAACTTTTATCTTACTACCATTCATAGTAATTGAGATATGGGGACTTCAAATGTGCCCAAGACTTTTGGAACACGTACCCTGTATTTAATATTAACCTGTTTATATAGTTCTTGAACACATTGAGTGATGCTGCATCCACAGCCTCGGCAGTCAAAATATTCAAAGGTGTTATGACTCTGTTAATAAAATACTACTGAAATCTGCGGGTATTATTAAAAGTTTTAGTAAGTTTAATAATTTGAGGACTCGTGAGTCGTGTTATACTAAAATATCATTAGCGATGATTAGGCAAAGCAAAAATAAAAAATAAAATAAATAAATAAATGAGTAAACAAGTCTAAATTTCATATAAATATGAAAGGGCAAAAGGTATAGTGAGCAAGAAAAGTAAGAACAGTAAATCGTAATGTGTACATCTTCAAGATCTTGATAGATTCATTTATGATCTCGAAACACCTCTATACAAGATCGTGCAAATCTATATTTTATAGGCAAAATATTTTCTTTTGAAGAGAAATTGAGGTCGAAAAACTTTACAATGAACCAGAAATACATTCTAAACTCATTCGCAGAAAACAAATCGACCCAAATTTTACCTTTTTATCGTAAATTTCTTATCGAAGTGACCACTGAAAATGTTCTTGTTTACATGGTTACTATCCCATACGCGCACGCGCATTATCAATTCCGGTTTGAAAATAGAGCTTCCTTTTTCCGGTTGAACACTAGGTGAGGAGAATATTTGTTGTGGGTGGGTTTAGAAAATATGTTTTCATCTCAATGTAATTATGCCTAAATCATGTTTTGAAGGGTGAATGTAATACTTCGAAACTATTTCCTTCATATTTTTCATGAAGTGAGGCATTAACTGGTGTATAGAGTTGACAAACGTACTTTGTAAACAAGTGTTCCTTGTCACGTTGAACATTTTCGCTTTCCATTTGAAAATACAATTTAAGTGTATCATGTTCAGTATGCGGGATTTTTAACATTGGATTGGACGTATTTGGTGATGTCGTATTCAATGCGGTGAATTATTATTGCCATTGCCATTTTGTTAACAGGATTGTACCACGTCTCCAGTAGGTTAAAACTTATTTTTTGTTACAGATCTTCGAAATGGCTGAGAAACAATCTCAACCTAACCCTGCAAAGAAATCTGGCCGGTAAGTGCATCAATTCATATACGATACGAGATTGTAAAGTCCTTTATCGGAACGTTTGTTCAGTGTACTCTTCGTAGCCTCTCCCACTTTTCGACCAAACGGGAAAATCGTACTTTATCACCCTTGGGTAATACGTAATACTAGTAATAGGCCCTATCATATAGGCCTACTACTCAAAATAATACAAGGGCCACTTGGACATATGGGTCTCTCTTTAAATCAGATGCATGGTTAGAAAAGAAGCAAAAGCGCTGCCATTTATACCCAGAAAAAAGCGCCGATTGTTGAACTGAACTCAGAAAATGCAAGCCTTTCGCATGCAAATCACTTTTTAATGTTAAAAATTTTGCTTTATTAGCAAGACAACAGTAAAATTAGGGTCATTTTTTTGTAAAAATTGGGTTTGTTTTTCAACTCGGTGCAGAAAGTTCACAACTCACACATGTGATTACTTGTCAGAATAAGATTGTCTTGAATGTTACTGTACATGATAAGTTTTGAAATAAGCGATATTATTGATAGCAGCAAAAAATAATTAAACTAAATGAAATATGAGAGTGGCCCTTCAATTAATTTGAGTAGTATATAATCAGTTAATGTCTTCGGTAGAGATTTAGGCGTTGTTAGTTGGTAAATCAAAATATTTAACTCGAAACAAGATGCGCAATTTCTGAAAGTTTCCTATTTAACTCTGCAATTGCATTTGTTTTACAGATTGTACTGCAAGGCAGTATTTATGGGCTATAAGCGCGGTCTGCGTAATCAGCATGAGAACACTGCGCTTCTGAAGATTGATGGTGTCATCACTCGCAAGGAAACAGACTTCTACCTCGGCAAGAAGTGTGCGTACGTCTACAAGGCCAAGAGGTTGGTATACTCTTAGAGGTTTTGATGTCTTTCACAAAGCATGATTTTGTTATTACTGACAGATGTGTACTAGTGTGTCTGGAAGTTCATTGTTTATTCAGCTCTGGCTGAAGTTCTGATTGAATTGAATCTGTCATTTAATTTTTCTGTCGTCATTTTACACTAGTAGGGATGGGGGAGGGGGTGGGAATTATTTTTTACATACCTGGCTGTCTGCAGATTTTTGTTACCGGTCGATGTGTTAAACCCACCAGACGATCATCATAATTTACCGACAATGCGTCTAAAACATCAGAAGTTTTGTCTCGAAAGCAGTTTTACAATTACATCAAGCCTGAAGCACATTGAAACTGAGGAGAAGATTGTGTTGGCGACTTGAGTGTCCATCCTTTCATTTTCTTATGTTAACCCGATGTGAAGTACAAAGCATTGAATTGGTACTTCCTGTTTGTAATTTAGAACACAGTCAAGTGCAACATGTTTATTGTGTAGTTTTGTTGTTGTTGGATAACATTGGAGTGGTTTGTTACAAATCCCAATCACTTAATTGTCCTCATCATTTACACAAGGATATTCAGTTTGCAATGAGCATCAGAAATATAGAATATCATTTTTTTAAAATTGTAAACGGGCAAGGTTCAGAAAGGGAGTTGAGAAATTGTTACATATATAAAACGACTTGGTCTAAAGAAAAGAGAATGCAGTAGGTAGTCCAAGCCCTTCATTGGCTCTTGTCCGCTCGGCAGTTTTG
The DNA here is from genome assembly GCA_036898135.1 of Oncomelania hupensis. Lineage (NCBI taxonomy): Eukaryota > Metazoa > Mollusca > Gastropoda > Littorinimorpha > Pomatiopsidae > Oncomelania > Oncomelania hupensis. The sequence continues at coordinate 10,781,306 of CM072523.1, read as the reverse complement.
ACTCAGTTTTGACTTCACTTTCAACACTTATTATTAATGTAAAACTGCATCAAAACGAACAGTGGCTGTATTCAAATAAAAATTGAAAGCTTTATCTTTACATCTGTGTTGTTTTTAATGCATGTTTATGCGAAAGATTCCGAGAAAACAGCTTTTGAATACGCTTCTATCCGAGCGTTGAATGCCGCTCCGAAACAAAATGAGAGCGCGCGTCTGCTGCGAGGTTGCTCATTTCAAGTGCTTTAAAATATTTCATTGGATGGCCTAAAAATAAGAACCAATGAGAAGTTCCGGATACTTAGCTTCATTTACATATCAAATATGGTGGGCTCTGATGTGTAAAAGTGTTGTTACGAGCCGAACAAAGTGGATAAAGCGGTTTTGATGTAAGTTTGATTTTAACTAGAAGTTTAAAAATTAGCAAGAAATAAAGAGCAGACTTTCCTTTATAAAACTAGGGTTTTTATTAATTTGTGCATTAGTCCATTACTCTATCGCGGTGCGCTTTGCCGTAGAAAAGTGTACCCAAACGGTGTTCGGGTTTTCTTGCGGCCATGGCGAACTCGTAGGCCTATTCAGCGACACGAGTGCTGAGCGTAGTAGCACACTAGTAGGCCTATAATTTGCCGGCACGCACTGCGAATTTGATGATTTCCCAACTTTAAAGGACCAAAACGGCTGAACATTACATGGGATAGGCCTGAAGAAAATTGGGCTTGGAGTATAACATATGAAGGGGTTACCTGTCAAAAATCAGCTTTCTGGTATCAATATTGGCTTCACTTTAAGACTCCAAAGTTGTCAATTTCTTCAATTCCAAAACTGATGCCAAAAAAACCGCTAACATTCGGCATTTTCAAACATTAATAACTTTTTACAGGAGTGAGATTTAGCGGTCGCCCGAGGTGACTTAAAACCGGCTCGGGCGACCTCACTTTATAATTGAGCCAGCCCGCCTGGCGACCTAAAAAAAAATGATAATACTTGCAGACTTTTAGAAGCTCGGTTCGAAGCAAGGGCGTTTTTAGGTCATTATTCGTCTGCTACGAGTATGAAGCATACGCGAGCGTTATTTCCCTTTGCCTACTTCCCTTTCGCGCCAAGCGCGCTGTCTGCTTTGTGGAAAAGACACCCGCTACAAATTACGTGTATTGTCAACATTTGTGTTTTATATGTGAACGATTGTAATTGTCGGGCTGCCTAAAAATCATGCGGGCTACCTCACTTTTCTTACTAGCTAGCCCGGCGGGCTAGTAAGTCTCCTGGGTTAAATCTCACCCCTGTTTTACCTATTTGTCCTATAGGGGAAAAAAATATACCACTGTGTTCAGAATGAAAAGCTCTTTAAATCTGTCAGTTTTGTGATGAGGAAATCTTTTTTTTTTTAATGGCTTTTGACTACCTAAATGCAGAGTATGAAAATAACACATTTAAACACAAAAGCACAAAGGGTATTTGAGCAAACAAGACATTTATAAAGCAACAAAATTTTGTTAAGTAGATCTGAACTTGTGTGCATAACATCACCTCATGTCACAAACTAAATCAACTGCCATAGCAGCATGAATACTGAAATGTAAAACCTCAATGCATGGAAACAATTCAGCAAGTCCTGTTTGTAATCTACAAACACTTGGAAGCAAATTTGCATTTCAAATCAGTTTATTAGAAGAGCTGGGAAAAAAAGTGTACATAACATTACATATAAGAATAAGACGTTTGCATTACATCTTGTCAGACAGTCAAGTCATCAAACATTTAACCTGAAATGCAACAAACTACTTCTACAGATCCTGAGGGAAATTTCTAACATGAAAACATCACTATAGTACATGAATATTATGCAGTTAACTTCGAGACTAGCCAAACAACTATAAAAAAAAAAAGTAAACACAGCCATAACAATTTATGCAGAAATGAAGCAATACAGTTAGATGCTATCATTATAGTTCATTTGTCTTCGGGTAAACACAAAAAGATCAAAACAACAACATTAGAAAGCTTGAAATGCTTGTCAAGGACTCAACAGGTCATAACTTTACCAGTGCTTCAGATTGTTTTCAGACATCATGGGCCCAATGACCCATGGCCATGCAAAATGATGGGTCAATTTTGAAAAAGATGGGTCTTTGACAATCGAAGGTATTCGTATCGTATGTTCACCTAGTCATTCTTGATTTTTATGACGCGCCAGGCTGGCGCATTCACGTTGACTGTTACGCGCCATTTTGATAAAATATGCGCCAATGGCGCGGGCGCACCAACAATCTGAATCACTGCTTTACGCCGTCACATAGCATTTTTGTGTGGACAAAAACTTAATCGTTTATGAAAAACAATTGCTGACTTGTTGGAGTAATAAAGCTAACAAGGCTAGACATTCTGACAAATGCGAATCAACCATGGTGTTAACCAGTTTTAAATATAAACATTTTAGTGATGGAGCACATACCTTCATTACACGAATGGAGTGGTGAATGTTAAGTGATAGTTTGCATTGAATGAAATTAGTTATGCTGCCCAAAACTATCCATGACATCAACAGTTGACATAACTACAATTGCCAATGACCAACATGTCGTCTATAGAATGGTTTATAGGCCAAATAATTGTGGACATAACCTCATACAGTGAATCCTTAAGAGAAGACAAATAGTAAAAGAAAGTTGATCTAAAGTAGAAATTGTATTGATTTATACAAGTACACATAAAGCACAGTACAAAAGTTGAATGCTTGCTGCAGAAATTTTGTTTAGTGTGTCATGGTGGTGCATTAGTCTAGGTAGAACCAGCCTTACTACGTGCAGCGCAACCATGCATAAAAATCGCCAATTTTTACCATTTTTATCTTGCTCTATCTTGCAATCTGGCAAGCTTTCATTCATGCCGTTTGTATTTTAATAAAGAGTAATTCTTTTACTTTTTATGTGTTCTATTTATTTGTGTGTTAACGTCTGAAATAATGTGTACCAACAACGAACAGAAGGGTAGCTAACGAAGTCTAAAAAGCGAGCGCCGGCCATTTTTAACTACAGCCGAACAGAGCGATATTTCTTGACCGTTTTCAAAGGTTTTCAAGCAGTCGACACACGCTGTTCTAGGCTATTTTTAGTATCAAATTAAAGCGCACGATGTGAAGAAATAGTTCTTGAATATGCCTCGTCGTTTTCATCACTATTTTAGCTTTTTTTTGTATTTTTTCTGAAAAACAACGCAGTTTTTTCAATTTTTTACGAAATCTAGCGTCGGAAAATATGTCATTCCTAGCAAAAACCGAAAGATAAATTCATTCTCGTTCCAATGACCTATAAGGTTAATGTATTCATGACCTGTCGACGCGACAACGTGAGATTTAAAAGGTCAGGAGATTTCGATTTGCACCGGTAATGGCGGACGATGTGATGTTAAAGTTCTGGTTCGGATATCAGCTAACAATTACGTGAATATACACCATTCTGAGTAAAATAAATGCTGTCTCCTGTTAGTTCGATTATGAATTGATCAGGTTTAATTGAACTTTGCTGTGTTTTTTTTACAAGAAAGTTGATAAAGTGCGATCGTGAGATCGTAGTGGCAATCGAAAATTTGGCTATAGACTAAACTAATGCAGTGGCCACATCGCATACTTAAGTGTAAAATACGGGGTAAAATAATGAAGTTTACCACCGAAAAGATGTATCATTGTTTTCCTTAAGTGTTGTACTGCGTATCTATTTTTTTCAGAGTTTAGATGATGTCGAAATCAATAGATCATTATTTTCATTTCCGCATGGTGCGACCGGCACTTAATTTTGTACTGAAACATCGACTTCCGGTGTAAATAACCAAAGCGCACTTAGTTTTCCTTCAGTTTAGTGGGTTTTTTTTTTAAGACAATATCCGAAATATGTAGAACAAAGTACTTTTCAAATGAGTATAACTGTATATTAAATAAAAAATATCCAATGGTTTTAAATTTTCATCCACGATTTCCCCTTTGTTTCACTACTTAAAAATGCATTATTTCTGCTCCTGTTATTTAGGCCTACTTTTTTCCTTCTTCTTTCCTGATGAAAGAACATGATTAAATATCTTATTGGTCAAATAACATTACGTCTTATTTATATGATAGGTTTGGTAGATGTGTTTTTTACATTGCTTTTTTATTCTATTTGAAAAAGCAGTGCATTTGCATGTACACCTGATAAGTTTTGGTGTGCTTCATATTTGTTGTTTCCTTCATTTCTGAAGGCAGAGGGAGGTGACCTTACCTACCAAGCAGCCTTACACCAAATAATAAACTGTTGCTTTTGAAAAAGTGGAGATCTTTTGTTAAGACTTTTTGCTGAGAAGTGCCAGTAGTGTCAGCTTATTGCTGCCTTGAGAAATTATTCTGATCTAATGAACGTTTTCGTTAATTTGTTTTGATTTAGTAAACAAGTCAAAATTAGATTCTAATAGTGTCATAGATTAAAAGTGTTACTTTTTTTTAAGTAGCATTATAATTTAATAATTTATGATAACATATTTTACAAACTAAATCATTGAATATTGTCATTTCACTTCCTTCAATGAATTCAATTCAATTCAAACAACTTTATTTATCCAGATTTGGCAATTACAATGGGGGTATGAGTGCTCTCTAATTATAAAAAAAAAAAAAAAAAAAAAAAAAACAACAACAAACAATATCTGATATACACGAGGATGTCTACAAACAATAACAACTTGCACAAAACACAGCGGCAGCCCCCCGACACCATCCACACATACACACTGCCCATGCACACACATACATCCAGTTCATAGACATTTACCCAACACAGGCATACATCACCAGCAGCACTCACCACAGACACAGGCATAAAAATAACAAGGTAGAAGATTCATTAAAGGAAAAAGCAGCTAAGAAAAAGCCTGCATGCTTTTGAGCGTTTTTATGAATTATTTTTTATCTTCAATCTATTATAATCTAATGAAGATTTATTCACTATTTGTTAATTGAGTGTTTTTCAGGTGCTTCATTCCTTCCTGAAGATTTTGAGATGTAAATCTTTTTTGTATCTTAAATAGTTCAAGAATTATACTTGTTTAACTAATATGCGCGAAATACTCAAATTTGCTTTTCCCCGACGCCTTCGAAAAATGATTATTTTGTCATTTTTGAGTGGTAATAACTCATAAATGGTTTTGTTGTACACTCTGAAAAAAAATAGGCTTAAACTATGATTAGGTATGAAACTATTCTGAACATTTTATAACATTAAATTGAGAAATTTTTATTTTGTGATGCCTCAAACTTGGCGATTTATCAATTTTACGCAAAAACGACATTTCAGACGATTTTCAAATGCAAATATTTCATGAACCAATAAAGATATATGTCTCAAATTTTGGATTTCTTCTTTTTTTAATGTATTCTTTGAAGTAATAAAACAGTTTTTAACTATTTTTGTGTTTGAATTTTTTCTTGGTTCTACCTAATTAGTCTCAAAAGCGGTGTGTTATTTGATCTCTGTGTTTTATTATGTATATCCTATGCTATCCTGTAACTCTAAAGTCGTTGGGGCGACACAGATGAATGTTTAACCATCATTCTCCATCTGTCCTCCACAACCCTCATGGTGTCGCTTAGTGTCAAGCCAGTCCATACTCGAATGTTGTCCTCTTTTTCTGTCTCCCTCTTCTTCTGCATCCTTGCAACATGCCTTGCAGGATGGTCTTTGCAAGGCTTGATGCTCTGGTGACATGGCCGTACCATCGGAGTTTTTGTTTCTTCACCACTGTGAGCATGTCATCGTGTTGTCCAATGGCCTGTGTTAGTCGGACTTTGTCATTGGTTCCCCCGTTGGGGTGCCGGGGGTTTCAGTATAAATAGTATCCCCACTTTCTGCAAATTTAGTACTTTAAATTCCTGCTGTCGCTGTCATTCTCATTTGCTCTTTCTCATTCCTGCTCTGTTCTATCAATCTGCTATACTATCTTCTTCTTCGCTAGACCAGTCACCTATCTTTTTTCTTGAAAACTCTTCCGGGACAAGACTCCTTATTTGTGTATGAGGTCTGTTGGATCAGCTTGGGAATATTGGACGCTTTCTGCCAGGTGGTTACTAGAGCTTCCTATGATGTTATTATTTAGCAATGTAGGCATTTTATATGTATGTGTTTTGTTGATAAGTTATAATGATGTTTGTAATCTATTTTGTTTTTGTAAACGGGGGTTCGATAAATTAGAGTACAGCCTCAGCGTTCCCTGCGTGAGATGTCTTTATTGTAAAGTGACTGGCTGGTGGAGAGCTTTCAGTTTTACCACTAGGGTTGTTTCGGCAGATCTTTTATGCGGATCAAGGGTTGTCCAGTCCTGATTTGGCTCGGAAGAGTCCGCTGGACCTAAAGCAATAATCATGTAATGTAATGTCATTGGTGATGCCGGGTATAGGAAATGCCCAGAGGTCTTCTGTAGCTCCTCATCTCTATGCTTTGAATTCTTCGTTGTAGGTCTGCTGTGAGTGTCCATGTTTCGCAAGTGTATAGGAAGATGGAGATGACAAGGGAGCGCAGCAACCTTACCTTGGCGTGTAGACTGATGGTCTTGACTTTCCAAATGGGCTTCAACCTTGTCAGGGCAGCAGTTATTTGTGCGATTCCGGGGAGGATTTCCTAGCGGCACCCATTGTCTGATACAATGCACCATGTTGAGGTATTGGCCTTGGACTTGGATGTCCATGTTGATGCCATTGGTGTTGTTGGTCATCATTTTGGTCTTCTCTGCACTCGATCAAACGGTGTTGGTGCTGTAGGTATGTCTTGCAGATTATTCTGAGGTTGAAAATCTGCTCAGTGGTACTTCACCCTGCCCTGAATACTGCTTGTTCTTCAGCTATGATTTGTTCAGCTTGAGGTTTCAACCTGTTGAGTATTATTTTCAGGAGGACTTTGCTGGGATGGGTGATGGTGCAATAATTTTCACATTACAATACAACAACATAATTTTCACATTACTGAAGGTTACACTTTTTGGGAAAGAGTGATGACAAGAGACTGTGTCCATGGTGTGTGCCACTCACTACTCTGCTAGATCTTGTTACAGATAATGGTGAGCGCATCAATCATCACTTCTCCTGCTGCTTTAAGCAATTCTGCGAGTACGTTGTCCACTCCCGCTGACTTGCCCTTCTTCAGCGATTGCACTTCTGCCTAAACTTCTGCACAGAGAATTCGGAGGATTTCTTCTTCTTCTTTGTTCCGGGGAACATCTAGAACTGATGGGTCTCCGTTTATATATATTTGAATATATAATGTATATATGAAAGTGAAGAAATACTGCTTAAAAAATCACCAATAACATTACGCTTGTTCATTCAACAGGAAGACAGCCTGCCCTGGCCACGATAAGCCCAGCAGATTGAGGGTCATTTGGGGCAAGGTCACTCGTCCACACGGCAACAGTGGTGTGGTCCGTGCCCAGTTCAGGAAGAACCTGCCTGCCGTTGCAATGGGCCGCCGTGTGCGTGTGGTAAGTTTGATGCTTTTGAAGTTTTCTACTTAAGCAGTGCAGATTTGATAATTTCAATGCTATTTATATTCAAATGTCCTTTCATCCCTGGGTTATTGAAGAAGATCAGCTGTGATAGTGATAAAGATTAGGAAGAGCAAGAGGGAAGATTCTAGCGATAGTTTTAGTCCATAGTTTTAGTCCGGAAAGTGTGTTTGGCAGCTTAGACTTCTCAATCTGTAGATAATTGCGGTATAAATTGAAGGTTTGAGTGTGTTTTAAAAAAATCATACTAAAAATGTCCACGCATAATCACAATGTGTGTCGGATAGCGCGGTGGTTGGAGCACTCGCTACTGTGTCGCAAGTTAAGAACCGTCCAGTAAGGTTAGCACTTGGATGGGTGACCGCAAAAACGTGAGGCAACAAATAACAACGCCCCAAGTTGACTCAACTGTGACTACCTACTCTCTTAAGGGTGGGGAAGGCAAAGAAGCGAGGGAGAGAGATGGGCATCACCCTCATTACGCTGGCCCAAGATAAGTGTGATCTCCAACATCACGCTCCCCTACGGCCACAAGGCTATGGGACTACATTTACCTTTTTTTTATATTCACACTGACAAGCATTTAGACAAACAGCAACATTTACTCTCCATTCTTAACTGTAAGCAAAAATTACTTTGTCAGGCACACGAGAGCTCCAACAAAGGTTATGTGGTAGGAATAGGTTAAGTGAAGTTATGGAGATTTGTGCTCGTTTGGAGATTTAGCACATAGTTTCTGACAACTGCCAGAAAAATGTCAAGCTGTTGTGAGCATGGATCACTTTTATCGATCAACAATGATCAACTTACCAGAAAACACGCTTTGCCACATAGTTTGTGAAAGTGTGCAAGGCAAAGTTTGTTTAGCTTCAATTGTAATATTTGAAGGGGAGGTGCAATCAAATTGATAAAATAAAAAAGTAAGTGTTCTAACAACTGGCTTGCCTGCTTCGGTTGTAGAATTAGCATGAATTATTTTAATGGTAATTACCATGTTGCTTTTTCTTTATGTTGCAGATGATGTACCCATCTAGAATCTAAGATGCACATACTGAATAAATGTGAAAAAAGAAGACATGCAACAACTGTTTGGCCTTTTTTTTTTTTCAATCTTTGTGCTTGGCCTGTTAGTGTTTCAGTGGTTGTGTTATTGTTAGCTTTTCTTTCAATATTTGTTCTTTCTACATGTTTTAATGTTTGTAGTAAGTACATAAATTAAATGCTTAGAGAGTACACCTTGCACACACATGCTGACACATGATTGATTGCATGTGCATACACCATTATGCACACCCAGAATGTAATAGCCGATTGTAGGTAGCACTGATGACATCAAATAGAGAACAGAAATTCAACTATTGAATTCTGGTTATATATTTGTTGTTGGTCAGGTATTTATTAACTATGGATTTTGTTCATTTATAATAAGGAATATTTTGCATCACAAGACATAAAAATAGTGGCAACATTTATTATAGTGCTGTTACTGAAAATAAAATTGATTCAACCCTATAAATCATCACTCCATAAGAATTAGTTATTCACGCTTACAGAGTCCAAGATCAGGACGACAAAATCAAGACCACTGCTTGGTTGAAAGAAAACTCGTTCTAGATCTGTATTAAAGATCTGCTGAACCAACCCTAGTGGTAACACTGAAGGCACTCCACCAGGCGGTCACTTTACGATAAAGGTATCCCACGCAGGGGACGCAGAGGCTATACTCTTTAATTTATCGAAATCCCGTTTACAAAATCGAAATAGAATATATACATCATACATGCATATAAAATGCCTACATTGCTAAATAATAATATTATAGGAAGCCCTAGTGATCATTTGGCAGAAAGCGTCAAATATTCCCTAAAGACCTCGTACACAAATTTGGGAAGTGTTTTCAGAAGAAAACAGGTAGGTGACTGGTTTAGCTAAGAAGATGGTATAGTAGATTAATAGAACAGAGTATGAATGAGAAATATAACGATGGGAATTTTAAGCACTAAATAAGAAGCAAATGTAAACAGATATTTATTCAGCCTGCCTGCTTATTTGAAATGACAGAACATGTAGTCGACACAAGTTTGTAAAAAAAAAAAATTGATATGCCATGAGCAACCCAACCCCTTTACCATTATGAAGTGTGATGAGCACAGTAGTAAATAAAGGCAGATTGATCGTTCAAGACTGAAGAGTTAGACGAAATCCTATCCTATCCCGTTACTCGAGGGTCGTAGGGGCACCACAGTTGATAGTTTAACCAGCATACTCCATCTTTCTCTGTCCTCGGTAACCCTCATGGCTTCGTTTAGTGCCAAGCCAGTCCATTCTAGAATGTTGCCTTCCCATCTCTATTTTTTGTCTCCCTCTTCCTCTGCCTCCTAGGCGAAATAAATACTGCAGTGCCGTAAATACGTTAGTTTCCAATCAAGGGAGACAAACTGCGCATGCATTTATTACGTCCCTTGAACAAAGAAGAACCGAAAGTGAAAGTTACATTTTCCGGAGATTTCCGATCCTGCGACGTTGGCTGATCTGATGATGACTGAATTATTTTTAAACGCAAAAAAAATATAAGAGGTAACGTGGCACAATGTAGATGCTTGATCTCAATGAGACTATCTTTGCAATTGGCTGGCACATGCAGTGACCCTTGCAACTTGCATAACCCTGTGTCTAGTGATTGACGTTGTATTGTTGTCAATACGTATAATATTGTAAGCATAATGGGTGGCAATGTTTAGTTAGCTTTAAAATGCATTGCTTGCAGAAGTGTGTCTCCATTCCTAGGATATAAACCGTAAATAGCGAATCTTTTGTGACGCAAAGGAGGGAAATTTGGAGGAGTAGCAAGTGTTGTAGGTGGATGGGAGAGATGGAAGATTAGGCATCTACCTTGGGAATTTACAAAGTAGTTTAAGGTACCTGCCAAGGACTACTAGTCCTTGGTACCTGCACATCGCACCATTATTGTGATTTACAATTTTAGCAATTTTTACACTTTTATTGATCTGGTGCCTGTAGCAGCAAATAGAAATAACATACTGTGTTCAAGATCAACCCAAAGAAAAATATCAAGGGTTATGGCTTATGCTATGGAAAACAACATGTTGAACCATGCCTTCTGACTTGAAAGAGCTATGCTGTATATATGCTTGAGCAACTGCTTTGCAATTTGTTCAACCTGGCATCTGAAATCAGTGATGTAAACATTTCTCTCAATGGCATCTCTACAGCTCTGTAACATGGGTAAGTGATCACTTATTTTATTAGTGTCTATATTACTACTAATGACTGGACTTCTTCAAAGTTGGCATGGCATATAAAGCAAAAAGTGGTGTTCAGTCAATGAACAGCTATAGAACATGTATTTAAAACCTTTTAGGAGCTTGTTTGTCTCTCAATCTACATTAATGGAATTGGAACTACTAAATTGACACTTTATTGTCCCTTTTTATCAGGAAATTCTGGGCCGACTACCCTGGGGAAAGCGTAGTTGCAGCCTGTAGTGCGCCCAAACCCAACCTATATGTAATATTAGTTGTATTTTTATGACATTTTGCTGAAGCCAGGGATGTAAACCTGAAAAAAAAAAAATGACGTTTCCCGATTCGAAAGTAAATAATATTTGGAGAAACAATGCCCAAAGGTGGGATCGATCTCACACCTGCCAGGCATCATTGGTTTCTTTCCTGTGGACAAGGCAAGTTAGTCCCGCCTTAGACCATCCGGCCACAACGCTCGCAATAGCAATACTATTAATACCAATGAGTAATTACGCAAAGTAATTTTGTTGCAATTATTTAAAATTATTCTTTATATTAGAATATATATGATCACTTTCTCTCTCATTTGTACCCTTTTCTCTCAGTATGTTTTGTGAGTGTGGGGTGGGAGGGATTTACCATTATAGGGGTAAACAGAGGGCTTAACTAAAATCAGGCTAACTTCAATGAAATGTAACATGCCTATTATTATAGAATCATAATTCCAGTGTAACAAGGCACATAACCTGGACCATGACGTAGCTTACAGAATTATATAAACAATATATTTTTCATAAAAGCAGATGTAAATATTATTTAATCTTCCGGCGGATCCTATACGTGTTTCTGACCTTGTAAAAGATATAGACCTGTTTTATGTGAGTGTGGTCCAGCTATGACTGCTAAAGGTTCAGTGAACCCTATAAATAAGAAATCAAATCAAATCAAATTTGATCTTCTCTGTACTAGGCAATAATTGAATAAAACCAACATATATCTAGAGCATATCTTAGCAAAGGTTACAGACTCGGAAAATAAATTATTGTGGTAGATTTTGAGCATAAATTAGTGTGGCGTACTGAGCAATAATATTTAACCCTAATAATTTCATCCTTCTGAGGGACATATGACTCATCTCCTCTGTATTTAAGTACCACTTTAGAAAACCTTCTTTATTCTGCATAGCAACTGTGGAAAGTATTTTCCATTCCAATTGACAAAGGTCCTTCGGTAGAAATTCACATAGCATCTCTTGTGTTTCATTCTGACTTTTTTAAACTATCCAGGAAGTCAGAGAGAGCTGAGGCAGTTCCTGAAAGCAATCCATGCAGAGTTTCTGCAAAAGGTGGACCCCCACAGCAGTGGATTGTTGGACATCCTGCAAGCCGCTGACCTGATGACAGACACTGATCAAGAGTCGCTGTCTGGCAAACATGTCCACTATCGTAAGGACCAGGTAACCTCACATACCTACACAGTAAATATATGCACAAATCCAACATACATAGGCACACACATGCATACATACGCACATGCATCATAAGTGAAATCACGCTTGGATTAGATGTAGGCTTGTGTACACTCTTGAAAGCATGCAAAGGACTAGCAGGTATATCAGCAAGGGAGACAAGTGTTATGTGTATTATCAACAGTCGATTCAGCCCCGATGCTTGAATCTTGATATTTGTAACTCGAATTGTCTATCCACTCAGCCTGTTCGCTCAGCAACAAGGCAGGAGTCGTCGTATATTAAGTTTTCCAACTTAATCCATCAAACTCCAACAAATGCATACAAGATGGCTTTCCAAAAATTACTGCTCGCAAAGCGGACAGCGCATTACTTATATAGCCTCTCTGCTGTAACAGCAGAAATGTTGCCAGCAAATAAATACAAGTACACACTCTAACATCGTTATTTAACAGAAAAATGTAGTGATTTTGTCATGTTTTGTCTCATGCTCACACTCTTGCAAACACACACACACACTGTAACCCACCTCCCCCTCTTTTGTCTGTCTCACTCTTACTCCCTCCTCATAAATGATCTTTTCAGTTCTTTTGCATTGTAATAAATATTTTGGTCGTGTAAATGAATCTATGAATGGCTAATAAATACAACTGAGGCATAGTTTCAGAACCCTATTGCACACTATAGTAGGAGAGAGGCACTGTGAAAGTTATGATTTTGAATGCTGGTGTACTGCCACACAACATTGTACACTACAATTGCTCTACCTCAAAATCTTGATATATAGGTTGGGATCGGTCGTGTGACACTTAAATTAAACACCAGTTGACACTGACACTCGAAAAACAATGAATCGGTTTTCTCAAAATCACCAGGCATGGAAGGTGTGGTTCCTCATGAACAAGATACCTGTGACCAGTTTCATGCAAACAGTGGCCCCCAAGTTGGTGAAGGATTACCGCCACATCATCCCAGACCACTTCCTTCAGGAGAAAGGGGGCGACCTTGCATCAGAATCCACAGTAGCAGACAACAAACAGAAGTGCCTGCATCATGATATGAAACAGCGACTGAGGCCGATTTCACTGGCTGGTCTTATGTACCAAAACGACTGCCTCGCCTTTGAGCAGTATGAGTAAGTTGACGTATGGCGTAGATTGTACCATGTTTTAACTATTCACTGTAGTTCCCACGTACCATACTCTGCTATTCACTGTAGTTCCCATTTTGCATTAATTTATATACCACCCCCACTCCCCATCCAACCATCACATTCTCTCTATTTATCTCTCTCTTCTTCATAACAGTTTTCTCTATTTTCTTTACCTCCATCAATTTATTCCCTCAAAACCAACCATGCATAATATAGTCTTTGTTTTCATGTGACTAGGTCGATCTATCAAGAACTTCAAGCAGGAAGGTCAGAACAAGTATGGAAGCGTTTGCTGTGTGCAATGTCCTGTCTCTCAGTGAGCTCTTCCATGCAGCTGGCTTTGGAGCTGGAGACTGATCTTCTTCGTCACAAGCTCACAGTGCCAGGTGATCTGCCACAGCTTGTTTCACTGGGCATACCGTGCTCTTGCCCCAAAAGTGGAGATATGGACACAGTGCCGTTTCCTATACCAGAAACGAATTCTTCACCTGCTGCTCCCCAACGAAAGGTAAGAGACGAGTTTTATGATAGAACAAGGCCGCTGATATCTAAGACTATGGCACACTCTGTCTTTGTGATTTTTGTGGTGCAAGGGTTATCATTATTGTGGTTTGTGCAAATTCCATGATCTGTCATTTAAAAAAAATTAATTTCAATGTACTTCACTGTATTTCAATTTATTTTTTCCTGTTTACTTTAAGGTAATTTAATTTAAATGTCATTTAATGTTATTTGTTGATTTAATTTTCTGTGTATAACATAGGATAGGACAATATTGTTATATAGTTGGTGTTTTTTTTTAATGTATTATATATTTTCTTTATTGGTTTATTTCCTCTGTGTATTATATTATTATGGAAAGATGCTTTGGGATTGTGGGTAGGTGTTCGACTGGGTGGAGAAGTCTTCATTTGGTAGAGGGTCTCTGAGGTCATCCGGCAGCTCAACTGAACCACGCAGCATCTCAAGCCAGACCGCCTCCCTAAACACAGTATCTGTGGATAGCCACCCATCAGCTAGAAGTCTCCAGCCTGTTTGGTGCTCCTCTCCTCTGTCTACAGTACAATACTTAGCCAGCCATTCATCACAGAGGCCAAGCTTATCGCAGGTTGGTGTTTTATCGTGTGTTTTTTTTTCTCAATTCTGGTTGTTTACATTTTAGGTTAATATTATAGACATGTACAGGTATACATTGATACAGTGATATTAGAATGAATACTGTAAATACAATCACACTTGAAATTATTTTTATCGTCGTTGGTTCCATGCAGCATTTACATTTGTCGTAGATGCCTTGCTAGTGCTTAATTTCAAGCAATGTAGATGTCTAGGTACCTGTCAAATCATATGTGACTATTATTTAACGGTTCTTTAAACGACATTTTGCTCTCATCTGGGTCACTACAAACATGAAGTAAAGATTATGTGCTCAAAATTGTCATAGCTTTACGTAACATGCTTAGCAATAGTTAAAGTATATGCAAAGTAAAATGAAGAATTTTGGTTAAATTGTTCTTGAGATAAGGCAAAAAGTATGTCTTGAACAAAAAAATGAAACTCAGAGTGATGCACGGACCAACTGACCAACTAACCGACAACCGGACTGTTACTGAAGAATGGTTTGTGATTTGAAGTGACCTTGACTTTTGCAGTAGAGCAAATATGATGATACGGAAGGCAAGCCTCTAGCCTAGGTAATGTTCATATGAAGTTTGGCCACAATCCGTTCAGTGGATCTTGAGATATGGCTTCCAACGTGACAGACCGCCCGGACACCTGGAAAAGGAAAATAAAACAACCCCAATTTTAGTCTGCCTGAAGTCATATTGCCTGATTTTGCATCTGGAATCTACTCTTTGAAGACAAATTAATGTAAAGCAGAAAGTGCAGTAACTTTAACCAAACCAATCACATGATATGAAGTCATTCCAGGAGTGAGGAGTAGTTTGCCATTTCAACGAAAGCTTGACAGTGACATTTAGAGCATCAGTCACAACCACTCACCTGCTCTTGAAGCAGTACTTTGGGCTGGTAAATATGCTTTATAAGAACAATTGCTTTACAACGATGTAAAGTGTGTGTCTTTGTTTTTTCAGGGGAGTTATAACGCTGAAAATAAAAACACCACTGGTGATGGTAGTGTCGTGATCACTATACCAGACCCTCCAACGTCTGTAGCAGAGGACCTCCCACACAAAGCCAACAACCCGGACATAATGCCAGCTTCTTTGGAAACTGACTCTGGGCACTGCTGTTATCCACCATGCGCTCGAAAGTCGTTCACTCTGTCCCACAGTGCATCTGTCACCCGTGACAGTTTTCTAAAGTTCATCTCAACTTTGTATCTGCCCATTATGATGTTCATCTTTGCAATCTTCAGTGGTTTTGTTGTGTATAGTGTTATTCATGTCCTGAGTTCTGATTCATCGGAAAACAGCAAGCTAATATTGTCAAAGATAGTATTCGATGTGATGCATCCTGAACTTACAAAGATTTCGTCACATTTGCAGAATATCTCAACTGTTTTGCACAATATAACGCAGTTCAATTCGACCAAATTAATAGATGATCTTTAGAAAGAAAGCAAATATACGCTTTGAATCATTTTTTCTCTATAAGATACCAGAGCTTAACAAATCATGTATTATTATTATTAATATTATTATTATTATTATTATTATTTGCGCCCTGAGCATGTCTCTGCGACATGGATTTGTGCGCCATACAAGTGGACATTGGATTGGCTTGGTTTATTATGATACGATGCTAGAAAAACTGTAAAATGGCTTGTTTACCTACGTGCATGTTGGCTCTAAAAAGACATTTATGTTGTTTTGAAGAATACGTGGTACGTTTTGCCTTAAAAGTATGTTTTGTTATAGGGGAAAAAAAATCTATAATTTATAATAATATAATTTGTAGTTAGTGATTTGTTACTTCTTCAGGAGTACACCTCATGTACTTTTTTGACTGAAATTGCAACTCGCCCGAAGAAAACAAAATTTATAAAATTTTTTGCAAATCTGTGCGAGATGAATCCTAACAAATGTTAGTCCAAAAATGTCAATTTTTTACATAATTTAACTTTTTCCATAAGTTATTAATATTCAACTAAGGATTGTTTGAGGAATGATATATATCATGGAGGCACACATATTGTGCACATTGGGTCAAGGTCATTGTAGCAGTTCAAAGTCAGTTCGTATGGGCACTTTGAAGTGACCTTGAGCTTATGAGAGATAAAAAGTCTAAACTTGTTGTAGATAGGGATCTTAGCGTGATTTTTCATGTATGTGACGTTTGAAGTGTGAAGTATGCATGAACATTGGGTTATTTCATCATACAGGAGCATCAGACATCGTGTGAAGGTCAAGGTTATCCCAAGGTCAAAGTCATCGAAGGGCAGGATCATACAAAGGTCACTGGCTTTTGGCATTATACGTTTGCTGTAGTTTATTTGATCATACGTGAGTGTCCATTTGGATCCGGAGGTCAAGGTCATCTGAAGGACAAGATCATAGCAAGTTCAAATTCAGTATTTGCATTTTGATGTTACTGTTTTGTTTCTGTTTTTCTTGGCACTGATTTTCATGTAGAATATTCCATAAGGAGCATGTGAGTCATATGGGCTTCGTTCTTATAGTTGGAAGATTTTATCTGATCTCATGCCTTCATTAAATTGTCTTTGTTTTCAAGTAACATTGTCACAAGATTTTTTGTTTGTTGTTGTGTTGCATGATAACGATAGGGAGGAAACCGGAGTACCCAGAGAAAATCCTCGGTATGCTGAAAAGTCTTGTTCCTAAGTCACGTTAGTTCGTCCCATGTGGGGTTCGAACCTGCGACCTTTGGCCTAGGAAACCAGCTCGCTGTCCACTGAGCCTGGGCCTTGAACTTTTCACAAAATTGCACTTTTTCTAGGTTATCAATATTGAACTTACCATTCTTTGATGCATTTTAGATATTAATGAGACACATACATATACTATACAAATTTAGTCAACCTTACTCCAAGGTCAAGGTCACTGGAGCTGTCCAAAGTCGGTTAGTATAGGTACTTTAAAATGACCTTAACCCTAAACTCCGAGAGCTATAAAGTCCAAACTTGTTGTATATAGAGATGATAGATTGATCTTTTATATATGTTCCTTTTTTCCATTGATCTTGAAGGTCAAGATCATTTTAGCCCTTGCAAAAACATACTGAAAATAGGCCATTGTACAGCCAAATGGGTGTTTATTTAACCCATAGTACGCAAAAACGTTGGTTTATTTGATCAGACATGCATGAGAAGTCACGTGAGGTCAAGGTCGTCCCTAGGTCAACAATTTTTTTTTTTTGGGGGGGGGGGGAGGGGAGGGGGAATAATACTACTTTTAGTGTAGTTTATTTTATAGTACATGAGTGTATTTTGAGCTGGAGGTCAAGGTCGTCTCAAGGTCAAGAGCATAGAAAGATCAAAGTCAGTATTACTATGCAATTCAATGCCACCGTTTCATTATTTTTTTTTTCCTGCGCACTTATTTTCATGTTAAATATTGCGAGTTCCATAAGGAGCATGTGAGTCATATGGATTTTAAACGTCTTCTTTTTTTTTCTTTTTTTTAAAACAATTGTATTGTATTTTTATGTATGTAGTTAGTTATTTAAAACAAATTGTTTATCATTTAATATAACTAAATTGGCAGTATTCTTGTTTTTACTGCTGATTAGTGGCCAGTTCAGTTTTCTATGACTTTAATTTCATAAGAATTATGATATGTGCATTTGTTAAATTTTATTTGATTCCTTTTCTTCTTTGTCCAAGGATGCATAATAAAACACCGATAATATAATATATCGGAGTATTTTTTTTTTTTGAACTTCGAATAATTTTCTGCAACTGTCTTGATTACTTTTTCCACAGATTAATTTCTTCTTCTTCTTCTTCTTCTTCTTCTTCTTCTTCTTCTTCTTCTTCTTCTTTTTCTTCTTTTTTTTCTACTTCTACTACTTTTTTTATCTTCTTCTTCTCCTCCTCTTCCTCAACGTCTCCCTATTAGTAGAATCTAAAGTGGATGGGAGATCTTTTTCTCTCAGGAGTTGACTTTCTGTAAAAAGAAAACGAAATATTTAATTTTGTTCAGTTGTTAACTGAAGGAGGAGACATAAACATTAATATGAAGAAAGACAAAGAAAATTATTACAATAAAACTAATGAAGATAGAATTAGTTGATTACGATGGAACATGCAGGAAGAAAAGAAGGCATACAGAAACAATTTTGTCAATGAAAGATGAAGCAGAAATAAATAAAGAAGAAGAGAAATGTAAACACAAAGATGAAGCAGAAATAAATAAAGAAGAAGAGAATTGTAAACACAAAGATGAAGCAGAAATAAATAAAGAAGAAGGGGATTGTAAACACAAAGATGAAGCAGAAATAAATAAAGAAGAAGAGAAATGTAAACACAAAGATGAAGCAGAAATAAATAAAAAAGAAGGGAAATGTAAACACAAAGAAGAAGCAGAAATAAATAAAGAAGAAGAGAATTGTAAACACAAAAATGAAGCAGAAATAAATAAAGAAGAAGAGAATTGTAAACACAAAGATGAAGCAGGAATAAATAAAGAAGAAGGGAATTGTAAACACAAAGATGAAGCAGAAATAAATAAAGAAGAGAAATGTAAACACAAAGATGAAGCAGAAATAAATAAAGAAGAAGGGAAATGTAAACACAAAGATAAAGCAGAAATAAATAAAGAAGAAGGGAAATGTAAACACAAAGATGAAGCAGAAATAAATAAAGGAGAAGAGAATTGTAAACACAAAGATGAAGCACAAATAAATAAAGGAGAATAGAATTGTAAACACAAAGATGAAGCAGAAATAAATAAAGGAGAAGAGAATTGTAAACACAAAGATGAAGCAGAAATAAATAAAGTAGGGGATTGTAAACACAAAGATGAAGCTGCTGATGACTACGATGATGGTGAAAGAAGAAAAGCAAATACATTTTAAAAAAATATATTGGAAGCTGTACGCGGCTTATTCCTAAATCAGACTCAAAGAGCGGTGATCTGTAGCTCACATACACGTTCACATGTTACAGTCATCGCTAACTACACCAGTGGGCGTCTCGGACTGGTTGAGTTAGATCCTGTATCGGCCAGCGCCTTGAGCGGCTCTGAAGATGGAATAACAGTTAATAAAATAAACTACACCCAGGGATGTCGTTTGGGTCGGATCTTCGGCTTTTAACCGAATTTTTTTTTTTTATTAAAAAGCCGATAAACAGTCCGTCATGTCGGCTCGCCGAAGCCGAAGTTTTCATGGGTGAATTGGTTCGGTTTTGTCCATTTTTGCGATATTCCTCTGCTGTACGCTTGCAGTTTAGGTGAGGATTCGATAATTACTAAGGTTAAACCCAGAATCTCTGACAGTATTGTGGTCTGTCAAGGGACAGTCTAAACTTTTTATTGTTTTAAGAAAATAAAAGTTATTGTCAATGTTCTTATTCTACTCTTATTACAAAGATATGCATCCACAGAACACCTTTAATATATGGAGGTGGAAAGTGCACGTTAACGTAGTGAATCTAGTCAAAAAAGCATGTGAGACTGCTTTGAAAGAGAAAGCCGAAACTTTCTGTAAAAAGCCGAAAGTTTCACAGCTGTTTCGGCCAAATCGCCGAAGAAAAAATTTCCTAGCAACATCCCTGTACACCACATACACAATAACCACATTCACCACTCAAACAGGTGATGTACAAGAAAATCGCTCGGACAGAAATATTTGTGAAATTTTTAGATAGACTGCATCCAATTCCATTATTGAAGGGAATCATTGAATCACCTCTGTTCAGAAATCGTACGGGTACCTGACATAGAGCTTTATAAATATAATAATAATAATTATTATTATTATTAGGCCCATTGTTACACATTTCGAAATATGCAGAAGAGACTTTGTGATCTATTCCCTCTTCTATTGTTTATCTTCTTAATTGCCTGTCTAACCTACGTTCTGCATATGATAACCTCGAACAACATTTTTTGAACCTGCCCGAACCTTTCACGAACCTTATTTAGACTATACACGTTATTTAGAGCATTCCACTGTCAGAGATAAGATTTGTTCTGCACTAAAGGTCTATGTGGGGCCGGTTCAATGTCACCCAAACTATGACTACAACGTAAGACTTGTGCATGCAGTGATCAACTTTGATTAGAATTTATCCTGAATGTTATTATTATTACTCCGGTCCAGTTCAGTTCAGTATTTTAATTTTACGTCTGTTCACTGTAGGTCATATTAGACAACAAAAATAAAATAAAACAAAATTATAACAATCTACCAACTGGTGATTTTAAAATAACGTTAACAATATTAACCATGTTTGGATGATATAACATGCCTTTTGATTGTCCATATTTCGTGGTATTAATAGGCCTACCCTGTTCTTCTAATTTTTACATAATTGTTGGACATTCAAATAAAATGTGTACCAAAGAAATTTGTTCGGAAAATGGACAAGTACGTCTGAAGAATATTTTGTACACCAAGAATTTATTCTTAATCTTCGCTATTTTTTTAAAAATTTTTTTAATTTTTACTACTCCGGTCAAATTTCTTAAGAAAGGTGAGATACTTTTCGTTGTTAAGTCTTTCATGAGAATGTTTGAATGATGACGAAAAATAGAAGAGGGGATGTGTTAGCCAAGTGGGGATAATGAAGGTTAAACAATTGAAGGCTAAGAGAAGAGAGCGAGAGACAGAGAGAGAGAGTCAGAGAGACAGACAGACAGACAGACAGAGAACTGCTGATAGTACCACAGCCTATAAGCTGACACATAAAACTGGACCCTGGTTATTTTTTCCTCTCATCGTTGCAGACGTGTCTTGTGTCATAGTGTCCATTGCTGAGATAAGCACTGGAGTTATACATTAGTGAAAAAACATGCTAGCTGTTTACTTTCTTCTTGCTTGTACGGTACGTCATCCACATAATTGATCACACTTTTTTCTGTCTGCATACTTAATTGTAATTAATCTGTAACAGAATGTCTTGATTTATAACTCCATCTATAATTCGTACTTTTAGGCAATAAAATATTAAAATATTTACTGGTGACTACTTAGAAGCATAGCCAGCTTAACGACCCCTGCAGGTTTGAGAAAGTCGACGTTATTTGTTTGTTTGATGGCAAGTTTGCTTGTCTTTATTTGGATGACTTGCTTATCTCAATCTCGCAATGTAATGATACACGACTTTCAAAACGTCCACTGATGATGTATTTCATCGTGTTCTATTAAAAAAAAAAACAATAACAAAAACATTAACAACAACAACAAGGAAATCTGCACTATAGAAGTAGTAGCCCATAATCATTGAATGTATAGACAATAAATAATTAAGTACATAAATAATTTAATGTGAAGACAAAAAATAAGTAAACTAAAATACAACTGGAATAAAAGACGCTACTATCAGTGTCATTATTACTTTTCAACGTGACTTGTTGTCTGTAGTGCATTTCCCAAGTGCTGAATGTGAATGACTTCGCCACGCATTTCGATGCGTTCGAAATTCTGTACCACGACTCCACAGTAAGTAGTCCTTTTAACTATCATAATAATTGTAGATTATAGTCACACGACACCGGAGCGAATAGGCGACTACTGGTCACATTATTCTGACATCAGCGAACCAGTTGATGGTAAAGGGAAAATAATTTGGTCAGACGTTGGCCAGTCCGGGATTCAAACCAGGGACCTTTCGGTTACTAATTAGCACCTCTACCAACAGAGCCACCCGGGGCAGCCTATCATATCCTATCCCGTGACTCGAAAGTTGTTTGGGCACCATACATGATCGTCTATCCAGCGTACTCCATCTTTCTCTGTCATCAGCAACCCCCATGGCTTCGATCAGTGTCAAACCAGTCCATTCTCCAGTGTTGTCATCCCACCTCTTTTTCGGTCTCCCTCTCCTTCTGCCTCATTGCACCGTGCCTTGCAAGGCCTGATGATCTGGTTACGTGGCCATACCATCAGAGTTTCTGTATCTTCACCACTGTGAGCATGTTATCGTGTTGTCCAATGGCTTGTGTGATGGTCTGTCGGACTTGGTCGTTGGTGATGTGCTGGGTATAGGAAATGCCCAGAAGTCTTCTGTAGCATCTCATCTCCATGCTTTATATTCTTCGTTGTAGGTCTGCTGTGATGGTCCATGTTTTGCAAGCATACAGGAAGATGGAGATGAAAAGGAAGCGCAGCAGTCTTACCTTTGGAATGTAGACTGATGGTCCTGTCTTTCCAAATTGGCTTCAACCTTGTCAGTGCAGCAAGTGTTTGTGCGATCCTGGAGAGGACTTCCTGTCGGGACCCATTGTCTGATACAATGGCTCCTAATTATTTGAAGCTATGCACTGTGTTGAGAGGCTGGCCTTAGACTTTGATGGCCCTGTTGATGCCATTGGTGTTGTTGGTCATCATTTTGGTCTTCAGCACAGGCGCCCGTCTGTGTTTCTTTAGGGCGTGTCTCTCTCTGTAATAATAATAATAATACAGGATGCTATGTACGCGCCTTTCCCCAAGGCTCAAAACGCGGCGATCTATACCAACATACACGCTCACCTGTCTCATTTACCCTCACACACACCAAATACACATACATCACTCAAACAGGTGGTATAAAGGCAGGGAGATCGCTATTAGAAGACGGAAGAAAATCGAATTTTTATTTTTGAAATTTTTATATTGACTGCATCCTGTACCATTATTGAAGGGAGGGAGGAAACCGGAGTGCCCGGAGAAAACCCTCGGTGACCTCAATAGTCTCGTACCTAAGTCACATACGTTCGCCCCTTGCGGGAACATGTACATGTAATTATATATACTAGCATATATATATATTTAGATTTCGAGCGACGCATTACGTTTTGCCATCCTTCACATTCAGCTACGGGCGCCTGTGATGAATCATGTTACCTATATTTAGTAGGCTAATAGCGGGATGATTACTTAGTCTAGTATCGTTGCATTCTCTACATTCTCACGTGGATGTCTATTACCTTTTACAAACTTAGACCTACAACGAAGAATACAAAGCGTGGAGATGAGGTGCTACAGAAGACTTCTGGGCATTTCCTATACTCAGCACATCACCAACAACGAAGTCCGACAGACCATCACACAAGCCATTGGACATGCTCACAGTAGTGAAGAAACGGAAACTCCGATGGTATGGCCACGTCACTATAGCATCAGACCTTGCAAAGACCATCCTGCAAGGCACGGTGCAAGGAGGCCGAAGAAGGGGGAGACAGAAAAAGAGGTGGAAGGACAACATTCGAGAATTGACTGGCTTGACACTGAGCGAAGCCATGAGGGTTGCTGAAGACAGAGAAAGATGGAGTACCCTGGTTAAACGATCATCTGTGGTGCCCCAACGACCTTCGAATTACGGGATAGGATAGGATAGGTGTATCAGTTGTATTATTTCAGTTTTATTGCATATTATTATATCTTGAGTGTTTTGGCATCTTATGTCCAGTGTCGAGGGGTTACGGATTAGACAAGGGAGGCAATTGTTTGTTAATTGTTGGGGTGGCGGGTCCGGATAAGGGTTGGGGTTGGGTTAGATTTCCCATTCTCCTGTGTGTGCGTTGAATAAAAGAGTATAAATGTGCATCTGGCATTTGTGTTAGTTTTTTTTTTTTAGTTGAGTTGCATCCTATCACTCGTTGTATGAGCTGAAGTCACTGATCCCATTCGGGTGACGTGACACTGAAGTAGTTGGTTGGGGAGCGTGTGTGTACATGAATTAGACCTACTAAATTGGTCACTTACTGAGGTCGCTCGCGAGCGAATGTATGAGGTAATGGGCTTCCAGCGTGTAACAAGAGGCTAGGTTTACCCAGCACTTTTAAGCTTTTGCCTAGCTGGTTTAGTCAGATGTAACCTTAGTAGGTTAATGTTAGTCTGCAGCAGACGACAGAAGTTTGCTCTATGCTACACTTTTCTAATGCTGACGATAGCCCAGTTGGTAATGACATCATTCAGCTTACAGATAGGCAGCAGTCCAGCCAATTGGATCAAAGGACGCTTAGGTTTACCGGTTCTACCGGGTTCAGGCAGACAGCAATAGAGATGTTTGTAAACTGCCAGCTAGACAGAGCTACGCTCTAAGAAATATCTCCACTGAAGACTAGGAAAGCAGGAACGGTTGCAAACACTATTCAAGCAAGTTAGCCACGGCCTGACATTGTCAAAAAGGTAAATGAATATACTTTTGTTTCATTGTGATGTATTGATATTATTTTTGAATTATGTGTGTGCAATTTGCCATGTTTAGAATTGAATTGTTAGTCCAACGTTGCGTGACCACGTGGCGAACACGACCGGGTCCGACGCCATGCTGTAGACCCTACGGACCCACTGTTGTTTAACCTATATGTATTCTTGCAGACCAGTGGCTGTACCAGAGAATGTGTATCCAGTGGATCACGGACTTAGCAGAATGTTTGTCGCATATATATATATAGACGTGGAGCTAATTACTGAGGGATCCTTCTGCTTTCAGTGAGACGCTCTGCACACACCTAGAATACATGGTGGTGCAGAATTTCGTCTCATATGTTACAGACGAGCAGGCATTGTATCGTGAGCCCAACCAGGCAAAAGACAAGAAAAAGTCTTCACTGAAAGGTGGCCTGCATCGGCTGCTCTAGCAGTGCGTGACGAGAGCCCACCAGTCTAGCAACAAGGAGAAGAATCCACAACAACACAGCTCATCAAGGAATCAACCACAACACACTGTTCTAACATTGAGCTAAGTGCTTATTGACTCACTGCACCAAACCTGATAGCCAAAGGACCACAGTAGTCCACTCTTCCAGAACTCTGACCCTTAGGGCAGAAAGTATCCAGTGCCAGATGACGATACAGTAGCTGCATAGAACTATCAAAAAGCGAACCATTCGAAATGACATTTGAACTTCTAAGTTAGTATTGCACTTAGCAGATCATGTATAGAGTAGAGGAAATAAATGTGTGATATTTACTGTTAACAAGTGGCTGGACTACCTATGTTTCATAGCCGTGTGAGAGCTAGTGTGACTGTGATCTTTAACCATTTTTCTGTCTATTTCTGTACCCCAGCCTAAACACAGACCGAGCTAACCATGTAAATGTATTAAGTCCAGTCACAGGGAGATTTACTAGCGATCCCCATCGGCGAAAGACGAGTGGGTAATAGCATTCCATTGTGCAGAGCCCAGCAACAATAGACCCAGCGTCACACAGCGAGTGTGTGAGGTAGTGGGGTAGTGAGAGGGTGAACGTGTGAGTTCAGCAGTGGGGTAGAGAGTAGTAGTACAATCGTGCTTTACGTCCTAAGACAAGAGGTAGTGTATTTAAGACAAGAGGTAGTGTATTTAAGGAGGTAGTGTATTTAAGACAAGAGGTAGTGTATTTAAGACAAGAGGTAGTGTATTTAAGACCAAGGGGATGACGCGGATGAGGGGAAGGTGGGGTAGCGAGCGAGTGTGTGAGCTAGTGGGGTAGCGAGCGAGTGTGTGAGCTAGTGGGGTAGCGAGCGAGTGTGTGAGCTAGTGGGGTAGCGAGCGAGTGTGTGAGCTAGTGGGGTAGCGAGCGAGTGTGTGAGCTAGTGGGGTAGCGAGCGAGCGAGTTAAAGTGTTACTACGTTAGTCATTTCAAAGTGAGGCAATTAACGAGGTTGAAGCCCATTTGCAAAGACCGGACCATCGGTCTACAGTCCAAGGTAAGGCTGCTGCACTTCCTTGTCATCTCCATCTTCCTAAACGCTTGCGAAACATGGACCCTCACAGCAGATCTACAACGAAGAATACAAAGCTTGGAGATCAGGTGCTATAGAAGACTTCTGGGCATTTCCAATACTCAGCATATCACCAATAACGAAGTACGATAGATCATCACACAAGCCATTGGACAACACGATGACATGCTGACAGTGGTGAAGAACCGGAAACTCCGATGGTATGGCCACGTCACCAGAGCATCAGGCCTTGTAAAAAAAACGTCCTGCAAGGCACAGTGCAAGGAGGCAGAAGAAGAGGGAGACAGAAAAAGAAATGGGAGAACAACATTCGAGAATGGACTGGTTTGAAACTGAACGAAGCCATGAGGACAGAGAAAGATGGAGTAGGCTGGTTAAACGATCATCTGTGGTGCCCAACGACCTTTGAGTTACGGGATAGGATAGGAATTAACGAGAGTTAAGTTAGTCATTTTTAGAGGTCCAGATGGCAAAGAGCCGAATCGGGACCACAGCTTGGTTGAAAGAGGTTTCACCCATGATCCGTATAAAAGATATGCTGAAAAACCCTAATGGCAACACTGAAGGCACTCCACCAGCCAGCCACTTTACAATCTGCGGCTGTACTCGAATTTATCGAACCCCCGTTTACAAAAACAAACTAGCACATAAACATCATTATAAAATGTTAACAAAACACAAACATATAAAATGCCTACATTGCTAAATAATAATACTATAGAAAGCCTTAGTCACCATTCGGCAGAAAGCGTCCAATATCACCAAGCTGACCAAACAGACCCCATGGACAAATGAGGAGTTTGGGGAGAGTTTTCAAGGTAAAGGTGACTGGTCTAGCGAATAAGATAGCAGATTGTTAGAACAGATCAGGAACGAGAAAGAACAAATAAGAATGACAGAAACAGAGGTAATTTAAAGCACTACATTTCCACAAAGTGGGGATACTACGTGTATTTATACAGAAAACCCCCGGCATCCAAATGAGTGAAATTAATGAGAGAATGTGATATAGTAAGTTAGCTGGTTAGTGAATTTTCAAACAACAGCAACCAAAGCGTGCACTTGCTGCTGTGCGCTGCAAAATAACTAAAGCTAACCCAAGAGATCCTTAAGTAACTTAAAATAGTACGAAAATTTTCTTATAAGAATAATCTTGTCTTGCTCAAAAATATTATGTAGGCCTATGTTTTTAATAGCATCTTCTGGTTGCGATAAACGCCACCCACTGTTTCTTCATCAACGTACCCCAGGGTAAGGAAGAGAGCCTCGTGGGCGTTCTGGGGTTTGCTGCCGGCAGACTCGAGGTCAGTCTCTCTCTCTCTCTCTCTCTCACACACACACGCACACACACACCAACACCCCCCCCCCCCACATATATATGGAACTTGGAATCATTATTTGATGTTGTGCTGTCGTTCCAGTACAAGTGTGAAACTTTGTGTTAATATTTCAGATTTAACTTATGCTTTAACAG
The DNA here is from genome assembly GCA_036898135.1 of Oncomelania hupensis. Lineage (NCBI taxonomy): Eukaryota > Metazoa > Mollusca > Gastropoda > Littorinimorpha > Pomatiopsidae > Oncomelania > Oncomelania hupensis. Next base: position 10,753,628 of record CM072523.1, on the reverse strand, counting down.
TTGTTCCACAACGAAGTGTAGAACTCGAGGTCGTTTTTCTAAAGTTAATTTGGGGCAGTTGTTCCACAACTTGACGTCATCACGTTGTACTGTTGTTCCATCCAGACTTTGACGTCATACTCTATTGTTCCAGAACTTTACTGTGGAACTTGATGTCATCATTTGAAGTTGGTTCTAGAGTGGACCTTGACATACTTATTTGAGATGTGACGTTGTGCTTTTGTTCCAGCACTCCCTGATAGAACACATCAGTCAGCACCAGTTCGTTACCCCGACTACATTAGACGCGGTCAGAGACAAGTACAGAGACCGGCTGGCAGACTTTCACTGTTTGGACAGACTTATCTTCCAAGTGGACATCTTTGTTACCAATGGAGGTCCGTCAGCCTCTCATTCTGCGTTTCTTGCGTTGTTTGAACATCATCGTCATCGGCGTTGTCGTTATCATCGTCATAGTTATTGTCGTCCTAATTTTCGTCGCCATCACCATCAATGGGGTCGTCGTCGCCATCACCCATACCATCACCGCTGTCATAATCATCATCGTATTCATCATTACCGTAATAATCATCATCGTTATTATCATCATTATGATGATGATCAATCATCCTCAACACATTCTTTCTCTTTCTACTGCTTTCTTCTTCATCTTCTTCTTCTTCTTCTTCTTCTTCTTCTTTTTCTTCTTCTTCTTCTTCTTCTTCTTCTTCTTCTTCTTCTTCTTCTTCTTCTTCTTCTTCTTCTTCTTCTTCATCATCTTCTTCATCTTCTTCTTCCTCATCTTGTTCTTCTTTGTCGTCCTCATTCTCCTGTTTCTCATCCTACTTTTCTTTCGCAATCTCGGCCTCCTGGGGAAAGAAAGTGTTGGGTAGGGCAGAAACGCATTCCTTGATCGTTCAGCTAGATCTTACAAAATCTAAGAAAATATAATTTTATACACATAAAATTCCACAGCTATTTGTACATGTTCACAGTTGTCAAAACTCGTTCATCAAATAAACACTGTCTTCTTTCGCCCTCCCGCCCCCCACCCTCAAGAAAAAAAAAAAACACGAAAAAATCCAACCTCCATTGCGGAATTCAACAATATTGGTTTTGTTCAAGTGAACAAGTTACCTAGACCCAGTTTGCACTCCGACTGCTGCGTCCGAAAACAACACTATACAATCAGCAACATGAATAATTGTAATGATCTCTGGATCCGGTGTTACCGTGATTTACAATATCTTTCGTCCCCTATACGCTTAATAAGTCCTGGAACGTAAATGTTAATTTAAAAAAAAAATAAAAATAAAACGTCAGCCATCTTTGCGCACCGCATAGCAACTTTGGGTCGCTTAGAACGTTACAAAATAAAAATAATCGAAGGGAGAGAAGCAGTTATACAATGAGAAAGTTAGTATAAAATTATTGTAAGGCGCCGACTGGAAAATAATTGGCGCGAATGCATTCTACAGGTACAATTCATTGTACGTGTTATAAAATGTATTCTATAGATATAAGTGCTCGTTGTTGCTATAAAATGAAGTGTTTACAGATAAAAGGAAGTTTTATAGATCGTTTTTGCTATAAAATGACTTGTTAATAGATACAATGACTTGTTTATAGGTAAAATGAATTGGTTACGTATAAAATGTTTTGTTTATAAATAAAATATTTTTTTGTGTGAACAACTTACCTAGACCCAGTTGCACTCCGATGCTGCGTCGGAAAACAACACTACACAATCAGCAACATAAATAATTGTAAATGATCTCTGAATCCCGTGTTACCGTGATTTACAATACCTTTCGTCAGTTCATTATTAATTAAGATGATAGAAAAGCCCAGGCGAGCGCACTTGTCCCTGCTTCAGGCCCTGTGGACAGAAAAACTCATCAGTCAGGTCTGCACCAGCACAAGCAAGTACTTCCACAACATTGTGGGTGCTCCGTATGGCTTGTACAATTTTACCATTTAAACCGGATTTGTACAGCACTTTCCAAACACTGTCTCTACCAATAAATCAAAAACCTTTTGAAAGTCTATAAAGGATACATAAAGTTGAGAGAGAGAGAGAGAGAGAGAGAGAGAGAGAGAGAGAGAGAGAGAGAGAGAGAGAGAGAGAGAGAGAGAGAGAGAGAGAGATTATTTATTTATGGATTAATTGCTTTTGTGTTTTGGGGTCGTTGTTGCAGGGTCCGATCAGCAATCTACCAGTGCTCCCGTTCATCATATCTTCACCTGTCTTGGACACCCCGATGGATTTTATGCCTACGAAGGCGACTGCAGCAAGTACTTGCGCTGCTATCAACACAGCATTACCGTTCTTGACTGTCCGTCTGGCCTCGAATTCTACCCCAGCCTGCAGCTGTGCGTCCAGGGACATTTGTGTACAAGTTTGCAAACAACCGCCGTGCTGCCGTGAACTGACAAAACCGAGCAAGTCCACAAAACCTACTTTCGAGAAAATCGACGTTTTGTGTTGCGCTATATTACGCGATCGTTTCTGGAAGTTTAAGGGCATATTATAATGCAATTCCTCGATTTAAGAGTGCATACCTTGAATGTTAAAGAAATATTTGATAGATTTGATGTTTTAAGACTATTTGTGGACTTGCTTTGTTTTGTCAGATTATTCTTGAGATAGGTCTTTGTTGAGAACATGACAAAACCAAGCAAGTCACCCACTTGGTTTTGTCAGTTTATTATTGAATTAAATCCTTGTTAAAAAAAAATTCACAAAACCAAGTAAGTCAAATCCGCTTGGTTTTGTCAGTTTATTATTAAGTAAATCCTTGTTTTCAAAATTCACCAAACCAAGTAAGTCCCATAGGCCGTTTCGTTTCTTTGTTAAAAAGTCTGACGAGATGAGTCACATAAGTTGGGTTTTGTAAGATGTGGGTGCGGCAGTTACAGTGTGTGTATATGTGTCCCTGTTTATTATTGTTTTTAGCCATTCTTCACTTAATATTCCTGGGTTGGTATGCAGGAGTCATGGTTATGGGGTAGCCCGTAGCGCAGTGGGTAGGCGCCGGTGTCCAATGCCGATGGTCGCGGGTTCGAGCTCCGCACGGGGCAAAAATTTGTGATTCTTATGAGACTTTACGGGTCACCAAGGGTTCTCTCCGGGTACTCCGGCTTCCTCCCTCCCTTCAAAATAATATTAGATGCAGCCAATTTAATTTTAAAAATACAAAACTATTTTCCTTTCAGTTTCCTATTGTAGCGATCTTCCTGCCTTTACACCACCTGTATGTCTTGTATTTTGTTGCCCTTGTTGTGTGTCTGTAATATATTTGTTGCTGTTTGTTTGTGGGTTCGGGCACTGAATAGAATAGACCCAACGTTTCCCGGCGTGTCGTAAGAGGCGACTAACAGGGGTAATGTTAACACGGCATCAATGGCCGAAAGTCTTCTACACAGAAGTCAACGGCCAGGGCGAGGAACCTCACGTTACAACAGGTTCAACGACCACGTGCTCAGGGCCAAGGCGAGCCACTCTGTATTCGTGGATTTCGGCTGTGGCCAACAGCCTGGAGAGGATTGGGCACCGCCATGTCTTTTTTGCCCAAGACACACTACATGCATGATGACACTATCCATTAATTCCATCCCGGATCGATCGTCGCCCGGCTCAAGGACCGCGCCTTCCGTTGGCCACCAGGACGGAGGTGTTAAGTATGCTACTGATGGACAATTTAGCAAGATCCGCACGAGAAACAACACCGTCATAGGAACCTGGAATGTCAGGACCCTAACTGCGGAAGGAAAATTAGAAGGACTGACCCACGAGTTGGACCACTATTGATGGAACGTTCCAGGCATCAGCGAACTGCGCTGGAAAGGCCTAGGTGAAACAACGACCGACAAAGGCCACAAGCTCTATTTCAGCGGTAGAGATGACAGGCACGAACACAGCGTTGGATTCTTGGTCCACAAGAATATTCTAGCCACTGTCATGGGTTGCCGCCCAGTCTCCAGTAGACTCATTACCATCCGCCTGAGAGCAGCCCCTTTCAACATCACCATCATCCAGGCCTATGCCCCAACATCAGACTATGACGACAGCGAAGTGGAGGATTTTTATGAAAATCTACAGGCGGTCCTTGACCAAGTGCCGAAGAAGGACATAGTCATAGTGCAAGGCGACTGGAATGCCAAGGTTGGCCAAGATGCGCACCACAACTGGGGAGACACATGTGGACCCCACTGCAACAACGAGACAAATGACAGGGGTCTGAGACTCTTGAAGTTTGCCAGATACAACAATCTGGTACTGGCAAACACGCTTGGTCTCCACAAAAACTCCAGACGATGGACATGACACAGTCCCGGGGGGTGGGGGTGGGGTGGGGTGGAGCATCACAACCAAATAGACTACATCATGGTCAAGAAACGCTTCAGACCAAGCATCAACATTGGCAGGACACGCACCTTTCCAGGAGCAGACATCGGTAGTGATCACGATCTCTTGATGATGTCTTTCCGGCTCCACTTGAAGAGAGTAAATACAGCAAAGTGCACTAGACTGAAGTTCGACCTGGACAAACTGCAAGACCCGGAGGTGGCAGAACTATTTCAGGCCACAATTGGAGGGAAATTTGCACCACTGCTCATTTTGGGGGCTGGTGAAATAGATGTCAACACCATGACCACCACCACCTTCAACTCAGCTGTGACACACTGAGATCCTTGGCAAGCACCGACCAAAGAAAAAGACGTGGATCACACCTGAACTTTTGGATCTGTGTGATAAACGAAGAGAGATTAAAAAAAAAAACACCTCACAGGGAGCTGATGTCTACCGAAAAATCAACAATGACATCCGAAAAGGCATGCGCACCTCAAAGGAGAACTGGATAGAAGATCAATGCTAGGAAATAGAGAACAGTCTGAAAAAGAACAACAGCAAGAAGGCCTACCAGACTGTAAAGCGGCTGACAAGTGTCAAACAGCCCAAAGTCTCCACGATCCAAAGCAAGTCTGGCATATGCTTTACAGAAGAACAAGAAGTCTTGGACAGATGGACAGAGTACTGCTCTGACCTTTACAACCATACACCAAATGGAGACCCATCAGTCCTAGCATGTCCCGAGAACAGAGAAGAAGAAATCCTCCCAATTCTCCGGGAAGAAGTTGAGGCAGCAGTGCAATCGCTGAAGAAAGGGAAGTCAGCGGGAGTGGACAACATACCCGCGGAACTGCTACAAGCAGGAGGAGAAGCGATGATTGATGCCCTCACCATTATCTGTATCAAGATCTGGCAGAGTGGAGAGTTGCCTATACCATGGGCCCATGTCACGTGGGGTTTATGGGCTCTGCACAATGGAATTATGGACCCTCACGTTTATTCGGTGGGAACTGCTAGTAAGTCACCCTATGAATTACTTTAATAAATTTATTTGTTTAGCTCGTTCTGTGTTAAGGTTGGGGTACAGAAATAGATAGAAAAATGGTAAAAGATTACTGTCACACTAGCTTTCACACGGCTATGAATCATATGTAGTCCAGCCACTTGATAACAGTTAAAATCACACATTTATTTCATCTACTCTATACACGATTCTCTAAGTACTAATCTAACTTAAAAAGTCTCAATCAATGCTAATAGTTCGATCGCTGATAGTCTAGGCAGCTGTTATATCTTCCTCGGGCACTTGCTACTAGATTGCATGTAGATTTGGACTACTGTGGTCCGTTTTACAGTTTCTGAAGAGTTGGACTACTGTGGTCCTGTTTAGATCAGTTTAAGTGCACCTTGGCGTGTTCACTTAACTGCTAGATGGTGCGTGCGAAGTCCTTCTGTGAGGTAGCTTCTGGTCCACCTTTGTCGTTGTGTAGTTGGGTTCCCTTGCCACGCTGTGGGGTCTGATAGGGTGTTTTTCAAGGTAGCTCTTTCCGACTTGTGCGGTAGAGTCTCCTCAACCAACTTGTTTCTGTGGAGTGGGGTTCACAGGATAGCTCGGGATAGCTCGGGATAGCTCGCCTGCTCGTCTGTAATATAAGAGACGAAATTCTGCACAACCCTGAATAATCGGTTTGTGCAGAGCGTCTCACTGAAAGCCAAAGTAGCCCTCAGTGATAGCTCCACATCTCTATACATAAGCGACGAACATTCTGCTACTTCCGGGGTTCCACTGGAATCTCACTCTAAATTCCTATACATACATAAATATCAATCGTGTCTAACTATACACATACAGAATTAATAATATTATAAACATTCAGTGGTACAGCCACTGGTCTGCAAACATACATATAAGTTAAACAACAGTGGTTCCGTACGGGATACAACATGGCGGCGCAACCGGTCGTGTTTCGCCACATCGTTCGGCTCTTCCACGTGGTCACGCAAATTCGGATTAACAATTCACATTTATGCATAGCAAATTCTTCAAACATAATTTCAACAATAATATAAATATGTCACGATGAAACAGAAGGGTGTTCATTTACCTGTTTGACAAGTTCAGGCCCGTGATGACTAAATAGAATTCTGAGATTCCTAAGTCCTGCTTCCTGGTCTAGGTGTGGAGAGATTTCTCTGTCAGCTATGTTGCTGTTCACACTTCGATGTCTTACTCCCAACTGACCAAAGATGTGTTAGGCTCTGACACAGTCAAACTGGCTCGAACCGCTTTGCCTAAGCTCTCATTGGGTAAAATGTTTACGACTCTCGCACACAGTGCTGATTACTACGCAGCGTGGGTCGGGCTCGCGGTGTGTACTTTAATTGCTGCTGGGTAATATACTGACTCTCTACTGTTACAAAAACTACACAAGGCTAAATAGTCACTGGGCAGGGTTAAAACTGCTCGGTTCATGACAGCCCAGTCGTTTGTCATCACTCTTCCCATAAAAGGTAACCTTCAGGAGTGTGAAAATCACCGCACCGTCAGCCTCATCATCCATCCCAGCAAGGTCTTCCTGAAAATAATACTCAACAGGTTGAAACCCCAATCTGAACAAATCATAGCTGAAGAACAAGCAGGATTCAGGACAGGGCGAAGTACCACTGAACAGATTTTCAACCTCAGAATAATCCGTGAGAAATACCTACAGCACCAACAACATCTATATCATGTGTTCATAGACTTCAAGAAGGCGTTTGACCGAATCTGGCATGCAGCTCTATGGGCAACAATGAAAGTGTACAACATCAGCCCTAAAATTATTGAAGTCATCAAAAGCCTGTATGACAAGGCTACCAGTGTAGTCCTCCACAACAGCGCCATAGGGAACTGGTTCAGAACAACAATCGGTGTGCGTCAAGGATGCCTACTCTGTTCAACACTCTTCAACATCTTCCTAGAGCGCATCATGTCAGATGCTCTTGCAGATCACGAAGGCATAGTCAGCATAGGGGGTAGAGCAATCTCCAATCTTCGTTTTGCGGATGACATTGATGGATTGGCTGGAGAGGAACAAGAACTTGAACAGCTGGTACAGAGACTTGACACCACCTCCAAAGCTTATGGAATGGAAATAAGTGCAGAGAAGACCAAAATGATAACCAGCAATACCAATGGCATCAACACGTACATCAAAGTCCAACGCCAATCCCTCAACACAGTGCATAGCTTCAAATATTTAGGAGCCATTGTATCAGACAATTGGTCCCGACAGGAAGTCCTCTCCAGGATCGCACAAACAACTGCTGCCCTGACAAGGTTGAAGCCATTTGGAAAGACAGGACCATCATTCTACATTCCATAGTAAGACTGCTGCGCTCCCTTGTCATCTCCATCTTCCTATATGCTTGCGAAGCATGGACCCTCACAGCAGATCTACAACGAAGAATACAAAGCATGGAGATGAGGTGCTACGGAAGACTTCTGGGCATTTTCTTTACCCAACACATCACCAACGACGAAGTCCGACAGACCATCACACAAGCCATTGGACAACACGATGACCTGCTCACAGTGGTGAAGAAACGGAAACTCCGATGGTATGGCCACGTCACCAGATCATCAGACCTTGCAAAGACTATTCTGCAATGCACAGTGCAAGGAGGTAGAAGAAGAGAAAGACCGAAAAAGAGGTGGGAGGACAACATTCGAGAATGGACTGGTTTGACACTGAGCGAAGCCATCAGGGCTGCTGAGGACAGAGAAAGATGGAGTATGCTGGTTAAACGATCATCTGTGGTGCCCCTACGATCTCCGGGTTACGGGACAGGATAGGATAGGATAGGATAGTTTGTTTGTTTCCACACCTCGTGGAAGTTGCCGCGTAGGCCGAAGATCCACAGGAACCTTCATGGTGGGCAGGAAAGTACATGAAGAAAACTCTTTTTCAAAAAGCCGAACATGTCCTTTGCTGACTGAAATTTCGCCATCTTTTTCACAGGAAAATAATATTGCACAGCAGCAATAACATGGATTCTCACTGGTCCATTTCATCTTAAGGCACTTTCTCATTGGTCGGGAGGACTTACTTTTCTTTGTCAGGTTATTGTAGAAGATGACGTCATCATGCCAACTCGAGCATCAGCCAGAGGATGCGGAAACAAAATCGCAGGGGACTTGCTTGGTTTTATCAGTTTATTCCCCCACTTAAATGTTTTTTAACAAGGTGTCACGTCACCAGAGCGGGTTCCGCGACGTCAGCTCAAAGCAACGAGTGGGAGGATAGAACTCAAACAAAATAAACTAACACAAATGCCAGAATAACAAACACACTCTTTTATTCAACAATCAACACACATACACAGGACAATGGGGTACTAAACCACCCTCCACCCCTATCAAGACCCCCACCCCAGTATTTACTAGCAATTACCTCTCTTGTTTAACCCCCAAAACAGAACTAAACATCAACAGATTTTCCCACAACAATGTACAGCAAAATAGCAATAAACAATCAATTCAAAATACTATAAATTTCAGCTGAAGAAATGGAGCTGCAAATCTTATTATATTCGAACTATTATCCAAGCTAGCTTGCAGGTCAGAAGCACTGTTCATAAAAATGTCAGTTATTCAGAGCTCAGTAGGAGCTAAAGCAGTTATTCACTCAAATGATGAAATGATTTACACTAAATAAATGAAGTATGTTTTTAGGTGCGTGTCGTGCAAATCTGTGTGTGCGTGGGTGTGGTGCGTGAAGTTCCTGTGGTAAACAGAGGCTCCAATGGCGGCGCCCACAACCCCAAAGAAAGACGGCGGTGGTGGCGAAAAGTCCCGTCGACGTTCACACTTCACGGCCGCAAAAGCAGGGGTTCCAGAGCGGATGCACACACGGCCCAACGGTACAGCAAAGGCGCGCAAAAGCGTAGAGGTGTACAGATGTAGTTGAAGAATAACTACATCAGCGAAACATCAAAATAGTAGAACAATAGAGAACGGTAGAGAAGCCCAAACCTGTAGACAAATATATAGTCTTAACAGTTTGCCTACAAAACTCAAATACTACATTCACATAATACGCCTTCCGCCATCTTGACCTGGTTATACATAATAACAATGATAATAATACAGGATGCTATACATACATCTCAATAATATAATGCAACTCTTGAAACTAATAATTCATAATTATCTCTTCCATAAGCACAGTCGTTTATATAAATATACATAATCATTACGACTACACTTCATTCACACAGTCCCAATTCATTCCATCCTCATCTCCATCCTCATCATCCTTCTCAACTGTTATAATACATCATGATTATCTCCCTTCATCCATATTATCTTATCGTACTATAATATAAACATGCTCCCCTCATACCCATTATTTTTTTACCCCTCTCTAGCACAGTACAATTATCTCTCTCCCTTTACATACATCCTCTCTCTCTCTCTCTCTCTCTCTCTCTCTCTCTCTCTCTCTCTAACATGCATTCTTCATCGTCACCTTTGACCCACTTTAGCAACAACAGCAACGACATTTTCCGTTCATGTATATAATAAGAAAATGATATGAAAATCATACAAAATCAATAAATCACTATTCATCAAAATACATCCCTTTCCCCCTCATTCACCATCATTCATTCGCGTACGCAGTCTCGAAGCGCTCGCCACTGAGGAAATGAATTACAGGGTTTTTACTCACCTTATAAGTCTCGGCCTGTGACACACCTCCCCAACACAGTACAACACAGCACAGTACAGTACACACTGGTTAGTCTGAGAGTTAATTCATTATTTGGCTAATTGCTAGCTATTCATAAGGACATCTCAATTCTGATAAAGACCTTGAGCCTTGGCAGGTGCCCAATCGAGGACTACACAACCTTAGGAAAGAATCCTACATTTATCTCCAATAAATGGCGATTACATTCCTCCTACTACAGTCTTTAGACATTCTTACCCCGATGAGGGCGTAAGACCTTGGGTGGTTCAAACACAAAGAACACTACCCCTTCCAAGAAATAAACCTAATTTTCGTCTTACACACAGTCACAAGGTTACTTTCTGGCTAAAGCTGACCTCTCGCAAAAAGCGCCACATCGACTCTGCCCTACTAAACACACGCCAGGCCACAGGTAACCGGTCGAGCTCGAATTCAGTACCCCCCTTTCTAATTCAACATATCCCTATTTCCTGCGTTAAGCACGTGGACTTAGAGATACTGCATCTTTCATACGCAATAAAGAAAACTGCCGGGCTATCTATATACACTACATAGTAGAGAGGTGCAACTTCGCACAAAATATAGCTCTCTCTGATATGTGCTGAAACTCGTGTCGTCACACAAGGACTTACTCTATGATATCTCCAAATCTAACCATAGTTCGGATTTGATTTTTACAGGTAAGATGCATCATTCTCTTGCAAGTTTGATGGCGCAAAAAACTCATTTTCGACCTTAGGTGGACTTACTCGGTTTTGTCAAATCACGGCAGCGTGAAATAAAGCAGAAATCGCCAGCCATTTGTTTCACCTGTTGGATACCTATACCCAGTGCACCTATTATGTAATACCACATAGCTATGGTGAATATTTAGTGTTTTGATCTTAATCGGGTGTAAAATCAATGTAAAGTGAGTCTGAACACTTTCTTCAAACGCTACATTAAAACAACAACAACAACCCCCTACCCCCACCCCTCACCCCCACCCCCCACCCCCCCCACCCAAAAAAAAATCAGTTCAGTTTGTAGCTTTTTTCTGGTTGTCGGCGACATTTTGCAGAGGAACGTACTCCAAGAGCTTGACTTCGTGTGCAGTATAGGCGATGTGTTGATTGACCTGCTTGGATTTAGATTCAGATTCAGAAAACGTTATTATCTCACAAGAGAAATTCTAACATGCAATTGATGTCAGTAAAAAAGCAATATAAAAGATAACAATAATATTAGAAAACATTTACAAAGATGCCTCATGCACTGACTAGTGACGTAGAATGTAGTTTAAACAGTCAGCGATATGACACACACGGGCAGCTAACTGATTATACCATATGTTACATTAATTTGGACTCTTTTTTTCAAATGTGATAGTTTTTGTCCAAGGATGCATACAAAAATATAAATAAATTAATATTTCGGTGTTGTTTTTAAACTACTTATCATCTCTGTCGGTCTATGCTCAGTTGTGACACTTAAAAAAAACAACATATACACACGCTCACACACACACACACACACAAATACACACCCACACACACACACACCTACGTACACAACCACATCGACAAAGTGTTGTGCGGTTGTTCCATTACTCCCTGATAGAATACATCAGTCGGCACCATTCTGTTACCCAGACTATACTGGACGCTGTCAGAAACAAGTACTGAGACCGGCTGGCAGACTTTCACTGTTTGAATAAATATATCTACGAAGTGGACATCTTTCCGACTAGAGATTTTTGTGAGCTTCTCGGTGAGAAAGAGAGAGAGAGAGAGAGAGAGAGAGAGAGAGAGAGAGAGAGAGAGAGAGAGAGAGAGAGAGAGAGAGAGAGAGAGAGAGAGAGAGAGAGAGAGAAACTTTTTTTTTTGAAACTTTTTTTATTAGGGATAAAGATTTTAGACTAATAAGAAGTCTAATCTTCCAATCTGTCCCTTAACAAATTAACATAATAAATAACCTTTAACATTAACTTGGAAATCATAGAAATCACACACACATGCACTCACACACATGCACACACAATCACACCAACATCTTCATCATGATCTTTAAACAATGTTAGGCAACCACCACCCTTCCTATCCCTCACCCTCATAATAATAATACAAATAACAATAATCATAACAACAATGATAAGAACAATAATAATAACAATAATAATAATAATTATAATTAATACTATTATTATCATCATCATTACTATGAGAGAGAGAGAGAGACAGAGAGAGAGAGAGAGAGACAGAGAGACAGAGAGAGAGACAGAGAGACAGAGAGAGACAGGAGGGGTGGAGGGTGATTGAGAGATCGTTCGTTTGATTGATTGTTTTTTTGTGGTGATTTTCTTAAAAAATAACAGATTAGTTTCAATTTTTTTTTTAAAATAACGTAACTGATTGATTGCTTGTAGTGAGCTGGTTTCCTATTTCGAAGGTTGCGGGATCGAACACCGCGTGGGTCGAGCTTACGTGACTGAGGTACGAGACTTCTCAGGACACTGAGGGTTTTGTGCGGGTACTCTGGTTTCTTACCTCCATTTAATAATGGTATTGGATGCAGTCAATTTAAAATGTCCTATCCTATCCTGTCCCGTAACCCGAAGGTCGTAGGGGCACCACAGATGATCGTTTAACCAGCATACTCCATCTTTCTCTGTCCTCAGCAGCCCTGATGGCTTCGCTCAGTGTCAAACCAGTCCATTCTCGAATGTTGTCCTCCCACCTCTTTTTCGGTCTCCCTCTTCTTCTACCCCCCTGCACTGTGCCTTGCAGAATAGTCTTTGCAAGGCCTGATGATCTGGTGACGTGGCCATACCATCGGAGTTTCCGTTTCTTCACCACTGTTGGCAGGTCATCGTGTTGTCCAATGGCTTGTGTGATGGTCTGTCGGACTTCGTCGTTGGTGATGTGTTGGGTATAGGAAATGCCCAGAAGTCTTCTGTAGCACCTCATCTCCATGCTTTGTATTCTTCGTTGGAGATCTGCTGTGAGGGTCCATGCTTCGCAAGCATATAGGAAGATGGAGATGACAAGGGAGCGCAGCAGTTATACTTTGGAATGTAGACTGATGGTCCTGTCTTTCCAAATGGGCTTCAACCTTGTCAGGGCAGCAGTTGTTTGTGCGATCCTGGAGAGGACTTCCTGTCGGGACCCATTGTCTGATACAATGGCTCCTAAATATTTGAAGCTATGCACTGTGTTGAGGGATTGGCCTTGGACTTTGATGTCCGTATTGATGCCATTGGTGTTGTTGGTCATAATTTTGGTCTTCTCTGCACTTATTTCCATTCCATAGGCTCTGGAGGTGGTGTCAAGCCTCTGTACCAGCTGTTCAAGTTCTTGTTCCTCTCCAGCCAATCCATCAATGTCATCTGCAAAACGAAGATGTCAAAAATAAAAATTGATTTCTATTGATTTCTATTTCTACTTCTGAGCGCTTTGAGGTCGATTGAAGAAAAAGCGCGTGATTGCACCCTGTATTATTATTATTATTATTATTATTATTATTATTATTATTATTATTATTATTATTATTATTATTATTGTTGTTGTTGTTGTTGTTGTTGTTGCTTCGTGAATTGATTTTGTTTTTGGTGGCGGATATTGCAGGAATCGGTCAGCAGATTACTAATGCTCTGGTCATTCATGATATTTTAACTTGTCTCGTACAGTCTGACGGTCCTGTACGTGTACGCAGAGGACTGCAACAAGTAACTGAACTGCCGCCAGCACAGTATCAACATTATGCAGTGCCATCCACCAGGCACCTCATCCTAAAGATAGGGTCCAGGGACGACCACTCTAAAAAAATGGCAGAAATCACCAGCGATTTGTTTCGCTTGTCGAGTGCCATATATAGAACTAATATATGCGATGTGTAGAAACCTTAAAAAAATTAAATAATATGAAAGGACATGCGTGCCGTTAATGTCTATCGTTTTGATGTATCTGGTGCAAACCTTTACAATAAATATTTCGGTGAAAATTTTCCGTTAAGCGTATAATGCAAACAACACAACAATTATTATTACTATATATATATATATATATATATATATATATATTTTAAAATTATTGTTTAAATTATTACTATTAGTATTTTTTTTTAAATATTAAAGTGGCTCAGTTGTGTCTCAATTGTCTCTGCGTGTCAGTGTAAATGTGTTTGCATGGGGGATAATATTATCCATAATTATATATGTAAGTATTTGTTTACACGGCTTTATTTGGACAAACTAGTGAACATCTACATAACTTGGTTTGACAGCCCTCGTTGTTTTGACGTCAAACCAAGGATCCGTTAGGGTTAGGGCTGTGTTATGGTAAGGGTTAGAGTTAAGGTTTGGGCTAGGGTTAAGGTTAACCTTAGAACACTTGAAAGTACTTTTTTTTTAAAAAGAGGTGGGGGGGGGGGGGGGGGGAGTGCGAAATATGACCCATTGTCAACACAAGGTATGTGGCGTTTCAGGAAAGTTATTATAACGCCATAATAAAAATCAATGTCAGTTATTCTTGAGATCAGGTAGACATGTGTTTTGAACAAAACAGTGAAATTGGGAGTGATAGACCGATCGACAACCTGCTGACTGATACTGTATAATTGTGCAGGAGATTAAGTACATGTGTACTAAATATAACAATAATTTCAGCGGTTTTTGTGTGTGTGTGTGTGTTTTTTTAATAGATATAGAGCAAAGCGTGTTTCGCAACAATATGACTTCAACGACCTTGAACTTTGCGTTAGACCAAATATAATGGCACGGAAGTCTTGTCACTAGCCTAAGTAATGTTCCTATGAATATTGGTCAAAATCCGTTCTCTATTTCCTGGCATTGATTTTCTATCCAGTTCTCCTTTGCTGTGCGCATGCTTTTTCGGATGTCATTGTTGATTTTTCGGTAGACATCAGCTCCCTGTGAGGTGTTCTTTTTTTTTTTTTTTTTTTTTTTATCTCTCTTCGTTTATCACACAGATCCAAAAGTTCAGGCGTGATCCACGGCTTCTTCTTTGGTCGGTGCTTGCCAAGGATCTCAGCGGCGGCATCTGTCACAGCTGAGTTGAAGGTGGTGGTCATGGTGTTGACATCTACTTCACCAGCCCCCATAATGAGCAGTGGTGCAAATTTCCCTCCAATTGTGGCCTGAAATAGTTTTGCCACCTCCGGGTCTTGCAGTTTGTCCAGGTCGAACTTCAGTCTAGTGCACTTTGCTGTATTTACTCTCTTCAATTGGAGCCGGAAAGACATCATCACGAGATCGTGGTCACTTCCGATGTCTGCTCCTGGAAAAGTGCGTGTCCTGCCAATATTGATGCTTGATCTGAAGCGTTTCTTGACCATGATGTAGTCTATCTGGTTGTGATGTTCCCCGCCGGGACTGTGCCATGTCCATCGTCTGGAGTTTTTGAGGAGACCAGGCGTGTTTGCCAGTACCAGATTGTTGTATCTGGCAAACTCCAAGAGTCTAAGACCCCTGTCATTTGTCTCGTTGTTGCAGTGGGGTCCACATGTGTCTCCCCAGTTGTGGTGCGCATCTTGGCCAACCTTGGCATTCCAGTCGCCTTGCACTATGACTATGTCCTTCTTCGGCACTTGGTCAAGAACCGCCTGCAGATTTCCATAAAAATCCTCCACTTCGCTGTCGTCATAATCTGATGTTGGGGCATAGGCCTGCATGATGGTGATGTTGAAAGGGGCTGCTCTCAGACGGATGGTAATGAATCTACTGGAGACTGGGCGGCAACCCATGACAGTGGCTAGAATGTTCTTGTGGACCAAGAATCCAACGCCGTGTTCGTGCCTGTCATCTCTACTGCTGAAATAGAGCTTGTGGCCTTTGTCGGTCGTTGTTTCACCTAGGCCTTTCCAGCGCAGTTCGCTGAAACCTAGAACGTTCCATCGATAGTGGTCCAGCTCGTGGGCCAGTTCTTCTAATTTTCCTTTCGCAGTTAGGGTCCTGACATTCCAGGTTCCCATGACGATGTTGTTTCTCGTGCGGATCTTGCTAAATTGTCCATCAGTAGCATACTTACCACCTCCGTCCTGGTGGCCAACGTAAGGCGCGGTCCTTGTTGAGCCGGTCGACGACCGATCTGGTATGGAATTAGTGGATAGTTTCATCATGTACGGTGTCTTGGGCTAAAACGACCTGGCGGTGTCCAATCCTCTCCAGGCTGTTGGCCACAGCCGAAATCCACGAATAAAGTGTGGCTCGCCTTGGCCCTGAAGAAGAAGAAGAAGAAGAAGAAGAAGAAGAAGAAGAAGAAGAAATCTGTTTAGACTTTGTGTTACAACACCTTAAAAAGTAAGTCTACCGTCTTTAGGGTTATATTCAGATTCAGAAAACTTTATTATCTCCAAGGAGAAATTCTAACATGGATTTGCTGTCAGCAAAAGGTAATAAAATGTAACAATACTATAAACATGTAAACATGTACGTGTAATCACGCTTATGTACATATTAACAAGAACATTTCCGACACATTGTAAAACTTAAAATACATATCACACTACATGTCCTTATTGCACTTCAACATAAATAAATAAAACACCTACCCACAAACACACACACCCACACACACACATCCACACACACATGGGTTAGACATGAGATTATAAAATTATAAACGTTATAATACAATCATCAAACTTTGCGTATCATTCTATAATACAATCACAGATTTTAAAACGTATGCATTAATTAACTAGATACATACTGAATAGTTGAAAAATTGCTGCAAATATTATAGAATTCATCTCTAGTACTCCCATAAACCACTCGCACCCAACTCATTCAGTCAACACTTATTAAGAATTTGTACTGATTTGGGTACAAAACTGTTCCTAGCTCTAACCGTAGAAACATTTGGCACTCTGAAACGGCGACCAGAAGGAAGGAGCTGGTAGTGCTGGGCTAGGATGTGAGTGGAGTCTCTTACAATCATGCTCGCTTTCTTTCTTACTTGCCTTTCGTACAACACACACAAACTCTCCTGCTTTTCACCCACCACTTTCCCACACACCTTCACAATTCTATCCAACACATTCTTACTCCTCACACTGAGACCTCCAAACCAGCAAAGAAAACCAAAGGTCAGCACCGATTGAATAAAACATCTGTAAAAGTTACATAAAACAGACTTGTTGACTTGCAGAGAGCGCAATTTCTGGAGGCAATATATTCTTGACTGACATTTCTTATGGATGGAAGTAGTGTTGGAATCAAAGGTAAGCTTATTGTCAAGTATTGTTCCCAGATATTTGTATTCCAAGACTCTCTCCACCTTTTCTCCATCAATCACTAAGTCAGGCACAGCAGATGGGTTTTTTCTAAAATCAATAATCAGTTCTTTAGTTTTCTTCACATTTATATTTAAGAAATTCTCTTTGCACCATGCAATAAACCTTTGCACTTCCTTTAGATAAACAGTTGCAGAGTTGGAGAGGTCTTGAAGGGCAGAGTCATCTGAGTACTTAATGAGAGGTGTATTTTCAGAGAGCCTGTGCAATCGTTGGTGTACAGAGTAAACAGAACAGGAGATAGTACAGTGCCCTGAGGGGAGCCAGTTGATGTAGTTCGAGTAGAGGAGAGAGCTCGCTGGAAGCAGACTGACTGAGATCTGTGAACTAGAAAGCTGACTATCCACAGGATAAGCCTGGGATTGACGTCAAGGGCCAGAAGTTTGAGCGCCATGAGATGAGGTTGTATCGTATTAAAAGCAGAAGAAAAATCGATAAAGAGAATCCTAACGAAAGAACTAGGTTTATCCAGCTGTGTATAAGCGTTGTTGAGTAGAGTGAGTGTTGCGTCGTCAGTGGATCTGTCTTGCTTGTATGCGAACTGAAAAGGATCAAGAAACTGTTGTGTTTGAGAGAGAAGTTTTTTCAAGACGATACGCTCAAAGCATTTCATGGCGATGCTGGTGAGTGCAACGGGCCTATAGTCATTCAACTCAGATGGGCTTCTAGACTTAGGAACAGGACAGATAGTGGAATTTTTCCAGACTGAGGGGACAGCACATTGTTTCAATGATAAAGAAAACAAATGACTGAAAACAACACATAACTGAGCAGAACATACTTTCAACAGTTTTCCACACAAGCCATCTGGACCCATTGCCTTACGGGGGTTTATTCTCTTGAAGTGGGACTCAACAACACAATCCCGGATCTCAAAGTCACCAGAAGCATCTCCCTCCCCATTTCTCACCCTTTCCTGAAGATCAACCAAAACTTCAGACAAACTGTCACTCAAATCATTGCGTTCAAAACGACAATAAAAATCATTCAGCTCGTTAGAGAAAGCTAACTTTTCATCTTCACTTCGCAGGCAACCACTGCTCTGAGGTTTATTCTATTATTATAAATAAGCCTACCATTAGTATTACTGCTGGATGCTATCGATATCACTCCATTTATTTATTACCACAAAAGGATTTAATTATCACAGTTCTTGAAAAAGGGACACGTACTATTGCATTCTTAGCATATGGGTGTCTGTGTTGACATTATGTCATTTGGTCGGCATGTTCTCGTTATTAAGGGCGTCCTGCTTTTAGAGATAAGACTCCTGGTTCCAGACGTGTGTTGACTGTGTGTCGTAGGATCCACTTCGGCAATAAGTAAGAAAGTTTAACATTTAGTAGAAGTCCCCACAACAACCATGCTGGTTGTTTATCTTTTTCTTGCCTGTGCGGTAAGTCATCAACATAATTTATAATATACTTTTGTTCAGTCAGCATTAGTGTAATCAATCCGTAACAGCGTATCATTTTTTAGTTTACACCCTTGGCGCTTTTAAACAATAAGATGACCTAATAATGGAATGACTGGGATCACAAAATCATATATAGCCAGCTCAACGACGACTTGCAGTTTTAATGAAGTCATTTTTTTTTGCATGTTTAATGGCAAGTTCGCTTGTCTTTATTTTGATGACTTCACAATGTAAGGACATCTCACTTTCAAAACATATACTGAAGATGGATCTCACAGTGTTCTTTTTGAACAACTCCCAACAACAGCAACACCAATAACAACAACAAACAAACAAGGACAACAATGAAGCAGAAGAATCATAATCATGTACTGTGTATACAATAAATGTAAACAAACAACAAAAACAACAGTATAACATATTTATCACTATCACTATCAATATAAGTGACACTTTTAACGAACTTGTCCCCTCCAGTGCATGTCCCATGCTGTCAATGTGAATGACTTCGACACACATATGGATACCTACCAACTGCTGTACCATGCTTCCACAGTAAGTCCAATTAGTTACACTACTTCTCCGGCCGGCCGTTTTCTTAATGTATACGTTAACCGACTGTTAAGAGTGTGTGAGTAAATGAGCTGGTTAGTGAGTGAGTGAGCTACTTCTTTCGATGACTAGTGAATTGGAGAGTAAAGGTGAGAGTGAGAGTTAATTACTTCGTTGTTTAATGAACTGACTGACAGAGATTACACGAATAATTGAAATGGTCGGTGAATGTCGTAAAATGTTACCTAACTCGTTGAAGTCGCAGAGTGCCAGACTCGGCATTATTCCAGAGTCGCAGGATTTTAGGCTATTTTTAAAAAATCACACCAAATGTACTAGACAACATAGAAACATAAAATAAATTGCATATGAAAGATTAAGGTATGTATTTTTAATTTCACTTACCACCAATCTGCTGTAATCCTCCAGAAAAAAGATATTTTGCACCAAAAAACACATAACTTTTGCAAAAAAATTTTTTTTTAAAGAAGCACAATACCTATATGTTGCACCCGATTATTTAATGAAAATATTTGATTCTCTTGTTTGTATGATGTAAAAACACTGTAGAAATGAATTTTACACAAAAATAATCATGAAAGCACAATCTGAAGAGGCATTTGTCACATAACTATTAATATGGTAAAACAAAATTTTCCGAACAAAACTGGAGTCTTAGAGAAAAATAAAATAAAATAAAAATAATATCTTTGTCAAAAATATGGTCAAATGGAAGCAATCTACTCTAAAAAGACCCCTTTCATGTATGTGTATTGCTTACTTCTTTTGGTACTCATTTTCTGTTATACAAAAAAATGTAAACACAGACGTAAACATAGATACGGCATGCTCCTCAGCGGCTCTGCGAGTGCCGTAAAACCGTTTACGGTACTGGCCAGAGGAGTGACGCAGCAAATGCGGGCCTTTAGTTACAAGGAGTTATGATCGAGGCTGTTAGTCAGCGAGTTATTTTGTTAGTCACTGAGTGAGCCATGAGTGATTTTAGTTAGTGAATGTTAGTGGTTAGTGAATGAGTGAGTGGAATTAGTAGATAGATGATCACTGTGTTAGTTAGTTAGAGAGCGAGTGATTTATTGGGGTAGCGAGAGAATGTGTGTGAGTATGTTAGCGAACGAGAGTATCAATTATGAGTTAGCCAGCGAGTGTATCAATTATAAGTTAGCCAGCGAGTGTATCAATTATGAGTTAGCGAACGAGTGTGTGACTTACTAAGTTAGTCACTGAGTGAGTTAAGAAGACAGTGTGAGTTTGTGAGTAGTTGTTTAGTGAATTATTAAACCACGGCGACCAACGCGTGGACTTGCTGTTACGTAGGCCTACTGTGAAAAGTAATGAACAAGCCGAAGCGATCCCTAAATAGTGCGAAGTAGCACAACTACTACTGAACTAAATTAAAAAGTGATGTTATAAGAATACTTTTGCCTTGCACACTCGTACCATCCCTTTTTTTTTTTGTTACAGCATCTGCTGGTTGCGATAGACTACGCCCACTGTTACTATGTCAGCGTGCCCGAGGGTGAGGAAGGGAACCTTGTGGATGATCACTGGGGTTCCAGTAAACTCCAACGCACAGAGGTCAGTCTCAAGTGCGCGCGCGCATCCACATACACACACACACGCACACCCCCACATACACATACACAGTGCGCGCGCGCATCGATTTAGTGCTGTTGCTCCAGAGGCATTGTGGAACTTATTTAACCCATTAAAGCCTGAATTTTTTTTTACTTTTTTTCTGTTTGTTTGGTGTCAAATTATATGTGTAGGTCATATGTAACTGTCATTTGGATGATTTCAGCATGTGTTTTGATTTATATACAATATAACGACCGTCCTCATATGAGGACGCTAGGCACGAGTGGGCACATGTTAATAACAAGACCAAAGTAAGACAATCTCTTGCAGAACACATTGAACATCTTTAATTTCTTCCATCAGCAAACTGTGAACAGTTAAAAGTGTGAACCTAACATTCAAACAACTAAGAACATATGGACCTGTCTCTTTGCATGTTCAAATTCACTAGCAGAATTTGCGATCGGAAGAATACAAATATGTGCATACTACTTTAGCACTTGACTAGCAGCACAGAGTTATTGTTTTAGCACTTGACTTGGACAACAGAAATCAAGAATTGAAATTGTTTAGTTCACTCAGTGTGAAATAGCTCAAAGCATTTTACATGCACTCCGACGCCGCATTTTCTACACTTTTGCCTGCATTTCTTGTGACAGAAAGCACAGCGGATTTGCTTGTTGATCCACTGTACCACATGGTCTCTGCCATCAAAGCGTACAGTTCTGGAAACTCTACGGTCAAGTTGTGGAGTATGGCCTTGTGGACGACCAACAGATGGGGGTTGTGCTGCTTTGGCCAAATAGTTTTTGACAATGGCGCGGCGAACTGCAAGCAGGTCCAGTGGAGTTAGAGTGTTGGTCGCTGCAGCTGTGTGTCGATACAGAAGCCATGCCTGTTGCACACAAACATCTAGCATGTAAGCAAAAATAGGCAACCACCACTTTTTGGTTCTTATGGTGATTCTGTACATGTCCACATTTTGGTCCATGCGGTCGACACCACCCATGGTCTTGTTGTAGTGGAAGATCAGAAACGGTTGACCGATCTGCACTCTCTGGTGAGCAGATCGGGACCAACGGCTGGCTGTCTAAACAGGATGGATGCCCACACAGTTGGATACAACATTCACCACGCTGTTGTCATTCCAGCGAACCGCAACGAAACCGGTCTTGTCATCTGTGAAATAGTCATATGTGCCTCTGCGAGGGGTGGCCTCGTGGCGCAGTGGATAAGACGCCGGTTTCCTATGCCGAAGGTCGCGGGTTCGATTCCCGCAAGGGGCGAACGTATGTGACTTAGGTACGAGACTATTGAGGTCACCGAGGGTTTTCTCCGGGCACTCCGGTTTCCTCCCTCCCTTCAATAATGGTACAGGATGCAGTCAATATACAAATTTCAAAAATAAAAATTCGATTTTCTTTCCGTCTTCTAATAGCGATCTCCCTGCCTTTACACCACCTGTTTGAGTGATGGATGTGTGTTTGGTGTGTGTGAGGGTGGATGAGACAGGTGAGCGTGTATGTTGGTATAGATCGCCGCGCTTTGAGCCTGAATGATTTGGGGAAAGGCGCGTATAGCATCCTGTATTATTATTATTATTATTATTATTATTATTATTATTATTATTATTATTATTATTATTATTATTATTATTATTATTTTGCTTGCCTTCTGCATGTCTTTGACGCTCTTGAGTGGACAATCTTCCATGCGGTTGGACCTAATTGTCCCTGTGCATCCGATGCCTTTTGAAGTCAGATGGTCAAATAACTTCAGCGAGGTAAAAAGATTGTCAAACGTCAGATGATATGCATCATTCCCCTGGATTTTGGAGATCAAATCAATGACAACAGAGCCTCCCATCCCCAGTCCAGGACACTCGACAACCTGCTTGCCTTTCGCACCTTGGTAGGGTCCGAGCTGAACCACATATCCAAGAGGGGTAGCCAGGACCCAGAACGTATAGCCAAACCGTATTGGCTTCCCCCTGATAAACTGTCTGCATCCATGACGGCCATAGTACGGCACCATGCTTTCATCAATGCTGAGGCTTTGTTGCTTGACAAAGTTGTTGAGACATCTTTCATTTATCATGGACAGGAGAGGACGGACTTTACTCATCCTGTCTTCAGGGTCTAGTCTTGTGTTGTCCTTGAGATGCAGGTAACGTAAGATTTCTTCAAAGCGGTCTCTGGTCATCGCTTCTGAGATTGCAATGTTGTAGATGTTCTTACCTGTTATAAACAACAAAATTTCTTACAGCTTCCTCGTCAGTGTTAATTGTCTGGTCCTCCTCTCCGATTGTTTGTCTTCCATCTGGAAAAATAATCGTTGCTGTGGCACTTGCTAACAGCTGTCGTCCATTCAGGTTTTCAACAGCCGGGCCCTCTTCTTCGTCACCACTATCCTCATCCGTGAGCGTGTCCACTGGTGGAGGCTCTATGAAGACATCTGCTCGTAAAAAGGTATTGCTGTCCTCCAGTATGTCAAGCACTTCATTGACAGTATATCTGCCAAAAAAACTTGCTGAGTGAAAATCATGCTGAGCAACTATCTTGCTAAGCGACTATAATTATAAACCTCTACCCGTTCGTGCCTAGCGTCCTCATATGAGGACGCCGCTTTGATTACTCATTATCACTAAAACACAAAACATTCAGAAAAACTAAAAAAGTTGTTTTCTAACATGGTATTGAGGAACAATTTCACTTATGTAATGTTATTTAAAAAGTAAAAATTAAAAGAGTTATTTGCTTACCTTTTGGGTGGAGGCATTTTACTGGTTTCACAAAGCACGTGTGTGATCTAATATGGCCGCTGCTGGAAGCTATAGAAGGGAAGTAACTCTAGCACACAATGTTTGCTTGTGAATACCCCTCCTTGATATGTGGGGAATGAAAAAATTCGTCATGCACTTATTGGCACTTAAAGAAATGCCTAAACTGGAGGTGTCCTCATATGAGGACGCTAGGCAATAATGGGTTCCGCTATTGTTTCTATACATAGTGTGAAAGCTGAAGTCATTATTTGATATTTGACAAGGGTACCCAAACGAAGTGTGGAACTTGACACCATCAATATTAAACGTTTCGCTGTAACGGTTGTTCCAGAACTTGCTGTGGACCTTGACACAACGATTTAAGATGTGACGTTGTGTTTTTGTTCCAGCACTCCCTCATAGAGCACATCAGTCGGCACCATTCCGTTACCCCGACTACACTGGACGCTGTCAGAAACAAGTACAAAGACTTGCTGGCAGACTTTCACTGCATTGACAAACGTATTTATGAAGTGGACATCTTTTCTACTACTGGAGGTTCGTCAGCTGTTCACTATGCCTTTCTTGCGCTATCATCATCATCACCATCATCATCATCATCACCATCATCATCATCATCATCATCATCATCACCATCACCATCATCATCACCATCACCATCATCATCATCATCATCATCATCATCATCATCATCATCATCATCTTCTTCTTCTTCTTCTTCTTCTTCTTCTTCTTCTTCTTCTTCTTCTTCTTCTTCTTCTTCTTCTTCTTCTTCTTCTTCAATATCTTTTTCTTCCTACTCCATTTCTTCTTTGCCATTCTGATGGGAAATGTCTGTTTGTCAGTCTATTCGTCAGTCTGTTGGTCAGTCAGTCTGTTTGCCGGTCTGTTTGTCGGTCGGTCCGTTGCACGTCAAAGTAACTGCTTCGTCAATAATCTACTAGTTGACTATTTATCAATGTGTTGATTGCTTTTGGCTTATTATATGTGGCGGTCGTAGCAGGAACTGGTCAGCAGACGACCCACTTCTCCTGTCTCGGACACCCCGACGGGTTTTACGTGTACGCGGGCGACTGCAGGAAGTTCTTGTGGTGCTTCCGGTCTGGCAGCACGAGTGCCGTAATGGACTGCCCACACGGCACACAGTTTGACCCTGAAACGAGAAGGTGCATCGACGGACACTTCTGCTAACGGCTTGACCCTGAAAAAACACAAACCACGAGCGATGTGTTTCACTGTCGGGCCTATACCCACGAGGAAAGAGGCATGGGTCGGAGTGGGGACTGTTACTCTATTTCCTTGTACATGGTGATGGTGAATGTATGTTTATCATGTCGCCCGCTGGTCCAAGGTCCTTCTGTCAATGAGGATAATAAACCATCTTGTATCTTGTATCTTTTTCTATGTTGGTCTTTATCTGAGGAAACTGTCACTTTACAGATGAACCTAAGTTTTGAAACTATAATTGTCCTCTATGGTGTGATCATTAATGCACATTTTTGCGGTGAAAGTTTTCTTATGAGGCTCCAACTCCCCAAAATAATATGTCTGTTTACTGCAACATAAGAAAAATATAGAGTCGGTAGGTTAAGAACCCAAAAATAGGGTCGGTAGGTTGGCTTCTGTTTGTTTGTTTGTTTTTAAACCTTTTCCACCTTGGGTGCTATTTTTTGGGTTAATTTTTTTTTTAACAGACGATCCCAAGAAAAGTTTAGGGTCGAGCCAAAAAATTAAAGTCTGCCGCGATACCGTAAACAGACATTTTTTTTTTGGGGGGGGGGGAGGGGGGGAGGGGTTGGCCTAAACGTATATTCTTCATTTTGATTGTTTATCAATGTGTTGATTGCTTTTGGCTTCTTTTGGCCGTTGCCGAAAGTATGCCGAGCATCACTAGTAATAACACCCGAAGCCTGCGACGTCACAGGAGCAGAGCTACTAACCACAAGATGGCAAGCCGTTGAAATGCATTTCCACACAGCCACACGCATGCATTTACAAGCCGCGTTCAGGTGTCTATTTTGTTCACACACACACACACATACACACACGCACGCATCTTTGTAATACTTTATTGCTAGGGCCTATATCCGTACAGAGAACAAGCGCAAATACTATGTGGTTCCAACAAAACAATTGCAATGCAGCACTTGATAGTATGGGGCGCCATGTGTCCATTTATTCTATGTGACTATTCTATACATAGAATACATTCTATGCACATAGAAAGCATTCTATGCACACAAAAAGCATTCATTAGTTGAAATTCCATTTATAAAAAAAGAAACCAATATTGTAAGTCATAGAATAAAATTCTTTGTATAGAATAACATTCTATAATATAGTGTAAAATTTCTATGTCCATAATAAAATTCTATGTATAGAATAACATTTTATAATAGAGAATAAGATTCTATGTATGTAATACAATTTTATATTATAGAATGCACTTGTATGCATAGAATTATATTCTATAACATAGAATGAATTCTATTACAAAGAATGAATTCTATTACAAAGAATGAATTCTATAACAAAGAATTTATTCTATGTGCATACAATTCATTCTATAACATAGAATGAATTCTTTAACATAAAATAAATTATATGACATAAAATGAATTCTATGTGCATAGAATAAATTGTATAACATAGAATGAATTCTATAATAAAGAATGAATTCTATATGCATAGAATGAATTTTATAGCATAGAATAAATTCTATGACATAGAATTCATTCTATGACATGAATTCTATAGGCATAGAATGAATAGTATAACATAGAATGAATAAGATGACAAAGAATGAATTCTATGACAGAATGAATTCTATAACATAGAATGATTTCTATAGCATAGAATGAATTCTATGTTACAGAATGAATTCTATGTCGTAGAATTCATTCTATGCTATAGAATTCATTCTATGCTATAGAATTCATTCTATGCTATAGAATAAATTCTATGTCATAGAATTCATTCTTTGCTATAGAATTTATTCTATGTTATAGAATTCATTCTATGTCATAGAATTCATTCTATGTCATCTTATTCATTCTATGTTATACTATTTATTCTATGCTATAGAATTCATTCTATGTCATAGATCTCATTCTATGTCATAGAATTCATTCTATGTCATAGAATTCATTCTATGTTATAGAATGAAATCAATACATACACTTTTTTTAAAATAGTAAAAACTGGGGCACTGTCGAGGTATAGAGAACATTTTTATGGCATGGGACTGTATTGCAGAGAGATATACACATTGCCACATCCCATCACCACACCACATCACCCTACATCACACTGCACCACAAATGTGATGGGTAGGTGTGGTGGAGTGATTAGGTTATGTGATGATGTGGTCTGATTCACTCGCTTTTAAGGCATAATAGAACTGTATTGCAGATACATACATACACATTACCACATCACATCACCACACTACATCACTCTAAATCACACCACACTGCACCACAAATGTGATGGGTGGGCGGGGTGGGGTGATTAGATTATGTGATGTGATTCACTGATGCCATGATATGTGCTGTCTGCTGCAATGTGAATATGTGCTGTCTGCTGCAATGTGAAGATGTGCTGCTGCTGTGATGTCGGCTGATGCGATGTGATGATTTGTTGATGTGATGTGATTTTATGTGGTGGTGCGTTTTCGCAATGATGGTGATGAAGCAATGTGATGCAGTGATGTGATGTGATGATGTGATTGATGTGGTGATTATGCGATGTGGTGATGTGTCATACAATATCTTTTTTTAAATTCTAAATTTCGTTACAATTTATTAGTTGTGTTTTTTAATTTTATGTGAGTGAAATGAATTATATGTATATAGAATTAATTGTATAACACAGCAAGAATTGTATGACATAAAATACCTTTTTTTAAACATAAAATGGATTTTATTCGCAACACTGAATACACACATAGTATAATTTTTTAACATTTGGTGCACATAGAATGCATTCTATGTTATAGAATGTTCATTCTATAACATAGAATGTTCATTCTATAACATAGGATCCATTCTATAACATAGAATGTTCATTCTATAACATAGAATGGTCATTTTATAATGTAGAATTCATTCTATAACATAGAATGTTCATTCTATAACATAGAATCCATTCTATAACTTAGAATGTTCATTCTATAACTTAGAATGTTCATTCTATAACATAGAATCCATTCTATAACATAGAATGTGCATTCTTTAACATAGAATGCATTCTATAATATAGAATGTTCATTATATAACATAGAATCCATTCTATAACATAGAATGTGCATTCTTTAACATAGAATGCATTATATAATATAGAATGTTCATTCTATGCGCAACTAGGTCATTCTTTGTGAAGCGAGGCTTTGACGAATAAAGGGACATGTGCACGCGCGCGAGAACTGAAGAAATGGCTGACGTGCCAAGCATTCTGCGGGCTTTAGAACAGGCTCAAATCGCACGATACCAAGCCCATTGCAAATCGGACTGTAGGCAAGCAGTAGTTCTGACGTCATCACGTAGCAATCGGGATTTCATCGCAAACAAAATCGTTGCACAATCGGCATGTGTGGCGAGGCCTTTAGGTTTCTTGATGAGTAGATCGCGAAAGCAATAAAAATAATTGACGTCACACCCTCCCCTCCCCTCTCCCTCCGCCCCTGCGTGCTTACTTTTTAATTACAATGTGCTGAGGTTCTGTAAGAGTTTATAGTGACAAAATCTAATGAAATAATCAGTTCTTTTTGCTCAATACCGAAGAAATAACCGTACTGTACACTCATAAAAAGCAAAATTTAATATAATTAAAGGTCGAATATTGCGATACAACTCTGAGACATAATAATTATTACCAAAAAAACTATTTCACCCCAGGCGTCCCCCCATAACCTATTTTCAGCTAAATAGCTCTGTTGCGAATTTGGCCTCCCTTTGTGAGAACACCCACATTTATGTATAGTTCCTTCCGTTAATAAAATGGATAGCAAAATAGCATTAGGAACGTACGTCAGCCATTGATGTAGAGTGATGTTGTGTGGTGATGGGATGTGGCAATGTGTATCTCTCTGCAATACAGTCCCATGCCATACAAAATGTTCTCTATACCTTGACAGTGCCCCAGTTTTTACTATTTAAAAAAAGGTTTTTATATTGATTTCATTCTATAACATAGAATGAATTCTATGACATAGAATGAATTATATGGCATAGAATGAATTCTATGACATAGAATGAATTCTATAGCATAGAATGAATAGTATAACATAGAATGAATAAGATGACATAGAATGAATTCTATTACATAGAATGAATTCTATAACATAGAATGAATTCTATGACATAGAATGAATTCTATTACATAGAATTTATTCTATAGCATAGAATGAATTCTATAACATAGAATGAATTCTATAGCATAGAATGAATTCTATGACATAGAATTCATTCTATGCTATAGAATAAATTCTATGTAATAGAATTCATTCTATGCTATAGAATTCATTCTATGTTATAGAATTCATTCTATGTCATAGAATTCATTCTATGTAATCTTATTCATTCTATGTTATACTATTCATTCTTTGCCTATA
>CM072523.1:10676815-10719315 GCA_036898135.1 Oncomelania hupensis | reverse complement strand
GTTTTATGAGAGTGCATAATCTCAGCAAGTTAGAATTGATTCAAATGTTTGATAAAGTTGATTAGTACGTGAGTTGGTTACTTAGAAAACTAGTGAGCGAGAGAGTTGTTTAGTGAACTAGTTAGTTACTTAGAAAACTAGTGAGTAAAAGAGAGTTCATTATTTACTTATTTATTAAAAGCTAGTGAGTTAATGAGTAGATGGTTAATGAGTGTATTAATTATATTTGGTGAGTTTATGACCTAGTTCGTTAATCAGTTTGTTAGTGAGTGAGTGCCTCATAACATGTTAACAATTTAGTGACTTACGTTACCGCTGGTAGTTAATGATGTTAGTAGTTAACTGATTACCTTAGTTTGGAGAGCGAGTGTGTGAATTAGAGAGGTAGACTAAGTGAGCGAGTGAGTTATAATTTGTAGCGAGTTGGTTGGTGAGTGAGTGTATTTTTGTGTGAGCAAATAGGTCCTGAGTTAATTAGTTGGGTGATTACATATTTAGAGAGCTGGTGTGTGAGTTAGCGGAGTAGTGAGCGAGTTAGTGAATGAGTGAATTAATAAGTAATTTCGTTAGTTAATTAGTTCGTAAATTATCAAATCACAGCAAGCAAACCTTGGACTTCCTGCTTTGTATTGTGAAAATTAATGATCTAACCGCAAGCGACCTTCACATTTCACGAAACGGAACAAACTTCTACTGTACTAAATGAGAACAATAGCGTATACGAATACTCTTGCCTTGCATACACGTTTCATTGATATTTGTGACAGCATCTACTGGTTGCGATTGACCGCGATCACTGTTACTACGTCCACGTGCCCGAGGATAGAGAAGGGGACCTTGTGGACGACTCCCAAGGCTTTGCTGTCAGCAGGCTACAACGCACAGAGGTCAGTCTCACACACGTTCACACACAAACACACACACACATACATACACACACGCACGCACGCAAACGCAGACACGCTCACGCGCACACATGCCTACACGCACGCTCACGCCCTGGCGCATAAACACGCAAGCGAGCACACACATAAACACATTATAAAGAAATGCATGCAGGCGCTCCTCCGTACACCGCCACACACGGACAACACAACACACACACACACGCACACACCAACACACGCATGCGCGCGCACACACACACACAAACATGAAAAAGTAGAAGAAGTAAATAATAATAATAATAATAATAATAATAATAATAATAATAATAATAATAATAATAATAATAATTATTATTATTATTATTATTATAATTATAATAATAACGGGTTTTTATATAGCGGGTACTCCAGCCTACGACCAGACTCACCGCGCTTTACATAGTCATTACATAAAAATACATGCACTCGATGAAACATCGCTTTTGTTACGATACACCAAAAGACGGAACAGTAAAAGTAAGAACTATTTACAACTATATACAAAATGACAAAAAAGACAAAAATAGAATAGCAAAAACTTATTCACAGCTATTTATATGCACGTATAGACCCAGGAAAGGAAAACAGTATAAATATTTACCGCCGTGTAAACACTTACGGATCAGACAGAAACAAAATAGGAGAGAATGGCAGTGGGATACAAATCAGTATGAATAGTGCAGTTTGAAGAGGTGGGTTTTGAGGACCTTTTTGAATGCCTGTGTTGATTGTATGTTGCGGATATGGGAGGGAAGGGAATTCCACTGCTTGGGTGCAGAGTAGGCGAATGCACGTTGGCCGTATGTCTTAGTGCGGGTGACGGGAACCCTGTGTGTGCGAGTGTCAGCAGAAGATCTTAAAGTGTATGAAGGAGAGTAGACAGACAGTAGATCAGCAAGGTAGGAAGACAAGAATCTGTGAAGAAGTTGTGACAGAGAACAGAGAGTTTGTACTCTATGCGTGCTTGCGCAGGAAGCCAGTGAAGGGAATGTAGTAGAAGTGTGATGTAATAGCGTTTCTTTGCTCGGAATACTAGTCTAGCTGCTGAGTTCTGAACCTTTTGTAGTTTGTCAATGATGTGTTTTGGGGAGCCAGCGAGGAGAGAGTTGCAATAGTCAAGACGAGAAAGGACGAAAGCGCAGACTATGGTTTTGGTGGCAGTGACTGTATGATAGTGGCGAAAGGAGCTGATTTGGCGTATGGCCGTGTATGCAGAGCGACAGACGTTGGAGATGTGGTTTTTGAGGGACAGGTCGTCGAAGAGAATGTAGCCGAGATTTCTTGCTGAGGATGAGAACTGAATGTTTGTTGTCCTTACTGTGAGCGATGTTGGGAGAGGCGAGAGTGAGGAGGAGGTGTTGTGCTTGTGAATGAGGAGGGCTTCGGTTTTATCGTCATTAAGCTTAAGAAAGGATGCTAATGAAGAAGAAGAAAAAGACACCCGGTACACATTGGTCGAAGGCTACCAGAAGCATGCTTTAGTAGTCGCCTCAACAGGCAATAAAGCATGCTCTCATGCATCAGAGCACTGCTTCCTATATTCTTCAAGCTCTATAGTGACGAAAAAAGCGCAATTTTACTGTAAATATAAACAGAATGTTTATCTACAACATTCCGCTCTTTTCGTTTCAAAAATCCATTTGCCTTCTTGGATTCTTAAATTGTGTGAAACCAAGTGAGGACACTATCGGGTGTCAACAAACGGTTCAAAAACATTCTCAAACGGTTCGTAAAAGACAGCTGACCTAGAAACAAATAGAGTTTGACCTAATTCATCCCCTAGAGGAGACGAAACTTACATTTTCTATTTTCATGAGTTGATGGGTCAATGCTCCTAGGGCTTGAAGAGTGTAGGAAGCAGTGCTCTGAAGCATGAGAGCATGCTTTATGGCCTGTTGAGGCGACTACTACAGCATGCTTCTAGTAGCCTTCGACCAATGTGAATCGGGTGAAGAAGAAGAAGAAGAAGATATACATATATAAACACCAACACCAACGCCCACATTCGAACACACATACGCGCACTCACACTACAATTATGAACATCAACGTGTTGTTGTTGTTGTATCAATTTTTATTCATCAGATTAACATAAGTTGTACTGATAACAACAACAAAACAACAACAACAACAAACAGCCAGCTATTATTTGTTACACTCCGTTTGATGTTGGTGTTTTCTATCAGTACCTGATTCAGCCCCGATGCTGAAGTCCTGATAAGGTGTAACTCTGATTCGTTTATTCACGCAACCTGCTCAATCAGCATACAAGTCACAAAGTCGACGTATGAAGTTTTCCACTTTTATTCAGCACACATCAACAACTGCATACAATCGCTCAATCGCCTTTCCACACTCAAATTTATTTTCCAAGTCACTATCAACAACAACAACTATCTCCCAACAACAGTGCGGCACACAATTTTATAACCTCTCTCTCTTCCCGAACAATTTCGAACCCGGTAGAAATGACGCACTACCACCAATCAAATAAAAGATCGTCATCACTGACTTACGTCATACATTATTATTTCCCGTCCCAGAATGTTCGCAATTATCTACGTCCATCAAGAAACTTCGATCGCTAGTAAACAAGGAGATCTAGAGGATTCTCCAACAATATCGATTAACGAAAATTATCAACGTTATACAAAGCTTCCTCTAACCACAACGCAAACTCAAATCAAAGGTAAATAAACTCTATTATTGAATACTTTGCAAATCGAAACGATTAGATCTATCGTGCGCGTTTCCGACGTACTACCATTCGCGTTTCAACGTAACAAAACCCCCCACTCAAGAAGAAATTTACCCAATTTCTTTCAACAACGTTGAAACGTAATGCACAAACAAAGTTTAGAATTAAAACTTATTTCGGACTGTCTGAATACTGTCAGTGTTCACAGTTCATTCACACAGAGTCAATGATCTTCCATCCGCAAGTCTATCTGGATATTGTCAATGTTCACACTTTATCTACACAGTCAATGTTTTTCATCTTCAAGTCTGTCTAGATATTACCGATGTTCTTAGTTCACCAACACAGTCAATGTTCTTTCATCCGCAAGGAAACGACGTCCTCGTCAGTTGCGGTCGTCATCGGCCCAGGGTCAAAGACGACGATCACGTGGGCTTTCCTGGAGTCAGTGCATCCTCCGTTGTCTTCTTCTTCCGTCGGATGTCCGACGCAGTCGACGTTGTCAGCTCCCAGAATGCATTCGCTGGGTCTCACGGTCAGGTTGGCTTCTGCGAGACGGTGGGACAGCTCCCTAAAGGTCTGCAGATGCTCCTTCCAGGTCTGGGTGTGGACTTCATGTTCGACCAAAGTCGTAGAGCCTGGGACATCATTGAAGTTATGGGGAATCTCGCCCATAAGGTCCTTGAGCTCCAACTTTTGACCTTCTGTCAAGCGTGGTCCTAGCTTAACATCATCGATGCCTTCTTTGCTGTGGAAGTCTCCAAGTTCCAACAGTTCCTCGCTGTCAAAGCTGTTATCGATCTCAGCTGCTGTTGCTGCATGCACAGTCTCTGATGGCCTTTCCACGTACAGCTTAAGGAGGTTGGCGTGGTATATCTTGGAATGCGGGCCGACCTTCACCTTATAGTCGTTGATCCCCACCACGGTCTCCACTTCGTACGGGCCTTTCCACTGCATCAGCAACTTATTGTGGTCGGTAGGTAGCAGCACCAGCACTTTGGGTTTTCTCTGGCTATCTCGAGAGTCTGCTCCAGCTTCTCTCGTAACTCAAACACGTACTGGTAACTGTTCTTCACCTCTGGGGTGTCCACTTCCTTCGTCCACAGTTCTTTCAGGATGTGCATCGGCCCTCAGATGGTTCTTCCGTACAGCAGCTCGAACGGAGAAAAGCCGGTGGACTCCTGCGGCACTTCTCTGTAGGCGAACAGTAAGGCGTTGATGTAGCGATGCCATTGTCTGGGCTGCTCGCTGCACAGTTTCTTCAGGGTGGACTTCAGCGTAGCATTGAACTTTTCGACAAGCCCGTTGCACATTGGATGGTAGGGTGTCGTAGTCAAATGCCGGATGCTCAGCAGTCTGTTGACCTCCTTCATGCAGTCAGAGACGAACTGCGTCCCGAGGTCTGTCAGAATTTCTTCAGGCACTCCAAGTCTACTGAACATATCCACCAGTGCCTCTGCTACAGTTTCAGTGTCAATCTTCTTCAGTGGCACTGCTTCTGGGTACCGAGTCGCATAGTCTACTAAAGTCAGTACCCATCGATGACCTTCTTCACTCGGAGGTCTTATTTCGCCGATTAAGTCTAAGGCCACCCTCTTGAAAGGTCGGTCGATCAAAGGCATTCTCTGCATTGGCACTTTTGGGACCCTTCCTCGAGGTATGGTCTTCTGGCAAATGTCACATGATCGGCAGAAACGGCTGACGTCCGCATGAAGTCCTGGCCAGTAGAACACCGCCTGGATTCTGTCTGACGTCTTCTTGATGCCTAGGTGACCTCCCATGATTGAGTCATGCGCTACTTCCATCACCTGGCGCCTTAGTGGTAACGGTACCAAGACTTGACGTAGTGGTTTCCCTCCGTTGACCCTCGGGTGCTGGAAGATTCGATACAGGATCTTGGCCTTCACCTCAAAATAGACCGTACCACTGCCTTTGGTCACGTGGTCTTGGCGGTTCCTGTACTTGTTTAAAGAACTATCAGCTTCCTGGAGCTGGATCAGCTTATCTCTGTCCACGATGGCAGCTTTAGAGTTGTCGGCGACCTTCAGTGGCGTAGACGTCTTGTCTCTCTTGGCCTGGGCCCTGGTTGTAACAGCACCGACGATCTCTTGTCGGCAGGGCTGAGCCGGAGTAACCACATTGTCCCATAGCAACTCTGTAAGGTCTCCATCGGGAAACAGCAATGGATCCTCCTCCACAACTTCGACGCGTTGGGTTGAGGCAGGACTCCACTCTGGATCGGGGTCGTCGGGTCGTCTCGCGCCGTCGATATTCCCGATCATCAAATCATACAGCGGCTTCTTCAGGCAAACCGCTTCGACTTCGCCTAAGTAGAAAGGGGTGTTGACTTGAATCTTTGCAACTGGCGCTTTAACACATTTGCTGTCGGCCATGAGTGTCCATTTTGATTCGCCAGTGAACTGTTCTTTAGCGATTAGGTCTTCTCTGACGATGACCCCACTGCAGCCAGAGTCTCTTAGAACAGTCACTTCATGATTTCCGACGCGTCCCTTTGAAACAGGCATGTTCTGGACGGTCACAGCTGCGCTGGCAACGACGGGGATGGATTTTCCGTTGGCAAGGAGAAGTTGGCCATCGGTTATGCACTCTTGCACGTCCGCAGGAGTAGCTGTGCGCTTGGTCTCACTCAGAAGAATGACGCTCCCGCCGCACACTTGATGGTCAGATGTGCTGGTTTGCCGTTGATTGGAAAACCGTCTCTGTCGGTTGCCCACCGCTGCATTGTCCGTACTACTCCGCTGTCCGCTACTTTTGTTTTGAGGACAGTTAGCCGCTCTGTGGTCTGTAGCGTTGCAGGTGAAACAGCCTCTTGAATGCCCTTCCCTGGTAGGTGGCGTGGAGTCCGTGTGTCTCTGGCTCGTCTGACTCCCCTGGATCTGGTTCCCATGGCTTCCAGTCTTCTGAAAATGTTTCGTCGCGCTGGGTGGCCCCAGGGTCTTCCCATGAGCGATGAGATATCTTTCAGCATCCTCAGTCACACCTTTAAGCGTCTGCAGCTTTTGTTCTTCTAAGTGGGTCGCTAGGTCCTTGTGACAGGCATTGAGAAATTGTTCCTTCACGATCAGGTCATGGAGACTGTCGTAAGACTTCCTTTCGCCTGATAACTCCACCCACTTGTGTAGATCTGGGCCCGGTAACATGAGAGGGCGAGAAAGGTCGCACGACTGCCATTCACGCCGTCGGAACGGCGTATGACGTCAAAACGAGTAACATGAAACATTTTGACCGTCGCCCGACGTGCTGTCGAACGACAGAATTTGGTAAGACCGCAGTCGTATGAACAGCCACGACCGTGACCGTCGGTAGGCCAGTTTTCGCGACGGTCGTGTGACGACAACAACAATGTTTGCTATACACAGTTTACGCAGTTATAATTCCAAACAGTCACACAATGCATACGTTTACATAATATGATTTACTCTCTGACTTGTTAATATAAAGCTTTACAAACACATTGTGTATTTTATTCATCTACTTTGTTAATGAAATATCCTACGTTTCATGCTTGGTAAAAAGCATATATAGTATAGCGTCCATTAATAAAATGCATTAATACAATCAATACTCGTAAATTACAACAACAGAAATAATAATAAGTAAATTTTGTTGATTAAATAAATTAATTTATTAAAAGAAATTGGGGGTTACTGCAGTTCTATTCCGTAGCATAGAACCAGCGGAACAATCCCTTCATCTGCAAATACAATACAAAAGTTTTATTGTCAAGTGAACGCACAAGCATTTAGTAAACGCTGCAGCACACTAAGAACTGTACACATAACGCTGATGACCATGTTGAAAAAACAAATGCAATAAAAATATAAGAACATTTTGTATACAGGCTTATTTAACAGCCAGTACTCTCACCCTATATCGTTAGTAGAAAGGTAAATTAAAAATAAAAAATCATATTGAAAAATGTAAAGTTTGGAGTTGTTTACAACGTGGATTCTCT
This sequence comes from Oncomelania hupensis, assembly GCA_036898135.1. Taxonomy (NCBI): domain Eukaryota; kingdom Metazoa; phylum Mollusca; class Gastropoda; order Littorinimorpha; family Pomatiopsidae; genus Oncomelania; species Oncomelania hupensis. The sequence continues at coordinate 10,711,715 of CM072523.1, read as the reverse complement.
ATGAACTGACACGGCACGCTGTCACATTCGTCAGTCATGGATTCACATCCACCTGAGACAGAAGCAAAAGCATCTTCATTAATAAAGTATATACAAACAAGTTGCTTTAGCTTACACAAATAAAAAAATGCAATTACTATTTAAAAATAGTTAATCGTTGATTCAGAACATAAAGGCAAATTGTGCTACAATCACAATTTCAGAAATAGTAATACTTCTACTATGATTGATAATAACTGTATACATAGAAAATGCAAGTGGACAACAGTATAATCATCATGAGATGATACTGATGTTGCTATTCCGCCTCATATTCTTCCTCATGACTACCTCAGTCCTGTATTAGTACTAATTAATATACGCATAAGATAAATCAACATTTAACAATGCTAGGACGAGCTTTGTTTCTGTATACAATTTTTAAAAAATCCACATACTCACCCTTGATATTTGATAGTGTGTCAGAATCATGTCCAATAAGGTGATCTAATACAACCTTCACACACCACGGTTTGTGGGGTGGTTGACCGCCGCCTGTCTTTGGTGTAGTTTTTATCCATTTTCGAGCCACCTCTTCATATCTCTAATTTGTTTTTTTGTAATTGAAATGGAGTTTCTTTAACTCCGCCCGCACTAACGTGCGTCAAAATTTCATCTCATTTTTACCTTTTTTTGGCATCTGTTACCTTTGTTCTGTGCTTATCTTCCAACAAACTTTTGTTGGGAATATACATTGATAGTTGTTTTCTGTCATACGAGTCCACCATGTTGTTTTCTGTGGAGGAAAGTTGTCGTGACCGAAAGGCGTCACTTTTGTTAAAAATAGTACCACAAATCATATATATATATATATATATATATACATATATATATATATATATATATATATATATATATATATATATATATATATATATATATATATACTGTACACAACCAAACTACAAAATAGCCCCCCCAACCTCCCTACCACCTCCCTTGAAAAAACTAATTAAGAACAATTAATAATGTAAGAAAAAGAAAAACAATCACACTAACAAATTTCTTACAATAGACTAATAACTTAAAAAATCTTGTGGGTGGGATGTGGGGAAAAAAAATAAAATAAAAAACTTGTAGTCGAACCGCATCCTACGTAATCGATAGGATGAAGCGTTCATCACTGCGCCAACTTACAATTACTGTTTAGCTGAGTAAAATATATTCATATTTGTCTTCTTCTTCTCTGTCACAATCGTGTTAGTTTGTCTTCAACTAAGTGCTTGTTCAGGATGTACAGAGAAAACTATTCATTGTATTATATATTACTATAACAAAGTAGTGAGGAACCTTTTTAAAACTCGAATAGTCCGGAAGTTGTTGCGATTCTAAACATAGTAGGCCTATCACGATAGTGCGGTCGTGCGACAAAACAGTCGCACGGCTGAACCGTCGGTACGCCTGCTCATGTTACCCATTCATTGACGGTCAAGCGATCGGTCGACTGTCTTGTCGTACGACCGTTTCGTCATGCGACTGTTCGGTGGCGACAGGCGCGCTCATCTTACCGGGCCATGACGACAGGCGCTCCACAAACTGCTTTGGCGTCTCGTCTGACTTAGGCCGGCATTCACTGAAGCGTTTACGGTAGCCCTTCTCCGTAAAGTTGTAGCAATGCAATAGGGCCTCTTTCAAGACGTCGTAGTCTTTAGCGTCATCGTCCGACAATCTGGTGTAGACGTCGAGTGCTTGCCCCGTCAGAAGTGCACTTAGTCGAATCGCCCAGTCTTGAGGTTGCCAGTTAGAGCTTTTGGCAAACCTTTCAAATCTCGCCAAATAACTGTCGATCTGGTCCTTCCCGTCGACAAACGCTGGCAATTTTGGAGCTTTGTTGTCACTGATAACTTGTGGCGCATGCTGATTGTTTTGGATACGCGCCAACTCTAGCTGGTGCTGACGCTCAGCTTCTCTTTCTTGTCGCTGCTCTTCTCTGTCTTGACGCCGCTCTTCTAATTCTCTTTCTTCTCGGCGACGCTGTTCTTCCTTTTCTTCTCGGCGTCGCTGTTCTTCTAATTCTCTTTCTTCACGGCGACGCTGCTCTTCTTTTTCTAGACGCTTCTCTTCTAATTCTCTTTCTCTTTCTTCACGCCATATTCTCTCTTGAGACTTGACGTACTCCGTCAGCTGTTTGCCTTTTAGATTTAGTTCAACCCCTTTCTGCCAGAAGTCAGCCATCTTGATGCTTCTGGAAAGTTCTTTTCTGGAAAGTTCTTTTCTGGAAAGTTCTTTTCTGGAAAGTTCTTTTGTGGAAAGTTCTTGACTGTGCTATACCTTTCTAGACTGTTCTAGAACAGCACGCTTTCTGCAGTAGCGCTGATGCTTGTCACTAGTCGCTTTTGCTGACGCAGGCCCCGCTGTCCTCGTCATATGCGACGCTGCACCACGCTGGTGTTGATGTACACGCTCCTGTGCTGAAGTAGACGCGACGTCCGCTCACCGCTCTCTGTAACACTGGCGATGTAGCTCCGAGACTGTCCCTCGACGTAGTCCTGCGGCAGCCACGTAGTCCCGATCTGTTGTTCGCTCACGAAGCAACTCTTCAGCGACTACACGCCCTTGCAGTCAACCCGAACCTATCGGTGATGTAGTCCCAGTATGTTGGCCCCTCTTGACGCAACTCGTTGGCGGCTACCCTCGATGACTGCCTCTCGTAACGTTGACTCGCTTGTTGTAGCAGTTGAACCCTTGGCTATGGCGTGAATCGCGGCTTGACCCCCAAAATGTTACACTCCGATTGATGTTGGTGTTTTCTATCAGTATCTGATTCAGCCCCGATGCTGAAGTCCTGATAAGGTGTAACTCTGATTCGTTTATTCACGCAACCTGCTCAATCAGCATACAAGTCACAAAGTCGACGTATGAAGTTTTCCACTTTTATTCAGCACACATCAACAACTGCATACAATCGCTCAATCGCCTTTCCACTTTCAAATTTACTTTCCAAGTCACTATCAACAACAACAACTATCTCCCAACAACAGTGCGGCACACAATTTTATAACCTCTCTCTCTTCCCGAACAATTACGAACCCGGTAGAAATGACGCACTACCACCAATCAAATAAAAGATCGTCATCACTGACTTACGTCATACATTATTATTTCCCGTCCCAAAATGTTCGCAATTATCTACGTCCATCAAGAAACTTCGATCGATAGTAAACAAGGAGATCTAGAGGATTCTCCAACAATATCGATTAACGAAAATTATCAACGTTATACAAAGCTTCCTCTAACCACAACGCAAACTCAAATCAAAGGTAAATAAACTCTATTATTGAATACTTTGCAAATCGAAACGATTAGATCTATCGTGCGCGTTTCCGACGTACTACCATTCGCGTTTCAACGTAACATTATTACATAGCTTGGGAACAAACAACAACAACTCATACACAAACATCGGCTTGTGATTGTGCTACTGTTCCAGAACTTTGCGTAAAACTTGTCATTATTTGAGATTTGACGTTGTGCTGTGACAGCTGTTCCAGAATAAAGTGTGGAATTTGACCACAAGTATATCAACTAACAAGTTAGTATCTCCCTTCTATGTCTCTGTCGACGTGCGCGTACAACCGATTGCTTCCCTTTACATGCCTTGCGCTCCATAGAACGTCGTCGGCCTAAAATAATTTTTTAGAAACTTCAAAACCCAGGGGAATTATGGGTAGGGAAATCCTTTTCTGAAATGACGTCGGCAGGACTCTTCGCGATTGGTGCATGGCACACGAGACACACGCAAAATGGCGTCACAAAAAGATTGGATAGATCTGAATTCGTCTAATTTGACCTCGCATGCTGCTGGATAACAATGCAATTTGAATTTGCTTTTAAAAATCAAAAGAGAGCGAAACCACAACAAAGTACAACGAGCCAAGGCGACGCAAAGACTCAAGGCCGACAGAACAAAATGCACACAAACTACAAAGGTAAACCTTTGTTCACTACCAGAAATATGCAGTTCCTCTCCCAACTTTCGTTTAATTTCAGCCAGCACATCTTCGCGAGAAATGGCGACCATGACTGCAACCGTAGCTAGTTATCAGTTACTTCCCTTGAACAGATTTCCCAGAATTTTCTATTCTATTTTTAGGTTTGGGATACCCCCGTCTCAGCTTGTGGCTAAAACCAAGGGCAACGGGACCACCGCACGTCGACTGGGGGCAATACGAGATACTAACTTGTTAGTTGATATACTTGTGTTCCAGAACGATGTCATTAATTAAAGTTTAACGTTGTGTTCTTTTGTTCCAGAACTTAGCGTAGAACCTGACGACATAACTTGAGATTTAAAGATGGGCCGGGAATTGTTGTGGACTTTGACACAATAATTTGAGATGCGACGTTGTGATTTTGTTTCAGCACTCACTGATAGAACACATCAGTGGGCACCATTCCGTTACCCAGACTACACTGGACGCTGTCAGAGACAAGTACGGAGACCGGCTGGCAGACTTTCACTGTTTGGACAAATCTATCTATGAAGTGGACATCTTTTCTACTAATGGAGGTTCGTCCGTTTCTCGCGGTGTTTCCACATCATCATCATCATCATCATCATCATCATCATCATCATCATCATCATCATCATCATCATCATCATCATCATCATCATCATCATCATCGTCATCGTCATCATCATCATCATCGTCATCATCATCATCATCGTCATCATCATCATCATCATCATCATCATCATCATCATCATCATCATCATCATCATCATCATCATCATTATTATCATTGTCATCTTCCAAATTATTATCAGCGTGGAGAGAGAGAGAGAGAGAGAGAGAGAGAGAGAGAGAGAGAGAGAGAGAGAGAGAGAGAGAGAGAGAAACAGACAGACAGACAGACAGACAGACAGAGACAGAGAGCAGAGGGATTTGTGATTATCTTAAAAGTAACTGATTATTCATTACCCTTTTTAGTGGGTTATTAATAATGGTCTGACTGGTTTTGGGTTTGGATTTTTTGGCAGGAACCGGTCAGCACAATACCAATGCTCCGGTCAATCATGATATCTTCACCTGTCTTGGACAGCCCGATGGTGCCTACGTGTACGCAGCGGACTGCAACAAGTACTTGAACTGCCACCAGCACAGTTTGAGCATTATGCCGTGCCCACCGAGCACACAATTCGACCCTTACCTGCGAGATTGCGTCCAGGGACACTTCTGCTAACGACCACCCTGAAATATAACAGAAATCTCGAGCGAGTTTTCCAAACCACACCGTCGAGTGCCCCCTTCGTGGTTCTATTAGCCTACTACAGTTTCTTGTTCATATACATGGTTATGATGAATGTCCTCTAGTTTGACCGGCATCTGCTGCTAAATCAATTTTTTAAATGAGTTTGAACCCTTTAAAAGAAGAACTTTTATAGTATGATCCACATGGGCTTTAGCCCAGTAAAATGGATCCTCGATACTAAACAATTTGTGGATTCTCGACAGCCTAGCAGGTTCTATGTATTAATAAAATAACTACATAGATGCATGCTACTGATACCGTTATGTAGCGAGGATCCACACATTCGTTACTATGGGGATTCCATTCTATTTTGTTAATGTCCGCTGTACATGAACATGAAGAGCTTATTATTGTACATTTTTTGCGTTCTGCATAGAAATCTTTGTGAAAAGATTATATTTAAATATTTTAAAAAATGTGTTGTTTCTTGCTGGCTGTCGCCACAGAATGCGAAGAATCACAATAAAAACATCTGATGGTTGTGACGTCATGGGTGCAGAACTATATTCAGTAAAGGCGCTGTGTTGACTGAGCTACTTAGATAGCGACAGAGGTTGTAGCTTATGCAGTCAGTGATGTAATACACTAGATTAGTATGATGTGTCTAACTTTCAGTGCCTGTAGCCACCACGACGAAGTTTTGCAAGCTAAGTGATGTAGCCTACTGATTGTAGCAGACAATCTTTTAGAGGGTGGGGGCACTAAATCTAGGTTCACATTTGGCAAATATCTGAGACATAAACCATGTCTGACCAATGAAACAAATAGTCACCTGTTGGCGTTAATTGGACATGCTTTTGTATTATAGATAACCTAAGGGAAACGCGTCACAGGTATAGACGCTCGCGTGTCCACATACGAGCGCCTGTGATACACACATACGCACGCATACTCCTCCACCCACACACGCATACACACACACACACTTACACACACACACACAAACGCACGCATGCACAACAAGTTACACGTCAGATTTAAATCCAGAGGTAAATACATAATGCCGATGAAATGTTGTAGTTGATTCCTAACGTTGCATGTAAACTTGGTAGAATTTCACCCGATTCGTGTATACAGAAGTCACGTGACCTAGTGTCTACGTCGCAGGCTTTGGGCATTGTGCGAAATAAAATGTAATGACAATAATATTGTCTTACCAATATCACCAGCCCCGAGTTGCCTAGGCAGCGCGCTACGTAAAGCTATGTAACTATTTTGGCGGAAAGTCTGCGCAACCCTATGCCTAGCGGTCTCAAAAGGTTGTTTGCGAAGAGAAAAATATGGTGGTCAGAGTGGTGGGCTTTCGATTTGCGAATGGCCATGTGTTCAACGGTGAAATAGCAAGGAAGGACTTTTATCATTTACAGTCTGGTAAGATTTGTGTCCTTGTTCTTTGACAGAATAATTATGTTTATTAGCAGTCAGTATGAATTAGTATTTATATTTGATAGTAGCGTTTTGGCGTCAGTGCGACTGACAGTAACTTTCACTTTCAGCCGACTTCACTTTGATTGGCTGTTGTGCAGTCAACATGTTCTGCGCCATTTTAAAAAAAAAAGCGTTTTTGTGGCGCTTTTTTTTCTAGGCATCTCATGGCTGGCTTGTTCTGTTACTAAATGATATAACTTGCAGTAAGACGCTTAGTAATAATATAGTTGACCTCTCACTCTTCTCGATCCTCTTCTCTCTGTCTCTGTCTCGCTCTCGCTGTCTCTGTCTCTCTGTCTGTCTGCTTTCCCCTCTCTCTCCTCCACCTCTCTGTCTCTGGAATTCTGGGTTAAAGGTCGAGAAGGGCAACTTCAAAAAAATCTTATCTAACACTTGCATTAGGCAAACCCCCCCCCCCCTCCAATGTTTGTTTACTTTACCATAGGGAAAAAATAGGGTCGGTAAAAAAATTTTTTTTTAACCTTTTCCCACCTTGGATGCAATTTTTTGTCTTTTCCATTTTTTTTGCAGACGATCCCAAAAAAAGTGTAGGGTCGGGCCAAAAAATTAGTCGGGATACCGTAAACAGACATTTTTTGGCCATAATAAAATTCATTGTAATTTTTGTGTGTCTTGGGCACGAAAGACCTGGTGGGGCCCAATCCTCTCCAGGCTGTTGGCCAGAGCTGAAATCCACGAATACCATGTGGCTCGCCTCTGCCCAGAGCACGTGGTCGTTGAATCTATAGTAACGTGGCTCTTCCGTCCTGGCCGGTGACTTCTGTGTAGACTTTCGCCAATGGGAGCCGCACTGACATCACCCCTGTTAGTCGCTTCTGACGAAACGCTGGGAAACGTTGGGTCTATTCTATTCAGAATTAACTCATTCACTCACTCACTAACTTATTCATTCTCTCTTTCTGTCTCTCTCTCTCTCTCTCTCTCTCTCTCTCTCTCTCTCTCTCTCTCTCTCTCTCTTTCTCTCTCTCTCTCTCTCTCTCTCTCTCTCTTTCTCTCTCTCATTGCATGCACACTTATTTTTGATCTAGGAGTCAATTATATTTCGCATTCACTTAGCTAGTATAAACAGGCACCCATCCAAATATCCATACGTTACATCGTCTAACATCATCTTATCAATGAAAACACTTTGAAAACAATAATCTAAATCTGAACACAAAGTTAACCAAATCAATAAAAACTACAGTTGTTAACTGTATTAATTTAAAACAACAAACTTCGATTTTTAAAAAATTCTGTGGCGAATGTGCAGTGAAAAACATTTACTAGATAAGTACAAAGCACAAAGTACAAATTGTTTAGTAATATGTCAAAATAATGGTGTCCTGAAGCACTCATGTCCACCATGTTAAAGCTGGACCCCCAAAGAGGTGACATGTGACATGCCCGCTCCACCCGCTGTGTCTGCTGACTTGCAGACCGCTGTGGTAGGACTGGTGGTTTAAACCCAACATGAATAGAGCTATACAGCCTCTTGTTCTTTTTAATTTTTTTGTCTCGTTAGTCACACACACATGAACAATCCCAACATGTCTCCCTCGTCTTTAACCGACAACCGCCTTGTCAATGGTGCTGCAGTGGAACTTTCCAAAAATAAACACCAACTGAAATCAGTTTAAACAATTCCTATTCTCAAACAGTCGGTCTTTCCCGGTTATCTGTCTTCAGTCGACGGTGTCTCCAGGTCAGACCTGCCAATCCTTCACAATAACTACTACCCGCCTTTCTGTAGCGTAGAAAAAGGCAGTCAGGACAGCGACCTACGTCACCAGATATCTTCAGGTGTCCCATTTCGGCCTCCAGCCAATATCCTCGCAGACGACTGTTAAATACGTCTCTCTAACAATGAAACACTACAAATCATTAATGCATATTTTCCTTTTTGGGTGCACGAAGTCTGAAGATACACGGCGGATTACAGACATACACAACGGTAATTATCTGATCGTCGGTGATTGCAATGCTCACCGCTCTTGTGGGAGTGGCCGGAATCCACTATATCGGGTGGAGGCCATTCCCTCGCTGACCATTTTATGTCCAGTAAGCTATGTGTTTTGGACGACACAGCCCAACTCGACTTCCTGACCACGGCGGTCAGAACGCAACAGCCATAGACCTGACGCTAGTCAGTACAAACCTGCACGCCATGACCGAGTGTTAAGTATTGGACGACACTATGGTCTCTGATCACCTCCCCATCTCCATCCTCATTCATGGAATCAAATGAAGGACGATTATAGCAAGGCTGACTGATAGAATCTATTGACTTCGGTAACTGTAATCAACTCTTCATTGACGAACATTACCAGAAATAAATTTAGCCACCGAATTGTCAGTGCTGCAGACAGAACCATTCCGAAAAAAACGAGGAACACAGAAAACAAAACATCCACCCAACCCCTGGCAAAACATAGACTGTCAAGAAATAGTTGGGAAAAAAACCGCAGAGATTTTACTAAATATAAAAAGTAAAAAAAAAACCACTCGTCACAAGAAAATTATAATGAACTCAAACTAACCAGAATACGTTGCAAAAGAAAAATAGCAGTAGCAAAAAAACAACAACACTGGGTAGCATATTTAACCCACAATATTTTCTCTTGCCGTGTTTCACAAATGTGGTTTGCTTGATTATATGCATGAATGGAAGTGTGATGTATTTGCATACACACACAACACGCACTCACACAAACATACATAACATGCTAAATCAATCTCAGAGAATTAAGTTTTGTAAATTCGCTATTGACAAAAACACGTACTGACAAGACATAATAACATGACCAAATACAATACCAGATAAATTATTGTTTTGAAAAAGTAATATTAAAAAGTCTTCAAACCAACTAACGAGCGCTCGTAACTATGAAAAGGTTTTACTTATCGAGTCTTGGAGAATAGCGGCGACGACGAAGTTACGATGCGTCGAGATTTGATAGCACATAGACGTGTAGTCCATTTAATAGAAGTGACGAGGTGCACCGTTGACAACACAACACATTATTACAGATCGCTGCCGGGACGCAGACGACAACGGTGACAACGACGACGATGAAGACACGGGCGACTACGACAATGACGAAGACAGGCTCGACGGCTGCGGCACGTCGACGACGACACGAATATAGAAGACAAAGATGATGCAATACGGCAGCTGTTGGAGCAGCCGATGATGATGATGCCAATGATACAGCCGTAGATGTCGGAGCTGCAGTGACGACGCTGTCGCCGGAGTGACGTACGGAGTGCAAGCTAGCAACGTCGTAGAGAACATAGCTCTGTAGCACAGGCCTCTCCAATAACCATAATTGTAGATTATAACGTTGCTTTAGTCGGGATGATGAAGGTTGCCACAGACCCACATACTAAACACAATGCCAACACGCAACAACACGTTTCAGCGCTTGGTTGGCTTGTCGATGTCGTGCATTCACGACAGTCGACTAACACTTCTACTGGTGAAAAATACACACATACACACCAGTGAAACACCGACTATAATATAGAGCACATTCCAACAGTCGTAGATACGGCAGTAACATCCACATCTGTAACAGCAGTAACACTGTCTTATTATGTTAATGAAATATAGGAACCCCGCAACGTAGTTGTACTCTTGGCTCATAGCTTGATACCACTCCGACTCTCCTCTCTTCAATGTACAATCCAGATTGTGAACACCAGGGGCGGATCAGTTAGTTTTTGGGGGAGGGTTTCCAAAATTCTATTAAAGGGACTTACGCGGTCAATGTTAATGATGGTCAAGAAACGCTTCAGATCAAGCATCAACATTGGCAGGACACGCACTTTTCCAGGAACAGACATCGGAAGTGACCACAATCTTGTGATGATGTCTTTCCGGCTTCACTTGAAGAGAGTAAACACAGCAAAGTGCACTAGACTGAAGTTCGACCTGGACAAACTGCAAGACCCGGAGGTGACAGAAATATTTCAGGCCACAATTGGAGGGAAATTTGCACCAGTGCTCATTTTGGGAGCTGGTGAAGTAGATGTCAACACCATGACCACCACCTTCAACTTAGCCACGGAGATCCTTGGAAAGCACCGGTCAAAGAAGAAGCTGTGGATCACACCTGAACTTTTGGACCTGTGTGATACACGAAGAGAGATGAAAAAGAAAAGGAACACCTGACAGGAAGCTGATGCCTACCGAAAAATCAACAATGACATCCGAAAAGGCATGCGCACAGCAAATAAGAACTGGATAGAAGCTCAATGCCAGGAAATAGAGAACAGTCTGAACAAGAACAACAGCAAGAAGGCCTACCAAACCGTGAAGCCGCTGACAAGTATTAAACAGCCCAAGGTCTCCACGATCCAAAGCAAGTGGCTTATGCCTTAAAGAAGAACAAGAAGTCTTGGACAGATGGACAGAATACTGCTCTGACCTTTACAACCACAAAACATACATCTGACACCACATGCCTACAAACAAACACACACAGAATTATTATAAGCAGCTAAAAAACAATAAGATAAAATTCGTAAAAATACGCATGTCCAATAAAATTAAACAAAAGTATTTTTAAAAAAACAAACAAACATATATACATATATTTTACATGTAAAAGATGTAAGAAACATTAACACACAACCAAGCATGGCTTTACGCAATCAAATACAATATAGAATAAATACAATAAAATACATTGACAGAACTTAATCCTGGTCCTCTGACTGAATGAGCCAGTTAAAAAAAAAAGAAAAAAAAAAGGTATAATTTTATGGAATAAAAAAGTTGACTGCCAAATTTCAAAAACCCATTACGTGAAGATCGCAACAATGTAAAAATATAGGACCCTGGGTCAAGTGACTGATAGACCAGGGCTAAACTAAAAAGCAGCACGCACCCCCTCTCTAGTCAAATTCGGGTGTGTAGGGGAGGAGGTGGGGGTGGGGAGGTGCGGGACCAACCAAAACTGGGAAATGTGAGCATGCACACAAGGGAAATTCCTCCACGTGGGAGGTTAAAACGAATAAATAGAACTAAAAGGTGTTCCTCACCCTAGGTAAAAAGCGCTTTTAAATAAAATGCTGAAACTGGGATGGGAGCAGGCAACCAAGGGGAAGGGGGTGCGCATACTACCTTTTAACACTAAATTCTACTTCTTTTTTTTTTTAAATTACTAATCCTTCTTCTGACATCAACACCACCGCCACCGCCGCCACCACCATTACGACAGCGAACGACAACCATCACAAGTATCCACCACCACCACGGCAACTACTACCACCTCCGCCACCACCACCACCACCACCACCACATCAACCATCACCATATCCACCACTGTCGTTAATTAGTTACTTCTGGTGGCAGGGACTTTGGCGAAATTTCAATGGCTGAAATATTTGGAGAATAGGTGGGTTTTTAGATTCTTCTTGAAAGCATCATGCGACTGGATGAGGCGGAGGTCGGAAGGCAAAGAGTTCCACAGAGTGGGAGCAAAAACAGAGAATGACCTTTTCCCAAAGGAATTGAGGGAATACTTGGGAACAGTGAGAAGAGATGAATTTTGAGAACGAAGTACTCGGGAAGGTTGATATAAACACAACAATCCTGAGAGGTAGGAGGGAAAGGAGTCAGTGTGGAGGCAATGGAAACAGATGGAGGCAATTTTGTACTCAATACGAGCTTTGACAGGGAGCCAGTGAAGGGTTTTTAGAGCAGTGCTTGCACTAGAATGGCGCGGTTGACGAAGAACGAGACGGGCAGTGTTGTTTTGGATGCGTTGCAGTCTATAGAGTTTATTTTCTGGTAGGCCGGCCAACAGAGAATTGCCGTAGTCAAGTCGTGACAGAATAAAGGAAACAGCAAGTTTGTTAGTAGCTTCAACTGTGAGGTATCGGCGTATTTTACTGAGTCTTCGAAGATGAAAATTAAGAGATTTGCATAGTATGTTGAGCTGAGTTTCCATTGACAGGCTTTCATCAAGATAGACTCCCAAGTTGCGGACAGATTTTGAGAACTCAATCTGGTGACCAGAAACAGTCATTGAGTGTGCAGAGGCCCGCCGCAACTTGGACTTTGAACCAATCAGGATGAGCTCAGTTTTATCATCATTCATTTTTAGTTTGTTTTCATTCATCCAGTCGGCAACAGAGCTGATACACTGAGACAAATCCTGAGCTAGTACAGGAATCTGAGAAGGAGAAGAAGAATTATGTAGCTGCGAATCATCAGCAAAGAAGTGATATGAGTGATTGAAGGCATTTATGATAGAGCTCAAGGGCTGGGTGTACATGGTGAACAAGACAGGGCCAAGGACTGAACCCTGCGGAACTCCATACTTCAAATAAGAGGGAGTGGACCTAGCATTATTCACCACGACAGCCTGAGTGCGATCAGACAGGTAAGAGCAAAACCATGCTAGAACAGTTCCAGTGCAACCAAAGGTCGTTTCCAGGCGGGCGCAGAGGATGTCGTGGTCAATGGTGTCGAACGCAGCGGACAGATCGAGCAACGATAAAATCGATACCTTACCCTGATCCGCCGCGCCCAACAGGTCATTGACAACACGTAATAAGGCGGTCTCTGTACTGTGACTCTTTTTGTAGGCCGACTGGAACGGCTCAAGCAGGCTGTGCGCCTCGAGATGCGACATGAGCTGTGCGAGGACAATGCGCTCAAGGACTTTTGACAGAAACGGAAGGTTGGAGACTGGCCGGTAATTTTTTAGAATCTCGGGATCAAGAGTGGGCTTTTTCAAAAGTGGATTTACCAAAGCATGTTTGAAGACAGAAGGGACAGAGCATTGCATTTGCGCACTACGGCTCATTTGTAAAAGGCTAGTAGAGCTAGAAGCCAATCAGTGTGCTTTCAACCGCGGCTTTTCATTGGTTACCTAGCTTGATAACCAATCGTGAGCAAGCTAACTTTTATAGCTACAATCGCACCAGTTGCTGGAACACTAGCTTTTCTACGTTTACTAGGGAATTTGCAACATTTCCCCACTGGCCCAGACAGACGCTTGCCGAGTAGAGTAATTAAAATGAAGCGCGTTCGTGATACTGATAGCGTCAGCGACGAGAATTCCGATTGTGATGTCGCCACTGCTAAACCAGCAGCTAAAAAAATATTATAGGACGCGAACAGAAATATAAACCAGAGTACGCTGTGACCTGGAAATGTAATAATAATAATAATAATAATAATAAATTCAGACAGTTCATCTACTTTTTTTTGGTGATAAATTCATTGTTTGCTTTCTATTTTCTTGTCTTGCTGTCTGTTTAATTTACTATTAATTGCAAATGTTGCAAGATTGCTAGTATTTGGTGTAGAAATATAATGAATTTAAAGACCGATAGATCGATCACGGTGTGAATACACTTTTTACCATCTTCCCTCAGAATGTTACGCTTTTTTTCCCAAGTCGTTACTCCTAAAAATTTGGGGGGTAGGCAGATCTGAATACAGAACAGAAATTCAACTATTGAATTCTGGTTATATATTTGTTGTTGGTCAGGTATTTATTAACTATGGATTTTGTTCATTTATAATAAGGAATATTTTGCATCACAAGACATAAAGTTAATAGTGGCAACATTTATTATAGTGCTGTTACTGAAAATAAAATCGATTCAACCCTATAAATCGTCACTCCATAAGAAGTAGTTATTCACGCTTACACCCCCGTTGGGGTGCCGGGGTTTTTAGTATAAATAGTATCCCCACTTTCTGGAAATGTAGTGCTTTAAATTTCCACTGTCGCTGTCTTTCTCATTTGCTCTTTCTCAGTCCTGCTCTTTTCTATCAATCTGCTATACTATCGTCTTCTTTGCTAGACCAGTCTCCTACCTTTTTTCTTGAAAACTCTTCCGGGACAAGACTCCTTGTTTGTGTATGAGGTCTGTTGGATCAGCTTGGGAATATTGGATGCTTTCTGCCAGGTGGTCACTAGGGCTTCCTATGATGTTATTATTTAGCAATGTAGGCATTTTATATGTTGGGTTTTGTTTTTGTAAACGGGGGTTCGATAAGTTGGGGTGAATCCTCAGCCGTCCCCTGCTTGGGATGTATTTATTGTAAAGTGACTGGCTGGTGGAGAGCTTTCGGTTTTACCACTAGGGTTGTTTCAGCAGATCTTTTATGCGGATCGGGGGTTGTCCGGTCCTGATTTGGCTCGGAAGAGTCCGCTGGACCTAAAGCAATAATAATGTAATGTAATTCGCGCTTACAGAGTCCAGGCCCAGGACGACAAAATAAAGACCACTGCTTGGTTGAAAGAAAACTCGTTCTAGATCCGTATTAAAGATCTGCTGAACCAACCCTAGTGGTAACACTGAAGGCACTCCACCTGCCGGTCACTTTACGATAAAGGTACCCCACGCAGGGGACGCAGAGGCTATACTCTTTAATTTATAGAAACCCCGTTTACAAAAACGAAATAGAATATATACATCATACAAGCATATAAAATGCCTACATAAGTACATTGTTAAATAATATTATAGGAAGCCCTAGTGACCATTTGGCAGAAAGCGTCAAATATTCCCTAAAGACATTATACACAAATGAGGAGTTTTGGAAGTGTTTTCAGAAGAAAACAGGTAGGTGACTGGTTTAGCTAAAAAGATGGTATAGTAGATTAATAGAACAGTATGAAGGAGAAAGATAACGATTGGAATTGTAAGCACTCAATTTCCAGAAAATGGGGATACTATTTATACAGAAACCCCCGACACGCCCACGGGGGCACGCAATAAGAAGCAAATGTAAACAGATATTTATTCAGCCTGCCTGCTTATTTAAAATGACAGCACATGTAGTCGACACAAGTTTGTGAAAAAAAAAAAAAATTGATATGCCATGAGCAACCCAACCACTTTACCATTATGAAGTGTGATGAGCACAGTAGTAAATAAAGGCAGATTGATCGTTCAAGAGTTAGACGAAATCCTATCCTATCCCGTAACTTCAGGGTTTTAGGGGCACCACAGTTGATAGTTTAACCAGCATACTCCATCTTTCTCTGTCCTCAGTAACCCTCATGGCTTCGTTCAGTGCCAAGCCAGTCCATTCTAGAATGTTGCCCTCCCATCTCTATTTTTTATCTCCCTCTTCTTCTGCCTCCTAGGCGAAATAAATACTGCAGTGCCATAAATACGTTAGTTTCCAATCAAGGGAGACAAACTGCGCAAGCATTTATTACGTCCCTTGAACAAAGAAGAACCGAAAGTGAAAGTTACATTTTCCGGAGATTTCCGATCTTGCGACGTTGGCTGATCTGATGATGACTGAATTATTTTTAAACGCAAACAAAATATAAGAGGCAACGTGGCACAATGTAGATGCTTGATCTCAATGAGACTATCTTTGCCATTGGATGGCACATGCAGTGACCCTTGCAACTTGCATAACCCTGTGTCTAGTGATTGACTTTGTATTGTTGTCAATACGTATAATATTGTAAGCATAATGGGTGGCAATGTTTAGTTAGCTTTAAAATGCATTGCTTGCAGAAGTGTGTCTCCGTTCCTAGGATGTAAACCGTAAATAGCGAATCTTTTGTGACGCAAATGAGGGAAATTTGGAGGAGTAGTGAGTGTTCTTGGTGGAAGGGAGAGATGGAAGATTAGGCTTTCAGTGATCCACCTTGGGAATTTCCAAAGTAGTTTTAAGGTACCTGCAAATCGCACCTTTATTGTGATTTACAATTTTAGCAATTTTTACATTTTTATTAATTTTGGTACATGTAGCAGCAAATAGATATAACATATTGTGTTCAAGATCAACCCAAAGAAGAATATCAAAGGTCAAGCTTTGGAAAACAAGATGTTGAACCATGCCTTCTGACTTGAAAGAGCTATGCTGTATATATGCTTGAGCAACTGCTTTGCAATTTGTTCAACCTGGCATCTGAAATCAGTGATGTAAACATTTTTCTCAATGGCATCTCTACAGCTTTGTAACATGGGTAAGTGATCACTTATTTTATTAGTGTCTATATTACTACTAATGACTGGACTTCTTTAAAGCAAAAAGTGGTTTTCAGTCGATGAACAGCTATAGAACATGTATTTTAAACCTTTTAGGAGCTTGTTTGTCTCTCAATCTACATTAATGGAATTGGAACTACTAAATTGACACTTTATTGTCCCTTTTTATCAGGAAATTCTGGGCCGACTACCCTGGGGAAAGCGTAGTTGCAGCCTGTAGTGCGCCCAAACCCAACCTATATGTAATATTAGTTGTATTTTTATGACATTTTGCTGAGGCCAGGGATGTAAACCTGAAAAAAAAAGACGTTTCCCGATTCGAAAGTAAATAATATTTGGAGAAACAATGCCCAAAGGTGGGATCGATCTCACACCTGCCAGGCATCATTGGTTTCTTTCCTGTGGACAAGGCAAGTTAGTCCGGCCTTAGACCATCCGGCCACAATGCTCGCAATAGCAATACTATTAATACCAATGAGTAATTACGCGAAGTAATTTTGTTGCCATTATTTAAAATTATTCTTTATATTAGAATATATATGATCACTTTCTTTCTCATTTGTACCCTTTTCTCTCAGTATGTTTTGTGAGTGTGGGGTGGGAGGGATTGGGAGGGATTTACAATTATAGGAGTAACAGGGCTTAACTAAAATCAGGCTAACTTCAGTGAAATGTAACATGCCTATTATTATAGAATCATAATTCCAGTGTAACAAAGCATATAACCTAGACCATGACGTAGCTTACATAATTATATAAACAATATATTTTTAATAAAAGCAGATGTAAATATCATTTAATCTTCCGGCGGATCCTATACGTGTTTCTGACCTTGTAAAAGATATAGACCTGTTTTATGTGAGTGTGGTCCTGCTATGACTGCTAAAGGTTCAGGGAACCCTATAAATAAGAAATCAAATTTGATCTTCTCTGTACTAGGCAATAATTGAATAAAACCAACATATATATCTAGAGCATATCTTAGCAAAGGTTACAGACTCAGAAAATAAATTATTGTGGTAGATTTTGAGCATAAATTAGTGTGGCGTACTGAGCAATAATATTTAACCCTAATAATTTCATCCTTCTGAGGGACATAGACTCATCTCCTCTGTATCTAAGTACCACTTTAGAAAACCTTCTCTATTCTGCATAGCAACTGTGGAAAGTATTTTCCATTCCAATTGACAAAGGTCCTTCCGTAGAAATTCACATAGCATCTCTTGTGTTTCATTCTGACTTTTTTTAAACTATCCAGGAAGTCAGAGAGAGCTGAGGCAGTTCCTGAAAGCAATCCATGCAGAGTTTCTGCAAAAGGTGGACCCCCATAGCAGTGGATTGTTGGACATCCTGCAAGCCGCTGACCTGATGACAGACACTGATCAAGAGTCACTGTCTGGCAAACATGTCCACTATCGTAAGGACCAGGTAACCTCACATACCTACACAGTAAATATAGGCACACATCCAACATACATAGGCACACACATGCATACATACAACATACACACATGCATAAGTGAAATCATGCTTGGATTAGATGTAGGCTTGTGTACACTCTTGAATGCATGCAAGTATGGATTGACTTGCAAACGTGCATGCTCCCAATGAAGACATGCAAATTCACAATACTTCAAAGCACATTCCACAGCACGTACAAGTACGACCCCATGCAAAGGACTAGCAGGTATATCAGCAAGGGAGACAAGTGTTATGTGTATTATCAATAGTCGATTCAGCCCCGATGCTTGAATCTTGATATGTGTAACTCGAATTCATTTATCCACGCAGCCTGTTCGCTCAGCAACAAGGCAGGAGTCGTCGTATAAAGTTTTCCAACTTAATCCATCAAACACCAACACATGCATACTAGGTCGCTCTCCGAAAATTACTGCTCGCAAGCGGACAGCGCATTACTTATATAGCCTCTCTGCTGTAACAGCAGACATGTTGCCAGCAAATAAATACAAGTACACACACTAACATCATTATTTAACAGAAAAATGTAGTGATTTTGTCATGTTTTGTCTCATGCTCACACTCTTACAAACACACACACACACACACACACACACTGTAACCCACCTCCCCCTCTTTTGTCTGTCTCACTCTTACTCCCTCCTCATAAATGATCTTTTGGTGACATCTAAACATCAGTTCTTTCGCATTGTAATAAATATTTTGGTGTTGTAAATGAATCTATGAATGGCTAATAAATACAACTGAGGCCTATTTTCAGAACCCTATTGCACACTATAGTAGGAGAGAGGCACTGTGAAAGTTATGGTTTTGAATGCTGGTGTACTGCCACACAGCATTGTACACTACAATTGCTCTACCTCAAAATCTTGATATATAGGTTGGGATCGGTCGTGTGACACTTAAATTAAACACCAGTTGACACTGACACTCGAAAAACAATGAATCAGTTTTCTCAAAATCACCAGGCATGGAAGGTGTGGTTCCTCATGAACAAGATACCTGTGACCAGTTTCATGCAAACAGTGGCCCCCAAGTTGGTGAAGGATTACCGCCACATCATCCCAGACCACTTCCTTCAGGAGAAAGGGGGCGACCTTGCATCAGAATCCACAGTAACAGACAACAAACAGAAGTGCCTGCATCATGATATGAAACAGCGACTGAGGCCGATTTCACTGGCTGGTCTTATGTACCAAAACGACTGCCTCACCTTTGAGCAGTATGAGTAAGTTGATGTATGGCGTAGATTGTACCATTTTCTAACTATTCACTGTAGTTCCCATTTTGCATTAATTTACATATCACTCCCACTCCCCATCCAACCATCACATTCTCTCTATTTATCTCTCTCTTCTTCCTATAACAGTTTTCTCTATTTTCTTTACCTCCATCAATTTATTTCCTCAAAACTAACCATGCATATTGTCTTTGTTTTCATGTGACTAGGTCGATCTATCAAGAACTTCAAGCAGGAAGGTCAGAACAAGTATGGAAGCGTTTGCTGTGTGCAATGTCCTGTCTCTCAGTGAGCTCTTCCATGCAGCTGGCTTTGGAGCTGGAGACTGATCTTCTTCGTCACAAGCTCACAGTGCCAGGTGATCTGCCACAGCTTGTTTCACTGGGCATACCGTGCTCTTGCCCCAAAAGTGGAGATATGGACGCAGTGCCGTTTCCTATACCAGAAACCAATTCTTCACCTGCTGCTCCCCAACGAAAGGTAAGAGACGAGTTTTATTATAGAACAAGGCCGCTGATATCTAAGACTATGGCACACTCTGTCTTTGTGATTTTTGTGGTGCAAGGGTTATCATTATTGTGGTTTGTGCACATTCCATGATCAGTCATTTAAAAAAAATTAATTTCAATGTACTTCACTGTATTTCAATTTATTTTTTCCTGTTTACTTTAAGGTATTTTAATTTAAATGTCATTTAATGTTATTTGTTGATTTAATTTTCTGTGTATGTATTATATATTTTCTTTATTGGTTTATTTCCACTGTGTACCCCAATATATTATTATGGAAAGATGCTTTGGGATTGTGGGTAGGTGTTCGACTGGGTGGAGAAGTCTTCATTTGGTAGAGGGTCTCTGAGGTCATCCGGCAGCTCAACTGGACCACGCAGCATCTCAAGCCAGACCGCCTCCCTAAACACAGTATCTGTGGATAGCCACCCATCAGCTAGAAGTCTCCAGCCTGTTTGGTGCTCCTCTCCTCTGTCTACAGTACAATACTTAGCCAGCCATTCTTCACAGAGGCCAAGCTTATCGCAGGTTGGTGTTTTATCGTGTGTTTTTTTCCTCAATTCTGGTTGTTTACATTTTAGGTTAATATTATAGACATGTATAGGTATACATTGATACAGTGAAAATAGAATGAATACTGTAAATACAATAACACTTGAAATTATTTTTATCTTCGTTGGTTCCATGCAGCATTTACATTTGTCGTAGATGCCTTGCTAGTGCTTAATTTCAAGCAATGTAAATGTATAGGTACCTGTCAAATCATATGTGACTATTATTTAACGGTTCTTCAAACGACATTTTGCTCTCATCTGGGTCACTACAAACATGAAGTATAGATTATGTGCTCAAAATTGTCATAGCTTTACGTAACATGCTTAGTAATAGTTAAAGTATATGCAAAGTAAAATGAAGAATTTTGGTTAAATTGTTCTTGAGATAAGGCAAAAAGTATGTCTTGAACAAAAAAATGAAATTCAGAGTGATGCATGGACCAACTGACCAACTAACCGACAACCGGACTACTACTGAAGGATGGTTTGTGATTTGAAGTGACCTTGACTTTTGCAATAGAGCAAATATGATGATACAGAAGGCAGACCACTAGCCTAGGTAATGTTCCTATGAAGTTTGGCCACAATCCGTTTAGTGGATCTTGAGATATGGCTTTCAAAGGACCGACAGACCCACGTGACAGACCGCCCGGACAACTGAAAAAGGAAAATAAAACACAACCCCAATTTTAGTCTGCTTGAAGTCATATTGCCTGATTTTGCAACTGGTATCTACTCTTTGAAGACAAATTAATGTAAAGCAGAAAGTGCAGTAACATTAACCAAACCAATCACAGGATATGAAGTCATCCCAGGAGTGAGGAGTAGTTTGCCATTTCAACGAAAGCTTGACAGTGACATTATAGCATCACTCACAATAACTCACCTGCTACTGGAGCAGTACTTTGGGCTGGTAAATATACTTTATAAGAACAATTGCTTTACAACACTGTAAAGTGTGTGTCCTTGTTTTTTCAGGGGTGTTATAATGCTGAAAATTACCACACCACTGGTGATGGTAGTGTCGTGATCACTATACCAGACCCTCCAACGTCTGTAGCAGAGGACCTCCCACACAAAGCCAACAACCCGGACATAATGCCAGCTTCTTTGGAAACTGACTCTGGGCACTGCTGTTATCCACCATGCGCTCGACAGTCGTTCACTCTGTCCCACACCGCATCTGTCACCCGTGACAGTTTTCTAAAGTTCATCTCAACTTTGTATCTGCCCATTATGATGTTCATCTTTGCAATCTTCAGTGGTTTTGTTGTGTATAGTGTTATTCATGTCCTGAGTTCTGATTCATCGGAAAACAGCAAGCTAATATTGTCAAAGATAGTATTCGATGTGATGCATCCTGAACTTACAAAGATTTTGTCACATTTGCATAATATCTCAAATGTTTTGCATAATATAACACAGTTCAATTCGACCAAATTAATAGATGATCTTTAGAAAGAAAGCAAATATACGCTTTGAATCATTTTTTCTCTGTAAGATACCAGAGCTTAACAAATCATGTATTATTATTATTATTATTATTTGCGCCTTGAGCATGTCTCTGCGACATGGATTTGTGCGCCATACAAGTGGACATTGGATTGGCTTGGTTTATTATGATACGATGCTAGAAAAACTGTAAAATGGCTTGTTTACCTACGTGCATGTTGGCTCTAAAAAGACATTTATGTTGTTTTGAAGAATACGTGGTACGTTTTGCCTTAAAAGTATGTTTTTGTTATAGGGGAAAAAAAATCTATAATTTATAATAATATAATTTGTAGTTAGTGATTTGTTACGTCTTCAGGAGTACACCTCATGTACTTTTTTGACTGAAATTGCAACTCGCCCGAAGAAAACAAAATTTATAACATTTTTTGCAAATCTGTGCAAGATGAATCCTAACAAATGTTAGTCCAAAAATGTCAATTTTTTACATAATTTAACTTTTTGCCATAAGTTATTAATATTCAACTAAGGATTGTTTGAGGAATGATATATATCATGGAGACACACATATTGTGCACATTGGGTCAACCACGCTTTAAGGTCAAGGTCATTGTAGCAGTTCAAAGTCAGTTCGTATGGGCACTTTGAAGTGACCTTGAGCTTATGAGAGATAAAAAGTCTAAACTTGTTGTAGATAGGGATCTTAGCGTGATTTTTCATGTATGTGACGTTTGAAGTGTGAAGTATGCATGAACATTGGGTTATTTCATCATACAGGAGCATCAGACATCGTGTGAAGGTCAAGGTTATCCCAAGGTCAAAGTCATCGAAGGGCAAAATCATACAAAGGTCACTGGCTTTTGGAATTATACGTTTGCTGTAGTTTATTTGATCATACGTGAGTGTCCATTTGGATCCGGAGGTCAAGGTCATCTGAAGGACAAGATCATAGCAAGTTCAAATTCAGTATTTGCATTTTGATGTTACTGTTTTGTTTCTGTTTTTCTTGGCACTGATTTTCATGTAGAATATTCCATAAGGAGCATGTGAGTCATATGGGCTTCGTTCTTATAGTTGGAAGATTTTATCTGATCTCATGCCTTTATTAAATTGTCTTTGTTTTCAAGTAACATTGTCACAAGATTTTTTGTTTGTTGTTGTGTTGCATGATAATGAGAGGGAGGAAACCGGAGTACCCAGAGAAAATCCTCGGTGTGCTGAAAAGTCTTGTACCTAAGTCACGTTAGTTCGTCCCATGTGGGGTTCGAACCTGCGACCTTTGGCCTAGGAAACCAGCTCGCTGTCCACTGAGCCTGGGCCTTGAACTTTTCACAAAATTGCACTTTTTCTAGGTTATCAATATTGAACTTACCATTCTTTGATGCATTATAGATATTAATGAGACACATACATATACTATACAAATTTGGTCAACCTTACTCCAAGGTCAAGGTCACTGGAGCTGTCCAAAGTCGGTTAGTATAGGTACTTTGAAATGACCTTGACCCTAAACTCCGAGAGCTATAAAGTCCAAACTTGTTGTAGATTGATCTTTCATATATGTTCCTTTTTTCCATTGATCTTGAAGGTCAAGATCATTTTAGCCCTTGCAAAAACATACTGAAAATAGGCCATTGTACAGCCAAATGGTGTTTATTTAACCCATAGTACGCAAAAACGTTGGTTTATTTGATCAGACATGCATGAGAAGTCACGTGAGGTCAAGGTCGTCCCTAGGTCAACGATTTTTTTTTTTTGGGGGGGGGGGGGAGGGGAGGGGGAATAATACTACTTTTAGTGTAGTTTATTTTATAGTACATGAGTGTATTTTGAGCCGGAGGTCAAGGTCGTCTCAAGGTCAAGAGCATAGAAAGATCAAAGTCAGTATTACTATGTATTTCAATGCCACCGTTTCATTTTTTTTTCTTCTGGGCACTCATTTTCATGTTAAACATTGCGAGTCCCATAAGGAGCGTGTGAGTCATATGGGTTTTAAATGTCTTCTTTTTTTTCTTTTTTTTAAAACAATTGTATTGTATTTTTATGTATGTAGTTAGTTATTTAAAACAAATTGTTTATCATTTAATATAACTTAATTGGCAGTATTCTTGTTTTTACTGCTGATTAGTGGCCAGTTCAGTTTTCTATGACTTTCATTTCTTAAGTATTATGATATGTGCATTTGTTAAATTTTATTTGATTCCTTTTCTTCTTTGTCCAAGGATGCATAATAAAACACCGATAATGTAATATATTCGGAGTATTTTTTTTTAACTTCGAATAATTTTCTGCAACTGTCTTGATTACTTTTTCCACAGATTAATTTCTTCTTCTTCTTCTTCTTCTTCTTCTTCTTCTTCTTCTTCTTCTTCTTCTTCTTCTTCTTCTTCTTTTTCTCCTACTTCTACTACTTTTTTATCTTCTTCTTCTCCTCCTCCTCTTCCTCAACGTCTCCCTATTAGTAGAATCTGAAGTTGATGGGAGATCTTTTTCTCTCAGGAGTTGACTTTCTGTAAAAAGAAAACAAAATATTTAATTTTGTTCAGTTGTTAACTGAAGGAGGAGGCATAAACATTAATATGAAGAAATACAAAGAAATTTATTACAATAAAACTAATGAAGATAGAATTAGTTGATTACAATGGAACATGCAGGAAGAAAAGGAGGCATACAGAAACAATTTTGTCAATGAAAGATGAAGCAGAAATAAATAAAGAAGAAGGGAATTGTAAACACAAAGATGAAGCTGAAATAAATAAAGAAGAAGGGAATTGTAAACACAAAGATGAAGCTGAAATAAATAAAGAAGAAGGGAATTGTAAACACAAAGATGAAGCTGAAATAAAGAAGAAGAGAATTGTAAACACAAAGATGAAGCAGAAATAAATAAAGAAGAAGGGAAATGTAAACACAAAGTTGAAGCAGAAATAAAGAAGAAGAGAATTGTAAACACAAAGAAGAAGCAGAAATAAATAAAGAAGAAGAGAATTGTAAACACAAAGATGAAGCAGAAATAAAGAAGAAGAGAATTGTAAACACAAAGATGAAGCAGAAATAAATAAAGAAGAAGAGAATTATAAACACAAAGATGAAGCAGAAATAAATAAAGAAGGGAAATGTAAACACAAAGATGAAGCAGAAATAAATAAAGAAGAAGAGAATTGTAAACACAAAGATGAAGCAGAAATAAATAAAGAAGAAGAGAATTGTAAACACAAAGATGAAGCAGAAATAAATAAAGAAGGGAAATGTAAACACAAAAATGATGCAGAAATAAAGAAGAAGAGAATTGTAAACACAAAGAAGAAGCAGAAATAAATAAAGAAGAAGAGAATTGTAAACACAAAGATGAAGCAGAAATAAGTAAAGAAGAAGAGAAATGTAAACAACAAGATGAAGCAGAAATAAAGAAAAAGATAATTGTAAACACAAAGATGAAGCAGAAATAAATAAAGAAGGAAAATGTAAACACAAAGATGAAGCAGAAATAAATAAAAAAGAAGGGAATTGTAAACACAAAGATAAAGCAGAAATAAATAAAGAAGAAGGGAATTGTAAACACAAAGATGAAGCAGAAATAAAGAAGAAGGGAAATGTAAACACAAAGATGAAGCAGAAATAAAGAAGAAGAAGGGAAATGTAAACATAAAGATGAAGCAGAAATAAATAAAGAAGAAGGGAAATGTAAACACAAAGATAAAGCAGAAATAAATAAAGAAGAAGGGAGATGTAAACAGAAAGATGAAGCAGAAATAAAGAAGAAGAAAATTGTAAACACAAAGAAGAAGCAGAAATAAATAAAGAAGAAGGGAATTGTAAACACAAAGATGAAGCTGAAATAAATAAAGAAGAAGTGAATTGTAAACACAAAGATGAAGCAGAAATAAATAAAGAAGAAGGGAATTGTAAACACAAAGAAGAAGCAGAAACAAATAAAGAAGAAGAGAATTGTAAACACAAAGATGAAGCAGAAATAAAGAAGAAGGGAAATGTAAACACAAAGAAGAAGCAGAAATAAATAAAGAAGAAGGGAAATGTAAACATAAAGATGAAGCAGAAATAAAGAAGAAGGGAAATGTAAACACAAAGATGAAGCAGAAATAAATAAAGAAGAAGGGAAATGTAAACACAAAGATGAAGCAGAAATAAATAAAGAAGAAGAGAATTGTAAACACAAAGATGAAGCAGAAATAAATAAAAAAGAAGAGAATTGTAAACACAAAAATGAAGCAGAAATAAAGAAGAAGAAAATTGTAAACACAAAGAAGAAGCAGAAATAAATAAAGAAGAAGGGAATTGTAAACACAAAGATGAAGCTGAAATAAATAAAGAAGAAGTGAATTGTAAACACAAAGATGAAGCAGAAATAAATAAAGAAGAAGGGAATTGTAAACACAAAGAAGAAGCAGAAACAAATAAAGAAGAAGAGAATTGTAAACACAAAGATGAAGCAGAAATAAAGAAGAAGGGAAATGTAAACACAAAGAAGAAGCAGAAATAAATAAAGAAGAAGGGAAATGTAAACATAAAGATGAAGCAGAAATAAAGAAGAAGGGAAATGTAAACACAAAGATGAAGCAGAAATAAATAAAGAAGAAGGGAAATGTAAACACAAAGATGAAGCAGAAATAAATAAAGAAGAAGAGAATTGTAAACACAAAGATGAAGCAGAAATAAATAAAAAAGAAGAGAATTGTAAACACAAAAATGAAGCAGAAATAAAGAAGAAGGGAAATGTAAACACAAAAATGAAGCAGAAATAAAGAAGAAGAGAATTATATACACAAAGATGAAGCAGAAATAAATAAAGAAGGGAATTGTAAACACAAAGATGAAGCAGAAATAAATAAAGAAGAAGAGAATTGTAAACACAAAGATGAAGCAGAAATAAGTAAAGAAGAAGAGAAATGTAAACACAAAGATGAAGCAGAAATAAAGAAAAAGATAATTGTAAACACAAAGATGAAGCAGAAATAAATAAAGAAGGAAAATGTAAACACAAAGATGAAGCAGAAATAAATAAAAAAGAAGGGAATTGTAAACACAAAGATAAAGCACAAATAAATAAAGAAGAAGGGAATTGTAAACACAAAGAAGAAGCAGAAATAAAGAAGAAGGGAAATGTAAACACAAAGAAGAAGCAGAAATAAAGAAGAAGGGAAATGTAAACACAAAGATGAAGCAGAAATAAAGAAGAAGGGAAATGTAAACACAAAGATAAAGCAGAAATAAAGAAGAAGGGAAATGTAAACACAAAGATGAAGCAGAAATAAAGAAGAAGGGAAATGTAAACACAAAGAAGAAGCAGAAATAAATAAAGAAGAAGGGAAATGTAAACACAAAGATAAAGCAGAAATAAAGAAGAAGGGAAATGTAAACACAAAGATGAAGCAGAAATAAAGAAGAAGGAAAATGTAAACACAAAGATGAAGCAGAAATAAAGAAGAAGGAAAATGTAAACATAAAGAAGAAGCAGAAATAAATAAAGAAGAAGGGAATTGTAAACACAAAGATGAAGCAGAAATAAATAAAGAAGAAGGGAGATGTAAACATAAAGATGAAGCAGAAATAAATAAAGAAGAAGGGAAATGTAAACACAAAGATAAAGCAGAAATAAATAAAGAAGAAGGGAATTGTAAACACAAAGATAAAGCAGAAATAAATAAAGAAGAAGGGAAATGTAAACACAAAGATGAAGCAGAAATAAAGAAGAAGAAAATTGTAAACACAAAGATGAAGCAGAAATAAATAAAGAAGAAGGGAATTGTAAACACAAAGATGAAGCAGAAATAAAGAAGAAGGGAAATGTAAACACAAAGATGAAGCAGAAATAAATAAAGAAGAAGAGAATTGTAAACACAAAGAAGAAGCAGAAATAAATAAAGAAGAAGGGAAATGTAAACACAAACATGAAGCAGAAATAAATAAAGAAGAAGGGAAATGTAAACACAAAGATGAAGCAGAAATAAATAAAGGAGAAGAAAATTGTAAACACAAAGATGAAGCAGAAATAAATAAAGAAGAAGAGAATTGTAAACACAAAGATGAAGCAGAAATAAATAAAGAAGAAGAGAATTGTAAACACAAAGATGAAGCAGAAATAAATAAAGAAGAAGGGAAATGTAAACATAAAGATGAAGCAGAAATAAATAAAGAAGAAGGGAAATGTAAACACAAAGATGAAGCAGAAATAAATAAAGAAGAAGAGAATTGTAAACACAAAGATGAAGCAGAAATAAATAAAGAAGAAGAGAATTGTAAACACAAAGATGAAGCAGAAATAAATAAAGAAGAAGAGAATTGTAAACACAAAGATGAAGCAGAAATAAATAAAGAAGAGAATTGTAAACACAAAGACGAAGCAGAAATAAATAAAGTAGGGGATTGTAAACCCCAAGAAGAAGCTGCTGATGACTACGGTGATGGTGAAAGAAGAAGGGAATTGTAAACACAAAGATGAAGCAGAAATAAAGAAGAAGAGAATTGTAAACACAAAGATGAAGCAGAAATAAAGAAGAAGGGAATTGTAAACACAAAGATGAAGCAGAAATAAAGAAGAAGAGAATTGTAAACATAAAGGTGAAGCAGAAATAAAGAAGAAGAGAATTGTAAACATAAAGGTGAAGCAGAAATAAAGAAGAAGAGAATTGTAAACACAAAGATGAAGCAGAAATAAATAAAGAAGAAGGGAATTGTAAACACAAAGATGAAGCAGAAATAAATAAAGAAGAAGGGAAATGTAAACACAAAGAAGAAGCAGAAATAAATAAAGAAGAAGGGAAATGTAAACACAAAGATGAAGCAGAAATAAATAAAGAAGAAGGGAATTGTAAACACAAAGATGAAGCACAAATAGAGAAGAGAATTGTAAACACAAAGATGAAGCACAAATAGAGAAGAAGAGAATTGTAAACACAAAGATGAAGCAGAAATAAATAAAGAAAAAGGGAAATGTAAACACAAAGATGAAGCAGAAATAAATAAAGAAGAGAATTGTAAACACAAAGATGAAGCAGAAATAAATAAAGTAGGGGATTGTAAACCCCAAGAAGAAGCTGCTGATGACTACGGTGATGGTGAAAGAAGAAAAGTAATAATACATTTTTTTTAAATATTGGAAGCTGTACGCGGCTTATTCCTAAATCAGACTCAAAGAGCGGTGATCTGTAGCTCACATACACGTTCACATGTTACAGTCATCGCTAACTACACCAGAGGGCGTCCCGGACTGGTTGAGTTAGATCCTGTATCGGCCAGCGCCTTGAGCGGCTCTGGAGCTGGAATAGCAGTTAATAAAATAAACTACACCACATACACAATAACCACATTCACCACTCAAACAGGTGATGTACAAGCAAGTCGCTCGGACAGAAATAAAATATAATTTTATTTGTGAAATTTTTAGATAGACTGCATCCAATTCCATTATTGAAGGGAATCATTGAATCACTTCTGTTCAGAAATCGTACGTGTACCTGACATAGAGCTGTATAAATATATTATTATTATTATTATTATTATTATTATTATTATTATTATTATTATTATTATTATTATTATTATTATTATTATTATTATTATTATTATTATTATTATTAGGCCCATTGTTACATATTTCGAAATATGCAGAAGAGACTTTGTGATCTATTCCCTCTTCTATTGTTTATCTTCTTAATTGCCTGTCTAACCTACGTTCTGCATATGATAACCTCGAACAACATTTTTTTTAACCTGCCCGAACCTTAATTCCACGAACCTTATTTAGACTATACACGTTATTTAGAGCATTCCACTGTCAGAGATAAGATTTGTTCTGAACTAAAGGTCTATGTGGGGCCGGTTCAATGTCACCCAAACTATGACTGCAACGTAAGACTTGTGCATGCAGTGATCAACTTTGATTAGAATTTATCCTGAATATTATTATTATTACTCCGGTCCAGTTCAGGTCAGTATTTTAATTTGACCTCTGTTCACTGTAGGTCATATTAGACAACAAAAATAAAATAAAACAAAATGACAACAATCTACTGGTGATTTTAAAATAACGTTAACAATATTAACCATGTTTGGATGATATAAAATGCCTTTTGATTGGCCATATTTCTTGGTATTAATATCCTGTTCTTCTAATTTTTACATAATTGTTGGACATTCAAATAAAATGTGTTCCAAAGAAATTTGTTCGGAAAATGGACAAGTACGTCTGAAGAATATTTTGTACACCAAGAATTTATTCTTAATCTTCTATACCATTTTTTTTTTTACTCCGGTCAAATTTCCTAAGAAAGGTGAGATACTTTTCATTGTTAAGTCTTTCATGAGAATGTTTGAATGGTGACGAAAAATAGAAGAGGGGATGTGTTAGCCAAGTGGGGATAATGAAGGTTAAACAATTGAAGGCTAAAAGAAGAGAACGAGAGAGAGAGAGAGAGAGACAGAGAGAGAGAGACAGACAGACAGAGAGACAGAGAGAGACAGAGAGAGAACTGTTGATAGTACCACAGCCTATAAGCTGACACATAAAACTGGACCCTGGTTATTTTTTCCTCTCATCGTTGCAGACGTGTCTTGTGTCATAGTGTCCATTGCTGAGATAAGCACTGGAGTTATACATTAGTGAAAAAACATGCTAGCTGTTTACTTTCTTCTTGCTTGTACGGTACGTCATCCACATAATTGATCACACTTTTTTTCTGTCTGCATAATTAATTGTAATTAATCTGTAACAGAATGTCTTGATTTATAACTCCATCTACAATTCGTACTTTTAGGCAATAAAATATTAAAATATTTACTGGTGACTACTCAGAAGCATAGCCAGCTTAACGAACCCTGCAGGTTTGAGAAAGTCGACGTTATTTGTTTGTTTGATGGCAAGTTTGCTTGACTTTATTTGGATGACTTGCTTATCTCAATCTGGCAATGTAATGATACACGACTTTCAAAACGTCCAATGATTATGTATTTCATCGTGTTCTATAAAAGAAAAAAAACAATAACAAAAACATTAACAACAACAACAATAACAAGGAAAACTGCACTATAGAAGTAGTAGCCCACCAGCATTGAATGTGTAGACAATAAATAAATAAGTGATAAATAATTTAATTTGAAGACAATAAATAAGTAAACTAAAATACAACTGGAATAAAGGACGCTACTATCAGTGTCATTATTACTTTTCAACGTGACTTGTTGTCTGTAGTGCATTTCCCAAGTGCTGAATGTGAATGACTTCGCCACGCATTTCGATGCTTTCGAAATTCTGTACCACGACTCCACAGTAAGTATAGGCCTTTTAACTATCATAATAATTGTAGATTATAGTCACACGACACCGGAGCGAATAGGCGACTACTGGTCACATTATTCTGACATCAGCGAACCAGTTGATGGTAAAGGGAAAATAATTTGGTCAGACGTTGGCCAGTCCGGGATTCAAACCAGGGACCTTTCGGTTACTAAATAGCACCTCTACCAACAGAGCCACCCGGCCCATACCCTATCATATCCTATCCCGTGACTCGAAAGTTGTTTGGGCACCATACATGATCGTCTATCCAGCGTACTCCATCTTTCTCTGTCCTCAGCAACCCCCATGGCTTCGCTCAATGTCAAACCAGTCCATTCTCCAGTGTTGTCCTCCCACCTCTTTTTCTGTCTCCCTCTCCTTCTGCCTCATTGCATCGTGCCTTGCAAGGCCTGATGCTCTGGTTACGTGGCCATACCATCAGAGTTTCTGTATCTTCACCACTGTGAGCATGTCATCGTGTTGTCCAATGGCTTGTGTGATGGTCTGTCGGACTTGGTCGTTGGTGATGTGCTGGGTATAGGAAATGCCCAGAAGTCTTCTGTAGCATCTCATCTCCATGCTTTATATTCTTCGTTGTAGGTCTGCTGTGATGGTCCATGTTTTGCAAGCATACAGGAAGATGGAGATGAAAAGGAAGCGCAGCAGCCTTACCTTTGGAATGTAGACTGATGGTCCTGTCTTTCCAAATTGGCTTCAACCTTGTCAGTGCAGCAAGTGTTTGTGCGATCCTGGAGAGGACTTCCTGTCGGGACCCATTGTCTGATACAATGGCTCCTAAATATTTGAAGCTATACACTGTGTTGAGAGGCTGGCCTTGGACTTTGATGGCCCTGTTGATGCCATTGGTGTTGTTGGTCATCATTTTGGTCTTCAGCACAGGCGCCCGTCTGTGTTTCTTTAGGGCGTGTCTCTCTCTGTACATGTAATTATATATACTAGCATATATATTTAGATTTCGAGCGACGCATTACGTTTTGCCATCGTTCACATTCAACTACGGGCGCCTGTGATGAATCATGTTACCTATATTTAGTAGGCTAATAGCGGGATGATTACTTAGTATAGTATCGTTGCATTCTCTACATTCTCACGTGGATGTCTATTTACCTTTTACAAACTTAGACCTACAACGAAGAATACAAAGCGTGGAGATGAGGTGCTACAGAAGACTTCTGGGCATTTCCTATACTCAGCACATCACAAACAACGAAGTCCGATAGACCATCACACAAAGCCATTGGACATGCTCACAGTGGTGTAGAAACGGAAACTCCAATGGTATGGCCACGTCACTATAGCATCAGACCTTGCAAAGACCATCCTGCAAGGCACGGTGCAAGGAGGCCGAAGAAGGGGGAGACAGAAAAAGAGGTGGAAGGACAACATTCGAGAATGGACTGGCTTGACACTGAGCGAAGCCATGAGGGTTGCTGAAGACAGAGAAAGATGGAGTACCCTGGTTAAACGATCATCTGTGGTGCCCCAACGACCTTCGAATTATGGGATAGGATAGGTGTATCAGTTGTATTATGTCAGTTTTATTGCATATTATTATATCTTGAGTGTTTTGGCATCTTATGACCAGTGTCGAGGGATTACGGATTAGACAAAGGAGGTAATTGTTTGTTAATTGTTGGGGTGGCGGGTCCGGATAAGGGTTGGGGTTGGGTTAGATTTCCCATTCTCCTGTGTGTGCGTTGAATAAAAGAGTATAAATGTGCATCTGGCATTTGTGTTATTTTTTTTAGTTGAGTTGCATCCTATCACTCGTTGTATGAGCTGAAGTCACTGATCCCATTCGGGTGACGTGACACTGAAGTAGTTGGTTGGGGAGCGTGTGTGTACATGAATTAGACCTACTAAATTGGTCACTTACTGAGGTCGCTCGCGAGCGAATGTATGAGGTAATGGGCTTCCAGCGTGTAACAAGAGGCTAGGTTTACCCAACACTATTAAGCTTTTGCCTGGTTTAGTCAGATGTAACCTTAGTAGGTTAATGTTAGTCTGCAGCAGACGACAGAAGTTTGCCCTATGCTACACTTTTCTAATGCTGACGATAGCCCAGTTGGTAATGACATCATTCAGCTTATGGATAGGCAGCAGTCCAGCCAATTGGATCAAAGGACGCTTAGGTTTACCGGTTCTACCAGGTTCAGGCAGACAGCGATAGAGATGTTTGTAAACTGCCAGCTAGACACTGAAGACTAGGAAAGCAGGAACGGTTGCAAACACTATTCAATCAAGTTAGCCACGGCCTGACATTGTCAAAAAGGTAAATGAACATACTTTTGTTTCATCGTGATGTATTGATATTATTGTTGAATTATGTGTGTGCAATTTGCCATGTTTAGAATTGAATTGTTAGTCCAACGTTGCGTGACCACGTGGCGAACACGACCGGTTCCGACGCCATGTTGTAGACCCTACGGACCCACTGTTGTTTAACCTATATGTATTCTTGCAGACCAGTGGCTGTACCAGAGAATGTGTATCCAGTGGATCACGGACTTAGCAGAATGTTTGTCGCTTATATATAGAGACGTGGAGCTAATCACTGAGGGATCCTTCAGCTTTCAGTGAGATGCTCTGCACACACCTAGAATACATGGTGGTGCAGAATTTCGTCTCATATGTTACAGACGAGCAGGCATCGTATTGTGAGCCCAACCAGGCGAAAGACAAGAAAAAGTCTTCACTGAAAGTTGGCCTGCATCGGCTGCTCTAGCAGTGCGCGACGAGAGCCCACCAGTCTAGCAACAAGGAGAAGAATCCACAACAACACAGCTCATCAAGGAATCAACCACAACACAGCTCTTCTAACATTGAGCTAAGTGCATATTGACTCACTGCACCAAACCTGATAGCCAAAGGACCACAGTAGTCCACTCTTCCAGAACTCTGACCCTTAGGGCAGAAAGTATCCAGTGCCCTATGATGATACAGTAGCTGCATAGAACTATCAAAAAGCGAACCATTCGAAATGACATTTGAACTTCTAAGTTAGTATTGTACTTAGCAGATCGTGTATAGATTAGAGGAAATAAATGTGTGATATTTACTGTTAACAAGTGGCTGGACTACCTATGTTTCATAGCCGTGTGAGAGCTAGTGTGACAGTGATCTTTAACCATTTTTCTGTCTATTTCTGTACCCCAGCCTAAACAACAGACCGAGCTAACCATATAAATGTATTAAGTAGAGTCACAGGGAGATTTACTAGCGATCCCCATCGGCTAAAGACGAGTTGGTAATAGCATTCCATTGTGCAGAGCCCAGCAACAATAGACCCACCGTCACACAGCGAATGTGTGAAGTAGTGGGGTAGTGAGAGGGTGAACGTGTGAGTTCAGCAGTGGGGTAGAGAGTAGTAGTAAAATCGTGCTTTACGTCCTAAGACAAGAGGTAGTGTATTTAAGACGAAGGGGATGACGGGGATGAGGGGAAGGTGGGTTAGCGAGCGAGCGAGTTAAAGTGAGGCAATTAACGAGGTTGAAGCCCATTTGCAAAGACAGGACCATCAGTCTACAGTCCAAGGTAAGGCTGCTGCGCTTCCTTGTCATCTCCATCTTCCTAAACGCTTGCGAAACATGGACCCTCACAGCAGATCTACAACGAAGAATACAAAGCATGGAGATCAGGTGCTACAGAA
>CM072523.1:10654315-10671815 GCA_036898135.1 Oncomelania hupensis | reverse complement strand
CTGCTTGTTCTTCAGCTATGATTTGTTCAGCTTGGGGTTTCAACCTGTTGAGTATTATTTTCAGCAGGACCTTGCTGGGATGGCTGATGAGGCTGATGGTGCGGTAATTTTCACACTCCTGAAGGTTACCTTTTTTGGGAAGAGTGATGACAAGCGACTGGGTCCATGGTGTAGGCCACTCCCCACTCTGCCAGATCTTGTTACAGATAATGGTGAGGGCATCAATCATCGCTTCTCCTCCTGCTTGTAGCAGTTCCGCGGGTATGTTGTCCACTCCCGCTGACTTCCCTTTCTTCAGTGATTGCACTGTTGCCTCAACTTCTTCCAGGAGAATTGGGAGGATTTCTTCTTCTTCTCTGTTTTCGGGACATGCTAGAACTGATGGGTCTCCATTTGGTGTATGGTTGTAAAGGTCAGAGCAGTACCCTGTCCATCTGTCCAAGACTTCTTGTTCTTCTGTAAGGCATATGCCAGACTTGCTTTGGATCGTGGAGACTTTGGGCTGTTTAACACTTGTCAGCCGCTTCACAGTCTGGTAGGCCTTCTTGCTGTTGTTCTTGTTCAGACTGTTATCTATTTCCTGGCATTGATCTTCTATCCAGTTCTCCTTTGCTGTGGGCATGCCTTTTCGGATGTCATTGTTGATTTTTCGGTAGACATCAGCTCCCTGTGAGGTGTTATTTATTTATTTTTAAAAAAAAAATCTCTCTTCGTTTATCACACAGATCCAAAAGTTCAGGTGTGATCCACAGCTTCTTCTTTGGTCGGTGCTTGCCAAGGATCTCAGTGGCGGCATCTGTCACAGCTGAGTTGAAGGTGGTGGTCATGATTTTTATTTATTTATTATTATTATTATTATTTTTATTATTATTATTATTATTATTATTATTATTATTATTATTATTATTATTATTATTATTATTATTATTATTATTATTATTATTATTATTATTATTATTATTATTATTATTGTTGTTGTTGCTTCGTGAATTGATTTTGTTTTTGGTGGCGGATATTGCAGGCACCGGTAGCAGATTACCAATGCTCCGGTCATTCATGATATTTTAACTTGTCTCGGACAGTCTGACGGTTCTATACGTGTACGCAAAGGACTGCAACAAGTAACTGAACTGCCGCCAGCACAGTATCAACATTATGCAGTGCCAACCAGGCACCTCATCCTAAAGATTGGGTCCAGGGACGACCACTCTAAAAAAAAAAAAAAGGCAGAAATCACCAGCGATTTGTTTCGCTTGTCGAGTGCCATATATAGTACTAATATATGCGATGTGTAGAAACCTTAAATAAATAAAATAATATGAAAGGACACGCGTACCGTTAATGTCTATTGTTTTGATGTATCTGGTGCAAACCTTTACACTAAATATTTCGGGGAAAATTTTCCGTTAAGCTATAACGCAAACAACACAACAATTATTAGTACTATCTTGTAACGGATGGATATTTTAGTGTGGGTGCCTGTTTACAGTATTTGAGTGCATGCGAAATATAATTGACTCCTAGATCGAAATAAGCGTGCGGGCAAGTCTTTCTGTTAACTACCACAAACGTAGGGACTCTTCTCAACACAGGCTGACACCAACACAAAATATATGTTCCACGTTCTCAACTTTATATAAAGAAATAACAATATTTATATCAAACTTTCACTCTAATTCTTTCACACGGACATTCTAATACTTATAATTGTCTCTCTCTCTCTCTTAGTCTCTACACTGGACTCACACCAGTTTGACTACGCCAAGTCAGAGCACTCGAGGGCCGGTGTGACATCCTCACAGTTCCTAGTATCTTAGCTGGGCTGGGAGCGAATGGGAGCATTCTGATTGGTCGACGCGTTACAAAATTCGACGCATGCGCACAGTGCTATCATAGTCTTCGTAAGGTTTAGGGTTAAAGTTTGGGTTAGAGTTAAGAGTTTAGGGTTAGGGTTAGGGTTTGGGTTAGGGTTAGGGTTATGACGCCTAAGAACTTCGTGAAAAAGCCGGCCCGACATGACCTGGCGCATGCGCAAATGCGCTCGGATAAACTAGGAGACCCGGAACTTGAAGGATGTGACACCGGTAAACGCTTGACCGGCCCAAAATTAATCATAAAAGATCACACTACCTCGTTAGATGTGGGAGGTGGGTCTATGCACAAGCTGGCACTGGGTGCCAGTAACGTCGCAACAAAAGATGAGCGTCGACGGGCGGAGGAGCGCTCATTAACCTCCAGTCCACCCGAAGTCGATACCGTAGTCTTTGGTCAGCAAAGGGGTAAGGCTGACCCTCTCCGATGTCTCTCGGGACGCCTTGACTTCGTTGTCCGAGACAACCCCGGGTCTGCGAGGATAGAGTCACTCCCGCTCCCAGTAGTCCGCTACAACGATATACATATGCAAATGTCAATTCTTTGACTCCGATAATTTCATTATTCTTCTTTTGTTTCCACCTTGCTGACCTCCCTTCGTTTATTCACTTTTCCACTTCCGTTTCATATGCGATCATCACTTTCCTTCCTCCACCACTATTGTTCATATCCAGGTAATTACTTCATGAATGAAAATTACTATCAAACATGCTCACGCCTTTCATTCATATTACATTATCTACTACTCTACAACTATCGCCCCACGTAATTAATAATATTATTACATCAATAAAAATTCAATATTCCATCTCAGTGGACAACAGCTCACCACCTTTCAATACAACAAATGCAATACAAAAATATACTTATCCGACATTTTACAGTCATTAAAAACATTATAAATACAATTCAACACATCAATTCAATTCAACACATCTTTATTACCACAGGAATGGAAATATTGTACAAGTCTCATCACATTATGTTATATAATGGCTCCACACATCAAGACAGTTATAATGAACAATAATAAGACACAGACTAATATAAGAGGTTCAGAAAGCATAGAATCCGTACGCACATCATCCGTACATAATTTAACTATGCATTAATTGAGCGAACGCCTCTTGCAGGTAAAAATATTACAGGTAAGAAATAGGACTAAAGAATAGGCACTATTATTTCAGTCATAAAAGCCTCGCGCAGTTACAACACACTCACGCACTACATTTGCCCACTCATCACTGCAGCCGTGCACTCATCCACACAGAACACATCATAAGCAGCTATAACAACGAGATAACAAATACCAAACAGTCCTTGACAAATAAGGTAATACACTCACACTTACGAACACAATAATTATCAATGGACATGTGGGTAATAGAATAAAATAAAACATACAAGTTTGATTATAAAAGCAATTAATCAGATAAAAATAAATGATGGGGTTATTAATTTGAGGGTGGTGAGGTGTCCTGAGCAGAGCCATCAGCGTTTGTTGGTTGAATTGAAAAGGGTAATTGCAGTAGGGATGAAAGTGGAACTAAAGCGAACTGTTCGGCATTGCATTGTCCTGAGTCGAACCCCGGACGGAAGACACTGGAAGAGGGGGCACAGGGGTGGGTGGGGTCTTTAATGATGCACATGGCCTTGCTCAGGGCCCTTGTTTGGAACAAATCGCAGAGACGGGGGAGATTTCTGCCTACAATCTTGCTACATGTTCTGGAGATACTGTTAAGAGAATTTTGGTTTTTGAGATTAAGAGACTGATAGAAACAGATGAATGAGAATGTTAACACAGACTCAATGAAAGCAGTATAGCACTGCTGCAAAATTCTTTGCGACACCATCAGTGAACGCAGTTTGTACAACATATACATCCTCTGTCTGCACTTCTTGAACACTGCCTCAGCGTTAGCTGTGAACTTTAACTTATTGTCAATGAGAATGCCAAGATATCTATAGGTGTCTACTCTTTCTACCTTTAACAAGAGTGCCGGCAAATCTGTCCCATTCCGCCTAAAGTCCACAACCATTTCTTTAGTTTTTTTGACATTCAGTTCAAGATGGTTCCTATCACACCAGTTGACAAAAGAGTTGACACTTTGCTCGTAACATGTCACAGAGTCTGAAAGGTCGACAACAGCAGCATCATCAGAAAATTTGATAATATGTGTGTCATCTCTGGAAATTTGGCAGTTGTTTGTGTAAAGGGTAAAGACAAAGGGGCTATCACAGTACCCTGTGGCGCACCTGTGTTGATGACCTTGACAGAGGAGATACAGTGGGATGCTGCTGCTGCTGCTGCTGATGATGATGATGATGATGATGACGATGATGAGGATGATGATGTAGCTGCAACTGCTGCAGATGATAATAGTGATGACGTCGGTGATGACGAAGACGATGATGGTAATGAAAGTGGCGGAGGGGGGGCTTTAATGCACACTGTCTGTGTTCGGTTAGTGAGGAAGTCTGTGACCCAAAGGGTAAGAAAAGGGTTGATGTTCATGGTTTGAAGTTTTTGAGCAAGAATATGGGGCTGGATGGTGTTAAAAGCCGATGAAAAATCAGCATAGAGAATGCGGACGTACGCGCCGCCGTCTTCCAGGTGGGAGTGTGCACGGTGTAACAGAGTTATCACAGCATCCTCAACACCCCTGTTCTGCCTATAGGCGAACTGCAAGGGGTCGAGGGATGGCTGTGCTTCCACCTTCAGTTTAGACAGTACAAGTCTCTCAAAGCACTTCATCAAGACAGAAGTAAGGGCTATGGGCCTATAATCGTTCAGGGTAGAGGGGCTGGACCTTTTTGGAACGGGACAGATCGTTGCCTCTTTCCACGATTGCGGTACCACATGAGTTTGTAGTGACTGATTAAAAATATCGCAGAACACTGGGGCGAGTTCGTCGCCGCAGGCCTTGACAAGTCTACCATCAATGCCATCAGGCCCGGAGGCTTTCCTTGGGTTGACTTTTTTGAACACTTTGGCCACCTCCCTCTCTTCCACTAAAGGGGTCTCGGCA
Organism: Oncomelania hupensis; assembly: GCA_036898135.1. Taxonomy (NCBI): domain Eukaryota; kingdom Metazoa; phylum Mollusca; class Gastropoda; order Littorinimorpha; family Pomatiopsidae; genus Oncomelania; species Oncomelania hupensis. The sequence continues at coordinate 10,666,914 of CM072523.1, read as the reverse complement.
CTTGCAAGGCCTGCCGCAACAGCATCAACCACCTCCTTCCTCTCTCTAGAAAAGTCGTGGGAATCAAAACGACAATAGAAACTATTTAAATCTTCAGCAAATTGTTTTCTCTCTACTGTTGTCCTGCCATCATCCTTTTCCCTCACCTCCCCCTTCCCCGCTAGTTCCTTAATCCCCCTCCAAGCATCCCTCACCGTCCCCGAAGCAAACTGCCCCTCCACCTTCTCCTTGTATTTAACCTTTTCCTCCCTTATTACCTTATTGATCTCCCTCTGTGCTACTTTTCCTTCTGCTTTCTTCCCCTCTGCAAACAGTGTATTCTTTTCTGTGATTTTTTTGCTTTAGCTTCTTTGTAATCCATGGTTTGTTGTTTGCATAGATTTTGATCTTTTTAGTTGGTATGATCATGTCCTCGCAGAACTGAATGTACGAGGATACCACGTCAGTGGCCTGATTGACGTCTGTATCAGCTGTGAGAACCTCCCAGTCTGTGCATGCCAGACACCCCTTTAACTGCTCTACCGCTCCCTCTTCCCACCTCTTCACACTCTTCCTTTCCACTCCCTCCCTCCGCAACTTCTGTGTGTATGTAGGAAGCAAATGAACCGCATTGTGGTCCGAACTGCCAATGGGCGCCTTTTGGATAGACCTGAAAGCACTTTGTATATTGCAAAAACATTGATCAAGAATTTTGTTGTCTTTTGTAAAACATGTGACCTGCTGATAAAAATCAGGGATGGTGGTATGCAAATCACAGTGGTTCATGTCACCTAGAATAAACATAGGTGCGTCGCGCGACACAGCTCGCAATCTGTCGGCACACTCAGCTACGGCCGTAGCCGCACACTCAGCATCTGCTTTAGGATGAATGTAAACAACAACAACAACAACAATACCTGTAATCTTTACAGCACACAATTACTTCTTTCAGAGAGAAAGTCCGCAGCACCTATTCACCTTAATAGGCGTTCAACGCTTTCTATCTCTAGAAGCTTACAATTTACTTTCTCTTTTCTTTCGTTATTTTTTCCCTCTTTTTCCTGGCCTACACACAGACTACCACACATGACCACACCAGCCTACGACACAGAATTTGAGTGAGTGAACAACGCCCTGATTGTGGAATATTCCTTCTCCCATTGGCTGAAGAATTTTAGCCAATCAAAATACATAAATTAATTTAATTTAAAAAAACCGGGAAAATCTCTCTCTCTCTCTCTCTCTCTCTCTCTCTCTCTCTCTCTCTATCTTTCTCTCTAAATAATATATATATATATATATTATATATATATATATATATATATATATATATATATATATATATATATATATATATATATATATATATATATATATATATATATATATATATATATATATATATATATATATATTTATATTTATATTTATTATTATTACTATAGTATTATTTATTTATTTTATTTACAAAATATTAAAGTGGCTCAGTTGTGTCTCAATTGTCTCTGCGTGCCATGTAAATGTGTTTGCATGGGGGATAATTATATATGTATGTATTTGTTTACACGTCGTTATTTGGACAAACTAGTGAACATCTACATAACTTGATTTGACAGCACTCGTTGTTTTGACGTCAAACCAATGATCCTTTAGGGTTAAGGCTGTGTTATGGTAAGGGTTAAGGTAAAGGTTTGGGCTAGGGTTAGGGTTAAGGTTAGCCTTAGAACACTTGAAAGTACTTAAAAAAAAAAGGGGGGGGGGATATTGTGAAATATGACCCATTGTCAACACAAGGTATGTGGCGTTTCAGGAAAGTCATAATAACGCCGTGAAAACAAGTTTGTGTGTGTGTGTGGTGTGTGTGTTTGTTTGTATAAATTAGAGTATAGCCTCAGCGTCCCCTGCGTGAGATATCTTTATTGTAAAGTGACCGGCTGGTGGAGTGCGTTCAGTATTACCACTAGGGTTGTTTCGGCAGGTCTTTTATGCGGATCAGGGGTGAGTCCTCTTTCAGCGAAGTTGTGGTCTTGATTTTGTGGTCCTGATTTGGCTCGGAAGAGTCCGCTGGACCCAAAGCAATAACCATGTAATGTAATGTAATACCGTCTGGATTTGTAATGTTTCACTATTGCCAGTCTATAGTCAGTGTTTTTGACGAGGTCAGTTATAAATAAATGATATCCACCCTTGACAAGAGAAGACTCCAGCTGTCCCCGGGAATATCAGAGATAGTGCAAGACGTTTTTTTAAGAAACGGGTGTTACACAGCGACATTGACCTTTGAGAAAGTGCAAATATGAATGATGTTAACACACTTAGTAATAGTTGTATAGTTGTTGTATAGTTGTTGCATAGTTTTACAAAAATCAATGTCAGTTATTCTTGAGATCGGGTAGAAATGTGTTTCGAACAAAACAGTGACATTGAGAGTGATGGCCCGATCGATAACCTGCTGGCTGATACTGTATAATTGGGCAGGAGATGATGTACATGTGTACCAAAGATAACAATCATTTCAGCGTGTTTTTTTTTTTTTTTTTTTTGGGGTGGTGGGGGTGGGAGGGGGGAGATATAGAGCAAAGCGTGTTTCACAACAATATAACTTCAACGACCTTGAACTTTGCGTTAGAGCAAATATATTGGCACGGAAGTCTTGCCACTAGCCTAAGTAATGTTCCTATGAATATTGGTCAAAATCCGTTCAGTAGTTCTTAAGATATGGCGTGCAGCGGACGGACGACGGACGGACAAACAGACATACAGATCGACAGACCGAGATTTGGCTGGTTCTGATTCCCGACTGTTTCAAAATATTTCCAGACATCCAGACCAAACCTCAGTCCAGATATTGTCAGGAAATACAAATGTATAGAGTGAATCTCGATGAGCATAACAACGAAGAAGGTCCTGCTGCTGATCGTGTAAATAATAATAGGAAATTTATACAGCGCTTTCCAAAATCACAAAGCGCTTTACACAAACAAATGTAAACACAACATGCGTACATTGGTCAATAACACGCAACCACATACACATCCCAACACCAAAAATAACACACAACACTCACTCATGGCGCCTAGGAAAAGGCCTCTCTAAAAAGATGCGTCTTTAAGTTCATTTTAGCTAGTGAGGGACTGTGACGGACGGACCGAGGTAGCGAGTTCCAGGTCTGAACGGAGAAGAAACTGAAGGCTCGACCTGTGGTATTCTGGTACACGGAACATCCTTTCATCTGCAGACGAGCGGAGAGACCGAGAAGGAACATAGACAGTCAAAAGTTCGGAAAGATAGCTAGGAGCAGTTCCAGAGATGATGTGGTAGCAAAGACATGAGGTTTTATATTTAATTCGTTGTTCAACTGGGAGCCAGTGTAGTTCTTGAAAGAGAGGCGTGCAATGCTGTGATTTCCGTGCTTTGAGTTTAGATGAGTTTAGCTGCAGAATTTTGGACTTGCTGAAGAGGTCTAAGGACTTTCTGTGTGCAACCCACAAGGAGTGAATTACAATAATCCAATCTAGACAGAATGCATGCGCTAACTAGTGTTTTTGTTGCTTCTTGTGTGAGATACTGTCGAATGAAGCTTATGCGTCTAAGTTCAATGTATGCAATCTGACAAATTTTTGCAATTTGTTCCCCCCGTTGGGGTGCCGGGGGTTTCAGTATAAATAGTATCCCCACTTTCTGGAAATTTAGTGCTTTAAATTCCCACTGTCGCTGTCTTTCTCATTATTTTGCTCTTTCTCATTCCTGCTCTGTTCTATCAATCTGCTATACTATCGTCTTCTTCGCTAGACCAGTCTCCTACCTTTTTTCTTGAAAACTCTTCCGGGACAAGACTCCTTGTTTGTGTATGAGGTCTGTTGGTTCAGCTTGGGAGTATTGGACGCTTTCTGCCAGGTGGTCACTAGGGCTTCCTATCATGTTATTATTTAGCAATGTAGGCATTTTATATGTATGTGTTTTGTTGATAATTTATAATGATGTTTGTATTCTATTTTGTTTTTGTAAACGGGGGTTCGGTAAGTTGGGGTGAAGCCTCAGACGTCCCCTGCGTGGGATGTCTTTATTGTAAAGTGACTGGCTGGCGAAGGGCATTCAGTTTTCCCACTAGGGTTGTTTCGGCAGATCTTTTATGCGGATCGGGGGTTGTCCGGTCCTGATTTGGCTAGGAAGAGTCCGCTGGACCTAAAGCAACAATTATGTAATGTAATGTAATTGCAATGTGTTGCTGCATGGAGAGATCCTGATCGATGATGAAAGATGAAAAGGTGAAAGAACAAAGAAAAGGAAGAAGAAGAAGAAGAAGAAGAAGAAGGAGAAGAAGAAGAATAAGAAGAAGAAGAAGAAGAAGAAGAAGAAGAAGAAGAAGAAGAAGAAATCTGGTTAGACTTTGTGTTACAACACCTTAAAAAGTAAGTCTACCGTCTTTAGGGTTTTATAAATAAGCCTACTATTAGTATTATTGCAGGATGCTATCGATACTCCTTTATCTATTACCACAAAAGGATTTAAATATCACAGTTCTTGAGAAAGGAACACGTACTATTGCATTCTTAGCATATGGGTGTCTGTGTTGACATTATGTCATTTGGTCGGCATGTTCTCGTTATTAAGGGCGTCCTGCTTTTAGAGATAAGACTCCTGGTTCCAGACGTGTGTTGACTCTGTGTCGTAGGATCCACTTCGGCGATAAGTAATAAAGTTTAACATTTAGTAGAAGTCCCCACAACAACCATGCTGGTTGTTTATCTTTTTCTTGCCTGTGCGGTAAGTCATCAACATAATTTATAATATACTTCTGTTCAGTCAGCATTAGTGTAATCAATCCGTAACAGCGTATCATCACTTAGTTTACACCCTTGGCGCTTGTAATCAATTAAATGATCTAATAATGGAATGACTGGGATCACAAAATCATAGCCAGCTCAACGACGACTTGCAGTTTTAAGGAAGTCAAAATTTGTTTGTTTAATGGCAAGTTCGCTTGTCTTTATTTTGATGACTTCACAATGTAAGGGCATCTCACTTTCAAAACATATACTGAAGATGAATCTCACAGTGTTCTTTTTGAACAACTCTCAACAACAGCAACACCAATAACAACAACAAGCAAACAGAAAACAAGGACAACAATGAAGAAGAAGAATCATAATCATGTACAGCGTATACAATAAATGTAAACAAACAACAAAAACAACAGTATAACATCTTTATCAATATCACTATGAATATAAGTGACACTTTTAACGAACTTGTCCCCTCCAGTGCTTGTCCCATGCTGTCAATGTGAATGACTTCGACACACATATGGATACCTACCAACTTCTGTACCATGCTTCCACAGTAAGTCCAATTAGTTACACTACTTCTCCGGACGGACGTTTTCTTAATGTATACGTTAACCGACTGTTAAGAGTGTGTGAGTAAATGAGCTGGTTAGTGAGTGAGTGAGCTACTTCTTTCGATGACTAGTGAATTGGAGAGTAAAGGGTGAGAGTGAGAGTTAGTTTACTTCGTTGTTTAATGAACGAGTGATTGACAGTGATTACACGAATAATTGAAATGGTCGGTGAATGTCGCAAAATGCTACCTAACTCATTGAAGTCGCAGAGTGCTAGACTCGGCATCATTCCAGAGTCGCAGGATTTTAGGCTATTTTTTTAAAAATCACACCAAATGTACTAGACAACATAGAAACATAAACTAAATTGCAAATTAAAGATTAAAGTATGTATTTTTAATTTCACTTACCACCAATCTGCTGTGATCCTCCAGAAAAAAGATATTTTGCACCAAAAAACACATCACTTTTGCAAAAAGAATTTTTTTTAAAGAAGCACAATACCTATATGTTGCACCCGATTATTTAATGAAAATATTTGATTCTCTTGTTTTTATGATGTAAAAACACTGTAGAAATGAATTTTACACAAAAATAATCATGAAAGCACAATCTGAAGAGGCATTTGTCACATAACTATTAATATTGTAAAACAAAATTTTCCGAACAAAACTGGAGTCTTAGAGAAAAATAAAATAAAATGAAAATAATATCTTTGTCAAAAATATGGTCAAAGGGAAGCAATCTACTCTAAAAAGACCCCTTTCATGTATGTGTATTGCTTACTTCCCTTTGTACTCATGTTCTGTTATACAAAAAAATGTAAACACAGACAGTAAACATAGATACGGCATGCTCCTCAGCGGCTCCGCGAGTGCCGTAAAACCGTTTACGGTACTGGCCAGAGGAGTGACCCAGCAAATGCGGGCCTTTAGTTACAAGGAGTTATGGATCGAGGCTGTTAGTCAGCGAGTTATTTTGTTAGTCACTGAGTGAGCCATGAGTGATTTTAGTTAGTGAATGTTAGTGGTTAGTGAATGAGTGAGTGGAATTAGTAGATAGATGATCACTGTGTTAATTAGAGAGCGAGTGATTTATTGGGGTAGCGAGAGAATGTGTGTGAGTAGGTTAGCGAACGAGTGTATCAATTATGAGTTAGCCAGCAAGTGTATCAATTATAAGTTAGCCAGCGAGTGTATCAATTATGAGTTAGCCAGCGAGTGTATCAATTAAGAGTTAGCCAGCAAGTGTATCAATTATAAGTTAGCCAGCGAGTGTATCAATTATGAGTTAGCGAGCGAGTGTATCAATTATGAGTTAGCGAACGAGTGTGTGACTTACTAAGTTAGTCACTGAGTGAGTTAAGAAGACAGTGTGAGTTTGTGAGTAGTTGTTTAGTGAATTATTAAACCACGGCGACCAACGCGTGGACTTGCTGTTACGTAGGCCTACTGTGAAAAGTAATGAACAAGCCGAAGCGATCCCTAAATAGTGCGAAGTAGCACAACTATTACTGAACTAAATTAACAAGTGATGTTATAAGAATACTTTTGCCTTGCACACTCGTACCATCCTTTTTTTTTTTTTTTTGTTACAGCATCTGCTGGTTGCGATAGACTACGCCCACTGTTACTATGTCAGCGTGCCCGAGGGTGAGGAAGGGAACCTTGTGGATGATCACTGGAGTTCCAGTAGACTCCAACGCACAGAGGTCAGTCTCAAGTGCGCGCGCGCATCCACATACACACACAGGCGGCGGAAGCTGCTCAGGATTGGGGGGGCACACACACATTTTATTAACTGACATGAGGGCCGGACCTTGGAAAAGTCGAGGGGGGTGGCGTGTGTTACAGATTCAGCGAAGGCGCGAAGCGCCGACCCTTCTAGGGGGGTCCGGGGGCATGCTCCCCCGGAATTTTTTTTTTTCAAGGATGCAAAATGGTGCAATCTGGTGCAATCTGAACCTTGAAAAAGCCATTTGTGATGGTCTGGGACATTGAGCTTTTTGAACAATTGAACTGACAAACTCTGGGGTACAAAAATTATCCTCTGCCCCTCCCTTAAAAAAACAACAACAACACTAACACACATAAACATTTATTTATCAGCAGAGATGTTTTGTATACTATTATTATTAACTACTTTTTGTTGATCGTTAACGGTATAAAGCTTGTAGTTTATGAACATCATCGCCCTGCTTTCACTTAATTCTGTCTTGCTGCAATAGGTTCCTCGGCATTATTACCATTTGTGAATTGTATCTTCTGGCAAAACAGTTCACTGTCTCTTTGAAGTCCCTGTGCAATCCTTGTGCACTTTCAGTAAAGCAAGTCCACTGAGTCTCTGTTGCCCCATTGTAGAGTGCAGGTAGTTTTTCAGGTTGCGCAACTGACTGTTTACCCCTTGGGGTCATGAGCAATCTTGCCACTGTAGATTGTTCAAACCTATAAAGGGAACAGTGAAAGCCACAGTTGAAAACCTGTCTTTCCTTTATAGGCAAGACAGATTCACTGCGGCAACAGTACCCCCGTTGGAGTGCCGGGGGTTTTCAGTATAAATAGTATCCCCACTTTATGGAAATTTAGTGCTTTAAATTCCCACTGTCGCTGTCTTCCTCATTTACTCTTTCCTATTCCTGCTCTGTCCTTCACTCTGCTATACTATCTTCTTCTTCGCTAGATCAATGACCTACCTTTTTTCTTGAAAACTCTTCATGGACAAGACTCCTTGTTTGTGTATGAGGTCTGTTGGATCAGCTTGGGAGTGTTGGACGCTTTCTGCCGGGTGGTCACTCGGGCTTCCTATGATTGTACTATTTAGCACTATAGGCATTTTATATGTATGTGTTTGGTTAATGATTTATAATGATGTTTGTATTCTATTTTGTTTTTGTAACCGGGGTGTTCGCGTAGTTGGGGTCAACCCTCAGCCGTCCCCCGCGTGGGATGTCTTTATTGTAAAGTGACTGGCCGGTGGAGGGCATTCAATTTTCCCACTGGGGTTGTTTCAGCAGATCTTTTATGCGGATCAGGGGTTGTCCGGTCCTGATTTGGCTCGGAAGAGTCCGCTGGACCTAAAGCAACAATAAATCAATCAATCAAAACTGACTGTTTGAACGCTCACACTCGGCAGTAGTGACAGGCAGGGTTGCAAAGGTTCTTTAGCATGATGAACAGGTTGGGATAAAAATCCCTTTCACAATGTTTCAGTGCTTCTGATGCCGTGGATGGGATGATAGCTTTCTCATTCTCAGCAGTACTTCGCCATTTGCAAACCCACCGTTGTTCTGCATCAAGGGTAGCGTTGTCTGGTAGGTCAGACTCCCACAACATTGCCAGTGTCTTCACCCCTTCTGGAACCTGCATGAAACCATCCTGGTTGTCTATTAAAGTGCTTGGCACCAGACAGAGACCATAAACTGCTAGCCCAGCATTTTTGAACCTCGAGTCCAATTCGGTTGACAGGTGTTAAGAATGGCAGTGCTAATCTTGAAATATTCTTCTGGAGTGGCCGCAGGTTGGTTGTCACGGAGAGTCTGTCGATATGCTTGACGAGGAACAATTACACCAGTTGTCAAAGTATTTGCCATTTTGCTGACTTCACCGAACTAGGTAACGAACGCTGTGTCGACATCTCTTCTAATAGAAGACATGCAGTTACTGACCTCTTTGATTTCCCTGTAGGCATCGACATCTTTTGTCCTTTTCTGCAGCTTCACTGTCAAGGGTTTCCATTTCAACGATGTTTTTGGACGATTCAGCGATGGTCGTTTCAATGGGTGTTCGTTACAACGAATTGTCATAATTATCAACTTAGCATCTTAATTAATATTTCTAAGAAGTCGTTTTTGGTGGACTATGGCAGTATCAAGGTGAAGGTGCTGGAAGAGGCTTGCGGCCAGAACAAGAAAATATGGTGCATTTACTAATTTAGGCTTAGGGGTTGGGTTACTTGGTCGTTTCAACGGGAAAACGCTTTGGACGTTTTAACGGATCCCTTGAAATGGATTTCCATTGAATTGACTATAAATAACTCTTTGTACTTTGGACCAAAAGTGACTAAAAACTGCAATGTTTTAAAAACATTTTTTTATAAATTAAAACTCTTTGCATTAAAAAAAATCAATTTTTTAAAAATTTGGAGGGGGGGGGGGTGTCCGGAACCCAGGTAACCCCCCCCCCCCACCACCTGGGTCCGGCCCTGGACATTTACTCCAAATAATTTGAACAATTTTCATAGACACTATGTGAGAGAGAAAAAAAGATATATCATATATTTCTATAACTGTGCATATAAGAGAGAGAGAAGGGGGGGGGGAGGTAGAGAGAAAGGGAGAGAAACTGACCTGACAATGTTGATCCATCACAGTAACAAAAACAGCAGTCATGCATGTCATTTGGCATGGGAAATTACACCGTTAATTTTCCAAAGTATGCCTGACGGCGTTCATTTCTATTGATAAATTCGTAAGCAGGTTGCGCTAGGTCTAGTTGATCTACTTTGTCTTTGAACAAATGCATTATAAGACAATTATTTAGACGCTCCTGCGTCATCGTTGCCCGAAGGTATGTTTTTACCCGCTTTAGGGCTGAAAAACTGCGTTCAGCCGTTGCAGTTATGGTTGTGATGGTGAAGTACAGTCTGAGAAGTTTATCCACTGCACTCAGCATCCGTCGCACAGTGTCAGAAGCTTTCAGTTCATCCGGCATTGCTTGGAAGATGGTGATCCTAGAGTTAGCCGCCTTCCTGGTGTCACCCAGTGCATGTGGGAGGAGTTCTAGCTGAGTTTTGAGTCTGTCCAAGTCGATGTCAGCGGAATATGTATCTTTGATTTCTTGAGGAATTTCTGGTCTCTTCCCTGCTGCTCCATCACTTAGAAGAACTTAAATTTTCTTTGGTAAGTTGAGAGCTATTTGATCAAACCGGCTCTTTAAATGTTCTTTGATGTTGTCAATGGCCTCACAGTATTGCTGTCTGTAGTAAGCAGATGGACAAGAGTAGCTGTGACCCTGTGAGCCATCGTCCAGTCTTCGTGGAGGCTGCTTCTGTCAAGGAACGCAGGGCTCATCACACAAATTTGCAGCTTTCGTTGTGATGTCAGCAAAAAATGCCTCATAACAATCTTCATGCCGCATGCTTTCCAGTGTTCTCAGACAAATGTCAGCAGCGTTTACTGCGTCATCACAAGTCGTTTGTTTTCTTTGAAGAACTGTCGCCAGCACTTCAGTCACAGCAAGGATCTCATCTTTGAATCTTTTTGCAACTCCTGACACATGACCCTGAAAATTACTCGCCCGGTCGTAGGCCTGGCCCCTACAGTTTTGCACTGGCAAGTCAAGTCTGATCAAGCAGTCCTTCAGTGCTGTGAAAATGGTCTCAGCACAGGTATTGTTAACTTGCATCAGTCCAGAGAAAGGGGGAAAATATTGGTTTAAACCCCCAAATAATGTTTTTTGAGGGGCTGAATATTGGGGGGGGGGGGGGGCAAATGTATAGGTTTGCCCCCCCAATATTTTTCTAGGGGGGGCCAGTGCCCCCCTTGCCCCCCCCCCCGCTTCCGCCGCCTGTGACACACACACGCACACCCCCACATACACATACACAGATGCGCGCGCGCATCGATTTAGTGCTGTTGCTCCAGAGGCATTGTGGAACTTATTTAAAATCAATGTTGATGCTATGCTATTGTTTCTATACATAGTGTGAAAGCTGAAGTCATTAATTGATATTTGACAAGGGTACCCAAACGAAGTGTGGAACTTGACACCATCAATATTAAACGTTTCGCTGTAACGGTTGTTCCAGAACTTGCTGTGGACCTTGACACAACGATTTAAGATGTGACGTTGTGTTTTTGTTCCAGCACTCCCTCATAGAGCACATCAGTCGGCACCATTCCGTTACCCCGACTACACTGGACGCTGTCAGAAACAAGTACAAAGACTTGCTGGCAGACTTTCACTGTATTGACAAACGTATTTATGAAGTGGACATCTTTTCTACAACTGGAGGTTCGTCAGCTGTTCACTATGCCTTTCTTGCGCTATCATCATCATCATCATCATCATCATCATCATCATCATCATCATCATCATCATCATCATCATCATCATCATCATCATCATCATCACCACCACCATCATCATCATCATCATCACCACCATCACCATCATCATCATCATCATCATCATCATCATCATCATCATTATCATTATCATCATCTTCTTCTTGTCCTTCTTGTTCTTCTTCTTCTTCTTCAACATCTTTTTCTTCCTACTCCATTTCTTCTTTGCCATTCTGATGGGAAATGTCTGTTTGTCAGTCTATTCGTCAGTCTGTTGGTCAGTCAGTCTGTTTGCCGGTCTGTTTGTCGGTCGGTCCGTTGCACGTCAAAGTAACTGCTTCGTCAATAATCTACTAGTTGACTATTTATCAACAGGGGCGGATCAGTTAGTTTTTGGGGGAGGGTTTCCAAAATTCTATTAAAGGGGCTTAGTCGGTAAATGTTAATGATGGTCAAGAAACGCTTCAGATCAAGCATCAACATTGGCAGGACACGCACTTTTCCAGGAGCAGACATCGGAAGTGACCACAATCTTGTGATGATGTCTTTCCGGCTTCACTTGAAGAGAGTAAACACAGTAAAGTGCACTAGACTGAAGTTCGAACTGGACAAACTGCAAGACCCGGAGGTAACAGAAATATTTCAGGCCACAATTGGAGAGAAATTTGCACCACTGCTCATTTTAAGAGCTGGTGAAGTAGATGTCAACACCATGACCACCACCTTGAACTTAGCTGTGACAGATGCCGCCACGGAGATCCTTGGAAAGCACCGGTCAATGAAGAAGCTGTGGATAACGCCTGAACTTTTGGACCTGTGTGATAAACGAAGAGAGATGAAAAAGAAAAGGAACACCTGACAGGGAGCTGATGTATACCGAAAAATCAACAATGACATCCGAAAAGGCATGCGCACAGCAAAGGAGAACTGGATAGAAGCTCAATGCCAGAAAATAAATAACAGTCTGAACCAGAACAACAGCAAAAAGGACTACCAGACTGTGAAGCCGCTGACAAGTGTTAAACAGCCCAAGGTCTCCACGATCCAAAGCAAGTGGCTTATGCCTTACAGAAGAACAAGAAGTCTTGAACAGATGGACAGAGTACTGCTCTGACCTTTACAACCACAAACCAAACGGAGACCCATCAGTTCTAGCATGTCCAGAGAACAGAGAAGAAGAAGAAATCCTCCCAATTCTCCGAGAAGAAGTTGAGG